>CM069455.1:11567274-12207454 GCA_035610835.1 Ophiura sarsii
GACGGCACAAGCTAAACCTATCAACCTATTGGATATCTACAATTCCAGTCACATCTAAATACTGGTATCTATTTTTAAACATACTCTTGTCGGTGTTATTGCGATTTATTCCGTTGCCTTAAATGCGTCAAATATGCAAAATACAGCAAAAATGAAATGCGTGATACATATGCATTTTAACGTGAGAATATGTTGACGAATCCGCTAGTGACCGCAGACGGCCGAAAATATCAGTCGCGTCCGTCGGCAAATTTTCAGCAAGTTGAAAATGTTGTGGCGGCCCCAAAAAAATCGTTGTGATTCCGTTCAGATTTCGTTGGAGACCGCAACCCTCATTTCTTTGACGTTTCTATGCCGTGCGAGTCAGGCCGTCTCTAGTCGTTTTGAGGTCGTCACAATTTCGTTGGTAGTCGTTGTCAACGACCATTGACGACAAAACAACGGCAAGTGACGTCACATCTCGAACCCTGACGACACGTTGCGGCAAGAAACGAAATTGTAACGACCTTGGTGCGACAATGGCTTGCGAATTTTGTCCGAGAGCAGTGGCGTATCCAGAGGGGCCCAGCAGGCCATGCCCCCCCCCCCCCCCCCCCCCCCCCCCGCCCCCCCCCCCCCCATTGAAATTGAAAAAATAGTAGCAAAAAAGAAGGAAGAGGAGAAGGAGGAAAAGGAGAAGAAGGAGGAAGAGGATAAGAAGGAGGTAGGGGATATTGGAATACCTTCAGAAGGAACCATTCCAGCTTTAAAAAGTTATTTTTGTGACGACGGTTATGTTTTGGCAGATATTCATCTTTATAATAAGGCACATCTAAAATATTTTCAACACAATCGGGCTGAAATAACATGGAGAACCAGCAAAATTCAAAGTGTGGCATGCGATGCACGTAGTTCATTGACCTATTTGCTCCAGGACCTAACAAACCACGTTATCAATAGAATGAACTTATTTACAGTCAATGGGTCCCCGGTGCTTTTTTAACTTGTCGAATTTGCGTTATTACGGCCCAATATGATTTGGTTTAAAAAGATGAATTTCTGCCAAAATCATAGTTCGACGCCAGAGTGCTTAGGTGACCGCTTCGTGAATATCGGTTGGATAACGACACAACTGATGCAAGGTTGTCATCGCTGCCTGAAAAAGCTGGGCCCCACAAAAATATGGCCGTAATACGCCCTTAATTCATTGAATTTATTTTAAAGTCTAAACAGACTAGGCCTATAGGCTAGTAGTAGGCCACGACTTTATTTAGATTTTACATTTTTGAATGTAAAAGATTTTTTCCCCTATTGTGTTTGTATGCATTATGTCTTGTATTTGTCGTCTGTCCGTGGTTTTTTTCAATCATGGATAATTAAATACAAATCATATTTTGTAAAATAAATAGTGCGAACTGTATTTGGTATGTGTACACGAAGTTTGTTATAGGACCGGGGTACAACCACTACGGTAATAACAGAGCCCGAGGACTGGAAATTAGGTGCCAAAAAGCAAGCGGCATTGGAATGTGCAGTACATCATGCCTCTCGTCGGTACAACTATGGTCGTGCCCCCCCCCCCCCCCCCCCAGTTTCCAAAAGCTGGATACGCCACTGTCGACGGAGCCCGACAACAAGGAACGAGGTCAGACGGCTGGCTGTGGATTGGCTGGCGGCAAGGAACGGTGGGTTGCGGCGACAATGCCTGGACCCCCTGGACCCCCCTGGGTACGCCACTGTCCGTCGAGACATCGTCACTCGCCGCCCAGACAACGTCCGATTTTGGTCGCTAGACTCCGTTCCCTGCCGCAGCCATTCGTCCCTTGTCGTTGTGTTGTCGCTGAGGTCGTTCCCACACGTCAGCGAATCTTGCTTTTCTCGGATCCCTTTTGCCGTCGTTTTGCCGCCAACATTTTGTGATTTTCACGTCCGTCGCCTTTCCCGGGTTATCTGCTGCTAATATGTGAGCCAGCCTTTAGGCTCCAAAGTTATATCCAAAATAAATAGTTTATGATCAGGGTGTTGGAAATTGAAGGGGAAATAGGATCTAATCGTTTAAAGGACGCACAATTTGATATCCAGGGGGCGGGAGGCATGAACGTTTTTAAAAGAAGGTAAAAACTTGACCCACTATCCAGGCGAAAAAACACAACTTGACCAACTGATGTGTAAAAATAAAAAACTGCCCCACCCAACTCAAAATAAAGGAAAACATTAAAATTGAGTACAAAAATCCGCTACATCTGATATTTGACTTTTTGGGGAAAAGTAAACATGGTATTGAAATGGGGAAACTTTGTACGGATAGCTAAGCGTTTTCCTTTCAAAAACTTTTCAATTTCTTAAGACGTATAATTGGATGGGGTTGTTACGCAAACAAAATTGCATAGGATTTTGAAAATTACCACTGTTTCTGAGAACATCGTTTTTGGAAAATGAGAGCACTTTTTCTTTCCACAGGTCTTAAAAATTCTCATAACGATTGATCCTGTGCGGAGTTATGCAAACATACTTGGTCTAATTTGCGTACAATAAAATCACGAGAGAGAGTTTTTTAAATTTACTGGTATGGGACCAAGTGCCACTTTTTCTGAAAACATCATTTTGGGGAAATGTGACTGTTTTGGAAAAAGTAAACATGATGTCGAAAATAAAAAACTTTCTATTGGTAGCCAAGTGGGTTTTTTTTCATAATCGTTTCAATTTTTAAAACGTCTACTTATGTGTGAAGTTATGTAAACAAAAGAAATCTAATTTAAGGGGGGGACTTACTTTTTTTTAACTTCTTTATTACTGGCATAACTGTGTGCTATCTGAACCAGCCATAGGTATTGTTCTGGATGAATGGGCCTGGAGTGATTGCGGTATAAAGGGTGTGACTAGCTGTGAAGATAAAACTCTTTTGCTGATTAGCTGTGAGTCTTTACACACACATTTTCACTGCGTAATCACACACAAATCAATAATATCCCATAGAAAACCATTTCTAGTGCAACTTTGCTGTTGTTATGCGTGGTCATTGAAATCGCCATAACTTTAAAAGCATCCATTCATTTTTTTGAATGAGGTATCAAACTGCGGAGAAGACATTCGCTCTTTTAATGAATCTAAGATTTTTGGTACCGATCATCTATTTTGAATAAGGTCATGCGTTTTGAACTCGCCACCCAAAAATGGTGGTGTTGTTACGTATTTTCAAATTGTGATCTGTTTAATTCATTATATCTCAGCAAAACAAAAAGCTATAGTCATGTTTTTGGTCTCACTTGAAAGCTAATTAATACCACTAACAAACCTGTAAATATGAACACTATAGCTTCTCAATTAACGAAGTTATGGTTGATTGAATTGCGAACAGTCAAGGTGGAGGAGGGGGGGGGGGGGGGGGGGGGGGAAGGAGGGGAGGAGGAGGTACACATAAACTCTATGGGAACGGGGCGTTTCGCGTGTGTAAACTTGATTAAATTCACTCCTACTCAAGTACTAAAGGGCCTACAAACTTGGTTTTGGTCTTAATTTACAGCTAAACAATTCTGCTAATTGTTTTTAATCATTTTGAACTCTTTATGATTGGTTTAGTCTATAAAATACGAACTTTTTCTCCACCCTGTATGATTTCAAGGTCACCCTGTATAATGAGTTGAAATGTGTATATTTAGATTGCTTATGTCTTCAGCTTTCCAAAAATGTATACTTTTGCTAGGTTAGGGTTGATAATTGTGGAGATATTCTAAATTGAAACTCAATTGGTGTAAAAAATCATAATATATGTGATGTAACGCTAAGGGTGGCGAGTTCATAACACATGGCCATAAGCTAACATCAAAGCACTTGGTCAGGGACTTTTTGTGCTAGGTGTATATTGTGACTGTTTTTAAACAGTCACAATATAGCTCTTATAAAAATTCCATTGAAATGGAAAGTTGGCGGTCAAAAGGAAATTGCGATATAAGGCAAATAGAAAGAGCAAAAATAGCAACATTTGTAAATACGGCTTTTAGTTGCTAAAATTATGTGGCAGAAGAAGCAAGCGCATAGATGATCAACTAATCTGACAGTACTAGAATTAGTGCTGATTTATGTGGCATAACTCTGTTTTACAATTCTATGCACAGTAGGACACCCCAATATATAATGCACACCATTTTCACAGTAGGACACCTCTTACAGTTGGACTGTTCAAAGACTAATGCCTTGGACTGTTTTTGCTGTTTCATCCATGCATGGCTTTTGCTGAGCTGTTGTGTTTATACATTGGCTAAAACCTACCACTCATGTTGATTACAATTGATCACACATAATACTTTTATTTTACACTCGTCTTTATTTAATGTATTATAAAAACAAGACAATAAAGTCAAGACAATTACTTTTCTGTTAATACATATAATTTGGGTTGTGACTCGCAACACTTTCCTCATTTTAAAATGATACTAATAGAAGTTTTAAGTTTGGATTCAAGCAACACTGATAAAGATAAATCATCATCTACACACCACTTTCACAGTAGGACACCTCTCACTCAGCAGGACTTAAACAATCATCCCAGACCATGAAAGTAACAGACCCCAGACCATGGAAGTAACAGCCCAGACTTAGACAATCATCTACTGAACACACACACACCAAGTTGGCTAATAATTGCAGCGCTGTAATTAATCAGGTTATTTACGATGTAAAATTATCAGCAGTCTGTCAAATTATCAGCACTCTGAAGCTGTACAATAAGTGAAATTTGTGGAATTCTGGATTGGCTGTGTATGTGCTATTAGAATACTAAAAGCTTGTGAGCATGACAATTTCACCAATCCTAGCCAGTCGCGAAATTTTTCATACACATAGATATTTCATGCAAACCTTGACCATGTTTTATGACACAATTGACACTCTGAGCTTTTCAGTAGTATCTGAGACCACAATTGTAATGTGTATAACATCTGGACAGTTGGAGATTTCTCTTTAGTCAAACAAGATAAGCTAATATGTCTCTCTGTTGGGAGTCTAATAACATTTCTCTGATTGAATCATCAAGGCTAAACAAATATAGCTTTGACTCCATCACAGACTGCAGGACTGTTAAAATAAACTGCATAGGTACATGTAATTTACAAAGACTGCAAAATAATTTAGACAATTTTCCATATACTAAAAACAAAATGGCAGCCTCCATGTATATGTAGAAAGACCTAAATGTCCAAGAATATGCAATCTGATGCTATAAGGTTGGCGGTTGCCCCGCCAACCAAAAAGAGCTTTATAGCTGGGGAGCTATAGCTGGGGAGCATTCTCAGCATTTGTTTGAAACACATTGAAACACATGTAACCCTCTATCCTAAATCAAGGTCAAGGATATAGGCCTACACCTAGGTTTTAATTTTACCAACTTCAAAGAAGTATAACTCCCTGTCAGCCTTGGACCGGGACTGGAAAATCTCTATGCTACCCCGGTATGCTACACACTATGTGAAATTCTGATCTAAGCTGTAGATCAGAATATTTGAATTGATGTTTTGTTGTAAAAGAGGGCTGATTTCTCCTAATCCTTATTGGTGTAGTAGGTCAATACATGTAATACAATTGTAAAAATATACAAATCCCAGTTTTTATCATAATTGTGGGCGCAGCCTCCAACATATCCTCTAATCTGGTTCATTTCTTGGATCTTTCAAGATGTTTTGATTTTCCGCAATATTAATGATTCACCGACTCGGCATTTGTCAATGAAAATGGGCTATTTGAAATACTTATATTTTTATACTTTTTATTTAACCGCTTCTCCTTAATACTACTCCCTCTTATACTACATTTCAAATTATACAACGCAGGGATTAGAGTTATTGTCATAGGTATCATAATTATGCCAGAAGAATCGGAATTTACCTGCTTCTGGTGTCCTGTTACTGTATGCACTCTCCTTAGCACGTATTTCACGCAAATAATTCAAATTTCCCGCCAATTAACTGATTTGGCAGTGTCCAACGTGTCCTTGCTAATTAAGCTAATGCTACGACGTCATAGTTCGCACTTAGAAATCTAAAAGTGTAGTATTGTTTGAAAGACCAAGGTTCCTAGCTTGTATTGATCACACCATCTCTCCTAGTCACTAGAATCATGCATGCGTCTCCTCACAACAAGATCAGTTTCATTACATATTAGCAAATCCCCGTATACTAGCTCTTAGGCCGTAGGCCTACACATTAATTCAAACTATACTAGTACGGGAATATTGACTGATTTTTATTTTCAGCATGATACATTGTTCAAGTCTGATCCTGATGAAGAGTTGGTTGACACCATTGAACCTGGGGGTAACGAAATAAATCTGGTACTGACAGATAACTTACAGGAGAAGTTTAACAAATTGAATGTCGAAGCAGAGCTTCAGATGAGTTTTATTGCCGGCCTCGTAAAGTTAAAAGGATCGGGTGCTTACATTAGTGAAAAACGTAAAAGCGCTAGGGCACGTAGTATGTCTCTAGTGTACAATATCAAAACTACCAACGAAAATATTGCGATACGCCAAAGCAAAGGAATTGTCGATATGGACATCCTAAATGCAGATTGTCAAACCACCGATGCAACTCATGTTGTTGTCGGAATTGAATGGGGAGCCATTTGCACGGTTACATGTGAATACGAAAGTAGTCAGGATGAAGATTTGGTCAAGGTCAACGGAGATTTAAAAGCAGAAATTAGTAAGTTGAAAGCAGTCGTTCCTTATATCGAAGGGAAGGCAGAATATGAAAAAAAAGTCAATGAAAGACACAACAAGTTCTCTTTCAAATGCACATCAGATGTTAAACCTTCAACTGACGAACTTCCGGTGTCATTCGACGAAGCTGTTAACCTAGCACGAAACCTCCCTCGTCTCGTTAAAGACACAAACAATGGCAAGGGAGTTCCATTAACCTATATATTGCAGTCTCTACAGTCTGTCAGGCAGATGTTCAAGCTTGAAGCACACATTCAAACACAATGTACAGCAATCGACGAAGAGATTATCACGAAATGTACTCAGGTTGCAGAAGGAATCACACGAAAGAGACAAGCGCTTTACGATATTCAAACGGATCTGCACGCGTCTAGGGAGAACATGGACGAAAGATCTCTCCGTAAGATTGATGAGAATTTGGAGACGTTTGATGTGGGAGAATCAAGTTTCAAAAGTAAGCTCCAAAAGTTGCTGAAGGGTGTAAGATCAGGGGAAAAGGACGTATCTTCTTTATGGGAATTGATTGGTGCCGGATTACCTGTCGCACTACTAGATTCGACACATACTAGTCAAATTGATTCATTTCAAAATGATTTGAGGAAAGCCAGATCCATCACATCTTTGAAGGGAAAAGGAATCGTCTTTATAGGGAAGAAAGATGATTTCAGAGTGGATGACATGGATAAAGGCTATATAATGTACACAACTGGAGATACAGAATATAAGGAGATTTGTGACAAGAGCCTAGAGCTGTTCTTACGACTAAAGAAAACACATGGAAAGGACTGTCGATTTGTCATTGTAGACATAAACCTAAGAGAAGATCTATGTCCAACAAGCACGGAAAAACCAACGATTCATAGGATTGTAGATGGTGTTGCAAAATGTATATATGTACTGGCCAAAGAAGGAGAAGACTTACAGATGTGTCTGGTTAAAGTCGATTCTCCTGTCTATATAAGCATGTTACCAAGCGACAGAGCACCTGTGAAGTTAAGATGCCCAAATGCCTTGATCCATGATGGTGAATGTTCAGGTGACCCAATCCGCTGGAACTGTTCAAAATGCAAGGAACTAGTTGAATACAGCATTACTAATAAAAGGTTTTACTGCGGTTGTGGACAATCCTCTACTCGAAAACCACTCTTTCGCTGTAATGAACAACACCATGGCATGGAATATGTAGAATATCCTGTATCTATTCTGGATAACGAATTGGCTGGCCAACGGCCTAGAGAAGAGACTAATATCTTAATAATAATAATAATAATAATAATATTAATAATATAAAACATTTGTATAGCGCCCTACAAAGATCACAGCGCTTTATAATCAAGAAAAAACATATACAATAATACATAAATTACAGCCAGAACTATACATAATTACATGAACATGAAAAAACAAACAAAAATAACATCAGTCAAACAAGTGAGTTTTTAAGCAGTTTTTGAACACGGTAATTGTTTTGGCCTGCCTCATGCTGACGGGTAGAGAATTCCATAGACGTGGTCCTGCTACTTGAAACGCTTTATCCCCAGTACATGTTCTTGTTCTTGTAGAGACGGGGGTTGGTAAGTCTACTTGGATCAATGGATTTATGAACTACGTATACTTCAGTGATATGGAGGACGCTGTGAATTCTGACGAGTTCCATGTTCTTATACCGTCAAAATTCAATTTCATACAAGATGGAGTGACAAAGGAAATACACGTTGGGGGCAGTGACTCCAATGAGTGCTTCGAGGCTGGAGAGTCTGCAACACAAGAACCTCTGGGCTATGTATTCCACGTAGGAGACCATTTGATTCGATTAATTGACACGCCAGGAATAGGGGACAGCAGAGGTATTGAACAAGATAAGAAGAATTTTGACAGCATATTATCATACTTGACTTATTACGAAGAGATACACGCTGTTTGCATTCTTCTCAAACCGAATAATGCACGTCTCAATGTAATGTTTCGCTTTTGCATTCAGGAACTCGTGGCTCACCTCCATGCATCGATCAAACACAACATTGTGTTCTGCTTCACAAACGCTCGATCAACATTCTACCAGCCTGGAGACACTTTACAACCCCTCAATAAAGAGCTCAGAAACAGGAATGTTGGCATTCAAGCTAACCAAAACAACACCTTATGCTTTGACAGCGAGTCGTTCCGTTTTTTGGCTTGTTTAAAAAATGGGATGAAATTCAATGACGGTGAGATTAAGACGTATGCTGAAAGCTGGAACAAATCTGTTGAGACAACTGGTCGCCTTTTACAGCACATCCGCCGCTTGACCCCTAAAAAGGTTCAAGACACTACGACATTGAACGAAGCTCGAAGAATCATTGTGGCAATGAGCGAACCCTTAGCAAAAGTGAGCAAGATAATCCTTGAGAATGTTGCAAGTGACGAAAGCGCCAAAGAACAAATTGCACTGGGAGATCAAGACATGCGTCACTTGGAAAGTAAGCTACATTTTCCCGGATTTGACCTTGTTCGTAAGCAATTGGAGCATCCTCGAACAGTCTGCACGGTCTATAACGATGATGAGAATAAATCATGTGTCCGAAGAGTACCGATTGGTGAAACTAATGCGCAGAACACGATATACAAGCAAATCTGCCATGAAAAATGCACACAGAAAGGAATTCCAACAGGACAAACAAATGACGAAAGATTGAAACTTTGTTATATATGCACAGGCCGATGGTGGATCGTCACAATGGGGAGAACTGTCGCGTGTGTGGTCACCAATTACACTAAGCATATGCACATAACATACGACACCGAGATAGTCCCTAGGGAATTCTTATCACAGGAAGTCCAAAAGCAAATCACTTCGAAGAAGGAGACCGCTGATAAAATAAGAGTGTTCAGAAGGGCAACACAGCAGAAAATTGACGCGCTGAAGGAAGAGCAAGCAATAATCTTGAAAACAAGGGCTCGGTTCGGCTCTTTCATCAACGCTAATGCTCTCATAAACTACAATGACGCAGTCGGAGAGTACCTAGAGTACAGCATTAAGGAGGAACAGAATAAACCCAGACAAATTAGAAGCGAAGCCAAGCTGAATGCAATGAGAAAAAGGAAAAGTGAGTATTCCGAACAACAGAACATTTTGGATAAAGCAATTTCTGATGGAACAACTGCAAACATGGCAACTGAACGTGCAGATATTATGACCCTTCAAAGAGAACTCTTTCAACTCAAACATACGGGACACACTTTGAAACAGCTTTTTGGAGGCATCTCATGCTCAATCTCGAATTCAGCAAACAACAGACATTTCAACGAGAGAATCGCCCCCATCGCCCCACATGATCCTTCCATAACATCGAGATTCAAAGCGTGGGTACGTTTTTAAGTGTAATTAGAATTTAGAATATATATATGAGAACTGCCGATCAGTCTATCCATTCAATTTAGCAACATAGCAACACATCTTTTATATTATCCCTTCAAATGTTGCTTCGAAATACCATTGACCGCAAGTATAAAAGTTTTAAAAAAGAGTTCATGGTTTTATGATGGTTGCCCTTCAACCTATAATTTACACAGTATGAGTACAAGAATGAGCACAAATCACCATTAATCATAGTGCTAATTGAAAATGATCAGTATCAACCTACGTCAACGGATTATTAATGGATAATCAATCCACGTATCAACGACAACCAAAATATATGCTGACAGCTATAAAACAAAGACTGAGTGTTTTACCAGACTACTCATAACAACAGTCAACCTCTGACAAGTAATCCTTCAGCTGAACTGATCCTTGGACGACAACCAATCCATCTGCATACGTGATATACCTACAACACCATATTATAAACTGGAGACAACCAATATACATTTTTTTTACAACAAACCTCATCAAGCGATAAATAGTTTTGAAAATCAAGCACCCTATCTGTCGGTAGCAAAATATCTAACTAGGTATAGCGACACCCAATTTATCTTCTGCCAGCAATCAATCTGCCACAAGTAATCAACTCGCGACAACATGCATATAGTTGTTGTATTAAATAGACTCCAAAGAACGTGTCAACACACCCGGAAGAATCCATCTGCTAACAGAAATCAGCCACCGTTTAATGGAGAAACGTTATTTATTTGCAAACAGATACATCTATGACGAATAAACAATTTGCTAAAACAAAACAAGCAAAAAACTTTTTTCTAAAAATGAGCTGGTGGCAACCGCTTAACATCTTTTCACATTAATAAAAGTCAGACACCTAATCTATGCGCCAGATCCAATATATTTGCTAACAGAAATTAGCATGAGACAACTAGTTATTGTAGAACAACCACTGTATCGGCTGAAAATAATATATTTCGAAGACTGATCAATTGGCAACTACTAATCTGCTTTCATCTGACAACCAACATTGTACAGGTTATCGACCGGCGACAATACATTTGTTGATAGCAATAAACGTAAGACAACTAATCAATGGACCAAAAACAATTTATCTGGTAACAGTGCTCAATCTCTCGGGAGTTACTGATTAGATTGAACAACGACCAAACCATGTCCTTCAACAACCAAGTGGTAGCAAGATCCAATCGGCGACAATCAACACATCTACTCATGGCAACAAACTTTTGACGTTTGAACACTACGTCACGACCAATCAATTTGTAAACAACAATCAATCAACTTTACTAATCGATGTATGATAACCAATCTATCTGCTAACAAATTTGATTGAAGACAACGTTCAAATACATTGACATCAATGAACGTGAGATAGCGAATTAAATGAGCTACAACCATTCCATCTCCTTTACTGCAAACAACCAACAATAATTATATAATGATAGGCTTGATTTCAACCGTGTAATCGTTTTACTATCATTATGGCTGAAAATAATGATGTGATATCATGATATAAACAAATATTGAATGCCGTTTGCTTGTGCAATAGTAAAACTATATCACTCGGTCCAATTTGGATTATTCCATTACACTCGGCTCCAAAAATAATTTTCCATAAACAATTATAGATGACAAAACAATCTGTAATCTACTGACAAATCTACAAGGACTAACTAACCAGGTGGCGACCACCAATCTATTTTCTTCCGACAACCAAGCTGTAACAATGACCAACTGGCGACAACCATAACATTTGCTGACATCAAAGAGCTTAAGATAATTGATCAATATGCGACAACCAAACCATTTGCAGCCATCAACCAAGCTGTAACAAAGACATACTGGCGACAACCAACACATCTGGTGACATCAGAACTGAACTATTGACCAATGTGCCACAACCAAAGCATAGGTAAACAGCAATCAACCAACGTTACTCATAATCATTGTGCGACAATCAACCTATCTGCTAACAACAATATATCTACGCTGAGTAACCAAGTGGCGACAACCGAACCATTTGCACCCATCAACCAAGCTGTTCCAAAGACCAACTTGCGACTACCATCACATCTGATGATATCAACAAAACCGAACTATTGACCAATGTGCCACAACCAATGCATAGGTAAACAGCAATCAACCAACGTTACTTATAATAATTGTGTGACAATCAACCTATCTGCTAACAACAATATATCTACGCTGAGTAACCAAGTGGCGACAACCGAACCATTTGCACCCATCAACCAAGCTGTTCCAAAGACCAACTTGCGACAACCAACACATCTGATGACATCAACAAAACCGAACTATTGACCAAAGTGCCACTACCAATTCATAGGTAAACAGCAATCAACCAACGTTACCTAATCAATGCCTGGTAACTAATATATCTGCTATCCTAAAATTGACTTTTGACAAACAAGCTGTAACATGGACCAACTGGTGACAACCACAACGTCTGAAAGAAACAAAGGTTTGACGATCATGATCAATGCAATAAACCAACGTAGGCTAGTCAATGCGTGACAACCAATCAATCTGCTAACAACAATATATAAACGACGACTAACCAATTTGCGACAACCAAACCATTTTCTCCCCCAAACCAAGCTGTAACCAGGACCTACTGGCGACAACCAACATATTTGATAACAGCAACAAACTTTGAACAATCGATCCATGTGCCACAACAAATCCATTTGTAAACATAAGTCGATCAGCGTTACCTTAGCTACCCAATGCTTCGCAATCTGCTGACAACAACTTATCTGCGACGACTAATCCACAACCAATCCATTTGTAAACAATTTGCGTGACATGCAATATATCTGCTGACAACGATATAACTACAACGACTAACCAAGTAAACTTGGCTATTGATCAATGTGACACAACCAATCCATGTGTAAACAGCAATCAACCAACGTTACCTAATCAATATATGACAATCGAACTATCTGCTTTCAAAAATGAATCTACGACGACTAACCAATTAGCGACAACCAAACCAGTTGCTCCCAACTTCCATGCTGAAACGTAACCAAATATCTGATAAAAGTCATTCATCTACGACGACTAACCAATTAGCGACAGCTCAAACCATTAGCTCCCAGCACAAAGACCACGCCACCTGGCAACAACCAACATATCCGGTGGAACCAACAAACATCCCAACATTTAACGGAACCAAAGATTCGACGAGATCAATGTGCCACAATCTATTTGTAAACAGCTATCAACCAACGTAGCCTAATCGATGCGTGGCAACCAATCTATCTGCCAACGACCACTAGGCAATTTGCGACATCGACAACCAAACCATTTTCTCCCAAAATCAAGCTGAAACAAGGATCTACTGGCGACAACAACACATCTCATTACAGCAACAAACTTTGGACAATCGGCACAACAAATCCATTTGTAAACATGAGTCGATCAGCATTACCTATATAACCAATGCTTGACAATCTGCTAACAACAATATAGCTGCGACAACCAAACCATTGGCTCCCGACTTCCCAGCTAAGACGCAGACCAACTGGCGACAACCAACACATCCGGTGACAACAAAAGGAGCCGTGTTATTAACCAATATGCCAAAACCAATCCATTTGTAAACAGCAATCGACCAACGTTACCCAATCATTGAGTGACAATCGAGCTATATTCTATCAAAAATACATCTACGACGACTAACCAAATGGCGACAACCAAACCATTTGCTCCCAGGAACAAAGCAGTAACAAAGACCAACTGGAGACAACCAACACATCCGGGGACATCAACAGAACCGTGTTATTAACCAATATGCCACAACCAATCCATTTGTAAACAGCAATCAACCAACGTTACCTGATCATTAAATGACAATCGAGCCATCGGCTATCAAAAATATATCTTTGACGACTAACCAGATGGCGACAACCAAATCATTTGCTCCCAGGAACATAGCAGTAACAAAGACCAACTGGCGACAACCAACACATCCGGTGACATCAACAGAACCGTGTTATTAACCAATATGCCACAACCAATCCATTTGTAAACAGCAATCAACCAACGTTACCTGATCATTGTGTGACAATCAACCTATCTGCTAACAACAATATATCTATGCTGAGTATCCAAGTGGCGACAACCGAACCATTTGCACCCATCAACCAAGCTGTTCCAAAGACCAACTGGCGACAACCAACAAATCTGATGACATCAACAAAACCGAACTATTGACCAAAGTGCCACAACCAATTCATAGGTAAACAGCAATCAACCAACGTTACCTAATCAATGCCTGGCAACTAATATATCAGCCCTAAAGTTTTCTTTTGACAAACAAGCTGTAACATGGACCAACTGGTGACAACCACAACATCTGAAAGAAACAAAGGTTTGACGATTGATCAATGCAATAAACCAACGTAGGCTAGTCAATGCGTGACAACCAATCACTCTGCTAACAACAATATATAAACGACGACTAACCAATTTGCGACAACCAAACCATTTCTCCCCAAACCAAGCTGTAACCAGGACCTACTGGCGACAACCAACACATTTGATAACAGCAACAAACTTTGGACAATCGATCCATGTGCCACAAAAATCCATTTGTAAACATAAGTCGATCAGCGTTACCTACCCAATGCTTGGCAATCTGATGACAACAACTTATCTGCGACGACTAATCCACAACCAATCCATTTGTAAACAATTTGCGTGACATGCAATACATCTGCTGACAACGATATAACTACAACGACTAATCAAGTGAACTTGGCTATTGATCAACATGCCACAACCAATCCATGTGTAAATAGCAATCAACCAACGTTACCTAATCAATGTGTGACAACCGACCTATCTGCTAACAACAATATATCTATGCTGAGTAACCAAGTGGCGACAACCGAACCATTTGCACCCATCAACCAAGCTGTTCCAAAGACCAACTGGCGAAAACCAACAAATCTGATGACATCAACAAAACCGAACTATTGACCAAAGTGCCACACCCAATGCATAGGTAAACAGCAATCAACCAACGTAGCCTAATCGATGCGTGACAACCAATCTATCTGCCAGCGCCAATACATAAACGACCACTAGCCAATTTGCGACAACTAAACCATTTTCTCCCCAAACCAAGCTGAAACAAGGATCTACTGGCAACAACAACACATCTGATTACAGCAACAAACTTTAGACAATCGATCCATGTGCCATAACAAATTCATTTGTAAACATGAGTCGATCAGCATTACCTATAACCAATGCTTGACAATCTGCTAACAACAATATACCTGCGACGACTAACCAATTTGCGACAACCACACCTTTGGCTCCCGACTTCCCAGCTAAGACGTAGACCAACTGGCGACAACCAACACATCCGGTGACAACAAAAGGAGCCGTGTTATTAACCAATATGCCAAAACCAATCCATTTGTATACAGCAATCGACCAACGTTACCCAATCATTGAGTGACAATCGAGCTATATTCTATCAAAAATACATCTACGACGACTAACCAAATGGCGACAACCAAACCATTTGCTCCCAGGAACAGAGCAGTAACAAAGACAAACTGGTGACAACCAACACATCCGATGACACCAACAGAACCGTGCTATTGATCAATATGTCACAACCAATCCATTTGTAAACAGCAATCGACCAACGTTACCCAATCATTGAGTGACAATCGAGCTATATTCTATCAAAAATACATCTACGACGACTAACCAAATGGCGACAACCAAACCATTTGCTCCCAGGAACAAAGCAGTAACAAAGACCAACTGGAGACAACCAGCATGACCAGCACATCCGGGGACATCAACAGAACCGTGTTATTAACCAATATGCCACAACCAATCCATTTGTAAACAGCAATCAACCAACGTTACCTGATCATTAAATGACAATCGAGCTATCGGCTATCAAAAATATATCTTTGACGACTAACCAGATGGCGACAACCAAACCATTTGCTCCCAGGAACATAGCAGTAACAAAGACCAACTGGCGACAACCAACACATCCGGTGACATCAACAGAACCGTGTTATTAACCAATATGCCACAACCAATCCATTTGTAAACAGCAATCAACCAACGTTACCTGATCATTGTGTGACAATCAACCTATCTGCTAACAACAATATATCTATGCTGAGTAACCAAGTGGCGACAACCGAACCATTTGCACCCATCAACCAAGCTGTTCCAAAGACCAACTGGCGACAACCAACAAATCTGATGACATCAACAAAACCGAACTATTGACCAAAGTGCCACAACCAATTCATAGGTAAACAGCAATCAACCAACGTTACCTAATCAATGCCTGGCAACTAATATATCAGCCCTAAAGTTTTCTTTTGACAAACAAGCTGTAACATGGACCAACTGGTGACAACCACAACATCTGAAAGAAACAAAGGTTTGACGATTGATCAATGCAATAAACCAACGTAGGCTAGTCAATGCGTGACAACCAATCAATCTGCTAACAACAATATATAAACGACGACTAACCAATTTGCGACAACCAAACCAAGCTGTAACCAGGACCTACTGGCGACAACCAACACATTTGATAACAGCAACAAACGTTGGACAATCGATCCATGTGCCACAAAAATCCATTTGTAAACATAAGTCGATCAGCGTTACCTACCCAATGCTTGGCAATCTGATGACAACAACTTATCTGCGACGACTAATCCACAACCAATCCATTTGTAAACAATTTGCGTGACATGCAATACATCTGCTGACAACGATATAACTACAACGACTAATCAAGTGAACTTGGCTATTGATCAACATGCCACAACCAATCCATGTGTAAACAGCAATCAACCAACGTTACCTAATCAATGTGTGACAACCGACCTATCTGCTAACAACAATATATCTATGCTGAGTAACCAAGTGGCGACAACCGAACCATTTGCACCCATCAACCAAGCTGTTCCAAAGACCAACTGGCGAAAACCAACAAATCTGATGACATCAACAAAACCGAACTATTGACCAAAGTGCCACACCCAATGCATAGGTAAACAGCAATCAACCAACGTAGCCTAATCGATGCGTGACAACCAATCTATCTGCCAGCGCCAATACATAAACGACCACTAGCCAATTTGCGACAACTAAACCATTTTCTCCCCAAACCAAGCTGAAACAAGGATCTACTGGCAACAACAACACATCTGATTACAGCAACAAACTTTAGACAATCGATCCATGTGCCATAACAAATTCATTTGTAAACATGAGTCGATCAGCATTACCTATAACCAATGCTTGACAATCTGCTAACAACAATATACCTGCGACGACTAACCAATTTGCGACAACCACACCTTTGGCTCCCGACTCCCAGCTAAGACGTAGACCAACTGATGACAAACTTATCTGCGACGACTAATCCACAACCAATCCATTTGTAAACAATTTGCGTGACATGCAATACATCTGCTGACAACGATATAACTACAACGACTAATCAAGTGAACTTGGCTATTGATCAACATGCCACAACCAATCCATGTGTAAACAGCAATCAACCAACGTTACCTAATCAATGTGTGACAACCGACCTATCTGCTAACAACAATATATCTATGCTGAGTAACCAAGTGGCGACAACCGAACCATTTGCACCCATCAACCAAGCTGTTCCAAAGACCAACTGGCGAAAACCAACAAATCTGATGACATCAACAAAACCGAACTATTGACCAAAGTGCCACACCCAATGCATAGGTAAACAGCAATCAACCAACGTAGCCTAATCGATGCGTGACAACCAATCTATCTGCCAGCGCCAATACATAAACGACCACTAGCCAATTTGCGACAACTAAACCATTTTCTCCCCAAACCAAGCTGAAACAAGGATCTACTGGCAACAACAACACATCTGATTACAGCAACAAACTTTAGACAATCGATCCATGTGCCACAAAAATCCATTTGTAAACATAAGTCGATCAGCGTTACCTACCCAATGCTTGGCAATCTGATGACAACAACTTATCTGCGACGACTAATCCACAACCAATCCATTTGTAAACAATTTGCGTGACATGCAATACATCTGCTGACAACGATATAACTACAACGACTAATCAAGTGAACTTGGCTATTGATCAACATGCCACAACCAATCCATGTGTAAACAGCAATCAACCAACGTTACCTAATCAATGTGTGACAACCGACCTATCTGCTAACAACAATATATCTATGCTGAGTAACCAAGTGGCGACAACCGAACCATTTGCACCCATCAACCAAGCTGTTCCAAAGACCAACTGGCGAAAACCAACAAATCTGATGACATCAACAAAACCGAACTATTGACCAAAGTGCCACACCCAATGCATAGGTAAACAGCAATCAACCAACGTAGCCTAATCGATGCGTGACAACCAATCTATCTGCCAGCGCCAATACATAAACGACCACTAGCCAATTTGCGACAACTAAACCATTTTCTCCCCAAACCAAGCTGAAACAAGGATCTACTGGCAACAACAACACATCTGATTACAGCAACAAACTTTAGACAATCGATCCATGTGCCATAACAAATTCATTTGTAAACATGAGTCGATCAGCATTACCTATAACCAATGCTTGACAATCTGCTAACAACAATATACCTGCGATGACTAACCAATTTGCGACAACCACACCTTTGGCTCCCGACTTCCCAGCTAAGACGTAGACCAACTGGCGACAACCAACACATCCGGTGACAACAAAAGGAGCCGTGTTATTAACCAATATGCCAAAACCAATCCATTTGTAAACAGCAATCGACCAACGTTACCCAATCATTGAGTGACAATCGAGCTATATTCTATCAAAAATACATCTACGACGACTAACCAAATGGCGACAACCAAACCATTTGCTCCCAGGAACAAAACAGTAACAAAGACCAACTGGCGACAACCAACACATCCGGGGACATCAACAGAACCGTGTTATTAACCAATATGCCACAACCAATCCATTTGTAAACAGCAATCAACCAACGTTACCCACTCATTAAATGACAATCGAGCTATCGGCTATCAAAAATATATCTTTGACGACTAACCAGATGGCGACAACCAAACCATTTGCTCCCAGGAACATATCAGTAACAAAGACCAACTGGCGACAACCAACACATCCGGTGACATCAACAGAACCGTGTTATTAACCAATATGCCACAATCAATCCATTTGTAAACAGCAATCGGACAAAGTTACCTAATCAATGTATGAAAATCGAACAACATGTATCTGATAACAACAATATATCTTTGACGACATAGTAATTGACGACAACAAAAACGTTTGCTCCCAACAACAGCTGTAACAAATCCCAATTGGCGACAACCAAACCATTGGCTTCCAACTTCGAAGCTGACACGTAGACCAACTGGCGACACCCAACACATCCGGTGACAATAACAGAATCGTAACGACAAGCTGTAACCAATAAGCTGGAACCAACAAGTTGTAACGTAGACCAACAGCAGACACCAACACATGGTGCGACATCAACACATTAACCGGACTATTGACCAATATGCCACAACCAATTCATTTGTAAACAGTGATCAACCAACGTCACCTTGAATCAATGTGTGATAATCGAACTATCTGCTAACAACAATTTATTTACAATGACTAACCAATTGGTGACAACCAAACCATTTGCTTCAACAACAATGCGGTAACAAAGTGCAACTGGCGAAAACCAACACATACACCAACAGAACTGGGCTATTGGTCAATTTGCCACAACCAATCCATTTGTAAACATCAGTCGCACAACGTAACCTAATCAATGTGTGAGAATCAACCTAGTCTGTTAACAACAATTTATCTACGACGACTAACCAATTGGCGACAACCAAACCATTTGTCCACTATTTCCAAGCTGTTACAAAGACCAACTGGCGACAATCAACACACCCGGTCACACCAAGAAAACTGGGCTATTGGTCACAATGCCACAACAAATACATTTGTAAACAGCAATCGCGAGCGTTAACCAAACCAATGCGTGACAACCAACCTATCTGCTAACAATAATATATCTACGACCAATCGGCGACAACTTAGCCATTTTCTTCCAACAATCAAGTTGTACAAGGAGCAACTGGCGAATACCAATATATCTGATTACCGCAACAAATGCTGGACAATACATTTGTAAATATCAATAAACCAACGTCACTTAATCACTATGTGACAGCCAATGTATCTGCTGACAACAATGTATCTGCGACGACTAACCAATTATCGACAACCAAACCATTGTATTCCAGCAACCCAGCTGTAACAAGATCCAACTGGCGACACCTAAAATATGTTGAACAATTGATCGGTGCAATGTGTCACAACCGATACATTTGTAAATAGCAATCAACCAACGATACCTAATCAATGCTTGACATCCTATCAATCTTCGGACGATATTTCTATGTTGACTAACCAATTGGCAACAACCAAACTATTTTATTCCAACAACAAGCCGCAACTGGCGACAACTAACAGATCTGCTGACAGCAACATCCGTTGGACAATTGATCAATGTGCCCATACTAATCCATTTGTATGCTACAATCAACAACGTTAGTTATGCTTCACAATCAATGTATCTGCTGACAAAAATATATCTACGACGACTAACCAATTCGTGAGACATAATTTCATCTAACAACCGAGCTGTAACGAGGACCAACTGACAACAACCAGCACATCTTTTGATATTAATTACTGTTTAAAGACGTTGACACAACCCAAATGATCAATATGATCAACATGATTAATGTGACACAATCACGCCATTGTAAACAGCATAGACCATGTAGACCAACGACATTTCTACGATGACTAACCCATTGACGACATTCAAACCATTTTCTTCGAACAACTAAGGTATAAGAAGGACCAACTGGCGACAACAGCAATCAAATAGCATTATGAGACCCAACATGAGTAAATGAGGCACAATGCCGCAGTAGCTAATTAAAAATTACGAGCACAGTGTGGGACACGGTCATATATAATAAGTAATTTGTCTATTTTAGAAAATCCCTTATTATTCCTTTAATATCCTTGATTTGATACATCTTGTATCCAACCAAATACCCCAATTCATGATATGACCATAACTTATTATATTATATTTCATGTTTTGCAACAAAGTGATTTTGAATAATCCGTAATGTTGGTCAGAAATGTTATATAACATTGAATTAATTACCAAGATATCCCTTGACCTATGTATATTATCATGATAATATATATACCTCAATATTAATATGTTCCTCAAGGTGCTTCATTTACTCACGTTGTGTCACAAATAAATTAACGACGACTAACATGGCAACAACCAAACTATATCCTTCCAACAACCACGCGACAACCAACACATCTGCTGGCAGCAACAAACGTTGGACAAATGACACACTGAATGACGATTCTACAAAAGAGCTCTCTTCTCATGAAAGTGGCCAAAGCTGAATTTGAACATACCTGGGTAGATTTGCCATAATTTGATAACCATGATAACGGAAGCTCCAAAAATGGATAGAAGCCACATTAAAGATTGCTGAACATGATTATTAGTGTTTCGCGAACAGTTTTTATATTTTTCATGGCCAACAAAATCATGTTACACATGGGGCACCTTTTTGAGACACCCTGTATAACCAGGAAATGTACCAATTTCACATTTTAGGGTTTAAATGACCATTTTGCAATGGAGTTGTGACTTATATTATAGAATGCAGCAAAGCATAGTAACTAGCATTACATGTAAATAACGGGAAACGTGTACTACCTGATTCGTATTTCATATGGTTTTTTAAATAGACACTTGTATAATGCGGCGATACATGGAACTAGCATTGTATGTAAATATAACGAAACCAATTTTATTTAGCGATTAAATGAAATTTTGCAATGGAATTGTGATTGATAGTATAGAATGCAGTAACGCATATAACATTAACTAACATTGTTTGTAAATAATGGAAAACGTGTACCACCTGTTTCGTATTGTATATGGTTTTTTTTAATGGATGCTTGTATAATGCGGTGATACATGACACTAACATTGCATGTAAATATAACGAAGAAACGTACCAATGCGTGACCATATTACTCCCACGCTTAAAGAACTCCACTGGCTGCCCATACGGGAAAGGATTCAATTCAAACTCTGTCTTTTTGTCTTCAAAAGCATGAACAATACTGCACCTGGATATTTATGCAATTTACTGTCACCATATGTTCCTCGAAGAGCTCTTCGTTCTGCAAATGACATTACTCGCCTAAATGTTCCTAGGACAAATAAGGTCTTGGGTCAGAAATCTTTCAGTGTAGCTGGTCCACGGGCATGGAACAATCTCCCTCGTACCATAAGAGAAACTGACAATATCTCTCATTTTCGTTGTAGTCTAAAGACTCACCTTTTTCCATGCTAAATGTATTTTGTGTACTGATGTGTTACATGCGCTATGATCTAGATGGAATAGCGCTATATAAATATTAATTGTTATGTTATGTTATGTAGAACTAGCATTGCATGTAAATATAACGAAGAAATGTACCAAAGTCACAGTTTAGGGTTCCAACTTCACATGAACTTCACATTTTAGGGTTCCAACTTCACATGAGCTTCACATTGTAGAGTTTAAATGAACATATTGTAAAGTAATTGTGATTAATATTATAAGATGTAGTAAAGCACTGAACTAGCATTGCAAGTAAATATAACGAAGAAATGTACCAATATCACGTTGTAGAGTTTAAATGAACATTTTGTAAAGGAATTGTGATTGATATTTTTAGAATGCAGTAACGCATATAATTCGCATTGCATGTAAATAACGACTTCACATTTTAGGGTTGAAATGAACATTTTGATATGGAACTGTTATAAATAATATAGAATGCAGTAGTGGGTTTTTTTTTATTATAGAACAAGCATTGCATGTAAATATTATATAACGAAGAAATGTACCAACTTCACACTTTAGGGTTTAAATCAAGCGTGTGCAACCTGCGGCCCGCGGGCCACATGCGATCCCCGACCTCTGATCTGCGGCTCGCGAAGCAATCCTAGAATTCCCTTTGACGCGGCCCGTTTTAACCGAAACTCCCTAGTTTTACACAAATGGCGGATTGATCTAGTGGTGCGCTCCCTTACTTAATTAGTAAGGTGACGCGC
Source organism: Ophiura sarsii (assembly GCA_035610835.1). Taxonomy (NCBI): domain Eukaryota; kingdom Metazoa; phylum Echinodermata; class Ophiuroidea; order Amphilepidida; family Ophiuridae; genus Ophiura; species Ophiura sarsii. The sequence continues at coordinate 11,590,606 of CM069455.1, forward strand.
TGCAATTAGTAAATATAACTCAAGGCGTGATTGCGTGATAAAATCCCTGGTTAAAATGGCGCTTGCAGCAGCAACAGTGAGTAAAAAGAGGAAATTTCACTAAGAGAAGCGGGTATTCCATTTGCAATGGACTTTCCCTCTCCCTATTACTCCTCCGGACGTGTTTGGAATGTTTGACAATCACTGCGGCCTGTGAATAGATCTCAAAATCTTAATGAGGCCCGTGTGGTAGAAAAGGTTGCACATGCTTGGTTTAAATGAACACTTTGCAATGGATGATTGGAATTGTGATTAATATTATAAATGAATTAAAGCACTGAACTACCATTGCATGTAAATACTTAAGAAACGTGGACCACCTTAACCTTATTCGTGTATTATATGATTTAAATGAAAACTAGATAAAGGAATTGAGACTGCTGTACAATGGACACATTACTACATTGCATTATCGTTCCTCCATGATTGCATGTAAATATAACAACGAATGTACCAACTTCACATTGTAGAGTTTAAATGAACATTTTGCAAAGGTATGTGATTGATAATACGTTGTTAAGCACAGAACTAGCCTTGTATTAAGGATTGACGTTGCATGTTAATATCACGTAAAGGTGTCCAATCTCCACATTACCTTGATAACATAGCTTTAATGGAAGATTATGACGGAATATTGTGTCATTAACTGAAGAACAATTGCATGTAAATATAGTATTAACGTTAGCCATCTTCCTATATTGTTTGGTAAAAAGAGCATTTGGGAAAGAAATGAGATTGGTATACAGAGAGCAGCATAGAACCATGCACTGCATCCGAATATAACCAAAAGTGTACCAACTTCATATTATATTGATAGATATAGAAATGTGGCTTAATAATCAAACAAGCTTTTAGTCGAAAAATGTGTGAAGAGTATAGATGTAAAAGGAAGCAGCGTCGTTTTATGTTTTGACGTAAGAGTACCAACAACATGTACACGACAATGCCTTCAAATCGAAAACCTGCTTGTTCATTTGAGAAATATATACTTTTAAAGATATCAATATCTCTATTCGAGTGAAATGGATTTATTGCATTTTGCATCTGAACTTTTGATGTGACTGGATATTATAAAATAGAGTCAAACATACTTTGTGTTTATGTTTAAGTGTGCCACTTTCAGAATACTTATTAATGGTTTCAATAGTATACCTACATTCAGAACAATGAAATGTGTTAACACATATTAAAGAAAAGTTATCGTGTGTAAATATATCCTGACCAATCCGAACTTTAAAAGTGTATCACTCCATGTTGTTAGTTATGGACATTGTTAAAACGATTTTTTTGACAACGAGTTAGGAAGGAATATGTAGTTTGTATATTTGCAGTAAAGTATTGCATTATAAATATAGCGTTAAGGTTTACCACCTTCAGTTTGTTTGGTAAAATGAGCACTTGGGAAAGGAATTGAGATTGGTATACATAAAGCATTAAAGCATAGAACTATATCAGTGCATGTTATATAACCAAAATGTGTACCAACTTCATTCATATTATATTGATATTGAAATGGATAAAATATTTTTAGCCGGAAATAATCTGAAGAGTTCAGATGCAGAAGGAGGCAACATTTTCTTAGGTTTGTGAGATAAGATTACCAACAAGATATATACATGTCAACGCCTTCAAATTAAAAACCTGTTTGTTAATTTTAGAAAAATATACTTATGAAGATATGATAAAATTGACCTATGTTTTCATACTACATGTATTTGCTTTACATTTCTGAGGCATTGTTTGTCAATATCTCCATTCGGTTGAAATGGATGTATTGCATTCTGCACCTGAACTCTTGATGTGACTGATATTATAGAATAAAATTTAAAAAACAATGCATTTACGTTAGCGTTGCATAAACATGACAGTGTACCACTTTCATATTATAAAGATCATGTCACCTCTTGTTGATCAATAATGTTAAGTGCCCGGTTCCATTCCATGCATGGGGGAACATGTACTGACCGCTGTTGTAACAGATGACTGATTTGGTTTAGTGTATGGTTTACAATGGACACCCCTTCTTATGCTTGGCTGCTGTGACGTTACAAGTGACATCGTCTACAGAAATGGTTTCAATATATAGTAGGCCTTTTATAGAATGGAATATGGTTGTTGATGTTGTTCCTAGAATGCAGTTAAAACACATAGTAAAGAATAAGCATTGTATTGTGTGTTAATTATAACCAAGATAATCTTTAAATGTACTACCACCATTATTGAAATTGTTTAAATGAATTTGAAAACGAGTTTGGAAGGAACCTGAAATCAATATAATTGCAGTAAAGTATTTACTAAAGGAATAATATTGCGTGTAAATATAGCGTTAAAGTTTACCACCTTCCTCTTGTTTGGTAAATTGAACCTAACCCTATTGAACCTTATCCTAACCCTAACCAGATTGGTATACAGAAACTATTGGTATATACATTAGAACTATCAATGCGTGTAAATATAACCAACAAGTGTACCAACGTATTTCATATTATATCGATATGGAAATGGCTAAAATGAGTTTTTAGCCGGAAATAATGTGAAGAATTCCGACGCAGAAGGAGGCAATGTTTCTGATGTTTGTGTTGTGAGATAAGTTAACCAGCAAGAAGTACATAATACATGTCAACGCCTTCAAATTAACAATCAGCTTCTTAATTTTATAAATAATATATACTTTGAAAATATGAACAAAATTGACATGTGTTTTCATAATCATGATAATATTTGCTTTATATTTCTGAAGCAGTGTGTGTCAACATCTGCATTCGCGAATGAAATGGATGTATTGCTTTGCATCAGAACTCTTTATGTGACTGATATTATATTATAGAATTAATTAAACAAATGTATTTACGCTAGCGTTGCATAATATTATATAGACCATGTTACCTCTTGTTGATCAATAATCATGATAATGTTAAGTGCTCGGTTCCATTCCATGCACCCCTTCTTATACTTGGCTGCTGACGTTACAAGTGGCAAGTCTACAGAAATGGTTTCAATATATAGTAGGCCTGTTATAGAATGGAATATGGTTGTTGATGTTGTTCCTAGAATGCAGTTAAAACACATAGTAAAGAATAAGCATTGTATTTTGTGTTAATTATATATAACCAAGATAATCTTTAAATGTACTACCACCATTTGAGATTGTTTAAATGAATTTGAAAACGAGTGTGGAAGGAACTTGAAATCAGTATAATTCAAGTAAGGTATTTACTAAAGAAGTACTATTGCATGTAAATATAGCGTTAACGTTTACCAGCTTCCTTTTGTTTGGTATAATGAGCACTTGGGAAATAAATTGAGATTGGTATTACAGTCTAATTATGTGTGACACTGACATGGCAATCTGGTCCGAGTATGAGTGACAAGGCAAATTATGTGTGACATGGCAAAATGGTCTGATTATGTGTGACCAAATTGTCATGTCGCACATAATCAGACCAAATTGCCATGTCGCACATAATCATACCAAATTGCCATGTCACTCATAATCTGACCAAATTGTTAACTTTATTTGTTGGGAGTGGCTGTTTTTAATAATAATTCAACCAGCATGCTTATATAGGCTTTTTAAGCCTGGCCCGAGCAATTTGCTTGAATCTGGTCCCTTCAGGACCCAAGCGTGTGTCTGTACGGACCGACCGTGTAAACAAAGAAACAAACAAACAAATTGCCATGTCACTCATAATCGGACTAAATTGCCATGTCACTCATAATCAGACGAACTTGCCACACATAATTATGATCTGCTTACTGATTTCCTTGAAATGATGCCACACATAATTGTTTGGTAGAATCCCATGTCTGTGCACGAAAATCCACCAAGAAAATGTCTGTTAATTTATGGACAAAGCCATAGCCAGTTAGATTTAGTGCCACCTTTTTTTCTTTCTGTACAGTATAAAAATTGGTAAATGGCACAATTTCTTATCGTTGCATTGTCTCAAGGCCAACAAATTATATATCAAAATGTGCCTAACAATTGGGTGCATCTTTCTAGCTGATTATTTAAATCCATCAAATAGTTTTGGAAATATTCTAGTATATGCTAGGGGGGAATTTAAGAAAATAAGAAAAACCGCATTTCGTTGATTTCAGCAACGAGATATCTTGATGATATCAGATAAGCAACGGGCATGTCCGCCAGTGTATTTTGCAGATATTATATAGATTGAACCTTATTGTTGCATTTATATTTTAATATTTCAGCAAACATATTATACATCATTCTGAGACACCCTATACAAACATTTCAAAAATGAATAATGTGATTGATATTATACGTTTACTACTACCATAAGGCCATGTGTTATGAACTGACTACCCAAAAAGGGTGGCGGCGTTGCATTTTTGGTGACGGATCATCAATCTCTCTCTATTAACTTAATAACTAAATGTGGTAGAACTATCATGGTTTAGGTGTCATTTGAAAGCCTATTTATCTAGCTACATTGCAATTCAATTTACAATAACTCCTCATTCTGTATGGTACAAACATGATTTTGCTCTCATTTTATAGATTGTTTTATATTCTATAAGTTTCTGTTTCAACAAACGTGTCAACTATTTCGTAACAATTGTAATCACGAATCGATTGCATTGTCCTTGGCTTTTCCCTATTCGCTACACAGTGAACTTGTCCTAATTCAGCGGTTTTACATACATGACTATAACAAACAAAAAAGTATACAACCGATGATAGCAAAATTATACATTTTTTGAAAGCTCTCAAATAGGGGAATTCAAATATGCCGTTTAAATCAGGATAGGGTGAATAGCCAAAATAATATATGTGTAAACTCTAATAAATATGAAATGTAAACGTTTGTGCTCACTTCCCGATATAGTATATTTCAACAAGTTACCCTAGACAACCATAATATGTTCTGATGGGTAAATTGCATAAGGAACTAATATGCCCGGTAAAATGATGATTGGGATAGGAATAAAAAAATATTGAGCTTTAATCAAAATATGAAGAAGAAGAAAAAAATCGATTCTTTTAGCATTCTTAATCACAACATGTTACCATTAAGTCCTATGCAAATTCCAATAGCATATTTGGATTCCTTGTGAGATTACCGTTCAGTAAATATTTGTATGAGGTAGAACAAGTAGTTATTGCGATATGCTAATTCAAATCTCAGATGGTGTAAAATGTAAAAATCTGGACGTGGAACAGGAAGGGTGGCGAGTTCAAAACACATAGCCATAATATAGGTATAAAAGGTTTAAATAAACATTGCGCTATAGTGTAATATTATAGAATGTGCAGTAAAGCATATTAATCGCATGTGGTATAAAGTTAATGTGTGTCACCGCCATGTAAGGTCGGTTTTGACCGTGTAAGTTTAAGAATACGCAATAGAATACTATGCCAACGTATGCGAAATATCGAAAATACGTTGGTGTACGCTGATATAAGTTAGGGGTAAGTTGGGGATACGTCGTTTACGTTAAGAGCACGCTGTGATACGCTGTGAAAATTTGGAACACGTCGAGCCCGCGAAAAAATATTGAGCATGTTCAAAATTTCTCGACGTACTCAACGTGTGCTTTAAAATACGTTCTGCATAAGTTCCCAATAGGTTCGTGGTACGTTAGACATACGTTTACATACGCTGACATACGTTAGACATACGTTTACATACGCTGACATACGTTAGAGGTACGTTACTCGTAAGTTATAGGTTGGACCTATAGATTTATCCTTCTAGATATTTTAATAGTTATCATCTAGCTGCGTTTACTTGAACTGGCAACACTTGTCCCGCCGTGAACGAAACTCAATTCCTGCAGCGGCATAAGTCACGTGTTCGTTGTACGCCGAGGATATACGCTGAGGATACGTCGAACACGGCAGACATACGCTACGAATACATTAAGCTTATATATACGTTGGTCATACGCTCGCATACGCCGTGATACGCTGTCATAAGTTTGTTATAAGTTAGTGATACGCTATCAATACGTTAGTCATACGCTATGTATACGTTCAATACGCTATGGATACGTTATGGATACGTCCATTCCATCACCGATGTCGACTTTTCCTACGCAATTCGTTGGGAAGTTGGACGTTCTTGGACTCTGAAAATTTTCGAGCTATTTTTTAAATACCTCGGCATACGTTCAGGCCACGTTCAGGCCATACGCTATGGTGTGACAGGGCCTTAAACGTTGAGCATTCGGTGTGTGAACGTTTCGTATGTTGGGTGTAGGATGCTTCTTCGTCAGCTGTTCGGCCAACGTGCGAACATTCATATACAGCGAATGCTCAACGTATACACGGCGTATCGATCACTACGTTGTCACCCGCTCAAACTTTTGAACATGTTTAAAGGCCCTGTCACACCATAGCCATAGTATGGCCTGAACGTGGCCTGAACGTATGCCGACGTATTCAAAAAATAGCTCGAAAATTGTCAGAGTCCAAGAACGTCCAAGAACGCCGAGAAATTTTGAACATGCTCAATCATTTTTCGCGGGCTCGACGTGTTCCAAATTTACACAGCGTGTCACAGCGTGCTCTTTTCGAAAACGACGTATCCCCAAATTACCCCTAACTTATATCAGCGTACACCAACGTACACCAACATATTTTTCGATATTTCGCATACGTTGGCATACGTGCAGGCGATACGCCATGGTGTGAGGTGGGTGGGTGAGTGGGTGAGTGGGTGAGTGGGTGAGTGGATGAGTGGATGAGTGGATGAGTGGATGAGTGGATGAGTGGGTGAGTGGGTGAGTGGGTGAGTGGGTGAGTGGGTGAGTGGGTGAGTGGGTGAGTGGGTGAGTGGGTGAGTGGGTGAGTGGGTGAGTGGGGGAGTGAGTGAGTGAGTGAGTGGGTGAGTGGGTGAGTGGGTGAGTGGGTGAGTGGGTGAGTGGGTGAGTGGGTGATTGGGTGATTGGGTGATTGGGTGATTGGGTGATTGGGTGATTGGGTGGGTGAGTGGGTGAGTGGGTGAGTGGGTGAGTGGGTGAGTGGGTGAGTGGGTGAGTGGGTGAGTGGGTGAGTGGGTGAGTGGGTGAGTGGGTGAGTGGGTGAGTGGGTGAGTGGGTGAGTGGGTGAGTGGGTGAGTGGGTGAGTGGGTGAGTGAGTGGGTGAGTGAGTGGGTGAGTGGGTGAGTGGGTGAGTGGGTGAGTGGGTGAGTGGGTGAGTGGGTGAGTGGGTGATTGAGTGAGTGGGTGATTGAGTGAGTGGGTGATTGAGTGAGTGGGTGAGTGAGTGAGTGAGTGAGTGAGTGAGTGAGTGAGTGAGTGAGTGAGTGAGTGAGTGAGTGAGTGAGTGAGTGAGTGATTGAGTGATTTGAGTGATTTGAGTGATTGAGTGATTGAGTGATTGAGTGATTGAGTGATTGAGTGATTGAGTGATTGAGTGATTGAGTGATTGAGTGATTGAGTGAGTGAGTGAGTGAGTGAGTGAGTGAGTGAGTGAGTGAGTGAGTGAGTGAGTGAGTGAGTGAGTGAGTGAGTGAGTGAGTGAGTGAGTGAGTGAGTGAGTGATTGAGTGATTGAGTGATTGAGTGATTGAGTGAGTGATTGAGTGATTGAGTGATTGAGTGATTGAGTGATTGAGTGATTGAGTGATTGAGTGAGTGAGTGAGTGAGTGAGTGAGTGAGTGAGTGAGTGAGTGAGTGAGTGAGTGAGTGAGTGAGTGAGTGAGTGAGTGAGTGAGTGAGTGATTGAGTGATTGAGTGATTGAGTGATTGAGTGAGTGAGTGATTGAGTGAGTGAGTGATTGAGTGAGTGAGTGAGTGATTGATTGATTGAGTGATTGAGTGATTGAGTGAGTGAGTGAGTGAGTGAGTGAGTGAGTGAGTGAGTGAGTGAGTGAGTGAGTGAGTGAGTGAGTGAGTGAGTGAGTGAGTGAGTGAGTGAGTGAGTGAGTGAGTGAGTGAGTCATCGATTCATCGACCATGAGTGTATGTTAGATATTGTTGCAATTAACTTATGGAAAATGGCACATGTGATTAATATAATAAAATGCGGTACAGCTCATTAAATGTTGTGGTGATTTTTTTAATTATTTTTTATTATTGTCTTTGGTCTTATAGGCTTAAGCTTTATCAATATTAGTTGTTTCAAATTCAGGAAACTTAATATACATACAGATCTCACAAAAGTAACTTACCAGGTAATTAGGCATATGCTTAACTCCCAAACTATTGTACCCATGTAAACTTATTTACAAATGTGTAGAAAAATACTTCTTCTCTTTAATTTGAGATACAGGTGAAGATGATATTAACTGAATATTAACAGAGCTATGTGTCCAAAACCAAAACAAGTCCGTTTTTCATTTTAGTATTTGGTTATACACAGAGCCTCGGTGTAGTAATAAGCAGGTTATTGACTAACTTTATTGACAACTCGCCGGTCGATAATAAGATGAGGATTGGGGATCTTTCAATTAATAAATGCAGTCTATACAGATACCTGTCGGACCCATTTTCAATTTCAAAATCCAAGTGCGAAAATAAAAGTTGCACTTTGTCTTATTCTTTTCGGCGTAGCGTTCTTAATTGTTAACCGATCTTCGTGAACTATATCTCAAATTAAAGTGGAGACATAAAATCCATAATTTTGTAATTTGAATTTTTTAAGTTGGAACTAAATTTTTAGAATTACGAGGGTCGTTCAATAAATAATGAAAGTGAGCATGGTATGGGATGCATGAGTGATTCTATTGAGAGATGATATGATCAATACAAAGTATGAACCTTTGTCTTTCAAACAATACAGTTTTGGATTTCTAAGTGTGAACTGTGACGTCATAGCATTGTCTCAAAGTAAGTACACTTGGGACACTGCTAAATCAGTTATTTGGCGGTAAATTTGAATTGTTTGTATGAAACATGTGGTAAGAAGATTGTATAACATGACACCAGAAGCAGGTTAATCCCGATTTTTTTTCGCGTAAGTATGATAAAAAAGACCATAACTTTAATCCCTGTGTAATTTGATATATGTAGTATAAGAGGGAAAAGTAAGGAGAGGCAATTGAATAAAAAGTATACAAATATTAGTTTTTCAAATAGCCAATTTCGTTGAAAAATGCCCAGTAAGTGAATCACTAATATTGCGGAAAATCAAACAATTTAGGAAAAATCCAAGCAATTAACCAGTTTGAGAGATTCCATATGATAGCCTACTAATTATCTGAACCTATTCGCAAGAAACCTGCAGAAAATATGCGCACGCGCAGACGGCAGATCATTTTGAACTGGGCCAAAAATGGCTAAAATCATGAAATTTACCAGATAAAAGCTTACTGTGCCTTCAAATTTTAATCAGAAAAAATGAAAAATGCTTAAATTAATGTGTATATATATTGTGATAGTCAAAATGAAGATATACATGAATTTATCAATCAAAGATGGCTGCCACAACCTCTCGTATTACTGTTATCTTTAGAGCTACTAGATATGAATTGTTAAAGTAATCGTCACATAATTTCAATGGTTTGAGGAAATTTTATGATCAGCTCCTCTTGATATCCCCACTATTATTGCTTTACATTCCACAACAATTTACTAAATTATAATCCCTCCATTGTTCGTTATTCGTTGTTGTTTTCTAAGGTATATTATTGCGGATTTTGCAAAATAAAAGCGTATTTGAGATGGTCCCTTCTTGTTTGTATTAAGGAATTCAGATCTAAAAAAGAGTGTCAAACAGAGATAAGTGTGTGTCCTAACTATGTGCCAAGTGTTATCTGTTTTTATGCTTGCATTGCAGAGATAAACGCAAATGTATCAATCAACCCATATTCAACATATTACATATCCAGCCAAATAATTGACAGATTTCAGTCAGTGTCTGAAACCTATTGTGTTTATGCTAATGACGTTACATAACCAAAGGTATCTATCAAATCAAAAGTGTATTGTTTGAAAGACAAAGGTTCATACTTGATATTGACTACATTATCCCTTAATAGAATCACTCATGCATCCCATACCATGGTCACTTTCATTATTTACTGAATGACCCTCGTATGAGCGAAATATATTACCAGTCCTGGTAAGTTACTTTTTGATGACAGTACAGGGTGTCCCAGAAAACCTGCGACTTATTTTGAAGGATCTTAATTTTTACTTTTTCACAACGGATATACAATCGTGTTTGCACATTCTGAAAACCTTTTACTTTTTTTTTATCTTTGACATAAAATCCAAGATGTCACAATCGATTTCATTGCGCGTGTCAACGAGACGTATGTCAGAAACAAATCCAATGTTGCAGCTGCAGTGTTGTTAACCACTCGTTCGCCCTACAGCAACGCTCTGTTCATCCCTTAATAATTTGTAGGATGGGGAGGAGGATTTGGAATTGGGCGATGGGAGTGGGGATGGTGATGTGGTGGGGGTGGGTGGGAGTGGGGGAGGGGATAGTAGGAGTGTGGAGTGGATGGAGTGAAGCGATGGACGGGAGTGGGTGGGGAGAAATATTGGGTTCATGGGAGTCGGGAGGGGAATTGGTGTGGAATTTGGGTTGGGAAGGGAAGGCCGGAGGGGTGGAGAGTGGATGGGAGCTGCAGGGAGGGAATTGGAGTTGGGTGTGGAGATGGGAGAGGGGTTGAAGTTGGAGGTATTGGGTTGTAAGTAGAGCATTTGAGAGTGGGTTTTTTGGAAGGGGTCGGTTAGTAAAAATAAATTGGGCATTATGTGCATCTAAAATCGCATCACAGAACATATTTTAAATATTCACGATACACCTTTAACAATATAACACTAAAGTATTTTACTTAAAATCTAAAATTGCTTTACTCTAAAACCGCAAAACACGAGAACTGCTCTAGTTACGATGTTCTAATTGTAAATGATGATTAGAATAAATCAATCGCGCTACCCGCTAGTGGTGGATGGGAGTGGTGTTTGGTATTGGGCGATGGGAGTGGAGGTAGCGTGGTCCGGGGTTGGGGAGAGGACAGATTGGTTTCATGGGAGTCGGGAGGGGGGTTGGTGTGACATTTGGGTTGGGCAGAGAGGGGAGACCGGGGGATGGGAGCTGCAGGGAGGGTATTGGGTGCATGTGGAGAGGGTAGAGGGAGTGATAGAAGGTGTTGGGGTATAAGTAGAGCAGTGAAGAGTGAGGTTTGGGAAGGGGTCGGTTGGAAAAGTGGGCATCATTTGCATCTAAAATCGCATCACAGTCCATCTTTTAAATATTCACGATACACCTTTCACAATATGATAACACTAAAGGATTTTACTCACAATCTAAAATCGCTTCATTCGAAAACCACGGAAACACGAGAACCGTTCTAGTTAGAGATATTATAGATGTCATTTATATAGCCATCATCAAGTTACATTTATTTGCCATGTCTTAAAAAAATGTTTCTTCATCACAAGGAAATGAGAATTATATTAACTTTGCTTTGGGAATGCATGAATGAACACAAATCGGCACACATAATTAACTTTTTGTCTAATGTCTAATGCATTATTTCGTTTTCTTTCAGTTTCAAGCGTAATGGCTATTTTTGTGTACATTTTGTATGCTATCTACTGATGACAGCAGTGTGACATTTTTATACTGTTAAGAGCTGATATTAGTATGCCCCAATGGCATGATTACGCGGCTAAAGTTGACAACACACAACGGCCATCACATAATTGATACATCTACACAATGAAGCAAAAAGAGCCACTCCCAACAAATAATGTTTGCTATCACCCGTGGGCATGAGAAAAGATAAGTCATGATCTAGCTAATCTAATTAGCCACGCAAGTTGGAAAGTGTTTCCCCCCCCCCCCCCCCTAGTAACATCAACTAAAATCCTGGTCAATACATGCAGCTGAATGCAATGATTGCATAATTTGTGAGAGAAGACATGATGAAGTCTCACAGATCGCACAATCCTGCGCTTATAAATAGCATTGCATTTCGTGAGAAATGGATGAAGTAAGAAATATGGAATTCTCACAGATCATGCAATCATCGATGATAGACCCTTTTCCTTTTCTAGTATCACAACTCTTTGTCTGGCCTACTGGCACTTATTGTTACTGCTCCCATCAGACCGTGGGACTGTAACCCGGGAGCACCGCAACACTTTTTGTTATACTTCATGCTATTTTTGGTTGCACCATGTAACTTGGTAGCCCATAATAAGTTGTTTGACCAATTTCGGGGATACCCCCGAAAAGTTTCACACAGACCCCCCCCCCCCCCCCCACCCTCCGGGGGGGGGGGGGGGGGGGCCAAACTTTTACTTTGTCGAAAGTATGTCAATATGGGGTTCAAATGAAAGATAATCAAACAAGGAATTCATATCTAGACACTTTATTTATGTATGATCAACCATTTTCAATTTATTTGCAAAAAACAGTACTTAAAATGCAGTATTTTGCATATTCGGCAACACAATTTGACTTAAAAGAAGACAACCACATTTTACAATGTTACAAAGCCATTAAATCTTGCAAACATTCTTGAACATATATGTTGCCCATGACATATCTATCTTGGAATGACAGAAAAAATTCACTTAAGATCTTCCTATCATGAGTCTTAACCCCTCAAATACCCCCAAAACTGTCCAATAATCGCTCTCTTGATATCAGGAGCATTAACCCGGGAGCACCGAGACACTTTTTGTTATACTTCATGCTATTTTCGGTTGCACCATGTAACTTGGTAGCCCATAATAAGTATATAGTTTTACCAGTTTCCGGGAAACCCCCACAAAAGTTTCACACATACCCCCTACAAGGAATTCGGGGGGGGGGGGGGGGGAGGGGGGGTCAAATCGGAACCTCGACGAAAGTATGTAAATATGGTATTCAAATGAAAGGAAATAAGACAAGGAACTCATATCTAACAACATTTTTCATGTAAGATAAATTGTTTTTAATTTATTCGTTAAAAACAGTCCTTTTAACGAATACTGCATTTTAAAAAATGCAGTATTTTGCATATTCGCATACACATTTTGACGTAAAAGAATACTACGACGTTATACACTGTTAAAAAGCCTCTAAATCTTGCAAAAACCATGAACATATGTTGCCTCTTACATGTCTATATGGAATGAAAGAAATAATTAACCTAAGATATTCATATCATGAGTCTCTACTCCTCATATGCTTAGAAAATTATATCAAATGTGTTTCATTTCATGATATTTCCATATTTTGTGATATGTTTTGCCTTCGATTGATCCATATAAATGTTATAAGAATGTTGGTATTTTATTTTTGTTTAACCATTCTTTTTCCTTGACAAATAAGAGATATTGTGCCATGTGAAATAATATTTATAATAACCGTTGCGACAACTCACATTATTTTCTGTGATGTTTATTATATCTGCACACCATGTACATGTAGTGCAGGACAAAGTGAAATCCCATATTTGTTAGAATTACCTGTATTTACCCAGTGTCCCACTGATTTACCATACTCTTTCTCATATTTTAATGATAACAAGAAGATAGCATGACATACACATACACAATGAATTTACAAATCCTTAAGTCTGAGAATGTCTTCGATATTACATGTATAATTTATCTTACTAAGTGGAAAGAGCATGGAGCACAGAATGTCGTAGTAAGTAATATCTTTCATCATTTATATTTCACACAACCTGCTTAAAACATGTACAGGAGAGGGACAAATTCAAAAGCTTGCACATATCTAAATCCACTTAGGTAAAGGATCATCATCTTTCACATGATAACAGTGCACGTTTACACTTAAATTTGCCATGATTGAGATATATTTTTGCTCTAAACGATTTTCTAAAACAATAAACTTAATTTTGTAGGCACATGCGCGCATAGACGGCTCGAACAGCTTTTATATTTGTACTAATTTGACTGTCATAATCCCATGAATCCCGATGTTAAATGAATATTTGAAGGTTTAAATACATCGCATAATTTGAATAAACTTTCATGATTAAATAAATTTCATTTTTGTGGGGGTCAAGGGGGTGAAGCCTCGGGAGCTGTGGGATTTTTATCGTTCGAATCCGGCGGGCGAAATAATGAACGGTCCCTTGGACTGCTCTTGAGAGTGGTACCCTCCAGGAGAAAAATGGAACATTTTATGTACTAATGGCAATAGCATTCAGGATATTTATATACCAAGATCATTGAAATTGGACAATTGGCAGATTAATGTCAACTATTGGCATTCAAATTCGTATGATTCTTAATATTTTGTGAAAAAAAGGAAAATTAAAATAAAATAAAAAACAAATAAATTGAAATTGAACTGTCTTAAGCTTAACAGTTATATAGTGACACCCCTGAGGAAGCATATTTGGCACATTTTATGTTCTATGGCATTCAGAATAGCATATGACTATCATTTATGTGTAAATATAATATGTCTGAAATATTGTATGAAAATACCAATGTATGAAAATGAAAACACGTTATTGAATAGACCCCGCTCGAAAGTGGTACCCCCGGGGAAGTACATTTGGCAGATAATATTTATACTATTAGCCTTCAAAGTTGTATTAAACGTGGAAATAACGTTCGATTTGTGTAAACACGTGTAACGAAAACATTTAAAACTTTAAAATGTACCTTTTTTGGTAGGGGGGCACTGAAACCCAGTAAATATACAACCCCCCCCCCCCCCCCCTCAGGAGGAGTGGCACCCCTGAGGGATCATATTTGGCACATGTTATGTTCTTATGACATTCAGTGGGAAATACTGACTCTCATACATGTACAGGGTGTCTCAAAAAAAACCGTGCATGTGTTTACCCAGCTTAATGACCGTGAACTTATAGAATTTGGTGTAACAATTGTATACATATTGATAGCCATAACGGTTAGCTTTTATATTCCGTTTATTTCATCTGATTTGGTTTTGTCAACCTTGAGATATGACCAATTAACTAAAGCTACCTAAAGTCGACATTGTTGCAATGAATAGAAAGGGTTACTCCGGAGAGGGGGGTTGTTACCACCGGGGTTACCACCCTCTAAAAGAATCCAATCCGGAATGCAGAGTATGCTTATTTTGGTACCATGTTATAGCTAGAGGTTCCCTCTATCCATACATACTAAAACAAGTACAAACATCCCACGCATGACGTCACAATGACGTCACCAAACATGGCCAACCTCAAAATCCCGCCGTACTCGCGGACAGTGAAATATCATAGAAATCTTCGCCAAAAAAGTTCTAAATATCGGAATTTCACCCGGTTTTTTGCTTATAAGTGATGGAAATGGTGTTTCTATACATAGGCCCATGCTAGAATATTTCTGGAACGTACAATAAAAATATTTTTCAAAATGGCGATTTAAAAAAATGTGTAAGGTGGCAACCACCCCCCTACTATCGGACTTTGACAGCTTACCCTACCCCCGGGTAAGGTGGCAGCCTCAATTTGTTTTCGACAAAATGAGCGCAGGGAATGTAAAAGCGATCACCTAGACGCCCTAGGTCACTGTTTTTTGCGTTCTAGCGCAATCGGCGATCACCCTCCGAGGGTTTTAATGCTTATCTTAAGCATTCTTTCCGTAAAAGTGGCACAACTTCGATTTTAGGTAGCCTTAGTTAATTGATCATATCTCAGGATTGACAAAACCAAATTAGATGAAATAAACCGCATATGAAAGCTAGGTGTTTGGTCTATCAATATGTATACAATTGTTACGCCAAATTCTAGAAGTTCATGGTCAATAAGTTGGGTTAACACGTGCACGGTTTTTTTTGAGACACCCTGTATGTGTGAATACAAATCATGTATGAAAACACCAATGTATGAAAACACCAATCATTTAATCTGTTATTGAATAGACCCCGCTTTGTAGTGGTACCCCCGGGGAAGTACATTTGGCAGATCATATCAACTATTGGCATTCAATTTTATTAAATGAGAAAATGACTCTTAATTAATATACATGTAAAAATATGTAATGAAAACACAATTAAAAAAACAAAATTGATATTGGACAGTCTTAATTAACCATGACTAAATGGGACCCCTTGGCATGAGGAGTGGTACCCTCGGTGAGCAAATTTGGCATATTCTATAAACTATTCGTATTTAAAATAATATTAAGCATACAAAATCACTTTTGCAATGCCCATTTATAACAGCATTTTACTTTTGGACTCTGATCTGAGATGGACTATTTATTATATCCATATAACATGCTTGAATATGGCAAGCCATTCATGTATTTAGTCAATGCACATTTTTTACATGTGATAAACCATCTCTATTGGTCGCAAAAACATTGATTCAACTTTTTATTTCTCCATAAGCCATGTTTACTTATCATAATACATATTTATCAAAGAGAACACATGGTTTATAGATGATAAACACTGATAATTGAGTTACTACACTAATGGCATTCCATACATTTAATATATTTTGTGACAGGTCAAGTGAGGGCGCCCTATAATTAAGTATTTAAATTGATTTATTACATCATATAAGCTATAAAAAATGCTGGTTTAAACATGGGGAAAATAATACTGATATACAGCTATCATTTAATACCAAATGTATCATGATACACCTTTCAACAAAGAAATGCACCCCAGGTTTAAAACAAGTTCAGCTCTCCTTATACTTCCCTGTACAAAACCAAACTTTGACCCCCCTGTAAAATGAGCTGTGTGAATATTTTGATAGGTATCCAGCAGAGGGGTGATACTAGGGGTTATAAAGTCTTCACAAATCATTAGCAACCTAAAATAGCAAAAATTCAGTTTTGAAAACTTAAAAGTGTTGCGGTGCTCCCGGGTTACTGCTAATTGATCCCTTTTTTCACTTCCAAGGGATTTACAAAGTTCTTTTCGGGACGGAATACTACGGTATATTAAATACGCTTTAACAACAAAAATAATGGCATTGTTCAATCAGATCAGTGGCGTATCTGGGGTCTTTGTCAGGGGGAAGGGGGGATGATTTTATCCGGTGAACACCAGTTCGACCCTATTACGTAAAAAATGGCGCAGCTGCGTAGTTTCTTCCGGCCAATGACGTCACATCCTAAATTTGCTGCGCTAATTTTTACACAAATCTGGCCATTATAAAGGTATTTTTTTCTTTTAAACGGGCTTCTGTAATCATATTCCTGAACAAATGCGCACGAAAATTTGGCATTTTTATACTACATTAATTGCCCAACATCAAACCGGTTAGGCAAGGGATTAGTTATCATTTAAAGGTATATTATGTGATCTTTCCAGGGAACGCCCTCAACATCGAAAAAAAATAGAAAGCAGATTTTCTTGCAGATTTACATTTCTGATCATAAATCATGCATACATTCCAAGTTACAGGGCGATACGATTCTTAATTACTTCAAAATCATGGTTTTAGAGTGAAAATAAACTGTCGGAATTCCGACAGTTTATATTTTTCACTCTAAATTCACTCTAAAACCATGATTTTGAGGTAATTAGGAATCGTATCGCTCTGTAACTTGGAATATATGTATGATTTATGATCGGAAATGTAAATCTGCAAGAAAATCTACTTTCTAAAAAAATCATGAATAGAGGGCGCCCTCTGGAAAAGATCACATAATATGCCTTTAAATGGGAATTAAGTAAATCCCTAGATTCTCCAAACCTTACATAACACCCGGTCCTATGGTTGCTTGATCAAAGTCACTGTTAAAGTTACGTAGTATGCACCCCTACACACAAAGTGTTTGGATGGTTAACTTAATCTCTTCTCAGTTTCTTTTCGATTTTCACTTCTTTGCACTTGATTATCCCTTCCTCCCTTTCCTTTCCCTTTTCCCTTCCCTTCTTTCTCTTCCTCTATTCTCTTTCTTTTTCCCTTCCCTTCGATTTGTTTTAGCCCGGTAGTTTGAGCTGATCTTCCCGGTCAAAGCCGTCAGGGGACTCTTCCCCCTCCCCCGGAGATACGCTACTGTGTTTAATGCACCCCAGGTCAAAGGGGTGTTTCAATCCATGAACATTTTCTTTAAATTCATTCTGTGTATTGCATCAGACACATAATCTATATACTAATTTTCGGTCCCTCGCCTGATTAGATAGTTCAATAATAATTTTACACTCGCGTCCCTCTTCAACTGAAAAAGCGTGGTAATTGCGCCTCTAATAGACGAGCTAATTAGATAGTTCAATGCCAGTATTTTCCCGTTTTCAGACATGCGCAGAAAGGATCACAGATGATAATCCGAAATGTTGAATTTATTTTACTCGGATAGCTACTGTTCGGGCAAAAATTGTGGTTTTCGGAGTGAGTGATGACATATGGTCTTCACCCAAAATATTTTCATCAGGGATATAGCTACATTTCTGTATATGCGGCCGTTTGTTATTCTTAAAGATCGCATGAGTACAAGCATTTATACGTGACTATCCGTCCGACAAATAAAATTATTTTACGACATTTTCTAAATGTAAATAAAAACTCTTACACAGATCTTAAAGTGACACTCTCGCATTAGTAACATAGATGAACGCGTAGTTTGCTAACGATAAAGAAACTGTGGCGGTACCATAACAACAGTTCCTATGTTGAAGCTGCGCGACCGCGTTTATCATGGTGCGCGCGATTCACACGTAATGACGCATACAAAGTGTATACGCGTTTGTGGCGCAAACTGCACATTGTAACGTGGCAGGGTGAAAGCAGGCAGTCCGTACACTCTAAGAAAAAGGATGCTTCAGGCTTCAGGGGTTCTTGGCTGTCCCGTATGGAACCCTTATCACCTTAAAAGGTTCCAAAAAGAACCATTTTAAGGTTCAAAGTGGGCAAAATATGGGCAAACATTGGTCTTTAGAACCGCTAAAGGTTCTCTACAGAACCTTTTGGGGGCCTTTAAAATCAAAGAACCTTTAAACCATATACGGGACAGCCAAGAACCCCTCTGAAGCACCCTTTTTTCTAATAGTGTATCCTAAAGCCACCTCATCCTCTCCGCACTTGGATATAAGGGCACATGGGGCATCTGGATAAACGGAATTAACGTGTTATTTGTGTGGTACATTATCATGATTATTATAGAGTGTCTGGATTATTAAGGGCATCCGTGGTATCTGGATTACGGGGTTCACTATAAAACGAGTCTCAAATTTAATTTACCTGGATACTAATACTATGCACAGGTGGGCCACCTGTGATAACTGCATTTTAAGGGTGTACACTCAGATAGTATCTCTGGAGGCTTTATAGAACACAGCAAACATGACAAAGGGAATACATACTATAGGCTTATACGTTAAGGCCCCACATCCCTATTTGGTGAATAATGTATTTAATGTAAATAGGCCAAACAAAACCCGGATAGCACACATTGTGCTCAAGTACAAGCGTGGAATGGTACAAGTGATCTTGATGATAGAATCGGCCGACCATAAAACTAAACGACCGACTATAAAACTATAACGCTCAGAACGTAGGCCTACTGAATTACCGTGGATACAGTATGTGCATGCATATGGGAAGTGGCGACACCAGCACCAAAATGTTAAAGGAGGAAAACGGTGTGGTGGGATGGGGCAATAAAAGAATCGGGGGAGACATTTAAAATCTAAATTTTAAGTAACTTCAATTTTGACATTAAAATTCAACTTTTTATTATTTGGGGTACAAAATAGGTAGAGACATGCGCTGACAGGAGGTACTAACTGGGTATTAAGAACATGTTGATGGAGTAGGCCTACTTGGATTAGGAACATGGGTATCTGTATTATTTAAGAGCACATTGGGCCTAGGCTCATGGTGTATTAAGGGCACCATGTCACTTACATGATATCAAGGGCACTTTAGTACCTGAATTATTTAAGGACATACTCTTGATATTTATATAAACATTTATAACGCTATGATATACTCACCTCTGCCTATGTGATAGGCCTATGACTTTTACTGCCCGCTATCTTCGGCACCCGCGTTTAATTTACTTGACTATGATAAAGTAAGGGCACCTGGGTATCTCGAGATAACGGCACACTGCAGTAGGCCTACCTTGATTATGTGGTATTCGGTGCATTATTAAGGGCACCTGGTGTAACTGGATTAGGGGGTAGGGCTTAGGCCTATGGGGTCCCTGGATATAATGGGACAACGGGTAGGCCTACCTGCATTTCAGGTCTCATGGGAGGCCTATACATAGGTATCTGGAAACACAAACGTAGGCCTACATAGATTAACATGAGTAAGGCACATGTATACCTTGATTATCAAAAGCATCTGCGCTATTCGGATTATTTATAGGGCCCTGTCTGGATTATGTATACATGTAGGACATGTTCTTGATATTATTGTATCAAATTTTCTTACGCTTTGTTTACTTATTCCCCGTGAAATCTTCTAGCGGGTCCAGCGCGAAGCGCTGGTGCCCGCTAGTAATAATAATAAGCAGTACTTATAAAGCGCAACAATATTTGAAAAACATCCCAATGCGCTGAAACAGAGCATAATAAAACTACAATTTCACATTGAATGCAAATGGATTCAGCGATTGCGTGAGAGATGGGATTCTCCCAGACTAGTAATATTGCATTTCAGATGGGACTTATTGATGAAAAGATCATATGACTCCATTAAATGCAATCACAATTAAATAAAATGGCATGAAAACAACCAACTTGAAGATAGGTCTGTCTTTTGGTTTGGAGAATATAACAGTTCATAGAGCTTTTGAAATCCAGCAGGGTAAGTAAAATAATTATTAGGTCACTTTTTTGTGTGCATGGTCACTAGCGTGTCCACGCCGTATTTTATTAGCCAGATACAAAGATGGTTGGTTTTTTAGCTTTTTCAATCGCATAATTTCCGCCTATTTGCAAAACCCTGGGGAAATGATATCCGATTTCTCCCTTGCTGAAAGCAAGAGGACAGTTTTCCCCTTCAATAATTAGTATATAAGTGGTCTATTCCAATTTATTTCACCATCAAATGATAACATTATCAACAACAGCATTTAATTTGTTGTTTAAAAAAATGAATTTTACGTGTTTTTAGGCCACCTACAGGATTTGTCACTGCTGTATCCCGACTCTAAATCATAATGTGCGTGATGTCATCGAGCGAAATGGTCCAGTAAATACAGGTAGGCCTAAGTACAGGTTGGTCATTGAAAACGAAGCCATCATAATATTATAACAATGCCATTGCAACCAAATTGCGTTGTTGCAGTTTCGACCACCACAAAAACACTCCGAGAAATCCCCTTTTCGAAATATATCGCAACCGTTTAGAAGAGACAGTACAGTGATTCCCAATGCCCAGCAATGGAACTTTACCTTTTTAGTAAGGTAGTCGAGGCTAACTTATACTGTAACAGGTCCAACCAAAATTAACAAGAAATATCTTTAAAAAAGACAACACCCGCTCAGCTTAAACAAACAAAGGTTTCTGTTTCAATGGGGTTGTAGGCCCTATGGTTTTCACAAATTATAGTTTTTGTACAAACGGTCACAAGTTTGATTAATTATTGTATAGGGCAAGGTATTCAGGTAACATCCAAGGTAGTGCAAGTAATTGTGAAAAATCTCGAATGAAATTGATTGATAAGATATGCTAGTAAAAATGGTTGAGTTGTATGTTAGACAGGCTTTTTTCTCTCGATCATCACTAAGGCTGTCGCAAAAGTTACAGTACCAGTCACCGGAAATGGTGAGGTAAAGTCTGGAGAAAGAAAAATGAAATAAAAGAAAAGAAATGTCAAAGGTGTTAAAAAGTGTAAAAATAAATTTGTCTTGGCATGTGTGAAGCTTTCTTTTTACCCCCCCCCCCCCTCCCGCCCAAATAATTGTGTAAGTAAAGAGTAACATAACGTAAAGTGACCTAACATAATGTAAAGTAACCTATCGCAAGTAATGTAACTTAAAGTAATGTAAAGTAAAGTAACATTACATAAAGTAACGTAAAGTTCCCGTACCCCCATGAATTGCATAAACAATTCATATTTGATGCAAATTCAATTTTGAAATTTGGATTAAGACATTGTCTAAAATATTCAAAGTAAAAAACCCATTTGTAAACATTTTCATTGAACAGTTATTTTCTCCATAAAACACATTTCTTTCTCTTTTCTACTTGAAAAGGTCTTTATTCTACCACCCTGTATAACAAGACATTATTTTATCACCCTGTATAACTAGAAACTGTAAAAAATGCCACTGGAAATTCCAATGAGAAGTCTTTAAATGTTATTATCTTTTGGTTTCGCGCCCAAAATTGGGTGATTTTACGAGCAACAGAATCGCAAGTGCAGTTTTATTGGCGCTGCAGGGTGCTCAATTTGTAAACATTACAAAGCTGTGGGCGTTCAACCCCACTTTAAAGGTATATGTCACTTTTCTGAAAACATCATTTTGGGGAAAGGCAACTATTTTGGAAAAAGTAAACATGATATTGAAAAGGGGGACACTTTCTGTGGGTATAGCCAAGCGTATTGCTTTATCATAAGTGTTTAAATTTCCCAAAACGTCAATTTTTTATTGAGTTATGCCAACAAAAATGTGATATAATTTTAGTGCGAGAGGGGGGGAGGGGGCTTATTTCTTTTGAACCCTTTATTTCTGTGTGCTATCTATTGATGATGATAGCAACATGACATGTCATGTATATTATAATACTAGTACATCACGGTACCGATGGCATTCGTATTTCACATTCCTGATGATAGAAATGAAAAAAAGGATGTTTTATGCTATTAAACAAATGATAGTTGACAAACACAGTGACTTTCAAATGCAATTGAGACACATACAAAAAACAAATATTTATATTTCACTTTCACATATTATAATTTATTCCATTTAATATACAAATGCGAATATTCAGTATGCACCAACACAGTAAGTTGAAAATAAATATTATACTCCTATCTATAGAATGGTTCATAATAATTATATAAAACATGAAAATATACCATCTAATTTTATATTACAATTTTGGTGTTACCTGTGTATGAGTAAGCATTATCACAAATTAGTCTAGTCTTTTGTCCCCATTTTGAAAAAAAGAAAGAAAAAGAATTGAGAGCAAAGGTTTTACATACAATTAGACAATACTGTGATTTAAATCCGAGGCCTTCTGATCCGTAAGTGAATGTCATACCACTAGACCAGCTAGGCTGTCTGTGACGAGGTACATGTAGCGATTTGAATCCTAAAAAATGGGCAGGGTAGCCAATAGTACGCTACTGAATAAATCGTGCAATAGAAGTGTTTGCACTAGACTAATTTGTGATAGCTTTCTCATTCAGGGTGTCTCAGAATGATTTATACCGTGTTTGTAAAAATAATACAAATATAAAATCAACATACCAGTTCATGTCTAATGCCTGCAATATAATGGGGACATGTTTCCTACTTAATTTACTCTGTTAAATTCATTGAAACATCTTTATCTATTTTGATATAGCATGAACATGATTTAAAATAGGTGAAAACCTGTTTTTCACTTTAAGCGTATTTCAATTGATAAAACTAGTAAAGTATGATATAAAGCAGAACAATCGCTTTGCACCATTCAAATATCGCTTCATAAAACATCCCCAACCGGTAATGTCTATTAATTTTGCAGTGGAAATCAAAAGAGCACACAGGAAAGGAAATTACATACATCAGGTTTTACTTTGTTTTACATATATAATGTGGAGGAGTGTAGCGAGCCCACACAGCAACATTATAAAAAGGAGTGAGTCTGGCCCTATCACTTTGAAAGGGAGATGGGCACTCCGCTCCTGGTATTACAGGATCGACCACCTTTACCTACATACATAATCAACATTTAGGCACCTTTCCAGTAAAGATCAAAGCGCTGGGATAAATCATTCTAGGACACCCTGTAGGTAGAACCATAATAATATAATTGTTATTGGAATGATAAAGAGAGTTGTGGTCATATCAACATTCAGATGATATAGAGATGAAAGGTGGGATCAAAAATTACAACCGTATAGGATACACATGGGCTATGCTAGTTGTTCATTAACCCTAACACTTTTGAAGGATTTTCCAACGAAATTTTTTTCAAGCAAAAAAACACACACACAACAAGAGTGCCACGCCCCGGGTTTGAACCCACGACCTCTCGGTTACAAGTCGAACGCTCTACCAACTGAGCCACTGGGGGAGCTATGCTGGGCGAGTGTATTCGCCCAGCTATGTAGCCCGGGGCCATTATTTCACCCAAAAACCTCAGTGCCGGGTGGAACCGACAGGCTGGGAAATGGGATTTCATGGGGTGCGGGGCTGTAAGGGTTAATCAAGGTTAAATTAGAGAAAAAAAGTGAAAATTAAAAAGAAGAAAAAAAATCGTTCCTTAACCCTAACACTTTTGAAGGATTTTCCAACTAAATTTTTTTCAAGCAAAAAAACACACACAACAAGAGGTGCCACGCTCCGGGGTTTGAACCCACGACCTCTCGGTTACAAGTCGAACGCTCTACCAACTGAGCCACGGGGGGAGCTATGCTGGGCAAGTGTATTCGCCCAGCTATGTAGCCCGGGGCCATTATTTCACCCAAAAACCTCAGCGCCGGGTGGAACCGACAGGCTGGGAAATGGGATTTCATGGGGTGCTGGGCTGTTAGGGTTAAAGGGACATTGAGAGATGTATTGATATACTAAATGAGCAAATAACGTAAAGATAATCATCAACATAGCCCAAATCCAAAATGTCATACAAATGTCATACAATTCCGGACATGAGATTTGCCGCGAAAGTCTGTGAGTAAAACGATAGCATAACTTCTGAATTCAGCACCTAGTTTCGATATGATCATATCGAAACTAAGAAAATCATGAAATTTTATATGATAAACGGTGGAGTGTTAGTAAACTGTTTCAGATGGTAGTTAGTATATGCCTAAGTATTACTTTGATGCAAAAAAACTGATTTCCAGGATAATTGAGGGCGCACTCCTATATGTATCTCTCAATGCCCCTTTAAATAAAGAAAATATGTTTAATCTCCAACACCCTGGGAGAACATCCATATTTGGCTGTGATGTTGGTCTCCATCAGTTGTGTCGCAACAGTGGCAGGGATCGGCGCAAGATTCTTAGGGTGGAGCCAGGGCCATGTAGTTCTCACTAATGGCACACACCATTTAAGATCCTTAGAGGTTGTTGTGGGTGACAGAGTGGAATGCAGTGCTTCCTGAATCTCTTAGAATTGAACCTTTGGAACTTCTATTTTCTTTTTGCACTGATCCACCATTTCAAGGGGGCCTACTTGAATCAGAATGAATGAAAGTGTTGCATCATTTCACAATGTTTCACTTCATGACCAGTCATATTGTACAGAGAGAGTCATAATGATACGGAATAGTCTCACTCAATCGGGTATGCAAAGGGCGAATAGCTGTTTTGTTAGGGTTGATACGAAGGTTATTCAATAAGTTCTACCTCATAACCTTTTTATACTAAATTTAACCTAATTTGTTGAGCTTCCCACTAGAGTATTATTTACACTTCATAACAACATATAGAATGAATAAAATAAAAATGTGCACACTTTGAAACGGCCCTTTGACCTTGATGTTTGAATTGAACCATTAACTTTTTGCTGTTTGTACGAAGTATATATTTAATCTAATATATCTTCTGAAAAAATGAAAGTATATTCCACCGAAAAATAAGTAAAATGTGACAAGTTTTGTAAGCTTTTTCATCATTCCAATGGGATTTACACAGTTAAAGGTAGATGTTCCGATTGCTGGCCCGATTTTCAAGTTATGTTTTCTATTTTACAATGTTTTCTATTTTACAAGGTCATCCTTAAAATTGTAGCATTCCAAAGTTTGAGTTGCATAACTCTAATGGTTCTATTTTTAGAAGCACAAGGTCACAAGAGAGTTGCCTATTGAGTAGTACACAAACTGATTGGTGGTTAACCACCTTTGGCAGTAATTCACCACATTTTAGCCTATCATTTCTAAATGGTCCATTTCTGGCCCCTACGATTTTACAGACATAATGAGAAAAATATGGGGATTCTTCTGATATCACTATATCTTGATGTGAAAAAAATATCATAGCCCCAAAAAAGTGATCGAAACATACACCTTTAAGACATGTGGCATGATGAAATGAAGTGAGGGTTCACTACATCCATGTTTATGTAATTTATTGTAATAATATTGGCATAACACATTGTATAATTTAATTGATATCTGCCTGTTACATTTTGCTTATTTTTCAGTTGATAAATTTCATTTTTTCGGAAGTTAAGGCTCAATACGCTTACAAACAGTAACAAATTCATGGTTCAAAGCACACATCAAGGTCAAGGGGCCGTTTCAATTTGTGCACAATAAAGTTTCTTTTATTTACCCTGTAGATAAAAATCATATAAAGTGTTTATCAAAATAAATCATCAATTAAAGGAAAACTGCAAAGTTTAAGATAAATGTGATATGTCTTAGGAAAGAATGGGACGTTCTTTCCAATGACACTGACCATATAACAGCATTATTTGGCAGCAGGTGAACTTTGCACTGTGACAAGTTAGCAATCCAAACCAATAAAGCTATTCAACCATTCTGGTGTGCACACTATATTGCTCCTTGCACTGATGCTGGGATTTTCATGAACAAGTTGGATATTTCCTTGTGACCTTCCAGTATACTGCTGTCCACTGGAAACCTTATTAAAATTCAAACTTGTGCCATGCTCTTCATAATTTCGTACATTATTCCAGATGGTTGGTGGCTCATCATTTTGGAACCGTGCCCGAAATGCTTCCTGCACTGAAATGAAGCTCTCTAAGTTTAATCAGTTCCCAATTGGCGAGAAATATTTGGTAATTTTCTCTCCGCGCGCAAAAGTAATCCGAGCGTACACACACGAATATGGCCACCACCATGCAGTTTTGGGCGCACGCCCACATCATTATGTGTTAGCGATTTACCACTGTATCAATATTAGAACCAAATATGTGATTATAAGAAGATTTGTATAATAACAAAATATAATTTATCTCTCATATACAAAAGGTCTACAATATTAAACAGTATTAAACACATTGTTTTGCCCTACAAGGACATTCATTAGGATAAATGATAGTTACAATTAATCATGATTTTTTAAAGACAAAAGATGTATCTTATAGTACTAGAATGTATATCATATTGATAGTATAAAATTAAATATATATCCATTGAAATCTATTTGGAATTATTGATATGAAATTCTACAGAATTAGTCAGGTAAGACCTGAGCGAAGGATGGTGGATTGAGGGGGGTGGGGGGGGGGGGGGGGGGAGCTGAAATTGCTCCTGACACCGCTCATCGGGTGTGTTGGCGAACAGGCCAACAGGGATTGGTGGGGTAGTTAGGTAGGTTGTTGGATAAGTAGGTTGAGGATAAGCAAATAAATGTTACTGTTTATGATAAAGACCTTCTTTTTGGAACACTTTGTAAGAACCATACTACAGTCCTCAAAATAAGTAACTGACCAGGTAATAAATATATTCTTAACTCCAAAACTATAGCTCCTACGTAAAAATATTAAATTATAAAGTTGTAAGGAAATCTCTCTTCAGTTTGAGATACTGTTCATGAAGATCAGTTAGTAATTGAGAACACTATATTAATGAGGATAGAACAAAGTGCAGTTTACATTTACACACTTGGGTTTTGAACATGCAGGACCATGTGACAGGTATGTGTATGGGCTGCATTGATCAATTGAAGCATCCCCAATCCTCATCTTACTATCAACATGATCAACTTGTGAGTTATTGCTACCAGTTAATCAATAATCTGCCTGTTGCCAGTCCGAGGCTGCGTGTTGACGAACAAAATGTTAAAATGAAAAACTGACTTTGTTTTGGGTTTGGGCACATAACTGACTTAATATGCATTCAATTTTCATGTGTAATATCTCAAATGGAAGACAAGAGATTTCCTTACAACTTTATTATTTAATATTTATAGGTCAATAAATGCGTATGTTCTGTTTCGAGAGAAATTAGACAAATCAATGCACGCGCGCTGATGTTGATGTGTGAATAATGGCACGACCCCGAAGGGGGAGTGCTATTGTGAGCATATCAACATTTGCGCAAGTGCATTGATTTTTCTAGTTTTTCGAGAAACAAAACATACGCATGCATTGACCTAATTCATACACGACACTATACAAATAAAAATTCACAATTTAAGCATAATTTTGATCTATGTAAAACGACTAAAAACACTTTAACAAGTTTGCTAACACCCGCAGTGAAAATCGGCGAACCCGCGAATCTTGAACAACGAATCAAAACAAAACGTGCAATGCGTGATTTGAACGGCGCACACGCGGAGTGCAGGTGGACACTTTCAATGCACTCCGCGTATTTGTAATTCCTGCTTCCTGATTGGTTCAACACTAGTAGAGTGTATGAATTGTACGTAAGAGCTTTAGTTTTGGAGTTGAGAGCATATTTATTACCTGGTCAGTTACTTATTTTGAGGACTGTATATGATCTAGGCAAAAGTCCTTCAATGTTATACCATCATTAAAATTGTAGCAATGGCTCTGTATCCGATGTCCGCCCTCGCTCTATATCTGCATTAATACTTGTCTTTTGACCGTCGTTTCCTAGCGATGGCCCACGACTTAATTTGCCTCTGTTGACGACGGAGTTCTCTGAATCGGCTCTGTGATATTGACGAACCTGAGAAGTCAGAATGGATATAGAAAGTTAATGGCTAAATTGATATATTTTAATTTAATGACAACATGTGGTGTCTTAGGGATGTCTTCATATGCAAAGGGGTAAAATGAATTTGTCAATTGATGATTTATTCAAAGGTCATTGTACAATTACAAAATTGCTGAAAAGGCAACGAAAAAAAGTAACCTTGTTCTACGGGCCCGACTGACCCATTTTTTACAAATCTGTGAGAAAAATGTTGACGTGCAAATGAATACCAACCCAATTTTTGTTTTTGCTTGTCAAAATATGGCAAGTTTTTTACAGATTGATTTGTTTGATTTTTACTGTCATTTTCAAGGGGAAAAAGTAAAAACAACCCAAAACAAACAACCCGACTGACCGACCCATCCTGAGAGGTCCATCTGCCCCTAATGATGAATAGTGCTCCCTAACTTAAATGTTTGAAAGAATGTACAACAAGCGTCAATTACTTATTACGCTGAATGAAGGGGTCGCGATGACCTCGAAAGCTATGAAGCTCAACAACCAAACCATGGAAATATGAATATTGAGTTAACTATATCATGATAATATGTATTCAGGTACCAATGGATCTTTTGGTACCTTAGTCAATGTTATATAACATTCATATCCAAAGTTATGGATTGTTGAAAACCACTTTGTCTCATAACATCAAATACAAATCGTTGAAATTTTGAAGTTTTGGGTTTTGTTAACAAATCAATGGAGTAAATGATATGAAATACCTCAAAATGTAGTTCAACATAAATTGGAGTCTTTGCCTGGATACAAGACATATCAAAGATCAGAAATACAACTTGTTATTATTTTTGACTTAATATGACCTTCCCCCACATTTGTGCTTACAAATCAAATTCACTACTGTCTTATTGTTCCTCATTGACTCATGTTGGGTCACCCAAAGACTCACCCATCCCCCATTAGTGCAATTTAGCAATTTCTCATCTAAAGTCCCCTATCATCGCTGTACTGTCAAAACCTTGTATCTCCATTCGGCCCTTCAGCATGTATAAAGTAGTATGTTACTATTTATAACCTTTGGATAGTCTGCTTTAAACATGTTCAATGGACTAAAATGTCAAAACCTTGTTACATGCTCTCTCGCCCCCTGAACATTTCTAAAGCAACACTTCCTAAACTTGAGTCTAGTCAGCATACTGACCTGAGATGGTCCTTGAGTCCCAACTTCTGAGTGAGTTCTTGCCAGTTTAGCCCTGGCGACCCGTGTAGCTTTCCTCACATCAACCAGTACATCAGTCTCATCCACAATGTCTTCCTGCAAGAGTTGTTCTAGGATATCTTCTAGTGTAATGATGCCTTGGATATCCTGTGGAAGAGCACAAAAGAGATAGTGTAAAATATTACAAAAAGGTCTCAATCTGTTTGTTCCCCTCATTATTTTTTGTCTCCTTTCGATGTAAAATTGTAAAAATTAACACCAATACAAATGGATGTACATGTACATTGAGATCATAGTGTATGAAATCAGGATACCCACCCATACATCAAGAAGTCTGGCTTTATTTATGAAACTAATTTTTGCATTTTTGAAAGAAAAGAAATGAGCTACAGATTGATCAGGGGGGGGGGGGGGGGGGGGGGGGGTGGGGGGGGGGGGGGGGGTTCCTGAGTCTTATAAAGAGTTAGTACATACCAAGAAATGTAAGCAAGAGGAATAAGTCAAAAGCACAACGTTTTTAACCACAATGCAAAGATGCCTCCAGTATGAGGCCAATACAGGGTGTTTCAAAAAACAAAACAAAAAAATAATCCATTTCTTACAGCCATTTTCACCTACTAAATTATGTTGTGGTATATAAAAGGAATAGCAGTTTAAAGTTGGAAGAAAAAAGGACTTTTCCATGAATGCCTCCAAATTGTCATCCAAAATAGTCGTATCTGGGTAAAACAATTGACTGTGGGCTACTACAACCTTTACACAAACTCTTCAATGTTTTATGCTTATTGATTACCTCGTTTAATCTGATAAACCTATCGCCAACAGGTACTTTGGATACATTAAGTTTGCATATATTATCTTCCCAAAATATAGATATAAGTTGCACTAGGTGACTAAAAACCAAATTAGGATGAAAATGTACTCTTTTCAGGATGTTTCACACGTTTTATGATTGACAGTCATGATACCATTATGATCTCTTAAACTAAAAGCTTGCTTGATTCTGTGCTTCCAACTTGATATTTATCTAAAATGGGGTGAGTGTGAAAATGAAATAGATCCATATTACCAGGATGTTATATCATGCACTTCAATTTCTTATTTGAGGGGGGGGGGGGGGCATAATAATAACAAATAAACAAAATTGTTCATAATCACAAATATTGGATACGTGTAGCATGTAGCATAAGATTTTTTCTGTCACACCAAAACACAAATAAATTTAAATTAAAAAGAAGAAGTTCATAGAGCCTTTGTTCAAGGCTGGAATAAAATGAGCTTCTAAAAATATTGATCAACTAGAATACAAAACCATTGGATTTCTGTGTTTGTTTACTAATAAATGTATTACTATAATAATTTCATAATATATTGACCGATTTCATTCCTTTATGAGGAAATTGTGAAACATATTTGATGGTGTCACTGCTATTTACATGTAAAGTATTAGTTTCAATATAGCTTTTCATTACATCAATTTAGTGACTATCTATATCACTTTGCACTTTTAACTTTGAACTGTTGACATTGCAACACAAGTGACATGCACTGTATGGACCTTAAACAACAAAATAAGCCAGTTGGACATCTTATGAGAGTTAACATTTCCATGATATTACATTGGATATCAAGACAGAAGTTCAGCAGCAAAATGTAAGTATGACAGAGTCACATGATATGATAGAGTGGTCACATTACACGCAGATCTATTTATTTGATACAATACTGCCAGACCCATCAAATACGGATCTGGTGTTAAACTTGATTATTGCTCAGGTTGTTTACATTTAGATGACATTTGTCTGCCTATCTCTTTAGATTGGTTACTTTGGTATTACAGATGTTTCTAAAACAATTACTGCGTAGCGTAGAGTCTGTGAGTGATGTGACCAACAATATGATTGATGGATACAGAATTGATTGATTGATTGATTGATTGATTGATTGATTGATTGATTGATTGATTGATTGATTGATTGATTGATTGATTGATTGATTGATTGATTGATTGATTGATTGATTGATTGATTGATTGATTGATCGATTGATCGATTGATTGATAGATCTATCAAAATCGATCGAATGATTGAATGTTAGATTGATAGTTTGGGAATTCATCTTTATATTTAACTTTGGGCAATATTATCATCAGCTATAATTTGAGAACAAGTTCTCTCGATGTTTAAATACACATAATTATTCTTATCAATACGTTTAAGAGGTTTTACGTAATTTGTTTTGAGAAGCACTTTTAAAATGGCACACATTCACAGCAGAAAAGGTGCCAAATGTTATATGTACACAGATAACACTCCCTGAAAGATAATAACCATGAGATCTTTCTTTATATACTATTATACAAATATTGAATGCCTGATATTGTGATAGTTCTAACTATATCATGAGGTCCCAATTTTGATTTTTCGCCGAGTGCAATGGAATAATCCAAA
Organism: Ophiura sarsii; assembly: GCA_035610835.1. Taxonomy (NCBI): domain Eukaryota; kingdom Metazoa; phylum Echinodermata; class Ophiuroidea; order Amphilepidida; family Ophiuridae; genus Ophiura; species Ophiura sarsii. The sequence continues at coordinate 11,622,903 of CM069455.1, forward strand.
TTGGACTAAGTGATATATTTTTACTATAATTGTTCAAGCAAACGGTATTCAATATTTGTTTATTATCATGATATCACATGATTCTGTTCCGGCCACAATGATAAAACTATCATATGGTTGAATTCAAGCCTAGCATTATATAACATGTTTTATTATTAATAGCATTATTGGTTATCTATATACACCTAAGACAAAAAGTTGTGATGCGAATGTGAACAGCAGTCGCGTAAAGTTATCCTTATCTCAACTGATTTACCTCCGAAAAAGTCATGGTAAATCATTCAGAAATGTGCAACATAATTTGAATACCAACCCCTTCCCTTGGGGCCGCTATTGTTTTTAGAATGAAATTGATGTGGATGAAGAGCACCAATGGCTGTCAAATGAATGATATATAAAAAGGAAAAACTGTACCTGGTCGCCAAACATATGGCAGAACTTGAAGATCGAAAGATAAAATCAAGAGGTATTAGATTATTTTACCTATGACAGGTTAAGTTGAGATACAGGGTGAGTCATAAAGAATTAGCACTTTTAGGGCGAAAGAGCCACAGAAATATTAGGCCTGCATATTCAAAACCATATATATAGTGTTACAAAGAACACATATTGGCTTTCATTCAAAAATATTTTTTTTGAATTCGAACATTGCGTCATGAAGTTGCAACCATTTGAGTAGAACCCGCTATTTTAAAGCCAATCCACAGAATGGCAATACACGGAATGGCAATAACCCATAGTAATGTTGGTTGCCTGATTCAGAGATGCTGATCAATGAAACTAGTGAAAAACCTGAAAAGGCACATGAATGTTGGATACAATATCTTAAAATGACTTGAAATAAATAGATCTGTATACTTATGGGAATAAAAAGCCTGATATCAAGAAGGAAAAGTATAAGGAGGCATATCTAACTGATCCAGGAGGTAAACCCCATTAAAATACTTTCAGAAATGGCTTGATAATTCAACCATTCCATGGATTTGCTTCAGATTTTGGGGCTTTACTCAAATAAGTGTAACATGATAACGAAATGATGGATTTTTAAAATTCTTCTTTTGAATGAAAGCCAAAATGTAGGTCTTGAAAGCGCTACCATCGATTTGTAATATGCATGCCTACATCTTTTGTGACGCTTTTGTGAAATAAGTGCCCGTTCTTTCTGACTCACCCTGTAGATGATTTACAATTTACATAAAAGAAAATACATTTTATGTGGTTATTTATCAGATTCCACATAAGCAACGGCAACATATCTCAACACAATGTTGGCTATTTGAGTTGTCATTTCCTGTCTATAGATTTGAATTACTCCAATTAGATTTGATAAGCAATTTGTTGTTGCTTTGTTTGTTCTTTTTGTTTGCTTTGATTGTTGTTTGTATTGCTTGTAGAGACAAGCTCAACTTAATTTTGATCTATATACTTAAAAAAGCCATTGTTGATTTATTGTTTGACTTTCGAAAGTCAAACATTTATATTTATCGATCAAATACACCTTTGGAATTTGTTTAAGCTACATGTATTCATTATTCACATAGACAAGTGGTTCAAGATAAAATCTTATGAGGTAAAGATAGCAATATTAGTATGCAAGTCCCCTCCCCTTTGACTCACAAGCACCCAATTTAATATATTGTTAATGGCAGATCGATGTATTATAGGTGCTTTACGCACATTAATTAATTTTTGTTTTTCAAATAATATTGTTTTGGAGGTTAAAACATGTAACTAAAAAGATTGTATTAGTTAAACTACTACTACTAGTAACATTTTTTGTTGGTTTCACAGGCGTGGTTGACATAGTTAATGTAAACTTGCAAACTAGATTTTTGTACAGTAAATAGAGTACTTTTATAATCATTAACATTTAACATTTTTGAATAACTGCCAGTTTGTAAAAGTATGAGAAACTAGATCCCTGTTATTTTTAGGCATCTCTATCTGCATATGTATCCTAATGGATGGGCGATATTTTTACATCAGAAAAAACAAACATATTTTTCTCAACACCCTGCACAGTTGTATATGCCTGAGAGATGTTTCAATTCAATTAGATGTTTATTTTAACCAACAAGTAGTGAATAATCCTCAAAAGAGGTTAACCACTTAAAGAGTTTGTATATTTCTTCTATAGACAAATTCTTTGTGAGTATTTTATTACTTTCATGAGAACCACACTAGAGGGCACAGCGCAGGACTCATGATTATGAGGTTGTGAGTTCTAGCCCCGCCGTGGCCAACTTGTTTGTGTCCTTGGGCAAGATACTTAATAGTCTCAATTGCCTCATCAACCCAAGCGATATTTGGGGAGCTGCTATAAGGGAGTCACAATCTAAGTAGTGTTAATAGGCAGTGCACTGTTGGCCGGTAGCCGCCAAAGTGTAGCGATGAAAAGGGTTCTGAATTCAAAAATGGCAGAGATAATAATTTAAATTTAAACAGTTTAAAGGTAGATGACCCGATCACATTTTCGTAACACAGAATTATTTCAAACATACGGAGATTTTCATATCATATGAAAGCTCGTATTTTTCTCATCATCATACTGAAATTTGACGGCCTAAATCGGTATAATGATGGAGAAATCGATGAAATAACGTCGAATTACCGCGAATGGTGGTAACCACCGATATAGTTTGTGTACTACTCAATGGGTACAGTTCACAGCATCTTGTGCGTCTAAAATAAGAACCATTCGAGCTATGCAACTCAAACTTTGGAACACGACTTTTTTAAGGATGACCTTTCATGTAGAATAGAAAACTTCCAAGTTGAAAATCGGAACATCTACCTTTAAATGGCATATAATATTAAATTAAGGGGTCGTCCATAATTTTCGCCATTTTCAGTTACGTACAAAGCGTACGTAAGAGGGGGGAAGGGGGTCGAAATATACCCCAACCGTACGTAACTTAAATGGCGATCTTGAGAGGCGGGATTTTTTTTTTAAAGTACAAAATAAAATAAAATTTCGCCATTTATTGCGTACGTAACTCGAGGGGGGTAAAAAGTTACATACGCTCTGTACGTAAGTGAAAATGGCGATAATTTTGGACGACCCCTAAGTGTTTATAACATATATGTGCTACTCTTAGAGTGATTTCAACTTCTTGTTGGCTGAACTTTGAGCTTTCGCTGGTAAAAGAAAAAAGAAAAAAAGAAGAAAAGAAGCCCGCCCCTCCTCCCTGAAAGTTGTGGAGGACAACATAACAATTTTTTTTTGCCTTATGGGTGTACAACACATCCGCTTCCCATAGATGTTATACACTTTGTAGGCCATGCTGAAATCGCTGTAAAGTAAATCGAGATCTCATGATAACGTCTATGAAATTTTCATGTTTGACCACAAACGGTATATTTTAAAATATGAATATGAACCCAAAGTCAACAATTAGATTGTTTTGCTAGAAGCTGGCAACAATTTTCGTAGGGATTCCATTCCTTAAGTCGGCTTTTACCCCCGCACACCCCTGTATAAACGATTATTTTAATTATGTTTCAGCTAAAATCATGTTTTTCCCTTTTATAAATTAAGAATACATTCCAAGTTCTAAGTAGAACATAAATTTGACACCAAAACAATAATAATTATTACCAATTGTTATCATTCCTTCTGTAAACTATTATCACTTGCCAAATGTGCAGTGCACGATCAAATTAGTGGTGTATGCCCTCTTGTACACTAATTTGGGGCTCCTGTAGCTAAGGATAATGACCAAGGATAATGACCCCTCCTTATACCTAGTACAGAGTGCCCCTGCAGGTTGCATTATCATACCTTTTGATCCAATACCTGAATCTGCCCATCAATCTCTGTCATGCCAGGCGGCTGTACCAATCCAGTATTTCTCGTCACCGCCGCCATGTGGCACTTCCCAGTCTGCATATCATTAAGTAGGTCATACAGGGGCATATAGTGTGGCACTATGGGTAATGGGCGGCCATATTGGAGAAAGATTTGCTCGACTGTGAGGGCGTCCTCTGGATCGAGTTCAATCAGGTTCTTTACCAGTAGTAACCCACGTATGGTGTCGTCTTGGGCGTCGTACACTGGCACTCGAGAATGACCCCTTGAAACAATCTGAAAAAAACCCCAAGATTTGTTAATGGACACCTTATTACATGAGGTCGAACTTACATACTTTACACCTCATCCCCCCCCCCCCAAACCACGGAATACGTAATCTCTACCTCACGGTTCTGATTGGTTGATGGAATTTTGTGAGTTTTAAAGCATGCACAGCAAGCTGATGGAAGTGCTCCAGTGTGTGTCTGACTGAAGTCGACTTTATAGACCTTGTGTAGTTTTACTGTCACACAATCGAACAACACCCTTGCCTAAAACCGTGCTATACAAGGTCTACTGACATTGGATCGACCAAAGAACGGCGCTTTAAGCACACTAGAGACGATGCTTTTGATGTGTAATTTACGTCACGATAGTTTCATAACGCGCTAATATTGAATTTGCCGCCTGTACACTTAGAAATATGTGAAGGCGATATTTCTGTGGCTGTGTAAGAGTTCGTAATTTATCGTCAAAAACGATCAAATTATCTGTTTGTGTTCTGATGTATAAAGGCTTTTTACTACACGATATTGAAAGATACGAAATAGCATGGAAAAAGTCACATATATGCAGAAATGTAGCTATATCTCTGAGGAAAATATTTTGACCGAGGACCAATGTCAAGGCTTACTCCTAAAGCTGCAATTTTAGACCGAACGGCAGCTATCCAGTGCTAGAAAATCGCCATTTTGAATTTATCAAAAGTTGTAAACCAGGCAATTTTTCTTCCTGCGAAGACGGTATATAAATATTCATATAATTTGTATTTTTTGTGTCTGCCATTGGTCAATTTTGATCCCCCCGCAAAACCCCACACCAACAATTTGCTCATTCAAATTCATCCTAGATTTGGGATGTAGCTCAGTTTAACAGTATACGGAGGTCGTGAAAGGTCAAATCCAATGCAAGTAGACCTTTTTTCAGGGTAAGATCAGTTACAGTGAGTGAGCCCTCTATCGGTACATACAACGGTCTAACTTCAGAAGACTAGTCGGACTGTGGCCAAGGAGAATATATGTGCCATCGTAAGTCCATTTGTTTGAATAAACTTTCTGTCTTTTGGCTAGAATTCATAATAAATAAGATCTTAGGTGGAGTTTGTATTATAATGATGCAGATCATCTATCCTATTCCTATTCCTTATTTTCCTTTCTACAACACTGTATCTTCCACCATATCCTATTCCACCACTAAAATGCTGTCCTCCAATATGTACATCATGCATGGTCCCCTTACCTCTCTTCAATCTAATAATTGTTTGGTCTGCATCCTATCCAATGTCACATACACATTCTGAATGCTCTCCCCATCTTTCCACTTTCCTTCCTCCATTCAGGTTCCCATCCCCCTCTCACCCCCATCGAAGTACTAATCTGTTTCATCATTGTTTTGTTGATTTTTTATTTGAACTCCAAACACTTATCAGATGACGTATCCTCACTCCAAATGCTCCCTCTGCCATCTCTCCCCTTTCCCTCACCCACCCTGTTTACAACTGCCCTTTTTTCCATCCTCTATTGGATCACTGCCACAAACACTTTATCCAACAACAACTTGTAAATGCTTCTTCCCCTCTCCCACCACCTCCCCTCACCCCTCTGCTCACCGCTTTACAAATTACTAACCAGTTTTATCATCACTTTGTCCATCTTCTGTTTGAATGCAGCCACCTCTATCCGATGACACATAGACATGCTAAAATCTCCTCTCCTCTCCCCCTCCCCTGCACCTCTTCCCTTCCCTCCTCTCACCCTGTCTTATTCACAACTGACCTGTTTCACCATTATTTCGTTCATCTTCTGATTTATCTCCACCATAAACACTCTATTCAACTATACATACACATTCTAAATTCTCTCCCCCCCACTTCCTTTCCACTTACCGTCCTCCTTTCCAGTTCTTCTCCCCATCTTCCCCACCGAAGGTTAACAACTTCCCTGTTTCATTACCTGTTTCCTTTCCAGTTCTTCTCCCAATCCCCTCATCCCCACCGAAGGTTAACAACTAATTACCTATTTCATATAGTTTTGTTTGATCTGTTTTGATCTCTACCACAAACACTCTATCCAAGGACACATACACATGCTACAATTCCCCCTCCCCTATCTACCCTTCCCTCCCCTCATCCCTTCATCCTGGGCTTACAACTGACCTGTTTCATCATTGTTTCGTCCATCTTCTGTTTAATCTCCACCATAAACACTCTATCCAATGACACATACACATGCTACAATGTCCCCCTCACCTATCTACCCTTCCCCTCCCCTCATCCCTCCACCCTGGGCTTACAACTGACCTGTTTCATCATTGTTTCATCCATCTTCTGTTTAATCTCCACCATAAACACTCTATCCAATGACACATACACATGCTACAATGTACCCCTCCCCTCCCTCATCCCTCCATCCTGGGCTTACAACTGACCTGTTTCATCATTGTTTCATCCATCTTCTGTTTAATCTCCACCATAAACACTCTATCCAATGACACATACACATGCTACAATGTACCCCTCCCCTCCCTCATCCCTCCATCCTGGGCTTACAACTGACCTGATTCATCATTGTTTCATCCATCTTCTGTTTAATCTCCACCATAAACACTCTATCCAATGACACATACACATGCTACAATGTACCCCTCCCCTATTACCCTCCCCTCCCTCATCCCTCCACCCTGGGCTTACAACTGACCTGTTTCATCATTGTTTCGTCCATCTTCTGTTTAATCTCCACCATAAACACTCTATCCAATGACACATATGCATCCTGTACAGCCTTGCTTCGCATACTGAGGGCGCCCTTTATAATCAGTACCTCGTCCGCTGTTAATGGTTCCTCGTTCTCCTCGCTTGTTGCTGTGTGCAAGTCTACCAAGGCCCCTAGTTCTGCAGATAAAAATTTGAATGATGATCATTTTGATATGTTTTTAATGATTTGTATCTGGGTCATTTGTCGGGGGGGCAAAAGGTTTTTTCCCGGTGAACACCAGTTCGACCCTATATGGTTACGAAAAAATAGCGCGGCTGGGTTCTCTAATCCACCGAATGACGTAGCATCCAAAACATAATGCGCACATACCGCGCACATTTGTAAACACATATTGACACAAATCTGGCCATTATTAAGGTACATTTTTGTTTGAAACGGATTTGTATAATCTGATAATAATATTCCCGAAATGTTTTGCCATTTTGATACTAAATTGCCCATCAAGCCAGCGTTCCTACAATATATTTGATGAAAGTCACTGAAGTTACGTAACATGGGAGAGGTAACAAAAAGTCATTGCTATGTATGTCTTGCGGCATATTTTTAATTTTCGGAAAAAGAAATAAGAAAAAAAATCCAAAAATTCCAAAAATCTTACTGGTAAGATTTTTAGCTGCCAAAAATCACCCCTTACTCACGGGCAAAAGCCTACCTGCTCTCCTAAAGAATGTTCCATGGTCTTTTCCCAGTAAGCAATCCAGTATTTTAGCTATCGGCCATGCTATCACAAATAAAAGCACCATTAGTAGATACACCAATCTGTACATGGATCAACAACATTGTTAAAATAATTGCGAAGTGATCAATCAAAATCAGTCAAATGTCCTAAATATTGATTTAAAGATATTTTCAAACAATGGATAGAATTTCTATTGTTTTCTATTGTTTTTGAAAATAAATTTGTTTTTACATGAAATTAATTGTCCATTCGTAATGGAGTTTTCTGCAAAATGTTGCATTGCCAATGGCCAATATGAGGATTAAGGCGTTCCGTGGACAGCTATAAAAAGGGGTTCTTTTATTAAAACAGGCATAGCTCCTAATATAATTGATCAATTTCAATGATTCCTTTTGTCATATGAGCGGAATAAGTTGCTCTTTGAATACGTGCCTCATTGGTTTGTCAAATTTGTTATGTCTACTTTTAAACAAATATTCATTCCCGTACAACTTCTTTTTGACTCGCCCTGTAGAAACAATTTGGAAAGCTTTGGGTAATGTGCAGTTTTATTGAAAGCGTTCTATTTTGATAAATAAACTAACATCTGGCTTTATCCTGTAAAGGCATGTTCATTCTCCCATTGTTGCACATTGATCGACATCGGCAGATATCAGTGCGCAAGTTGAAGCGATGTCAGCTCTAAATCCACTGACGTCGGCTGATGCGCAACGAGGGAGTATAAACGTGCCTTTTTAGTGATTATAACTACATAATAGAAAACACTTTTCTTACACATCACAAACCCCAGGTACTGAGACAAATGAGAGTATAATTCGTTATACCAAAATAAATGAGTAGTGAATATCTTCAATTTATCAGGCATCACATACATGTACAGACAGATATCTATAATTGACACACAGTTGAATTTGGCATGAAACTCACTTATTGCTCAATCAATTTTCCTAGACCTGGCACCACATAATGAGAGTAAAGTAGCAAAATTGAGAAACATTTTTTTCTTCATATTTTCAGAAAGTAGATGTCCTCAGATTTAAAATGATACCAAGATGTTATAATAGGACATTCTAAAGTGAAACTATGATAAATTAAAGATAATCACCCCTGAATTATTGAATTGGAGAAAAAGGCCTTCAAGGTCAGTGAAGCTTATCGCCACTTGGCTCTCCAAAATATTCTGTAAAAACTTCAGTATATCCTTATTAAATGGCCTCTCCGGTTTACCAATTTTGAAACACAGGATAGAAATAAAAGCTACAGGTGTCCCAAAAGTCTATGCACGACTTTGAAGCTTTGTATTTCACAAAATATAAGTCGTATTGAAAATATGAATACATATTTAGAAAGAGGAGATGTGGGAAATAATTTTGATACCAAACATTGGAGTAACATCTGTTTGTAATGCCACCCTAGAAGTAAAATATGTATTACTGCAAAAATGTAATTTTACACTTCGGAGGAATAAAGTTCATAAATCCATACCTATTGAGATTAACAAAAAGACAGGTAGAGTTGGTTACACGGAAAGTGATCCGTCAATTGTAATATTTATAATTTTACATTACAGTGATCCCATCATAATAACAAACTATATCTGTCCGCTGCTTTAATGTTTTGTTTGATCTGAATCTTGTATGGAAACTTCTTCAAGTCCTTACGCAAAATTCTGTGAACAGTTGATCTTTTAATCTCGTTTTCTGCGGAAAGTCGGCGAATAGATCTCTTTGGACTTTTGGCTACTGCATGTCTTATGCCACATCGATACAAATCATGCACAGTTCATGTGTTCAAAAATGTATCCACCCATTGTTGCACATTGATCGACATCGGCAGATATCAGTGCGCAAGTTGAAGCGATGTCAGCTCTAAATCCGCTGACGTCGGCTGATGCGCAACGAGGGAGTATGAACGTGCCTTTTTAGTTGTGATTTTTGTGATTATAACTACATAATAGAAAACACTTTTCTTACACATCACAAAACCCCAGGTACTGAGACAAATGAGAGTATAATTCTGTATACCAAAATAAATGAGTAGTGAATATCTTCAATTTATCAGGCATCACATACAGACAGATATCTATAATTGACACACAGTTGAATTGGGCATGAAACTTATTTTGGACTTTTGGCTACTGCATGTCTTATGACATCAATGTGACTTGTTGATCTACCAGTCTTTCTACCACATCGATACAAATCATGCACAGTTCGTGTGTTCAAAAATGTATCCACCAACTTCAGAATGGATATTCTTCCTGGTGCGCGTTTCACTTTGAAATGTGTTCTGAACTTTTGTTGAGTAAGTTGAACTGAATTTGTTTCAGCGTAGAACCATACAATTTGTATTCGCTTATCTATGCTTGTTAACCATCTTGAATGAAGACTTTTGCTGTGCAATGTTGTCTACTACGCCTATTTATGTTATGAGTGACCGAGTTTGGTAATAACATTAATGTTGCAAGGTACATGTAAGCAGTGAACTGTGACTAAGTGGCAACATTGCTATGACACTGTTGATTTATGCGCACCTGATTTTAGCAACAATGTGGGGTACATGGTATGGGTGGGTCTGGCACATGGCCAAAAACTTTCAACCAGTTTTATAATGTTGTGGGTTCACCAATAGGGTTGTGTTTGGTATCAAAATCAAAAAAATTCCCAAGTCTCGTCTATCAAAATATGGTTAAATTTATACCATATTAATTATATTTTATGAGATATGACTCTTCAAAAACGTGCATAGACTTTTGGGACACCCTGTATTACTGTAAAAGTGGAAATGTTCGCGCTACATTAATTTCTGAGCTTTTTGCGCTTGACACAGTTACCACGAAATTAACAACACACAGATATATTTCTTTTTCTATAGATCTATGTGATGAAGTTACAAATCAAGAATTTAAAAGCGGGAAAATTAACCGCATGAAAATGACCAATTTTATGAAAATAACTGCATGACACACACTGTGATATCCAATTTTCACCATTAATTTTTTACTTACGGAGATAATGTAGCACCTATTGCTAACCCATATCTGGTACACACAGCCTGTGGTAGGACTCTGAAAAGAGATAAATTTGGGACATATTTTAGTCATGTAGTTCAATAACAAGCAAAAATGGCTTCTATATGATTCAAATCAAAACATAAGTAGTTCACTGGAAAATGTCTATAATTTGACAAAACGTCTAGTATTGGAGGATCTGTATCGATAGGGAATGAAGCCTTTGTTGTACTAATACAAGACTGAATTATAGACACAATTGTGGACGCTATATTGGACTAGTTACCGCCCAAATTCAATTTTCCGGCTCACTGAACACACTCATAGTAGAGAGAGATTTACAGTATTGCACCAATTGGTCTAAATGTCTATAATTTAGTCTATTTATTACCTGACCTTAATCTCAGTGAAATTGAAACACCAATCTAAAAATGCACCTATGCGCATCATATGCACATGCGCACATCTTCTGCGCCGCGCAAACATTATTGGCTGCAAATATTGTTAGAATATTGGTCGCATCCGGGTACTTTGGTTGAACAATATTCAATACACAGTTTTATTGTATTGCTAGAGAGCCTGATAGAAATAATATTATGAAAGTGTGTATCCATCCATGCATTAGGTATGCAATAAATGAATTGACTAAAATCAATTTCAATGGGGAAAATTGAATTTGATCTGTCGACCCTCAATTGCTAGCTAGTACAGAGGCCGTTTATTCTTTCAAAAAAGTGGAATTTCCAATGCAATAAAAATGTACATCAAGTATCGAAGAATAATTTATGGCTGTCATGTTGCTGTCAATTTAGCATTATTTATGGACGAGAAATCCTATAGGCTGTTGAAACTAAATACATGTTAAAATTCCAAAACTATTTCCTGATCACAGTAGCACATTAATGACAAAACTGTTATTAAATGAACTTTTATTATTGTATCATATATCCATATAAGGAACCAAAAAAGAGGGAAAAGTTTATGGGTGGGCCAACCTCTCATGTAGAGTCAGTCGATCATGGTTTTATTTGTGGTTATTCATGGTTTTTATTTGTTATTAGTTTTATTTTTCCTACATGTAGTAATAGTTAACCTGAAAAAGATTATGTGAAATGTGATGGCAAATTTTCAAGATATTCCATCAGGATTTTTGGACTTTACTTTAAAAAAGATCAGTAATTTAGAAATTTAATTTTTTTTAATATTTTGAAGAAAAAACCATTCGTCGGTCAGGGCTGTAGAACAGATTTGTTTCCTTGGCCTAAAGATAACCTATTGAAACAGGAAATGGGGAACTTTATTACTGATAAACTTTAGTTTAGTTGTGGTAAAGTACTATAAATATACACCAGGAAGATTTTCAACGTGACTGACATGACTGCTGATGCACATTGGAAATAACTAGTGTGTTTTGTATTAAGTGTGGGAAATATCCATGTAGCCCATTGTATTGAGTTTGCTGATTATCCAATGCTTGAATAGGATTCAGGTAAGAATTAGTGTTCTAAGGGTTTAGGGTAAGGGTTATAGGGTAAACGTTAAGGTTAGGATGTGGCCATGTGGGCCACTGTATGTGAGTACAATAAAAAACTTTCTGATTGTCCAGCATATTGGAGTACATGTCTTTCCCGAAACCATACAAACAGACATATCTCCTTTACAGGATGTCTCAGAATGATCTATACCGAGGTAATACTTTTTTTTTTATCGGTATGAACTTTATTGATATTGTACAAATAGTCTTCATATATCTTGCGCAAACTCCCAGTTTTCTTAGGAATTTCAGATTTTGAAAATCAGACATTTTTGATGGAAAATACAGACAATAGTACTAGATTCCAAGTTTTATCGAAATGATCCATTATGAAAATCTATAAAGTCACTAACCCTTTTAAACATTAACTTATGTTATTTGCATATTGCACCCTCTTCTTATTTTAATTAGCTTTTTGATAACAATCGATTGTTTTGTGCATAGAAAACAAAGCTTTGATTGAATAGGGCAGGATTTGTTTTGCTTGAGTCCTTTTAACCTTCCTTTCTTTGGCGGGAGTTTTTAATATAACTTATGAAGTGTGGGGTTCATTAGTTGAAATGCTGGTTGTGCTAGAGAGAATAGCTGTAAAGATGAATTATGTGAGCCAAAACTTTTTTCAATTATGTCTTGCCACAGCGGAACAAAAAGAGATCTTTCTGAAATGAACGGAATAAGTAGGAAACATTTCCACCATCATATCACAAGTGTTTAAATTTGAGACACTATTTGTTTTATATTTTTTATATATTTTTGAAACCTGGTATAGATCATTTTGAGACACCCTGTATAGGAAACACTTTGGTTGGTATTGGCCTCGTACAAGCTTCCTTCCTTCTTTCAGTTCTGTTGCATCATGCTGATGTCTGCTGGCAGATATATTACCAAAATGTTTGTAAAAAATACCAAGATCTTAAGTAACAGGAAAATAAATTGGGCCATAAATTTTAGTGTCATTACTTCCTCGCTTGTAAGGCCAAAATATTTTTGTTATGTTGTCCTCCACAACTTTCAGAGAGGAGTGGCCGGCGGGCGGATTTTTTTTTATTAATTTTTTTAATTTTAATTTTCTTTTACCAGCGGAAGCTCAAAGTTCAGCCAACAAGAAGTTGAAATCACTCTAAGAGTCGCACATATATGTTATAAACACTTTATTCAATATTCAATGCCATTTAAACTGTTTAAAAAAAAATCTGAAAAAAAAATCTGACGAGCGGGCGGTCGAGGACAACATAATTTTTTTTTTTTTGCCTAATAATGAAATATTATGATTTAACCACAATGATGAATTGTAAATAGCTATAGGTCGCCATGTACTTTGTGCCTTTTGCCGTTGACAACAAATCAGACGATTTAACTACATCAGTTTTTTTGCTCTACTCGCCCATACCCAAGGGATCGCGTGACGCTGTGTATTTAGATGCCTTTATTTACCTTTTTGTTTTGTGGTCAACGGCATGTGATGTCACTTCGTGGTGACCTGCCATGAAAAATATGCAGTTTTACTATGGGCCTTTGATTGGTCACACTCCTCAAAATGGGTTTTTGACTCATTTTGCTTGATCGCATCATAATTATACAGACCTACATGCACACACTATAGTTACCACATAAAAAATGTCTTACTCTCCAACTATCAACACAGCCGTTACGGACACAGCAATAGCTATAGCAGTGTTGCAAATCTTATCCAAGAATATAGGCATCGACTCCACGGCCACAGCATTAGCGAGTAGTAGGGTCACCAAGAGGAGGTGGTGTTTTTGTACAATGGGCATTATCCTCTTGGCGTGTTTCTGTTCGTCTTTTTTTCCTCCCGTGGCGAGGACTTTGAGGCTGGTCAGATCCAGGGAGAGTAGACCCATTGTTAGACCAGACATGACACCTGTATAGAGCGTGGGGGATAATTATAAGATCAAGATAATCCTTTTTTTAAATTTTAAATAGATCAGGTGATACAATGATTGAGAGATCTGGAGATTAGGGGATTGGAGAAGGTATATTGGGAGATCTGGCGATTAGGTATTGGAGATGGGGACATTAGGAGTTTAGGCGATAAGAGATTTGGTGATCAGTCGATTAGGGGATAGGAGATTGGGAGATCTGGAAATGTTCGTAATTTGAGATTTGGATGTCATGAGATTAGGGATTAAATATTGGGAGAAAATAAAATTATGGGATATGAGAATTGAAGATCCAGAGACAAGGGGATAGGAGATTGGGCGATCTGGATATTTGGGAATAGAAGGTTTTCATGTGAGATTGGGATATCAGGAGATGGGCTAGGAGATTAGAAGCTCATGAGATTAGAGAATATGAGATCGGAAGATTACGAGATGGGATAGGTGATTGGGCAATCAGGAAATAAGGGGTAGGAGGATTGGGCGATCAAGAGATCATGGAATGGATGATCAGGACATTTTTTAATGGGGATGTTTTATAAAGGAGATGGGGATATCTGGAGATAATAATAAGGGAGATATATGAGATTTAGAGATCAGTAGTCTAATAGGGGATCAAGATTGGGAGATCAGGGAGACTGGGGTGTAAGATCTGGAGATCCAGAGATCAAGGGATAGTAGATTTGGAAATCAGGCGATTTTGAGATAAGTTATGGGAGATCAGATAATTGGGGGCTTGGAGATATGAGTAGATTAGGAGAATACGGGGATAGGGGAAATTTATAATAGAAAAATAGGGGATTGGAGAGTAAGAGATTTGGAAATTAGGTGATGTCCAACTATTACTTGCTGAAACGGGTAAGCTTTAGAATACCATACCATTTGTATCCCTCACTGTGCAAGTGTATGGGTCGTTCTTTAAAAGTCCCCATTGAAGACATACAGTGGTAGGGTATACTAAAAGGAACTCCGCTGAAACTTACCTGCAAACATCACCAGTCCTACATAGATCCCCAGATAAATCCAGAACCATTCATCATGCCAATCTAGTTTACCCTCCCCTGCTGTGTATTCTGTTCCATTGCATATTATGGTGTTCTCATTCAGTAGTGTGCAGTTCAGAACCATGATGGAATCCCTGGTATACGAAAGCGTATCTTGTTGTGTTTGATGTTATCTTGACCTGAATGTGTGAATGGCAGGAAATACAATAGACATGTCAATACTCATGCATAAAGAAAGATGCACATTTTCCAAGGGGAGAGTCATCAGATTCAAGCCTCAGCCCTTTTTGCCTGGAAATGTCTTATCAGAGCTAATTACCGTACAGGCAATTACACCATTGTATACAAGCCAACTTTTCTGCATGCTAGGTGCATCTTACCCTCTTCCCTTTCCTTGCCACCCCTGTTACAACGTAATTAGGTTAAATTGTTAATTATAAACTTTAATTATGCACGGCTTCGATAACTAGAAATAACACCAAAACCTGACGTCCTACAACTTTTATAATATAATTATATTTTTATTAGTGATAACATACAAATAATTATATACAGTTGAGATTTGTTGCTATTAATGTATCTCTAATAACGCTTCAAGCTGAACTTAACCTACTTCCTCTTCTTACAACTTTTATCTCCACATCCAAATCATTGACACGCTTGTTAATTGACCAACCACAATACAAATTATTCACAAAGACATTTTATTAATCCCATCACACCAAAAAACTATGTAGCCATTGTCCTAGACACATTTTCTTGGTAAGGCAAAACAAAAAGTTGACTTGCCCTTTCCGACCGACCTAAATTTTCGGAAATCTAGGGTCGCTATTTTTTATTTATTTTTTGTCAAAGTTAAAAAAAAATATATTAAAAATTTGAAAGATGCACATGACAATAAAGAAAGATGAAAACATGTTTTTGAGTAGTACGTGTATCTGCTTGTTTCAAAATCAAAATTTAAAAAATTAAAAAATTAAAAAAAAAAAATCTTTAAAACATGTTTTTGTGTAGTACGGTATCTCCCTGTTGAAATAAAAAAAATTAAAAAATCCGACCATCCGACCAAGACTCTGGCCCTGAAAGGGCAAGTCAATTTTTTTTGCCTAATCATCGTATCCTTGATTAATAAATCAAAGTCATATGACAGTCAAGCTACTTCCTCCCAATACCACAATTAATAGGATTAACTATAGTAGCTGTATTAAACAATTAGGATCTGTGTCCTTGGTAAAGAGGTTCAGGATCTTTTTATAGTTGTGACTTGCTACCAATAAACTACAGTCCTCAAAATAAGTAACTGACCAATTAATATTATAAATATGCTCTCAACTCCAAAGCTATATAGCTCCTAATGTATGAATATACCATCAGGAACTTGATTGGAAGCATGAGAAGGAGATGCACATGCAGCTTGCCTGCAAGCTGGGGGTGAACATACCGTTTATTAATGACTTCATTGTTTGTTTGGATATGAGTTTGTTTTGACTCTCTGAAATGTTTTTAACTTTATGTTGCTGACATTGTTTGCTGTGACCTGTGATGCAAGACGTTGTTTGAGTCGGTGCACATTTCTCTTGTGGCATTGAAGCAAACAATTAGTTATTGACTGCCATTTGTTTGAAGCAATACATTGCAGTAATATTGTATCCAAATTTGGTACATTTTCATGCACAGAATTTTATTTGGTGATCTGTTAAAATTGTATAAGTTTCTTTTTTGGCTCAGTATACTTTATGATCAAAAACGGGCAAAATGTTGAATATGCCATTTGTTTTAAAACCGCCATATCATTCTTTATTCAGTTCAGACAAATATAATGCCAGTATCCACGGTTCTAAGCCAGGACCATTTTCTTGCCAGGTAAATTTACTGACGGCGAACAGAGAAAGTGTAGCGAACGAAGCGCAGTGGATCATGGCATGGGATCCAAAGGCCTTCTTAATGTCTTTTTAGGTTTTTTTAATGCACTTTGAGGGTTCCTGCCACATAATTTCTTGTTTTATGAGGCAGTTTAATGATTTTATCCACAAATTGTTTAGAGAATAATTACTGCGTAACAACTGTTTTCGCGAATTTGTTGTGAAATAAGAGGTTGATGTTATGGTCTGAGGAATTGTCCCGATGGGGCGCAGCCCCTGAGGGACAATTCCGAATGACCATAACAGCAACCGAGTATTTCACAACAAATTCGCGAAAACAGTTGTTAAGCAGTCATTATTCTCATTCATTACTGAAAAAGATGCATATTTATCCAAATCGTTGATTTGTAGGCCTACCGATATAATCTCGCTAATAATTAATTAGTTGTTTTGTTTATTTTGTCCACCCCTGCCCTTCTTAGTTATTGAAACAGTCTGAGTCAGGTCATCCCCTCATTCAACCAATCAGAAATAAGCTTTAATCATGTTTCCTCATAATTCAATGAATATTCAGTTTAGGGGCGCGAGTCGTTTATTTGATTGGTCGGTCAGTGAGCAAAACAATGGAACACTTTGGCGCACTACTTTCGGGCAATTATTAGTACCCTGCGCTCTGCGTGCGCGTTCTCATCTAACGATTCATTTTATTGGAGCGCACTTGATACGCAGCTATCGCGATTATTCATGAAGTAATGAATAAAAAATAAACCACGGCCCGCCCAGTGCCGCCCATCGTAGCTAGAGAACCCTGCCAGTATCATATAAAATAAAATGTACATTGTATCACTGCAAATTATGAGCATTTACTTTTGGACAAACTAAAAGTAAACTAATATTAGTAATGCAATTCTAAACACAAAAGTAAACCAATTGACCTCAAAGCACACAAAGTGAGTGAATATCACAGATGTTTCAACCATCTGTTGTGATATACTGTAAAACAATTTAATTTCGCGAATTTCGAGAGACGCTCAAATTCGCGAAATTATATTGCCGCGAATTAATGTGTGTGAAAATGACACTAGTGGTAAAAATTATAGATTATAGAAATAAACATTTTTTCCAGCCCTGTCTATCCGGACCTTTGCCGATGTTGAGCTCATCCAAACGCAAGGATCTATATATATAATACCAACAATTGCACTGACGTTCCCCAGCCAACAGACAGGGCCAGGGCAATGCGTTAGCAAACCCCGGCCAAGGTACACCACTACATGTCCCGGCCCTTTCCAGTGGAAGAAATGCCACGGCAAGTCACGGCCATCTCTTAAGCTAACCCCTGCTAATTCCCGGCCAAATCCCGGCCAAATCTCGGCCAAACTCGCGGGCCAAAATCCCGGCTTTTTGACATGTGTGAACTCCCATAACAAGTCCCGGCATACGCCCGGCACACCCGGGCAAAAAAAAGGATCAACTCCCCGGCTATCGGGTAGCCAAGTCCCGGCCATCCCCGGGTACCCAGGGGCTGGGACATCAGTTGATATGTGCATTAATACAAAAAAATGTAAGTCCATGGTACAGTGGTATATTAAATGAGTACCGAAATTCAAGACCACCCTTGCAAACCATCTGCAAGAGTTAAGCAACAAGCAAGACTAAGCAAAATACATCATTATATGCGTACACACCCTGTCCGTTTGGCTCCATCAGGAGCGTTGGACAGTAATCTACCAGAACCAGAACCAGAGTATGAGTATGGCGGGGAGTATGGCTATCATCATGATTATTTGACATGTATTGGCTTTGCAAGACTGCCAAATTCCTCTCCAAATTATTATTAGTAAACCAGTCCGAGTGCGAGTGAAGTGAGTCATGTGTCCGTGTGCCACGAGTGGAATGCCGTTCGTTTTGGATTTTAAAGGGAGCCACTGAGTGTACCCTTCACGAATAGTAATACTCACCTGATCAAGTTGATTGAGTGACCAAAGTAGGAACCACCTTGTTGGCCACACAATTTTTGACAATCTCTCCCACGATCTCCCCATTTGTTGTTTATAAAAACGGTGTTACCAGATATTATTGTCTCATACAGCCCAAATTATATAGCTATAGTTCAATCAGTTCCAAATTGGCGAGAAATTCGGTTTTATCAATCCGCTCGCAAGGGCGTATCAATAATTCGATCCCCATAGGCTCTTTGTAGCTGTGTTGAAATCGCTGTAAATCGAGTTAGCTAGCGATGAAGTTAATGAAATGTTGATATGTTCTAACTCAAACGGTATATAAAGTCCATGCTTAAGTCATATTGAAAATGAACCCGATCTCATCAGTTAGATTTTTTCAACGGTGCTAGAAGCCGACACGTCACGCAATAGTCTTACTTTAGTCGGCTTCTCCCCACGCTTGCAGCGTGTGTGCATGTAAATTGGTCCGTTTAATTATATTTCAGCTAAAATCAATTCTTTTTTAAAAACATTAATAATTAACAAATTTGACACACACCCATTTTTTTTTATTATGTACAATGACACTGCGACATTGCGTGCCTTTTGCGCCATGCCAGAGTTTTACGCAGGCGCGTACCGCGGCATGTGAGCCAGGGGGGGGCAAGTATATGTCGTCCCGACAGTGGCGTACATTTTCGTAAAAGGTTGCCCCACATTTTTTCCTAGTCAGTCACCTCGTGAATTTCACGTAGGGGGGGGGGGGGGGGGGGGGGGGGGGGGGGTAGGGTCAAACAAATTTGCACGGTCACAAAATTTCGCACGGTCACAAAAGGTTGCACGGTCACAAAATTTCGCAGTCCAAATAGCACAACAGTCAATAAATAATGCCCAATCCTCAGTGTTTTCTGGCCTAGGTCCTTTTTTTTTTGTCTTATGCGAATTTAGCGTCCCGGTATTGCGAATTTAGCGTCCCGGTATTTGGAGCCAGGGGGGGCAACTTGCCCCCCCCCCCCCCCTGCCCCCCCGGTCGGTACGCCACTGGTTTAAACGCGCAACGCTCTTCTTAATTCATACTATAGTTTCGCCAATTTGGAACTGACTGAACTATATAGGCTAGCACCAACCCACTTCGCGGGGCCCTCTCGCACTCACTAATTTTGCTATAATATGTTTTTCAAGAATACTTCCTGAACATGCGGGCATTGGCATGGCATGTTAGTAGGGGTTAGTAGCCCTGCAATTCATTTGCGCTAAGCCGATTCACCAGCTTAAAAATGGATGATAAATCCCGTCAGGCGAAACCTTGTTGTGCGGCTTCGGTTTGTGTGCTAACTTTCAAAATCAAACATTGTAAATATCAGTCATACGAATCACTTATCAGTCAAAATCAAATCAAAACCATATAGCGTCCCCTTCCGCTTCCTTTTCTTTTCTTTTTTCTTTATCAATCAAGGCTTTTCTATACTTTTGCCTTGTAAAAGCAGCCCAAAATTGGGCTCCTAATAACGGAAGCAGGAAGCGTGAGGCGTTTTTTGCGTGACTAAAGTCACGCAACATTCCGCGGGTTTTGATTAATACACGGGTGATCAAGCCCAATTAGGCTGCTTTTGAAGGAAAATATATTACTATAAAATTTAAAAACATTCTAAAACCATTATAATTTACCAATAAGAATAATTATTTGGTAGTATGGATTCCCTGTTGCCTCATTCATCAGATCTAACCTTTAATACATAAACCGTACATCTCTTATAATAAATTGGGTGGTAAATTGTGCTAACATACGCAGTAGTATGCTGTGCAAAAAAAGGGGAATTCCCACGTATCCGCCATGATGTATTTTGGTGGTTCATGAAAAAACCCATAAATCACGCTTATTTTTTCATTTAACATTGCGCAATTGAAGTATTTCATCCTATATCAGACGTAGCATCATTTCTACCGTTAAAGTAAGTTGCTTCTATTGTCATATTGGTAGCAGCAGGAGTAGCAATTCGCCTACGCCTATCAGTATCAACTATCATCATTGTTTAGATCAGAGACTTTATTTTAGTGATTTTATTTAGGCCTACTCTTTTTATTTAATTCATAATTAGTGTTTATTAAAAATGAATAACAAAACTCTTTGGTTGTTTGGTAATTTCAAACAAATCCAACGCCCACACGGACGCGGACGCCACGGTTCAAAATCTAACACCTGGCGGGGTGTGTCAATTGACTCAATGTGCAGCGATGCAAGTCACGCAGCAACATACAAAAAAAAAAAAAATGCATCTGATATCTGAGCAGGGAGGTGCTACATAATTAATATTAGGTATCTCTCTGATTAGCTCGTTCACGTAGCGTACGTGTTGTCGTTCGTGGAGAGTAGATCACTGTGATCGTATCGGAACAAGTCTGAGCCACCTCGGACTACTCTCTGATCTGAGTACTGTTGTATTAAAAGTTATTTTGCAGGCAACAACAAAACAGGTCATAATCTATTCAGTCTGGGAAGGTCAAGAAGTGACAGTCAAATTGATATGCCTAGTTTGACAGTTCCAAATTGGCGAGAAATATGCTGTTTTTAAATGTTATCTATGCGTGCGCAAAAGTAATCCATGCGAACGCGCTTGAATTTGACTTAAATAAAACGCAAGCTTCACTGTCACGCATATGATATAGTTTAGTACTGCACCATGCAAGAGCTTTGCACGCGCACGCTCTTCTGAATTGATTCGCTGCTTCCACAGGCTGAAAAAGTAGGCAATACGGAAAGTTCCTTGCAGGGAAATTTGAACATTTGGAGGGAAATTTTGGCATTTGGAGGGAAATGTAACTCTTTCATTAAGAAATTTATGCATTCCATTTTGGAGGAAAATTTGGAATCGCTTGCCGGGATTTTTTTTCTTTTTCAGGCCATGGCTGCTGCCAACTAGACTGTGCTATCCAACAGAGGCCTAGGCTAATGGGTGTATCATGGGGGAGAGTATCACCAAAGAGGACCTCGTTTATATAGCGTTTTTATGTTGTTTGCAATACTTTGCACATATCAGGGAAACGAGGACGTCCACATTTGGCGGTGCGTCTGCAGTTTGAATGTAAAAAGTTGGTGTGCGTCCTTGTTTGCAGGTAATTACAGACGCACACTACCCCCACGCACACCTACATGCGGGTGGGCAAATACTGGAGAAGTTCGCTGTGCTATGGGAGATGGTTAAGGTTAGGCCCGGGGGGTTAAGATAAGCCACAGGTGGGGGGGGGGGGGGGGGGGGGGGGTTGGGGGAGGGGGAAGCTGTAATGAAGTAATGTGGTTTGGGAGGTAGAGGTATTAATGAAGAAATGTGGTATTATAACGCATTGGAGGGCCATTGATAATGACAAAATGAGGTTTCCGATTTAAGAGAAAAAAACATGGTATGGTGAATCTGAATTGCGTAACATGGTGTCAGATATGGAATTTGGCACTGTGTTAGCTACCGCCAGAGTCCTGAATTTACAAGATTTAAATGAAAATGAATGCGTACATGTAACAGGGAGGGCCACAAGGTGTAATGAAATATAGTAAACCATGGGATATTGAGGTCATGATGGGAAGCATTCAATTCCAGGTCAATGAAGTGACACAAATTATTTCATAGACATTGAAATTAAAGCTATATTATTATTAACATCAAGGAAAGAAGATGCTTTTTTGTGTGTACATTAGGCTATATTAAAAAAAAATCATTTGTCTCAAAGCTCCCGCACGCGTTAGTTAATTGATGCGTGTTAGAAGAAGAAGAAAAAGAAGAATTTTTTCTTTTTCAAAAAAAAAAAAAATCCCAAAATGTCACAGATTTTTCAGATTTTCATTGATCACATCATTTTAAATACAAAAGGTCACTTTTACAAGGATTTCAATATTTTATATATATTAAAAAAAACACCTTTAAAATACCCGCATTCCGCATTAGGTTTTAAAAAACTGAAGAACTTTGAGACAAAAGATTTTTTTAATATAGCCTAAGTGGTAAGCACTATTTTTTGGATTCATTTTAAACTGTATAGACGATGTCAGGTCTGTAACGTCACACTCGTCACAGCCAACAAGCATACAAAAGCTTCCCTGCAGTTGTGCACATGAATTGCCTGTCAAACAAAAGCTTGCCAAACCAAACCAGTCATCTGGAACAACAGCGGTCAATGCAACAGTCAATGCATGTTCACCCATGCATGGAATGAAAATGGGCGCTTACATTGTTGATCAATAAGACATGCATGCCTCAAAATAAGAAATGAAGAGGGCAATGCAATTTAAGGTAATTTGAAGGGGCACCCACTTTCTACAAGGCAATTATGTACTTTTGAATAGAGTGAAAACAGTCAGAAATTGAGGGCATCAAAGGCAACTAGTAGGGCCTATAGGTGTTGAGCCCTGGTGACAAGGTATAGAGTGTTAAAAAACCCACATTTTGCTATCAATGTGTTTCATACACGTGCATTACTGCTTGTCCAAGAAAATTCCCGTAATAACTACATGTACACATGTATAGCCTAGGAACAATCAGGTTTGCCCGCTTTGAAACTAGTATTCCCCATTTTATTGGCCAAAATTTGCTTGGCGGTTATTTACCTTTTGGGAGAAAATGCTTGGGCTAGGCTAACTTTAGCCTACATTGTATTAGTCTATAGCCTAAAGCATTAGCTTTATGAAGTGAAAGTAAGACAAAGCTGAAAGGAAAAAATTATAGTTTAAGAGCGGCTCCCATCAAATCAGGTAAAATTGCTATCATGTCAGCTTTGTTCACAAGAAAAGAAAAGTCTTGATCTAAATTCTAATCACAAATTGCCATTTGTTTGTATTTTACAGATAGATTGACTTGTAATTTGAATTACAGAAGGTGATAATATAGTTACCTACCAAACGTACATGCAGCAATGAATAGCAATCCTGATTGCAGCCTGACAAAACGAAGACAGAGCTGACAAAACGAAGACAGAAGAGTTCCGATGGCAATACAGTGTACTGATGACAGTGTGCCCAGCACAGACCCACTGTCTCTTTACTTATTTGAGGCGTGGAGACCCTATGTAATTGTAAGTAATCAAATCAGTTGCGTCGCCATTTCCAGCAAATGTAAAAATGTGCATCAAATTCATCCCAACCAAAGTTAAACATTTTTGAAACCTTCAGTTGGGTACTATAATAATGAAAGCGCTAATTTGAAAATAAAAAATTGGGATCTCGTTGGCATGTCATCATAATATGCAATTTCCAACACCTCAAAACTCAATGCACCAACAAGATCCCATAAAATAAACAAGTTCATATGAGAGAAATCATTAACAAATTCAAAACAAAATTTGTTGGAATCTGGTCTGCGCACAGAGATAATCAAGGTCAAAAGTCAAATTGAACCATTTTGAGCAATTTTTGCACCTCTGTAAATATGTGCGCCATACACCTTAAAAATGATATCTAGTTGCAAAGGTGGTTTACCTTGAATAACAAACGAAGAAACAAACTTGGGATCTCTAAATTTTTTATTAATGATACCAAAACCAAAAAATAAATTCTGTTTTCTGGTAATACAAAAAAATGGTGGCTCTTGTCTCCCTAATTAGGGTGTTCGGACAATGCAGTTTCATTGCATACGGCTAGAGGTATTGCATTGTCCACTTTGTACTCTGATTATTTTTGTCATTGATTTTTCTTTTTTTTTATTCAGGTTTTTAATTGCTATAATGATATAGACTGTCATGAAATACTGGCTGAAGACATTTGGTTATCTTTACAAGGCATTTCTGTGGAATTACCGAATGTGAACCATTCTTCATCTGAAGGAGAAGGATTTTCTGAAACAATTTCTGGAGAGAGTGCTCCACGAAAAACTGACAGTGGTTTCACTGGATCTAAAGTGTATTTCCCTTACCTTTATACTTACTTTGTGCATTCAACGTTTGACTACAACATCCCGACCCGAGATAGGAGCTCAATAGAGACACACACACTACTCACGATATTACTGTTTGCTTGTATACTGCACAGCTCTCAGGCCGGTTTGAGGATTCTTTGCCCCACGTTGAAGTCTATTTTATAAATTTGTCCGTTGAAAATTGATGCTTGTACAAAATTGATCGTGTATTTTTCATTATCTTCAATCTCATATTTTTAGTTGTGGCTGTCAGCATTCCTGACACTTAGAATCAAATTTCGTTGTTTTTGAATTTGTTGGTGACATCCATTTAGAAATACCAGGCACGGCAAGAAATCAAGCTAGCGCCTTCATTCACGTTTGTTAACAATTTTTTGTTTGATGACTTTATCCATTTTGTGACATTGACAACAAATTGAATGCATGCACGTTAGTTGAATATCACATTATCATTGAGAAATATCAGGCAAAACAAGCGTGAAGCTTGAAACTTAATTATAAAAAACATTATGCTTTGTTTATGGTAAAAAAATTGAAATTTATATCAGAATTGAAATTGTTCGTTCATATTGTGTACGTGATTAACCCATAACAAATTATCATCTTCCCCCATCTAACAACAAATTTGTCGGCTTATACTCTAAGTACATAAACCCTACCCAATTTCTGCTTTGCTGAAATTCATTGGTCATAGCGGTAATTAAATTTAATAAAAAATCAAAATGGCCCAATCAGAAGATGACATTGACAGTTGCATCCGTTTTGACCCTGGGCTGATTGAAAACATGCGATCCCGAAATCAGGCCACTATCAGCGCCGATGAAATATCCCTGAGAGTAAACCGTGGTCTTCAGGCAATCCAGTGTAGTAGTAATGGTCGGGGACCGAGTTTTGAAAACCCGAGGGCAGGGGATGATACTGATTTCGCTGCTGCCATTGCCTCTTTAACAATCACCAACAACAATAGGATTAATGCAGCACCCCTCGGATCCCTGAATCACCAAGACGGACGTCAGGGGGATCACTCGTGGGTTCCTCGCCCTCCTGCTGCAGAATATGAGTTGAATCGCTTAACTACGTATCGCAACTGGCCCTCAACGGCCCCTGTTACTCCTCAAGCACTCGCCCGAGCGGGGTTCTTTTACACCGGTCGGGATGACGTTGTGGAGTGCTACAGTTGCCAAGGTCAGATCAGGGACTTTGAGTATGGAGATACCGCTATGGGAGAGCACAAGAAACATTTCCCAAGATGCCCATTTGTTAAGAATTCCAAAAACCATGGCAACGTTCCAATGGCAGGTACGCCGGATTTTTCTAAAGTTTCCTCATCGTCTGAGCCAGCTGGAGCAACTGGAGCAACTGGATTCTCAAATGAGCTTAAAGAAAAAGAAGCTTCTCTTTTCACTGCAAAGGATGCTGAGAAATTGGAGGCATCGGGAAAAGATAAGAAAGGGAATGGCGGAAAGAACCAAGCAACTAAAAAGAATGAGAAAACCAGTCCCAAATCAAACGAGCAAAATCCAGTTAATGCCGCAGATAAGCAAACGAAAAACGTCTTCAAGAGTGAATTCAAGCGATTATTGTCATACCAGAATTGGCCAGAGTCTTCTCACGGAAACCCGAGAGAGTGTGCCAAGGCCGGCTTCTTCTTCTCCGGTAGAGACGACATCGTCCAATGCTTCGCTTGTTACGGCAAGATCGGCCGCTTCAAAAAAGGCGACTCGCCGATGGTGGAACACAACAGACATTTTCCATCGTGTCCGTTCGTACTGGGACTTAACGTCGGTAATGAACCGATTACGTCAGTGCAGTTGGCCAGCGCCCTCCAAGCTATCAAGTACAAAGAGCAGTCCATGTTTGGTCACGTCGCTCAGAAGCAGCAACATCAGTCTGCGGGGGGACAACTTTCGCAGACGGCTAAACCAACGGCAGACTGGGGACCGGGTCAAAATCAGAAGACGCAGAAACGAGTGCTGTCTAAGGTGCGCCATCCACAGTTCTCATCGGAACAGGTTCGACTGGAATCATACGAAAAATGGCCGCCATCTGTTGGAATCGCACCCATACAACTAGCACGTGCGGGTTTCTTCTACACAGGTAAGATGATATAGTGTGTATCAGAAAAAAATTGCATGTGGGAGATGGGGGTTATGGAACACACGGTTGTTGTCCAACAATAACATTTCTTTCAGGTGTATAGCAATGAAATACTATAGTTGATCCGTTCCAAATTGGTGAGGCCTCCTTACAGCATCGAATGAATAGAGAAGGCTGGCACGTATGAAGGCAACAAGTGGTCTGTTCATCATATATGCATGATGCGTGTGTGCCACCAAAACCGTGTCTATGTGTGACCATCACGCTCATACCCTTGGATTACTTAGATAAAAAACAAATATTTCTCGCCAATTTGGAACTGATTAAACTTTACTATCCATAGCAGCTGTTTATGGGATGGCAGCTAATGGGTACACTGACCTGGGTGGGTGGTGAGACTAACTAACCCCCATATCACCCAGGTGTTTTTCGCTCACCCTATACAAGGGTGAATTACCCATCACTTTTGATTTTCACCCTTGAAATGTTTACTTAACCCTAACCCCGGTTTAGGATTTTTGACCGGGATCACAATTTTCGAGGAAAAAACACCAACTAAATCTCCGGGAACCTGCCGGGATTCGATCCGGGGACCCTCCGTTCTCGAGCCCCACCTTCCTAACACTAAGCCACGGCCCTCAGCTACACATTCGTGCAGTATACTGCACTCATTATATAGGCTCGGTTGACTACGTCATCGAAAACCGACGGCGCATGCGTTTGGAGAGGGACTTTGGATTAGCATTTTTTAGCACTCAGGGGGGTTAGGGTTAATAGAACACGAAAAAAAAAACTTTTTTTTTTTACCATAACCCTAACCCCGGTTTAGGATTTTTGACCGGGATCACAATTTTCGAGGAAAAAACACCAACTAAATCTCCGGGAACCTGCCGGGATTCGATCCGGGGACCCTCCGTTCTCGAGCCCCACCTTCCTAACACTAAGCCACGGCCCTCAGCTACACATTCGTGCAGTATACTGCACTCATTATATAGGCTCGGTTGACTACGTCATCGAAAACCGACGGCGCATGCGTTTGGAGAGGGACTTTGGATTATCATTTTTTAGCACTCAGGGGGGTTAGGGTTAAGAGTGAACAAGTATGGAAATTACATTGTTTTACTGCCTAGAACACTGCTCTAGCACAAATTTTGGGCATCATTTGGTTTTTTCACCCTTGGGTGGTACGCAGTGAAATCCCTGTCACCGATGTTGGGTTAATATATATCTCAATATCATTTCTGTGGCATAAAACCTGTTGAAGTAGTAGAGGCGGGTATCTGCAGACCCAATGCTTTGTTTTGTACAAGGCTTTTTACTAGAAACAAGACATGACAAATTATGATATTAGCTATTTTTGGACACTGACTGCTCACAAAATCTACCCAAAACTTAGATTTTGCCCTGTAAGAAGTGGCTCTTGTTATACTAAGCCTTGATCGACAACTGCACCATTTTGCCGTGACGGCACATATGCTCTTTATCATTCAATTTTCACTAAAAATGTATTAATGAAATACAATTTTAGTCTAAAAATATATAAATGTGAATTTGTAAACCGCATCTCTTGATTTGCATCAAATGTTTTTAAAATATGATTGAAAACCAATGCATAGTCCTACATGGTATTCAGGATGCACTGTATTATTTATTGCCACATGCAAATTGGGACACTGACACATTCAACTAGGTTTTTCCTTGTTTCTATTCCTGTTTTACAGGATGAGCCTTAATTCAAAAGTAAATTGTTAGTTTCATATCGTCACGTTTCTTTCAAAACCTTGTATCTCCACCTGGCCCTTCATACAGCATGTTTAATACTTCCTAAACCTTTGAGTAGTCTGCTTTAAACATGTTCAAGGGTCAAACCTTGTAAATGCACATTTACATGCACTCATGCCCCAGAACTTGTATAAAGCGACACTTCCTATAACCATTGGACAGTTTACTTTATAAGGGTCGGAAACAAAAAAAGAAGGTTTTGGCAGAACAGTGATGATTATAACACATACAATAATTCTACATGTACATTGTAATTATTTGATTGCTTTATGTGCACTAGTTATCAATAATTAGTGCCATCCTGAAAGATTCTGGGCACTCGAGCAATATTGTAATGAGCAGGGTGCAAGATAGCCGGTATCGCATCACGAAATGTGACACAGTTTTGAACAATTGCTACTCAATTTCCCAATTATATCGCAAACAAATGCGATGCAAAAAGATTCCCTACTTGATCTTTGATCACGTACCATCAAAGCCAAACCTACAAAAATTAAGTTTCATCTTCAAATAACTAAAAAAAGTATGATAAATCCTCAAGTATCGTCAATTTATATTTCGTTTTCGTCTGAGTTAAAAAAGCCATTGCTTTACACGTACATGCCGATGAGTTCAATTTTTTTCTTCAATTTCCATTGCACTGTTCCAGGGATGGATGGAATGTATGTATGTAACTAAACAATTTGTTGAGGCCTTGTAGAGGTGCCATTTCAGAAACTATAATATGCTATAATAGTTTAATCAGTTCTAAATTGGTGAGAAATATTAGTTTTTTATCTCTCCGCGCGCAAAAGTAATACAAGGGTATGCGCTCGATTGTGGCCACATGCACACGGTTTTGACCGCACGCACACGTCACACAGTGCGCTTGTTGCTTTCAGTGCGCTAGCGTCCTTCTGTATTCATATTCTGGAGGCTTTGCCAATTTTGAACTGATCAAAAATAGTTATTTAAATTTTCATCATATTTCTTCATTCTCTACGGGGAAGAAAAAATGAATAAATCCTGCACATGAATCCTGGTTTTAAATTTTCTAACAACTTTGTTTTCTGAATCAGTAAAATATTCAAGTTATAAACATCTATTCTAAAACCATGTTTTCAGGAAGCAACGATAGCTGCAAGTGCTTCTACTGCGATGGAGGCCTGAAAAATTGGGAACCAAAAGATGAACCATGGATGGAACATGCTCGCTGGTTCCCCCGCTGTGAATGGCTGGTACAGCAGCGAGGCCAGGCTTATGTGGATTACGTCGTGCACAACTTCCCCCCGCCAAGAGTGTCTGCGGAAGTATTATCTGCTGGGGTAAGTTTGATGCTATTATCAGGCATGGGAGATTTCAGGTGATTGTGTGTTCAAATGTATGTACTTTGATAATATCATCCTGCTTTTGGCGTTTTTAGCCCAATTTCATGGGGGTGGGGGTGGGTTCAATTAAGTTTCTTCTCAGGTTTTATGTGCAAATGAATACCGACCCAAATATTTTTTTGGCTTGTCAAAATATGGCAAGATTTTTACAGATTTGTTCGATTTTCAAGGGGAAAAAGTAACCCCCCAAAAAACCAAAAAAAACCTACCAACACCCAACCAAATGACACATCCTAAGAGGTTCATTTGCCCATAGAACAGGGTTTCTTTTTTCGTCACCTTAGGCATTATTTTATTTCCCCAAATAGTTCAGCAACCTCTTTTGGCTTTTATCACAAAATTGTATTAAAAATCCAATTCCTGTGTCATGTTGTCCCATCAACTTTTTGACATTTCACAAATGTTTTTGCTGATGAAATCATGTCCATATTGATTTCTAAAGTCATGTGCGTGAGGAACATTACACAAATCTACCAAGTCTTTCTAAACAGAATTTTCAGTAATTGCTATTGCTACTGCATATGTACACACAAAAGTATATCCCTTTTTGTTAGGTCCAATCGAAGTTGGAACAAATGTATGTTAAAACACAAAATTTGAAAGGTTCCTGCACAATAATAGGCAATGAGACTTGACAGATTCTCAATAATTTTATTGAGTTTGATGCTCAAGTATAAAAGCAGTGGGAGTTGGAATCCATGGTAATGTTTTCAAAAATCCAAAAGTATTTTGTTACTACCTGCTCAGGTATTGTTTGCATTGGTAACCATGTTAAACCTAGTGAAGTTTTGTCACCTGTAAATGAACCATTTTGCCATGTGTGAAAAGAAGATGTGTCAAAAAGTTCAAATCAGTATTTGGTTCATATTGTGTTTCAAACAAAGTTGGCAGGGTTAATATTGAAATCATTGCAGGTGCTACCAACTATTTAATGCACATTTTCATTGGCTATTTTTTTACACATTTAACAAACTTCTATCATACATTTTACATTCTGAGTAGCAGTGAACCAATTGATTGGCCCGTCAGAGCTCTTAGTTGAGACATCAGTTCGAATCACTCAGTTCATTAACCTTGTTAATGTGGTGGCTATTGTCCACATTTGCTCGTTATGAAACAAACGGTATTTTAAAGTAAATACCAAATACCTGATCATTATCCTCAGAAATTGTATATTATTTTGAGCACTGAAAATAAATCTGTTTGTTTCCTCACATTTAGGGTTACAGAAAGAAATTTGGTTCCGGAGGCAGCGACTCCAGTGAAGATGAAGCCGGAAAGTTTCAGACGGCGAATTCCGCAGCCCCGTCACCAGGTGCAGATCCTTCTGCTGCGAGAGAACCTGAAGCTGGGGTTGCTAGGACAGCACCAGCAGCTAATAAAGCAACACAAGGTGAGTGGGGGATTTGGGTGAACAGATTTTAAGAAATTTTATTTTTTCATCCATGGACAGCCTATGGGGTTCTTTTAGGCAAGTATTTGATCATGTGTGTTTGCAGCCCATGATGATAATTTTACCAATCTAATTCGCAAGCATCTGTTTCAGAGCTACAGCTGTAGGGTGCACTACACTAAATGGGGTTTCCCCTACCCTTAAAGACGGTGTTTAAAACTAAAATCGGAGAGTATGCATCACAAAATCCTTAGTTAAAAAGACTTGACAGTAATACCATTGCGTACATGCCTATGATTGTTTATCATTGACAACTACAGTGTAGAGTGATTCTCTTTTGACTTTTGAGCACAAAGTAGCGATGATTTTGGCACGTTGAGATTGATACCTCCGTCTCGCTTCACACTCTATATGTCCCTCAGGATTCAGTTGCCGGTCCGCAGATTTTTAACCTATATTCGTCACCAATTGAAGACATTGTGAAACGCTTCCCTGGAGTTAGTGGTATGTACTACGCTGATGATTCCCAACTGTACATCAGTGTGAATGCAAATGATGATACCTCTCCTTCTCTAACTGAACTCGAGAACTGCATCAAAGAGATTAAAAACTGGACACTGAAGAACAAGCTTGCCTTGAATGATAGGAAAACAGAGGTTGTTCATTTATCATCCCGCTACTCTGAAAATGTTCCCACTCCCTCCATAAACGTTGGTGACTCTGTTGATACTGTCACTAAAGCAAAATATCTTGGTGTCGTCATTGATCAGCATCTCACTTTAGTCCCTCATGTAAATAACATCAGCCGTCTCGCTTCACACTCTATCAGAAACATTGGCCGTATCCGCAGATATCTGGACCGTAATAGCACTGAGAAACTCGTTCACGCATTTGTCTCTTCTCGTCTGGACTCAAATAACAGCATATTATATGGACTTCCAGCTTCTCAATTAAGCAAATTACAGCGCATCCAAAATGCCGCTGCCCGGTTGGTAACCTTGACAAAGAAGCGTGTTCATATAAGCCCAGTGTTAAAAGATCTTCACTGGTTGTCTGTGGAGAGCCGTATTGTTTTTAAACTTATGCTTTTGACATACAAAGTACTAAATAACCAGGCTCCAAAGTACTTATGCGACCTTATTTCCATCAAGGAACCCACACGCACTCTTAGGTCAAATGCATCTGTCATCTTACAACGGAGGAAAACTAACACTGTCACCTACGGCCAAAGATCATTCTCGCATGCATCTCCTGAACTCTGGAACCGGCTCCCATCTCATGTTAGAAATGCCACATCACTGCAGCAATTCAAGAGGTCGCTCAAGACTCACCTCTTTCAGCAAATGAGACTTTATAATGTTTTGTATCTTTACCTTGATTTTTTCAAAAATCGAGGTACTCTATTTCTACCGTTTCTTTCTTCTGCTTCTTCTACATCATCATCTTCTTCTGGCAATATATCTACAAAATGCTTCTTCTCCTACAGTTTACATGCTACAATCACCAGATTTGGTCAGTAGGACCCCCTACCAGACCTTCATTACAGGACCTCACAGTTTGGGGTCAAAGGTCACAGGAGGGTCACTAGGGGTCAAAACGTGATTTTCACTTAAAACGCATTTCCAATTTAGTGAAATGACCTAGGATCGTCAAAATCGGTCAACATATTCCTTATGACCGTATGCATATATAATAGTTCGGTTTTTACAATCAACAAATATTTGGGGTCACTAGGGGTCAAAATGTTGATTTTCTAACCATATCACTTAAAATGCTTCTTGTCTCAGAGGAAATGGCTCATGAATGTCAGAATTGGTCAAAAGATTCCTTAGGACCATGCACATACAGCGATCTCAGCGATTAAAATTGACGTGTCACGGTAGAAATAGAGTACCTCGATTTTTGAAAAAATCAAGGTAAAGATACAAAACATTATAAAGTCTCATTTGCTGAAAGAGGTGAGTCTTGAGCGACCTCTTGAATTGCTGCAGTGATGTGGCATTTCTAACATGAGATGGGAGCCGGTTCCAGAGTTCAGGAGATGCATGCGAGAATGATCTTTGGCCGTAGGTGACAGTGTTAGTTTTCCTCCATTGACCTATACAGTGGTAAAACGTGAGATATGCTCCGATTGGGATTGTTGCATCTTGTTTGGATTGATGAGCCAAGAAAATAAGTCAATTATATTGACCAGGTCAAATGTCAAGAAGGGGTCAATACGGGTCATTGAACTTTGCAGGGGTAAAAGTTAAGACATGCTCCGATTTGGACCGGGTTTGTTGCATCTTGTTTAGTTTGATGAGCTAAGAAAATAAGTTAATCATATTGACCAGGTCAAATGTCAAGAAGGGTCAATACGGGTCATTGAACTTTACAGAGGTAAAAGTGAAGACATGATCCGATTTGGACCGGATTTTTTTTGTTGCATCTTGTTTGGATTGATAAACCAAGAAAATAAGTCAATTATTTTAATCAGGTCAAAGGTCAAGAAGGAGTCACTAGGAGTCAAAACATTGATTTTCAATCCGTTCACCTAAAATGCTTCTCGTCTCAGAGAAAATGACTGATGTGCATTCAAATTGGTCAAAATATTCCTTAGGTCCATGCCCATACCAGTATTTCAGCGATTAAAATTGACATGTCGTATGGGGTCACTAGGGGTCATTGACCTATACAGTTAAAAGTTAAAATCCGATTTGCAAGATATGCTCCGAATTAGATCGGACCTGTTTTATCTTGTTTGGTTCAATCAGGCAAGAATAAAAGTCAATCATCATAACCAGGTCAATGGTCCAGAAGAGCTCACTAGGGATCATTTTCTCATTAAAATCAAGGTGCCCTGGTCTCAGACCAGAACTAGATCTAGTTGTTCATATTTTGTACTTTTTGTTCAGCGCACTGTGGTGTTGCGACGGAGTGCGCTTAATAAGCATGGTTTATTATTATTATTATTATTATTATTATATTCTCAAGCAAGTGGCTTAAGCATTGAAACAAGTGATTGCTACAGATGTGGTATCATCGGAACGATAAACACATCAGCTTTCCATTGATATGCACAAAATCCAAACTTTTTTGAGGGGTTCATATGCTAATGCCTAATCTGTATTTCTTTGTTGCCATAGGTGATGGAGTGGAAGCCATGATGAAAATGAGAATGACTCAGACAGCAAAGGACATGGGCTTCTCAACCGGTCTCATCAGAGCAGTGCTTCACCAAAGAT
This sequence comes from Ophiura sarsii, assembly GCA_035610835.1. Lineage (NCBI taxonomy): Eukaryota > Metazoa > Echinodermata > Ophiuroidea > Amphilepidida > Ophiuridae > Ophiura > Ophiura sarsii. The sequence continues at coordinate 11,657,442 of CM069455.1, forward strand.
GGAACACCGTACGCAAGCAGTTTGCCAACGCCCAGGATCTCTTGGAAGCCATATTTGAGGCTGAAGCGGAAGGGATTGAACCAGAAGATGATCCTGTGCCACCTGAAGAGGGCGCTTCTGCTTCTGCTGCAGGTAAGGGTCAGGGGGTACCGGAAATGCTTGTATCTATTCTTGATTTCTATAATCGAGTGCTTTCAGTACAAAAAGGTCAAGTGACTTTTTTGAGATTTTGGGTTCTTTTTGCATAATAATGCAATATGATATTCCTTTACATAGTACACAAATCTGGCAACTGCATCTGCATGTCTTGATGGTGAATATCGCATGGAAACATGAAAACCCCCATTGACTTACACAGAGATTCTAGATTTTAAATCCTGTTTTTCTCAAAATCGATCAAATGTACTTAATATTTTTGTGCTCCAAGCGCTCGATATTCTGAAACAGTCGTTATTTTCTTTATTTCAAAATAAAGACAAAATAGTACACCCAGGGGGAGATTTAGAAAATAAATTCTTCATGCATAAATGAGCTTTCTTCCTAAAAAAGGGATAAAAATACAGAAAAAAACACTTGCACATTTCACATGCATAAGAGACAATGTTACATGCACTGGTGCATGTGCACCTGCAATCATAATCAATGACCCTAATTGCCATGCTTATTGGACCATAACAGGCACGCTATTTGAGTCACGTGAAAATTGAAACTTGTTCCTGGTAGCCTGAAGTATCCCCTTACTCATATCCCTCCCTCTTCCCTCAATCAATCAATCAATCAATCAATCAATGTTGCGAGGCCCTGTGCTGATGGTGGGCAAATTGTGGGATTCAACATTGATCAGGGGGGAAGGGGGAACACTTTACATTATACCTACAAAGTGTTCAAACACTTTTTTCTAACATTGTGGGTAACTCGAACCCTGAGTACTCCTTTATCTTATTAATTTGTACCTGGAACTTTGTTGTTGTTGGGTTTTTATTCTCCGTCTTGTAATACAAATTCCCATTAGCTCATTTTACATTGTATGTATACTTCAATCAGTACTTTGTTTTTGCATTTGGACATGTGAAGATCAAATAATGAACACCATTTTGAAGTCAACTTTTATTTTCCCCTTGTTAAATACAGCAACGGCTAAAGGCTTTGATAACATGAGCCAACTTGCTAACGACTTAAAGAATGTTACACTTGTTGAGGCGAGGTCATCGGGGTCAGCATCGGGCTCATCAGGAGCTAGTGATTTGTCTTCAAGTCAATTCGCAGGTATGTCTGTCTATCCTAATGAGAGGCCAATAAACAAAAATAACATGTTTCTTGTCTGGATTCTTACACAATCGATGAGGGATGACCTTATTATTGGTTATTATTCACAAATTAATTATTCATATCTGTGCTTACTTCCCGTTGTTGAAGCTTTGTCGTCATATCATGACAAGGTGGAGCCCTCATAATTTTTTTCCTCGTTGCTAGCCTAGGAAATTGTGTGGAATGTGTTTATAAATGATACCAAGCACTTCTTATCATCTAAGTTCAACACAACAATTTTAATGAAACAGAGTTATTAGCGGGGATACAATAAACTATTTGAAAACCTCCAAAAATGAATGAGACCAGGGACAAAAAATGTGTTTATTATTTTACTTGGCCTAGCATAATGAAAATAGTTGCTTTCAGATTATTATAGATAGCTAGCAGGCTAACTTGAGGTAGTGCCAATGTAGACACACTCAATGGTTAAGGTACCTGTATGTAGCTAAGTTGGTTAAAGGGGGATTATCCGATCACTTTAGCTTTTTATAGCTCAGAAGAAACCCCATATTGTTCTCATTATTTCTCTAAAATGTTTGGAGCAAGATATGTTCCTTTTAGATGTTATAGGCCAAAATACAGTGCATTGCTGTCAAAGGTGGTTAACCAACCACCTGGCCAGTTTTTGTACTCTATGGGAAAATTTCATGTTATCTTATGCTTCTAAGATAAGAACTATGCAACTAAACGACTATTTTAAGGATGACCCTTCATGAAGATAAGAATATATCAGTTTGAAAATATGGCCACAAATTGGAACACCTACCTTTAAGTATGATTCTATTTGTCCCACCTGTTCACAATTGCTTTCCATAGATCCGTCATGGCTGAGCGGTTCAGACATGGCATATTATGCCAGATGTGGCCGGTACGAATCTGTGTGATGGTATTTTGCTACATGATTTGCTGGATGTTTCTCTATATCTGTATCAAACTAGTTATTTGATGAAATTGTTTAATAGAGAGCATATCATTCGATCTCCGCATAGAATGCTGTTGGGATTCTGTTCTATATTTATATGTTTAAAAATCCAAGATGGACTTCATATGGGTCACCAATTGAAATAGCTGCCAAAAAATGTGTTATGTGATGCGATCGAGCAAAATGAGTCTATAATACCATATTTTTAGCTTTCTACTTGATGTAATTGGGCAATTTGCAATGCAACATTTTGCTGAAATCCCCCATTAAGAATGGGCAAATTAACAAAGGATTTTCAAAACAATATAAAACAAAAGATATTCTATCCTTTGTTTTTGTATTATCTCAAAATCAATATTTGCGACTTTCAGACTCAGTTTGCTTGATCACATCACATACAAATTTAATGTATTTCTCTCCCAGGTTTCAAACATTTTAACATCTGTTTATAGTGACTAATATCATGGTTGTTGAAGTAACCAGTTAAAAAGACATTTTCAAATTCCAAAATGGCTGCCGTTGCCGTAGGGGTCAAATTCAAAATGGCTACCAAATAAATGACATCATTAAAGTATATGAGTATAGAGCATAATATTTCTGTAATAGTTCAATCCTGATAGTATAACATTGAATTTATTCTTATATTTCATACAGTAGTATCAGACGTGGATGTTTTAGACATCGTAGAGACTTTCCAACTGGCTAACCTAAATGATGTATACATACAACTTGGTCTTAGAGAAAAAGATGTCGAAGATGCTAAACTTATGGATACTCACAGTCCTAAGAAACAAGCAAAGAATATTCTTAATCTTTGGCGTAATAGAAATGGAGAGGAAGCTACAAGGGGAACATTTATTAAAGCTATGGAGAAGTGTCCAGATTGTAGGGCAAGTCTGGAACAACTGAGAAGGAGATGGAACATGAGTGAGTCATTTTACAGTTGTTTATTGAAAAAGATTGTAAAATTCCTATTTATAAAGCAAAATACTGAGACTTACTTACTCATAATTATGTTACACTGTAAACTCAAAGGTCCGTATGCACAAGAGTTAGACCAGGTCTAAAGTTAGACCTGGTCGAAGTGAAATATATTCATGACTCAACATCTGTTTTCCTCTGCATTTTCATGAGATATTTTGTGCTATTTTTGAACTTTGCATCCAAACTTTATAATTTGTTAGCTTATTTGAGAAGGAAAAATCTAAAATCCACTTAGATCAGGTCTAACTTTATACCCGCTCTAACTCTTTTGTGCATACGGACCAAAGTGTCTATAATTGGACAAAACATCTATAATATGTGGTGCTCTGTGAATGGGGAATTAGCTAAAAAATAGACTGAACTGAAGTAAAGACAGTTAGCCCAACTGGAAATCTCTGGTCAATGAGCCAGAAAATTGAATGTGGGTGGTAACTGTCCAATATAGTGTCAATAATTGTGTCTATGATTCAGTCTTGTATTAATAGTACAACAAAGGCTTAATCCCCATTGATACAGATCCTCCAATACTAGACGTTTTGTCCAATTATATGCACTTTCAGTTAACAGTGTTAACAAGATATTAAAACAACAGAAACTGATACACATTCATAAGATTAGATTTAAACTGTAATATATTTTTAATATAGCACCCAAATCCATCCACAAGTATAATGTGTTGCATTCAGTAGCGTAGCCAAACGGGGGCAAGGGGGGGGGGGCTAACTGCCCCCCTGAAGAAAAAAAAATGACCGGGAAATCGGGAAGGCAGCGGAAAAATAAGGAAGGAAGGATAAAAAAAGAAAGGGAGAAGAGGAGACAAAAGGGGAAGGAAACGGACAGAAAAGAGAAAGGAAGACAGGGAAATTAGTTGGAAATTGCATTAATGTAGTGTAGCTTACAAAAGGTTTGGTAGGATTCCCCAAGGTCAGATGTAAATCACATGTAACTACTGAAATTCTGTAAGTTTCATTAGCGTACTTGTTGACAAACTGTTTTTTAACCATTGTTCTTTAGGTTGGCTACTAAACTCCTCAAACAAAGTTCTGAAACCTTTTTTCATTCACCAATTTTCTGGATATTTCGTTATGTATTCATATTGTGTTTCCTCTCTATGAAAAGCTGATGTGTTCTTCTTTCCAAAGATAAAAATATTTTGTGCTCAAATGAACAACTGTGTCACTGAAGTGTTACAAAGTGTTACATTGACAACTACAGTGCAGAGTGATGCTCTATTGACTTTCGAGCACAAAATAGTGATGATTTTCATAGAGAGGAAACACAATATGAATACATTACAAAATATCCGGAAATTGGTGATTGAAAAAGTGTCTGAACTTTCTTTGAGGAGTTAATTTGTCTTATAAGAGCTTCAATTTAAAGACATGTACCAAATTAGCTAATGCCACATTGTGCCTCATATACTCATGCTAATTAACATGCTTGGTCACTGCCTAATAGATATTGCAGTTTACAAATATCTCAAAATCTTAATGTCTCCAACATTTTAAGAAATCTTCAACTGAAAAAGTGTACCCTTTTTATACACACTGTAGGGGAAAGCCATAGTAAATTGCTTACATGTATTGCCTAAAAGGAGGGTCAGCTGGCAATGAGTACAATATCCAGCTAGTAATAATTTCATCTCTTCTTTTGCAGGTGAAAGTGGCAGCACATCCCCACAAACAATGCTCCTAGGAGTCACCGGTTCCTCTGTGCCCGGAGATATGGATCCCCCTCTTCCCGCGACAGGTGAGTTGTCTGACGTTTTTAGTGCCTTGATAACAAATGCTACTGCGGATTGGTATGCAGATGTTAGACTCACAGTCCCTCTATTATATGGTCGCCATTGTTAAAAATTCCAGACCGAGTTGAGTAACTGAAAAGAATGTGTATCCAAAAATGGTGGGGCACTTTGTGGAATTCCACAAATATTACACCACATGTGCATTTGTGACCAACAATAAGACAACATCGCCTGATTGGCAAAATTCAAACTGCAAATCAAATCAAATCAAATCAAATTGATTTCCATAAAAACAACACTACATCAAAAAATGCAGTGCACCCATGGATTGTCATACAACCCTTTTGGATGTAGTTCTACTACCACGCACTGTTAGTAGATATTGTATACTGCGTATGAGAACCCTGCAGTTGCATTTATTGTCTAATGAAACTAAAAACTAGTCCCGCAATGACACATTGTGTTACATTTTAGTGTATATGTTTCTACTCACTTCTTTTGAAAAAGTATAAATAGGAAGGCATGCAGACTCTGACAGGTAAAACCCCACACACATAAGTGATGACCAGTCACTTAAAAAAGGACAACAATAGAACAAATTTTACTTTTTAAAATTATATTGTGTGATTACAAAGTCCAATTACCTTCAACATGGTATCATTTCAAAGCTTAAACTGCTCTTTCAAGTCATACTGCATGATAACTCAGATTTTACTCCGACCACCAACATGTCTATTTATACATGACATACATTTAAATTGTTTCCAATTTTGTTATGAGACAAACCACTTTTTTATTTTGGCCTGATTATTTATTTAAAGTAAATGATTGTGTTTGGTTATATTATGCTATATAAAAAAAAAATTGTCTCAAAGCGCGCGGTAGTTAATTGATGAATGTTAGGTTTTGTGTTTGTTTGTTTGTTTTTCTCCACAAAAAAAGGGGGAATCCAAAAGTTTCACAGATTTTTCAGATTTTCATTGATCACATCATCTTAAATACAAAAGGTCACTTTTACAAGGATTTCAATATTTTATATTTATAAAAAAGAAACCTTAAAAAAAACCACATTCTGCATTAGGTTTTGAAAAACTGAGGAGCTTTGAGACAATTTTTTAATTTTTTTATATAGCCTTAGGCCTAAAAATGAAATTGTTTGATTGGCGTAACCCGACCGACCCTATTTTTACCGCCGACCCTAAATGGGTTTTTGTGTGTGTGTGAGAAAAAGAAGAAAAAAAAACACCCAAAAAATAAATATGTGTCAGAGAAACAGTGAAAATGTGTATTTGTGCCATTGTTTATGTCTGTATGGTGTGTGCTGGTATATAAAATTTCATAGACGTTTTATAGATTTAAAAATTTAAAAAATCCGACCTACCTACCCTATTTTTTTTCTCTATGTTACGCCAGCCAATCAAACCTTTTTTTTAGGCCTTGCCAGGATGATAGTGAAACCATGTCAAAATATATCCTGGAGGAGGAAGTTCATAGGGAAATATATGCTGTCATAATTAGTCTAGTTTTGACAGGCAAAAGGGCGGTTTTGGATTTTATGTATAGGCAGAAAACCTAAATTTGTCCTCCTGGACCGTCACACTGTTTCTGGTTCAAAGTGTTATAGTCCTAGTGTAACGATTCTCATTATTATCTGCAATGCCACAATCATGTATCAAGAAATGTTAACACCTTTTATTTTTAATGGGTACCTTTTTAATACTGATAACTTTTTAATTTTCATAATGGATTTATCAGCTATTTATCAACAACAACAGGTATTGGCATGTCACATACAAAGATTGTGATTCAAGTGTCCCCATGCAATAGAAACACTGTTGTTATACATTTACATATTGCTATTGAATATATAAGCTTATATATTTCGCTCTGCATCACATTGAGCACTCTGCAAGAAGATTACTACTTTACAAATATTTCTATTGAATAAATAAATCAACAATTTGTTGGTTTCATTTCATGAATTTGGAAAATCCCAAAACAGAAATGAAAGTGAAAGAATTGTTACAATGCGTGAGCCATTTAGATTCAATGCCATGCATACTTTGCATGCATGATTGTAGACTTAAAATAAAGTAAAATAGAATGTGAAATTAATAAGTTTGCTTGAATAAAGTGTTTTTGAACTATTATAACATTAGAAAGTCAAATTGAAATTTACCAATTTTGTCTGGACATGAACCTTAAAAAGGAAGGAAAATCGACCAACCGGACTTCAAAATTGTTGGCACTTAAATTGAGACAACAATTTTTTGTGTGCCTAAGTTAGGTTTAGTAAAGCCTATTTTTTGTGTAACATAACTATTTTACCTCTTATCGTATCATGCAGCCCTCAAATTAAGAAATGGAAAGGGGCACCAACTTCCACCAAGGCAATTATGTACTTTTCAATGGAGTAAAAACAGCCAGAAGTTGAGGGCATCGAGGCAACTAGGTGGGGCACCGACGGCAATTGCCTTAGGTGCCTTCGGTTAATTTGAGGGCTGGTATCATGTAATAAATCTATATGAAACTTATTGCTAATTATGTAAACCATTATTGTTTCTTGTTTTCCCCAGTTCTTGAAATCAAGCGTGAGATGGATCGTATGCGGGACAGCCAGCTTTGTAAGATCTGTATGGACAATGATATGAGCACCGTGTTTCTACCGTGTAATCACATGGTGGCGTGTGATGAATGTGCGCAGGCTTTGTCTAGTTGCCCAATCTGTAGGAAAAAGATAAGGAACGTGGTTCACATATATAAAACATGATCAGAGGTTGTAAGATCTGTATGGACAATGACATGAGCACCGTGTTTCTGCCGTGTAATCATATGGTGGCGTGTGATGAATGTGCACAGGCTTTGTCTAGTTGCCCAATCTGTAGGAAGAAGATAAGGAACGTGGTACACATATATAAGACATGATAAGCGTTAAATAATATTGAGTGTATTATGATGTGATTGTAAATGCTGTTTAAGTTACATGTGTTGTAAGTAAAACTACATGTGATGTGACCAGCTAAATTAGTCTGAAGTCGAAAATAGCACATGTTTGGTTTTCTATTTGATGCCTGTAGAACATTTTTTCCCCCAATAACACTAGCCTGCTTCACTTTCATGACATGATAACTGGTTTCTGCCACTGGTTCCTATTGACATTACAGCACAACAAAATGCTTATAATGTTGTCAAACGAGAAAATCCTGCTGCAAGGAGTTTAATTGACGTGACTTCAATTTAGTCCTCGCATATCTTTCTTAAAGACCCTATAATTTTTGAAAAACACATATTTGTATGTTTTAGTTGGGATTCAACTTCTTCTCATATTTTTGGCCAAGTTATGCTTATCTGTATCATGTATTAGAAGGTGGAAGTCCAGTTGACCTCCAGCTGTTAATAACTTCAGCACATGTTAGGCACAGTTTGTTTTTGCGAAAAGCCCTGTTAGTAGGCCTACTGTAATGATGCTAACAGTAGCGTAACTAGGGTCTTCAATTTGGGGTGGTGGGGAGGGGGCATATCTGACTATTTTTTAATTTAGTATACATAGGTATACATAAGAGTTAGTCATTTCATTTGGTGGGCATCAGGGGGTTCAAGCCTTCTGGCAGGGGGGTAGGCAAATTATCCCCTCCCCCCTCTGGTTACACCACTGGATGCTGAGCATGCTGACTGCACAATAAATGTTCTTTGGTCCCTCTCTCTGGACATCTATTTCCTTTTGGAATTCCCCAAGGTTGGAATTTCTCCACGCTAATTCTGTTTTGTCTGTCATCAAGTGAACAGACAGGTGCCAAGGCAGATTTCTTCTGTGAAGAATTGGCAATGGCAGGGCTCCCTCTTAAACCCCATAGATGGTTGAAAGCCCATGAAGGCTGTTCAATTAATCTTTATAACTGTGTATTTCATATATAGCATGATATCTAAAGGACTAAATGATTTTATAACAGATTATATATTATTTTATCAGTTATTCTGGAGAAAATAAAGTAATTAAGGAACATTTTACAATTCATTGAAATGTGTATTTCACTTTTGCATCGTAACAAAGTGATTCACATTTTGTTCATGTTTTATTGTGTCTTCATTTTGAAAAGGGAATATGATGCTTTACTGATTAGTATGGCATTTATTTGTGGGAAATGTGTAAAATAGAGACTGTCCCCAGGAAAAATATGTAAGAAGACATAACTACATACAGAAATCATTTAATACAAGTAAGGGTTAATGTTATGGTATAATCAAGGGAAATTCTGTGTATGGTAAACAATTATAATCAAGGCAAATATGTTTTAATTCCCCAATTCCTGGCCAAAATTGTGAGGTAACTGTATCAATAATTGTGTTTTGAGATAATTTGTGCACACCTATTTCTTTTTTCCCCAAATATTTTGTAGTAATGGACAGGTGTGTCCATATTTTGAGAGCTGGCATCCAATTAGCTGGCATCTTATCGATGATGTAAATATCTGATTAGACTATACTCCATTCACCATTCTCTGAGCAGTGGCGTCAGTACATATCCCAGTGATAGATGTTATTTTAAAGGGTGCCCAGGATATATTTTTCAATCACATATGGTCATATTGGAATTGTGTACACTCATGATATCAAGCTGTGATATGGTAATTGAACTGCGCCCTGAAACCACAGGAGATCTAGAGGTATATGAATAGAGAATGGTTCTAAAGTTACATGTGAACCAATGTGTAAGGTCTCTGCTGGCCAAGACCCTGTAGTGTATGTAGTATTGTGATTTGATTGTCAATTATAATCAAGCTTATAGATGGGAGCTGATTTTCTTATAGTACACAGACAATGGCATTTTCATCATTTCAATTTTAGCTGACATCATTAACCTGACTTTTCAGCCCTTTCCATCATATATTACCCTGCGATTATGGGTAAAAGCTACAATGTGTATTGTGTACTGTAATCTACCTTGCTCTTTATGTGGTATTTTCCCTCCTTTTAATCTCTGATAGTATATTTGCTTAATTTAATGTTTGCATGATTATGTTAGGATTCATTTGAATTCACATTTGAAATCTAGCTGTGTTTGATTTAATCGCATGAATCACATTTCCATGAGAAGTTATAAAACATGGCCACCCTAAGTCTGTGCATGTGTCTTACCAATTACTCCAGTTCTAAATCACAATAGATGAAGTGGTTGTTTGAGACTCAGAATTCCAAGAAATACAATTGAAATATATGCAGGACCATGGTTGAAACTATTGATATGACATCTTGATGGAGGATAAGTCACCAAATGCACAATGTTTTGTTGCTTACTCATGAAATCAAGGGGTAAATGTAAATTTGCTTTGAATTACTCAACTGACTTTTCCAAATAGGCTATCTTTATTATATGATTCCAAATAGAAGGTTTTGCAAATCATCATATTTGTAGTCTCTTAGACAAATAATTTGAGACATAGTTGGTGTGTAAGTTGATCTTTTTACATTTCATCTTACAATTCTAACTGTAACAAACATTTTTGTAATCCTTGTAAACAAAATGAACCATTTTGTGTTTCAATTTAATTGGAGCTATTTAGATTGTGAGCCCTTGTTTATAGGTGTAGAGCATGTGTACCATATGACTCACGATCATGAGGTTGTGAGTTCTAGCCCGCCATTGATAACGTGTTTGTGTCCTTGGGCCCGGCATTATCTACATTGCTGAATAGACGTTATTCATAATTGGCGCATGTACGTCAAAAGAGGGCCGTGCTAACTAACTGAGCATGCTCGAGCAATTAGTGCTCCGAAAACGTGAGGCTAAGGATGTAGCCGAGACGAGAGTGATGTAGTTTGTCAATGTGGTGAACTTTGCACTAATCATAACAAATGCTTCATACTTACGAGCTGTTCAATATTTAACCTTATTACATTCGTGAAATAAACTTGAACGTATAAACTATCTATTCCACTAGTTTGAAATGAAATGTTTGCTGGTAACTGACACTATCTAGGAAAATGTAGACATTCACAGTTCATTATATTGCAGTAAAAGTATGAGATTGTATGTTTATCGGCGTGAACTCGAGTATGTCTCCCTCTTTGACATGAAATCGCCAATTACGAATAATATCTATAGGGGTTACTAAAAACTTAACTGCTAAAAAGGGTTAAGAATATTTAATCATTGTTTGTATGTTGCAACTTGGCACTGATTTAGCTGCTGCCTTGACTTTGCTTTGTTTATTAATGTGTAATAAATTACGTTATTAGATGTTGTTATAATTCAGCCGGATGACAATAAAATCATACCATGATATATGTTAAAGTCTGCCAAGGATCCCTGTGCCTTTCAAAATTGCAATATCTATTTTCCCAAACTATTTGTGTTATATCCATTGGATACTTTATAATTCAGTAATCCATATTCATATGGTTGGTCAGTGCACTATTAAATACAACCATTTACAATAAATAAAGGGTACTTGCAAGTCATTCAACTAAGCCTGTATTGCATTCACCTTTTTCGAAAACACCAGAAATAAGTTCATTCTGATCAAATCCATATATACAAGCTTTATACGAATTTACAAGTTAATTTCGCATACAACATAGCAATATAAAGACATTATATTTGTTATAAAAAAAGAGCATATGCGAGGCGTCGTTGAAAAAACTCGCAACAACATGTGCCCGATGCTTCTCTTTTTGATGGTGCACATTTGTTGCATTGCTGAATATTTGCAATCCCAGCGCATTCCCACCAAAACCTATGGTACAACGCAGCGCTGTTTCATGCGCTAAGGCTTTGCGTTGCATTATAGTTGCATTTTAATTGAGGGTGGAATATCACAGTAACAAATTGCGTTGGATTTTGGATTTGGGGGCCAGTGCAACTTCTAGGGTTTAGTATTCTTTGGTAATACAACCATGAGCATTAAAACGTTACATAGATAAAGCAGTACCAAAGTAATATTATAGACATGGTTGGTGTGCATTATACATGTAGACAGACTTGACAAAAAGATGGACAAACAAAAGTTATATATCTATATATATCCATATATCTATATATATCCATATTATGTACCTGTTTAATCTATACTTATAATTATACAAATGGAGGGCATGCCACATGCTCCTACTTCTCACCTTATGTAAACACAAAAAATATTGCTTCATCTTATTCTAAAATCATTATAATATTTTGTAATACATATGAGAGGGGATGACTCGAAATGTCAGGCCCTTTAATATTTATTACATGTGCTTACTTACTGGCTATTTTAAAGCAGTTTGCATTCAGCTTTTACATTGAAATATATTTTTATTATTCAAGGTTTGATATTAACTGAATTTGTGTATTAAAGGTGTGTAACCCGATCCAATTCACTTTGGCCCATAAAAAGTATGGTCTCAGCAGAAAGCCAAATTTGTGGGCCTTTTTTGTGTATAAAGAGCAAATGTGAACATAGCCCAATAGACATTAACAAGGTTAATGAAATGAGGGATTAGAAATCAAACTGGTAACTCTCAACCAAGAGCTCTGATGGGCCAATCAATTGGTTCTCTGCAACTCAGAAAACATGAGTGATAGAAATCAAACTAGTAACTCTTAACAAGGAGCTCTGCTAGGCCAATCAAATGGTTCATTGCAACTCAGAAAACATGAGAGATAGATATCAAACTGGTAACTCTCAACAAGGAGCTCTGATTGGCCAATCAATTGGTTCACTGCAACTCAGAAAACATGAGTGATTAGAATTCAAAGTGGTAACTCAACAAAGAGCTCTGATTGGCCAATCAATTGGTTAAACTCAGAAAAAATGAGTGATTAGAATTCAAACTGGTAACTCTCAACAAGGAGTTCTGATGGGCCAATCAATTGGTTCACTGCAAAACATGGGTCATTATAAATCAAACTAGTAACTTCAGCAAAGAGCTCTGATGGGCCAAATAATTGGTTCATTGCAACTCAGAAAAGATGAGGGATAGAAATCAAACTGGTAACTCTCAACAAGGAGCTCTGATAGGCCAATCAATTGGTTCATTGCAACTCAGAAAACATGAGTGATAGATATCAAACTGGTAACTATCAACAAGGAGCTCTGATTGGCCAATCAATTGGTTCACTGCAACTCAGAAAATGAGTGATATAAATAAAACTCAACAGAGAGCTCTGGTGGGCCAATCAATTGGTTCACTGCAACCCAGAAAATATGAGTGATAGAAATCAAACTGGTAACTCTCAACAAGGAGCTCTGATGGGCCAATCAATTGGTTCACTGCCACTCATGCCTGAGAGATGTTTCCTTGAGCTGTTTCTTTTATAGATGCTGTAAGCAAAAACAGTAGTGATAAATTATCCCCAAAGTAAGATGCCTTACTGGAAGTTTAGTAATGTTCTACGGGCAACGCTAATGGGTTTTTGCTCGTATCATTGGAAACCACTACAGTAATATCATCAATATAAATCCAATTTTCTGCAATAAGGCTGTTTTCATGTAGAATAGAAAAATGCAATTTAACAAGAATCGGGGTACTCACCTTTAATAATGAATTTGATAACTTTATGATGAAAAAATGTTTGTATGGAATGGGATACATCTCAGAGAGGTGGTTAGCAGTAAGTAAGCCTTACTTTGAACGTGTCAGTTTATAATCACAAAGGTATGCATGTTGGATTGCTTGTACTTTAAATGATTGTAGCAAATAAAGTTATCAATGTTATTGAATTGAATTATATGCGTTTCGTTTAATTACTATACTTAATGGCATATTATGCGGGGTTTTTTCATGGATCTGTGATTTTTTCCTAGAAATGCATTTTTTTTGTCAAATTACATTTATAAACCATGAAACTAAAATATCTTTAAGTTACAGAGCAATACGTTTCCTAATTACGTCAAAATCAGATTTTGAAATAAGTTTCCTGGACGTGCCAGAATTCCATGTTCCATGATTTGACACCGTGTTAACGCCCGGTGTTAACGTCGTATACAATCCTCAAAATGAGTAACTGGCCAGGTAATTAATTTACCCTTAACTCCAAAACTATAGCTCCTACCCTACGTAAAAATAGTAAACTAGATTTTCAATTTGAGGCATTGTTCATGAAGATCGGTTAATAATTGAGAACACTACATTAGTATATGTACATTGATAAGGCCAAACAAAATAATAGGTTCGTCTCAAAGCTTGCGCGCGCATTGGTTTTGAAATGCCAAAATACCGCGTCTGAAATGCAGGAAATTGTCAAATCAATTTTTTTTTTCCCTACAAATTTTTATTTCAAGTTTTTATTAAAAATATCGGCAGATTTTCCTTTTCTCAAACTTTTACATGACTCAGTTCTTCAAAAAACGCTGCACAATTATTGTTCTTATACACAACTACATCACAATATTCATTTCAAATAGAAAAAAACAAATATCAGAAAGTGTTAACGGTTGCAAATAGTAAGAGTAAAAATTGCCACACAAATAAAAAAAATGTAAAAAAAAAAAAATGGAAGACAAAAAACAGCGCGCGTCGCCCGATTTTGAAGCCTTCGCAAGCTTTGAGACAAACTTTTTTTTTTTTTGGCCTAAGGATAGAACAAAGTGCAGTTTACATTTTAACACTTGGGTTTTGAACACGCAGGACCGTGTGACAGGTATGTGTATGGGCAGCATTGATGACCATCGACGCGTGAGTTAATCGCTATACCAGTTAATCAATAATGCGTGTTGCTAGTTCGCGGGCTAGTCCAGGGAGTCTATAATTATGGGAGAGGACACTCCTCCGACAAAATTTCGCCTACTAAAACCAAATTCACGGGTGAAGCTTTTGTAGGAGGCGCACTATCATTGTCGTAGCTAACCAGACGACCTAAGACGTGGTTGATTTTATTGGCTGAAAACATGATTTGTGGCACAATAAAATAATAGTACACCAATGGTAAAAAAAAGCTGATTGTGATTTAGAGTAGAACTGATTTGCTTTAATGATGGCAGAATCGCGACGACCACATCGTGTGAGGTCATGAATAGTCATGGCTGAATATTTGTTCACAACGAATGATTGACAGTTTACGCTTAACTTCCGGGTGAAGGATTGATAGAGTGCGCTATAATACTGTGAACCAAATCTCAACAATGGGCAGATATGAGAGTCACCCCCTGTATAATCTCAAATTGAAGAAAAGAGATTTTCTTTATATAACTTTATAATTTAATATATTTACGTAATAACTATAGTTTTAGAGTTGAGAGCATATTAATTACCTGGTCAGTTACTTATTTTGAGGACTGTACAGTGTTTCTGGTTACGACCGCAACTGTAAGGAATGCTTTATGATGAAAATCAAAACATATAATAATGTTGAACATTCCTTAAATTGGAAGCAGATTTCCATTATGATTTAGTAAAGTTCTGTGATGGGTTTCACGGAAAATACAGTCCAAGTAGATTGAGTCCAGGAAAGCCTTTCCTGGTAGTCAAATTTCATTGTAAGAGAGAAAAATATGTGTAAACATTTGAAAAAGATCACACAGCTAATTAAGGTGTCACAAAGTGTTAGCCATTCACATTTAAAGGTAGATGACCCGATCACATTTTCGTAACACAGAATTATTTCAAACATACGGAGATTTTCATATCATATGAAAGCTCGTATTTTTCTCATCATCATACTGAAATTTGACGGCCTAAATCGGTATAATTACGGAGAAAATGATGAAATAACGTTGAATTACCGCGAATGGTGGTAACCACCGATATAGTTTGTGTACTACTCAATGGGTACAGTTCACAGCATCTTGTGCGTCTAAAATAAGAACCATTAGAGCTATGCAACTCAAACTTTGGAACACGACTTTTTTAAGGATGACCTTTCATGTAGAATAGAAAACTTCAAGTTGAAAATCGGAATATGATCGGGTCATCTACCTTTAATGGTAGTGATGACAAGGCCTATATTTGGGCTTTCATTTAAAAAAAAAAAGTGCATTTCAAAAATTGAACATTGCGTTATCATGTTCATGTTACACTCATTTTAGTAAAGCCCGAAATGGCATAGCCAATCAAAGGGATGTTCGAATTATCAAGCCATTCTTCAATGTATTCTAATCAGGCTCACTTTCTTAAAATACATAATTACCGTATTTCAATCATTTAACCTTGTTTGAATATTTTGATTTGATAAGAAAATATTCATTCAAATGGTGGCCATTTTGAAAGTCAAAGATAGCGCTTTCGCATAATATCAATAGGTCCATTCAATCTTTAAAATTGGTGTCTCTAGAACTCTTCAAATAAAAATAGGGCGAACACTCCCCGCTCTCCCCTACCAGTATCGCCTGATACTGGAATGTAAAAATACTGGAACACAATTTGGTGTTCCAGTATCAAACAATACTAAAACAGTAACATCGTACCAGTATCGACCGATACTTCAAGACCAGTTTTGAAGGTCTGGGACCTAAAGTACACTTAGTCCCGAGATATCCTTTTGTGTTTTGAGTATATTTATGTGAACTGCTTTTGTGAGCAATGTGTATGTTAACAAATCGTGTGACGTCATCACAGGAACTGGATATTTCACCCACATCCTCCAGTAGCAAAATGATCTCTCTGCAGAAGTACATTCATGAATCTGTAATTAAAATAGAAATACAGTTTGTATAATTAAAAACTGTGCTTTTATACACATGTCCCTAAAACAAAGTTATTTAGTTAATCGTATGCGGCAAGAAATTACGGATTTATCGTACTAGAAATTAGATGGAGATGATAATGCAACTTGAACTTGGTAACTGCACAAAATGGTCAAAGTGGAAATGTTGATTATGCGATTTATTCCGTTGTTAACATGGTTACATGCTATGTTAGATTATAGATTATCAAGACGGGGGTGGACATGTGGATATTTTCTTTTGAATGAGTGTTTCTGGCCAAGATCGCTCAACACAAAAAAATATGTAGCCTTTCCCCCAGTCATGAAATAACTTCTCAACAGCCATTAAACGTCACTCTCGTTCCCGCCCCAAACGCTTTAAATCGGTAGGTATCGATTTCAACTAAATTTAGTTCAAAACGTCATTGTTTTCATCATAATTTCACTATGATTTTATCAGGGTTTTTTTACTTCTCGAAGTGTATGATAGATAATTGATTCGCCAACAGTGCATTATGCTTCATGATCACTTTTCGTCCTTGGATTCATACACCTGCCAGTCTTCGAGTGCCGACAGGCGCGTAAAGGCCTCAGTCTCCCTAACACGCCTTTAAATCATAAACTCGTGTGGTAAATGTGGACATTTCGGCACTCGGCAGTACGTTTTGTTAAACGTCCCGTAGCTGATGAGTGCATGCTTATAACAATTAAAATGTATTATAGTCGTACACGGTATATTCCGTATCGACGTCTCACCTAATCGACAAGCGTTACGAAATCATGTTCTTCTACTGATATCCCCTCCGGTAGACTTGCTCGGCTGAACCTAGGAATACATTATCCAAAGGATTTAAAAACTTAACATTTTCTACGCGGCAGGCAGCTGCAGACGACATTCCGAAATTGCACAAAATGTTTCAAAAATGTCAACATTCTTAAATTTCATTACCATATTTGGAATCACCACTAGAAACGCATCGAAATGAGTACTAACATGCCTAGTATTGGTCCAGTAATACTTGAGATAGACCCTGAAAGTTGGGAAAGGTTTCTGAAAATTCTGTTTTGTATAATATGGTAACATTTACTGCCGCGTGGAAAGTGTTAAGATGGCTGTGAATGTTAAACCTCTGGACATCTACACATAAGTTGTTTAAAATCTATAACTTCTAAATTTGACTTTTGGAGGTAAGACTTGATCTGGGGTAATTTGAGGGCGCTCTTTCCATTTCCTATTCCCGAATTTCACTACTAGGCTTCATTTCTGATATAGTAGGATAAAGGAGTTATTAATAACGTCTTGGTAATATTGACACTTTTTGCAAGCTAAATATCAAACGTGTAAATTTAAACACTCTTATTTCTCAAAACATCGATAGGCGTCGAATAAAACGCTGTTCGACCGACCCATTTTTTTCTCTCGACATTTCAACAACAAAAATTAGACCGTGAGAACGATTTGATCAAAAATTAAAATAACTAAATAATGTCAGTTTTTATATAGCGCTTTTCCAATTATGCTCAAAGCGCGTACATTTAATCCGCTACCACTATATGATACATCAGAATCAGTCCACTTCACTTAGGTTTTTGTTGCATATTATTACATACTGATATTTGCGCATATTCCTATCAGACACTGAGATTGTAGACACTTAGATTGTGATTATCCCAAATAGCTACCCATTTTTACACCTGCAATCAAGGAAAAAAGGTTGGCACACTTTGTTCCAATTAAGGAAAAGGTGCCCCTCTCCCCGAGGCAATGTCGATCCGAGCCATGTCATCAGAAGCCTTGGCAGCTCCCCCAACATTGATTTATGGGGGGGGGGGGGGGGGGGGGGGGGGGGATGAGAGAAAGGGATACCTCTGCTTGCTATTAAAGAGGGCTATGTCCCAAGTATGTTCTATAGTGCGAGTACAGGGATATTCGTATTAAAGTGTGTCAAGTGTGCCAACTATTATTTTCCTTGATTGTGGGTGGAGAAAGGCAAGTACGGTAAAGTGTCTTGCCCATGAAAACAGCACGTCGACCGCAGTGGGACTCGAACTCACAACCTTCCGATGATGAGAGAGGGGCTCATTCCACTGGACCACACGTGCCCACATTTGATGGTGAACAGGGAGGTTTAGTGAGTGCCTGATAGTTGTGAAAGTATCCCCTTAGGGAAGACATCAAAACTCGACCGCCCGTTGACCGCCGGATACGGTCGGTTTCGCCCGGTTCTTTCAGGTCAAATGTTTTACTTGTATATGAATATTCACGCATGCAACACTGAACAACCGCCGGTTGACTTAATGCTGTAACCAGACCAATTTACACTATCAATCTGTTACGTTGCGGTCATAATAGCTCTCTCTATAATCGTTCTATAAAAAAACCATTCATATACTTTCGGTATTGATTTTAAAAAGTTAATTGAGCTATAAACAGATTGAAAAGCCAACCCCAGCGAAAATCAATAGATGTATTGTACTGGTTGTCAACTGAGACTTGAGAACACATTACTTCAAGACTTTATTGCTCACGCGTGTGACGAGGCAGTATCAACCGGTCGTGTTCACCAGAGTGTAACTATTTGACCTCATTATGTATGTATATTATAACAGACGACACGTTTTGTGAGAACCGGGCGGAACCGGCCGTAACCGGCGGTCAACGGGCGGTCGAGTTTTGACGTGATCCCTTAAAGAACTGATGAACGGGCGTGCAAAGGAGTCTTTTTAAGCACCGCACGTCCGGGTATTGGATTTCAATGTGAATAAACCACGGGGTTTAGATGGGGGAAGGGAGTCAAACGTGACAGTACTAAACTGCTCACAAAAATTTCAAAAGTGACAATCATCCTATAGAAAGAGGTTTGCATTACTGTTTAGAATGATCAGATTCGTGATTTTCAATAGGGATGAGTGTCACTTTTGAAACTGGACCCACGATCATTGAAATGACAACAACTCCGCTCCGCAACATCGTATCTCAACGATCGAGGTGTCAAAATACGCAGAACAAAATTATGCACTTGGTTATTTGCTTCGATTAATGCATACCTTTTCGAGCCGTTATATATTGGATCATTTCTAAGTGTTTCGATACTTTTTGTGAGCAGTTTTAGTACAAACATACTAACCGCCTAAAGCCTGTAAGTTTACAAGTTTTATAATGTAAAAGACTTACCGTAATGACTGGAAGGATTTTTGACAGCAGACTTGAATCCATTCTTCAAACCTCTTCTTGTCCAGATTGATCCCTTGAATGCACATACTGATGACATTCCCTGCTTTGATCCCTTCCATGAATATCTCAAAGCAATCTTGACGAATCAAGTCTTTCGCTGTAGAACTCAAATTGAGCTTCTGCATGTTACTGTTACCCCATGTGCTTTTCAGTGCTAGCCCTAGATACTTGACCAGATCTGCTGCGTATGGACTGCGATAAACTCCCAAGGCCTGCAGAAGCGTACAACGAGTTTCTAATGCTTGTAATAACTCGTTGTGGGCATCAAGGCTGATATTATCCACATCGATGTACAGACGTTTCAAAGTACGAGGTAAGGTATCAACAAGACAATATGCCAAGTCATCATTCATCTCGTTCCCGCGGAGATACAGAACTTCAAGTTTCAATGGCAATTTGGGCGCCAATCTGATCAGATCGGTCGCTGGAGCCCGCATGTCGCACACACCCAGATACCGTAGTGATTTACAAGCCGCTATATTCTCAGCTAGTTCGGGTATTGTCTTCCCCGGCTCTGCTGGATTCTTTGATATAATCAGGGTATCAAGTAGAGGCATCTGGCATAGGGATGTCACAAGTCGTGTCATCTGTTGCCCTGTTGATGCAGCTGTTTCTACTCTCATGTTCAACAACGATTGCAAATGACCATCCTCTAAAGCTTGTATGATGTAATCAAAATTGGCGCCAAGTTTAAAGTTTGCCAAATTCAATGCCTGTAACTCGATGTACTTCAAGCTCTCAATAATTGGCACAACGTTTGTTTCGGAAGCACATGGAATACCTTCACACGCTTGAATGGTCATAATGTAGGCTGCCAATTGCACACGACCACGGCGTTCCCAGGTCCAAGATTTATGCAGATCTGGATTCACACTTTTGAATTTTTCTGATCGTTCTTGTATTTCTGCACCCGATAAGGACTTAATCGCCTGCATTGCAGCGTTGTACATGTCAGCTGTCGGGCCGAAGAACATGGGCGGTTCGCTGGCGTGAGCAATGGGTCTTAATGTCACATTGTCTATAGATGGCTTGCAATTCTGTATATAATAAGCAAAAGTGATGGCAACCTTTGAGGAAATTCCATAGAATAGCGCCGTACCGTCTGCAAATAGATCCGCCATGATGGACGTGAATTCGGCACCGGCGTCTGCTTCATAGTTACACTCTAAGCATAATTCAATGAACTCTTGAATTGGTCGTGTGTCTTCGAAGGCAAGTTTCTCGCGTTTGTATTCATTCATCTCCGGTTGAATTTCATCACGGAAGATGTCCATTAATCTTTCCATTATCAGTTTTGCAGCTGATCTTTGACTCGATGCAAATTTCAGAACCAGGGCAACGCTTAGTGTGTCTTCGACGTTCTCAACATCTTCCAGATAAGGAGACAGTTCGTCGATATGATTGGAGAGATATTTTCCCGCGCAATATTCTTGTCCTGATTTATGAAAGAATTGCAGTGTATTGGCGCCCTCCAGCGTCCTATCCCCTCTAATGATACCCATTGCGCATGCCTGGTCTATGGCGTCACAGTGTGTCTTGATCTCGTCCTCCGTGAACACAAGTTGTGTTTCTGTTGGTGTGAGGCCTTCAACCGCCACTTGTCCAAGTTGGTCGATGATCTTATCCTGTAGCAAATTAGAATATAACATAATAACGGCCATTATTAGACTATAATAAATTAACAAATTATCTACCATTATAATAGCGTTTACTGTGCGTTATCCAAAGACATGTCCATTTTTGTATCAAGGCTTAAAGGTATAATGACCCGATCACTTTTTTGGGGCTATGATTTTTTTTTCACATCAAGATATTTTGGTATCAGAAGATTCCCCGTATTTTTCTCATTATGTCTGTAGAATATTAGGGGCCAGAAATGTTTCATTTGGAAATGATAGGCTAAAATGTGTTGAATTACTGCCAAAGGTGTACTACTCAATGGACACATGTCTTTTGACCTTGCGCTTCTAAAAATAGAACCATTGGAGTTATGCAACTCAAACTTTGGAATGCAACAATTTTAAGGATGACCTTTCATGTAAAATAGAAAACATCAAGTTGAAAATCGGGTCATCTACCTTTAAAATTAAATATAATGATTTGGTATATAACATAAAACTCTAGATTATCGTCAAACAAAAGATTATGTTAGAAGATGAGAGATTCATGAAAATAATTATTAATCAATCAAGATCCCCAACGTGAAAACAGAGGACAATTTTCAAAATCTTGAGACCTTGAGAGTAATGTTAAAACAATCAAGATTTATTTACCAGCATAAAATGTAGGATTTCTTTGTTTAACATGTTAAGATGCGTTGTATGGTGTCATTTAATGCGTGTATCTTAAGAGTCTCTTAAAATTTGATCCTAACATCCAAATCACTCCATCTAAAATTCCCCAAAATGCGTGAACCATTCAATCGTATTAATTCACTTTACAGGGAGGAAGTTTCCTTTACTAAACATGCTATGAGGAAAAGGTGTACTTTATGTTCCAGATACCAGTATCATATCATTCGATGCCGGAACACAGTTGCCAGGTCGCTCGATACTGGTACGAATTTACCGTTCCAGTATCGGACGAACACCAAATTATGTTCTAGTATCAAGCGATACTGGAACTTTTTATGTACCGGTATAGGCTACCATTAGTGATTTATCTCATTATTAAACGATACTTTAACTGTGTTCCATAATTGTGTTCCAGTACCAACCTATTTGGAACATTAGATAGGTGCCAGTATTTGCCGATACTGGAACACTGATTTTGTACCAATATCGAATTATTTTGGAACACTGACTTTGTACCAATATCGAATAATACTGGGTTATCCAGTATTGCACGAGACATAAATCACACTTTTCCAGTAAGGTGTTTTTCACTCTGTAAACTTGTACATGAGTTTCGTATTGTCACACTGACCTTCTTGTTAGGGCGTCGATTACTTTTATGCATGATTGTGACCACAGCATCATATAGTTGACCAATTCTGTCCGGTATTCCTTTGCCCTTTGTCTCCAACCAGTACCAACAGACGAGTAACGCTATCAATGGTGTCGAAGCATCAATGAGAAGCTTGTTATCACTGATCAGCTTCACCAGACTTTTCCCTAGTACGATAGCTTTTGGATCATTATTTTGGTTGAAAAACATCTTCACATATGCTATCAGATCAGACTTCTTAAATGGTTGCAGTTCTAGACGTTTGTATGCGGCGATATCAGTGATGTCTGTTCTCCAAGGTCTGGTCGTCACGAGAACTCGGCATTCTTCCATGATATCACGTTTGATGATTTCTACAACACTTCCAGTAGGCTCATTAGAGTCTCCCAAAAGATCACGAGGAGCCTCATCGAGAGAATCGAATAGAATAACAACTTCGTCACCTAGATCGTGAATGACTCTTTTTAGCTCGGAAGGATCTATATCCTTAAGTTTGAGCTGAGAACATATTGCTTCTTCAATAGTTGTCCCTTTCTTGATGAGTCCCAACTGTAGAATAAACAGCAGTTGAATGTGTTGTAGCGCATTCTTGTGACACCAATCATAAGCCAATTTGACACACAATGTCGATTTTCCTTGCCCTGGTTTAGCGAATATACAGTATCTCGTGTGTGTCTGCTGTTCACTGAAGATGTCAAGGTATGAATCCAATCGTTCTTTAATTGGAGTTGGTCCGGGTATTGGAATGTCAATCGTCACAGGGACAAAAAGAGACGCTAGATCCACATGGCCTCCCTTTTTAGTCCATGGATATAGTTGTTTCTTGCACTGATTGTCTAAATAACTCCGCTTGAGTTTGGTAGCAATCTTATCCACAAACTCTGAAAAATGCACCCCAAAAAAATCAAAGAAACACAATCATCAAAAAAGAATCGTAGACAGAAACCAATTTTTGAACATAGATACATTCGTAAACATTAAGGTTGAAAATATGTATACTGTGTCATCAGAAAAGAGATTTTAATTGTTGAACACCACAAATTGCTACATAATT
The DNA here is from genome assembly GCA_035610835.1 of Ophiura sarsii. NCBI lineage: Eukaryota > Metazoa > Echinodermata > Ophiuroidea > Amphilepidida > Ophiuridae > Ophiura > Ophiura sarsii. The sequence continues at coordinate 11,681,258 of CM069455.1, forward strand.
TCTGTAAACACTAAATAATGAAACAGAAATGGTTATTACAAAACTTTGAACTTAAAAATTAGGTGTTCAACTGTTCACAATTAACCGGCCAGTACTTTAAAAGCCAAGAGACGTCCTAGATCCAAACCATTTTCATAAAAAACACGTTTTTCTCAGATTGATAACATTGACATTTGATTACATGTATGTGTAAAATGTTAATATTATATCAATTTATCGTATGTAAAGCTCTTTTAGCACTGTTTAGATTAATTTCGAAACTAGTGACGTCAAGAATGTGTCGGTTTTCGTCCAAGATTTGTCTTTTGGGTTGGGCTTGGCATGCCCTTCTAGTAATTATCTATGACTTTTTACATCTTTGCACGCTTCCTAACTGTTTTCTTCTTTGACTTTTCTGATTATACCGACGGGAATGTGTATACTTACCAGCATGTTTAGATGGCACAGTCGCCAGCATTCCATCATCTTGTCTTATTAAGCTTGCATTCCTCTTCTTCTCAAGTCTCTTCATAATGCTTGGTAACGATTTCATCATGGCGTCATCTGTGCGTACGTCATAGTACAGCATTGAGTTGATCATCAATCCTAGCCATCCAGACGGTTTATAATTCTCGTATTTCATTGGGATTATCAGCTTATCCTGATCCCTGGCATATTGGGCTTCTGTACAATTTTAAAAGACAAGTTAATTAAGTTAAGCTTGCTGATGATCTCTAACGTACCGAAGCAGTCAAGTTTGCCGGGTCTGGACAAATCGATTGGCAAGCAGCTATTAAAATACTATATAAATCGCCTAAAGATACACTTCATTGTTTCTGGTACAAATTGAACAGAATCAAATCACAGAATACGAAATGAAGGCATTTGTGTGTTTCTAACCTATTTGATTCAAATATCCTGACATCACATGGTATTACTGGTGGTAAATTTACCCGAATACAATATGGGCGGACAGCTGCAGGGGTGGGGAAGTTCATTTTGATCTTGTCCCATCCATGTGAAGGGCTTGACCTTGGTGCCTTTGTTACGGTCGAGATTTTTGGCCGTCATAGCCTCCTTTTTGACTTATTTTTATATAAAACCATTGGGGTATGCGGCCGAGAAAGAATATACGTCTTTGGCGATGTCAAATGAAGTTCTGTATCTTAGAAGCATTCGTTTCATCACGCTCCAGATTACTAAGATTTATATGCATAGTTTCATGTGCTACAAGGTTATTGGGTAGGAGGAAAGCATCGTACGGCTTCGACAATCAATTCACAATCGCGAATCTAAATGGCATGTCGTATCCTACCTTTTTTACAGCTAGCACTTGTTTGGTATTTTTCCGAAAAACACATAAGAATAGCTGATGCCTTCTCCACGGCCTCCGCCATGCGATCATCCATGTTGTCTTCTATAGAGAAAAACAAGTTATTCAAACATGTCATGTGAAGAATCAGTTCTTATTGCAAAATATTTCACTTTTATCATTTTTTATGTTAACAGTATATACAACTGTACGATTACTACCAACAAGTGAGTTGTTCCACTGTCTATTTTCATGCTGTCATTGTTGACTATACAGCAATTCTGCGTAAGGGATTTACATCAAAACAGTGCTTTAGGGCATGATCACTGGCCTGCTATAATCTTAGAATTGGAGAATTTATGAACGGCCAATAGCTATATCGCCTGTATAAAAGTGATAAAACAGTGGAACATAATGCTTTAGGGCATGCCCACTGGCCTGCCTAATCTTGGACTTGGAGAATTTATGACCGACCAATAGCTAAATCGTCTGTATAATAGAAATTAATGTGATGGAATATAAAACATGTAAAACGCGCCCGCGGATGCAAAGAGACTTCCTAACGAGAATGCTAATAGGAATATAATTGATTTTACTAAACATTCTCTTTATCTCATGAGCCAACGTCTTTTATGAGTCCCCCCCCCCCTCAAGTGGTATGCCTACTAAGAAATTGTTTTATATAATTGCATGCGGAGGAAAACAGTTTATAACTCTAAAGATGTTGATATTAAGTCTGTTAAATGTGTCATCGGTACCATATGGGTAGAAGCAATTGGTAGCCAGTGATTTTAGCCACTGTTGGAAAACCTTTCATGTCCTATAATTTAGATAAATAAAGGAATCTTAAAATTGTTGATAGGAATATTTCTGCCAGAAAAGTATCAAAGGCCAACGCAAGTAAAAGGTTTATTTTAAAATCTGTAATTGTCAAATGCAATTGAGATTTTGGCGATTACTTAACCCCAAGGCGTGTTTTGGAATTAAGTAAAACTATCCGGATGAAAAACGATCCAATTCCGGCGCATTGCCGAGAATCGCACCTGGATTGTCTGCGTGTGAATTTCGTCCGGCCCGTACCCGATCGCACCATGGAGTCAACTTCGTAATCAACTGGGGGAGCGTGTTGGCGCAGCGGATTGTTCTGCCTTGCACCAATGAAACCCGGGTCAATTCTGTGCACGACCGCGGGCTTTATGTGCATTTGGTTTATCACGATCCATGCACGCTTTCGCAGGTTTTCTCCGGGTACTCCGGTTTCCTCCTGCTTTCAAAATCAGTGATCAGTTGTTTCGGTTATCAAAAAAAACCCTTCCTTGACCCAATGGTATCTGGGGAGCTGTATTGAAAAATGGTGGATGTTACAATCTTAGTGTGGATAGTGGTTTGCGCCTGAATTGGCTGCACCCTAGATGATGCGATCTGATTCTGATGATTCACCAGCAGCGAAATTACAGCGCTTTGAACCCTTTGGAAAAGGCGCTATATAAATACTGATTATTATTATTATTATTATCTTAAGATATTCTTCAATATTATTATCATACCTGATCGCGCCACGAGTGGGGAAGCGCGCGCTACCATCACTTATAGTTCAGTCAGTTCCAAATTGGCGAAACCTGTTTACAGCAGCGAATGAATTCAGAAGAGCGTTTCGCGCTAAACGCTCGCATGGCGCAATATGGCGCGCAATGTCGTAGTTTCAGTGTATGCGTGACGTTTGAGTATGCAAAAATCGCGCTTTTACGCTTGGATTACTTTTGCGCGCGGATAGATAAAAACCTAATATTTCTCGTCAATTTGGAACTGATTGAACTATAATAGTAGTGTAGTGTTTTGTAGTGCTGAAGAAGGTTACGGTTAATTAAGAAATTTGTTGCTCTTACCCATGTTATCAACGTCCATCCACACTTTATATCCTGCTCGCTTGAGTTCATCTCTCAGTTTTAGCATTCTTTCCTGGGCATCCCAGTTGTACGATATCATCACGTGACCCATGTCTAGGTGAGTAAGAATTATACTATAGAGTTATTATGATGATAGCGTAGCGGTGCCTTTTTTAACTACGATTAAAACTCTCTAATTAATCATGGAGAAATGTCCTTCTGAGTACATTTTCTTTGTTGAAAAGATTACAAGCAAACAACGTTGAATCTTAATTTTTAACAAGTGGATTTAACTTGCGACTGTGGAGTTTAACGTCAACTGATTTAAAATCGTCATTCATAAATTGTATTTTATCGTAAATCACGCCCAAATCTTAGTATCTGCGCTTTGATTGGCCAATTCTCACAGCCCGTCATCACTAACTTTGCGACATAAACCGTATTCTGATTGGTTCATATTACGCAAAATTCATACTCGTGTTTTATTTATACGATTCTACTTTATTAACACTTGAATACCACCTGCACTATTATATAGGTGAGTCCATTATACACCTACAATCATGTTTGGACACTCCCTACTAGTACAACGTATTGCCCTACTCTCTCAGCAAAAAGAGGTTCAACTTAGAACCATAAAAGGTTCCTCACGTTGTCCTCCATATGGAACCCTCATGGGTTCTTCCTAAGAACCATTTCATTGAAGAACCCTCTTGAAAGGTTCTTTAAAGAACCAAAAAAGGTTCTTCAGTTTTGTCCTCTATATGGAACCTTAAGGGTTCTTCAGGGTTAAAGAACTCTCTTGAAAGGTTCTTTAAAGAACCAGAAAAGGTTCTTCAGTTTTGTCCTCTATATGGAACCCTGAGTGTTCTTCTGGGTTAAAGAACCCTCTTTAAAGAACCAAAAAAGTTCTTCAGTTTTGTTATTATAGAACCATGAGGATTCTTCAGAAATATTTAGAAATAGATTGTTTCAAGCACCATTTAATTTGCTGTTTGCATACTTTTCTAATTTACTTACATTAACATAATGCATGTATCTGGTTTGTGAACAATAACTAAGTGAGTGACGTCTTGAATTAATCATGTTAATAAAATGGATATATAAATCCTTACGAAATCTACTTTCCATAGTGTTAATTTTAAAGAAGCCGATGCACACCCCAGCCTACATCGACCGTGGGCCCACAGTGGGCCCTCATGGGACCCTTAATATTATATCCACTTTGGCCTGTATACGGGCCAAAGTGGACAAAATATTAAGGGTCCCATGAGGGCCCACTGTGGGCCCACGATCGATGTTGGCTGGGACCCGTGTGTCAAATAGTTCTGAAGTGCAAGTCATTATAAAGAACTCTCACAGCTTTTCATGAAATCCCTTTTTTCGTATTTTAGGGTTCTATAAGGAACCATTGAATCAGGAAGAACCTTTCATTCTGGGTTTGGAACCATTTGTATCCTTCTTAGAACCATTAAAGGTTCCTTGAGTGCAGAAGGTTCTACATCAAACCCCGAGCTTACTCAAAAAAACCTTTCCGAACCATTTTTGCTGAGAGTGTACTAGTGTAATGGCTTCGACTGAGACCGCAGAATTATGATCTGTCCATGGGTTCGAATCTCGGCGCGGCAGTTTAGTTACATTTTAAATTTTACTTCGAATGTTCTAACAAAGATTTGAAATAAATGAGTTGGTCAGGTTTGTACAACATGGTTTTTGTTCGTCACCTTGACGCACCCCCACATGATGTAATCGTTTGAAACACCCGCCGCTGTAAATTAGATGCTTTGAAACTATGACATTATATCAAAATAAAGGTTATTTATAAATTTTATTAAATATGTATACGTAATTAGACTATGAAGTTCAACTCGAAATGTTACTGAGGCAATGGTCTTCATTTCTTAAAAAGAATGATTAAAATCGAAGCTACCGTTTTTGAGATATAGCGATTTTTGTATTTTCTATAGCTCACTTTTCCACTCCCTTAATACAATCATGTTCAAAACTGTTGAGACACTTCCTGCATGTCCTGTGGAAACGGTGATCCCTCCCCCTAAACTCAATGTTGGTCCATATTAAAGCATCGTCCAGCAAAGGGCTGTGTTTATATATCAGCCCCAACATTGGTTGAGGGGGAGGGGGGAGGGATGGCAGCTTTACATAAACTAGTTTTGACTATCATACTTTCAACTGACAGCTTTTTACTCATTTTGGAAGATATTTCATGCGCACGTGTATAGTGTCCCAACAGCTTCTGAACAAGATTGTATTAAAGCATTGAAAAAATGATATACTAAATTCATATAAGTCCCTGTAACTGCATTAAAAACGTTCCAAATTATCTCATATTTCAAGCAAAAGTCTGTAGTATTTACGCTCCAACATTGGTTTGGGGAGGGGGGTTTGCTTTACATAAACTACTTTGACTATTATATTTTCAACTGACAGCTTTTTACTCATTTGGAAGATATTTCATGCGCACGTGTATAGTGTCCCAACAGGTTTTGAACAAGATTGTACGAGGGTCATTCAATAAGTTCTACCTCCTCACTCATAACATCGCTAATATGAATGACAGCCTCATGACATTTGTCATGATTATAGCTCTGAACCATAGCTACACATGTATACTAAATGCTAATTGATACCTATTTTACTTTTGTCATGATGCAATCAAAGCCAGAGAGAGATTTTGGACAACGGACACGGAAAATTACCCCAAAGATAAATACATGTTTTTTCGTTTTCTCTCCGTATTGTATGATTAGGTATAACCGCCCGATTTAAATACTGAAAATAGAAAACAATGGATGATTTCTGAATATAATGCTATACTATCATGTATAAATCAAATCGTAGGCAGTATTAACCGGTATAGCTTGCAAATAGTATAATATCAACTCGAATGTATTGACACGCCTTTAGCATACTAGAATACTGATATTTAGTCAAATGTTCGTTGGTACAAGTCAAGCCACATTGATGCCTCGAATGTTAAATCTTAACATGATAGTAACTTTATCAGTTTTCCTTATATGCAACATTTAGAATAGTTAATTAGGTAGTCAGTGATAGAAAAATATATCGTCGAGGGACTTGAAATATATCCATTTAGTCCTGTATAATGAAGATCTCTTAGTTCCTATGAAAAGCAAATATGACTTTTGCAGCGGTTTTCTAGGGTATAGGGTTAAAATTGATGGCTGTCCTGGTCTGGTTCTGGCTAATTAGAGGGCATTTTTCACACAAAAACCCAGTCACTTGTATTGTTTAAAGTCTGTTCAAGAGATATTTGTAACTTAGAACGACTGTAATTGACCGATAGGTACATTTTTGTCTCTTAGAATTGGCCAAATGAATAGCACTTAGGAGACATTTGGCTGTTTGTTACCCGTTTCCGTTGCACTAAATGGAAGTTTGGTTGTTACTGCATATTCAGAAAAGTACAATGAGTATTCAGACCAATTTACTATGATTTTGTAGCTGAGATTCAACGCTTCAATTGTGAAATATTTCATACGACTGGCTTGTATAATAGCAAAGTTATGAGGTAGGAGGTAAAACTTATTGAATGACCCTCGTATATAAAGCATTGAAAATGTACTAAATTCATATAATTCCTTGTAACTCCATTAAAAATGTTCCAAATTATCTCATATTTAGCAATATTAGACAGCGATAATGTACAATTAGTATCGTCTATTTAAAAGTGTGGGTTAGCAATGTCTTCAATTTAAAGGGGCATTGTCTGAATTACGCACCTAAATGGTACTTTGTAAGATATATGCAAAAATAAATAATGTCACAAAGTAAACTAATCATTTTGTTATAACAAACTTTTAACGTAATATCGGTAATCTGATGGGCCGGAATGGGGGTGTGGTGACGGCTAAGGGGGAGGGGGGGGGGGGGGGGGGGGGGGGGGGGGGGGTGAGTGACCATTTATTTCGGATTTAAAATGCTGTTAATTGAAACATGTTAATGGAAACGCCATATAATTAAGATCCGTATCACATCTTAATCAGATAATAGAACATTGTTATAGAGGTAGATTTAAACAAACTCAAAATATCCATTTGACAACGTAATACATTTCATATTAAACCGCATGTTATATTAAACATAGTATACCCATTCGTAACATCAGAAAAAGTGAAATCAACTTTAAAATGAAAGGTTCGAGATTCGAACCAGCAACCTTTGTATTCTAAGACAGATTACAAACCACAGAGCTAATGGGGAAGTCAGTTTTTGGAAGAGGCGTTTTGCTTATTAACACTTGTGCCGTGTTGGTCAACCATGGATAACCCATCAATTATACAATAGAACACTATGTACGGTCTACCCGAATGAATAGAAAGGATTGAATGATCATCCTTTAAGATAATATTGGTTGACCGTGGTTATTCGTATGAACAATATGAAAGTTTATATACCGGTAATGTTAATCGTGGTAGGCCGATAATGATAAGTGTATTTCCGTACTTGAACATCTCAGGAAGAACATCAGTGTAACAAGATAAATTGTTATACAACATCTCCCTAGTACAACGTATTGCCCTACTAGTGTAGTGGCTTCGACTGAGACCGCAGAATTACCTGTCCATGGGTTCGAATCTCGGCGCGGCAGTTTAGTTACATTTTAAATTTTACTTTGAATGTTTTAACAAAGATTTGAAATAAATGAGTTGGTCAGGTTTGTACAACATGGTTTTTGTTCGTCACCTTGACGCACCCCCACATGATGTAATCGTTTGAAACACCCGCCGCTGTAAATTAGATACTTTGAAACTATGACATATCAAAATAAAGGTTATTTATGTATTTTATTAAATATGTATACATAATTAGACTATGAAGTTCAACTCAAAATGTTACTGAAGCAATGGTCTTCATTTCTCATATATTTATTCATTTTTGGAAGATATTTCATGCGCACGTGTATAGTGTCCCAACAGGTTTTGAACAAGATTGTAGGTTGGACTTGGTCCCGGGAGTGTTCTGGTTGGCAGTCAGTGGTCTCCTTTTCTCAGGTTTTAATTTTATAATTCAGCCTGCTCTCTTGACCTCCAACCACTTTACTTCAGGTCGTTTCCTCACTGCTATTGTTAATCAGTCAAGCAGTGGCATCTTAGCATTATCAAAATCTTTCGAGAATCCACTTGAAGTGATCTGTTTATGGTTTTCTTAATAAACTGCTAACTTTCTTTACAAATTACAGTTCATATACTGATTTCTTATCATGCATAATTTGTTATCCTCTTGTCCTTCTTTTTACTTCTTACCCCTATTTTATTCTTTGCAGTATGTGTCTCTATCTCAAGGGAACAACTGCCCTATTATTGTGTTTTGCATGTGTGCACACTGACTTTTTTGAACTTGACTTGTATTTTGCTCATCGGCATACTACTTTTGTCTTGCTCTACCTAAATTGACTGGTATATCCAGTCGAAACGTCGTTATTCTCCAATTCTCCCCCCCCCCCCTCCCCTTTTTCATCCCCATTAGTTGGGATAAGTTTCACCTATTATACAGGGTGTCTCAGAAAAAAAATTACAACGCACATTTAGAGGATTGTAACTTTCTGAATAGGTGTCAGAATAAAACAAATCTAACAACAAAATAAAGGCAAAATAGTGTGCTACACTTTAAAGAAAACCAGATGTGATTCGGTTCAGTAATTCTAGAGAAATGAGCAATTATGTAACATTAGTCTGGGAACACTTCCATCCAAGTTTGCTCATGTGATTCAGACAGCACAAACATGAAATCAATACTTCTCTACAAAATTGCATGGATTAACGTGTTTTTATGGTTCTAGATTTTATTTTACACCAAATAATGTGCCAGATGAGACCAAAGTTTAACACAAAATATAAAATAAAAGTTGTCCAGATTATTTTCATCACATTTTATACTTAAGAACAGTAAAATTTAAAATGTGTAGGATAAGTTCAATCTTTTTATAACAATTGGAAACAAAATTATAGTAATTTTAGTAAATATGAACATTTTTGTTATTAAACCAAGTTCAAGATCTAATAACATCGCACATACAACTTATCAGGCTTCTAGTCTTCACATTTGCAACTTGAAGGCTGAAATCATGTATATTATAAAATTATCGCCAATTTTGCGCATGATGGTCAACTTATTAGTATCGCAATTGAAAACAAAATAAATGTTTTGTTTACATTAAAAGAGTATGGTCATCTCTCTCCTTACAATGAGTTGTATTGTTTTTGGTTTTCTGGGTGTTATGAGTGTTATGATCGATTATTCAGTATTCTTAGATCACAAATTGAACTTTTTTTATCATAGTATTAAACAGTGCTGGCTAATTGAACATTAATGAGTAAGTAACCAGCCGCGCAAGTGAAAAACTGTCAAAATATGCAAACTTGGATGGAAGTGTTCCGTGACTACTCTTACGTAATCACAGATATCTCCATAATTACTTAACAAAATTAAACGCTGTTTTCTTCCAATTGTAGAAAACTAATTTGGCCTTATTTTACCGTTTGAATTGTAAAATTCAGATACTTAGTGAAGAAGTTATGATCGCCTAATGGTGCGTTGTAATTTTTGAGACACCCTGTATTTTACATTTTTACTCATCGGTACATCTTCGGGTATCCTGTTAGTGATCTCTACTACTGTTCCAGTTGGGACTAGTTTTTCATACTTTTATTAGGCAAAATAAAAAATAAAACATGTTTAGCGTTCTGCCTTATTGAAAAAAGGAAGGAGGAGGTACTTTTTTTCCTTCCAAAATAACCGCCCAACACATTTTGTCAAGATAGCTGGCCGGGCTTTTTTCCAAGATGGTTACCTGCTTTTTTTCAAAATGACCGCCACTGGGACTCAAGAAATGAGTCTTGTCCTGAGTTCTGAGACGTAGAGAACCAGTTTATTTCACAGGGCAAACAGCTTTATACAAGGTGTTAGGTGTGCTAAAGTCAACAACAACAAAAAAATAAACACTTTCATTATTTATTTTAAAAAAAGGGGAAAAAAGGAGGCGGCCCCAAAAAAGGAAGCGGGCGGGGACGCTTAATATGTTTTTTTTATTTAAATTTGGCCTTATAACTTAATATTAATGCAATACTAAATTAAACTTATTAAAAGCAATTTTAAGCAAAATATAGACAAACGACATTTTGTAAGCAATAGCCACTATGACGGCATTGTTGGTGGTAGGGGCTTCTGATTCTTGAAATCGCACGGTACACGGCGGCTATTCTAAATATGACATTATCATGAGATAGTTTTAACAAGACGTAGATCATGCCTCATTTCCGTTAATTGATCACGCGACGTCATAGCTTTACCAGATACATTGTCGTATGAAGCTGATAGAGACATTTAACCTACCTGCAGTTTCCATGATAGCTTTGGCCGCGGCTTTCTGTCGTAGCTTCTGATTGCAGTAATCGTGGATTGAATTAGTGACAGTTATTTAATCTGACGTTATACTTCGAGTAAGTCTTGGAGTAAGTAGAGCGCGGTGGCTATCCTTTCTTGCTCACGACGTAAAACAATCCAAAATAAGTTCATTGGATCTTATAATTATTAGCAAGCTACTAGGGGTGAGAGATTTGTTGTAGTGTCATATTTTAAAAGAAATAATTAATCTCAACCCGTGAGTATGTAAATAATTTCGCTGAATATACTACATACATTGATATCTATAGGCTATAATTTAAATGTCATCGATCCATTTGACCGGGTCCCATTGACTGCACCGCGGACAATTGAATAACTAACGTTTATGACCATGATGACTAAACCTTGTTCAAGCTTCATTTCCGATTCCGTTATAGCAAGTACGTGCCATGTGCAATACACATCATGCATGTCATTTAATTAAGGACTCGAGATTGGTTTGCATGCACAAAAGAGTAGATAAAGGCTATAGTAGATTCATAAACTCTGGCGCATCGGTATCGATTTTGGACCTCGTCCATTGGGCGTTAGAGGAACCCATTTTGACCAATGATGAAACAGCGGTACTTTTATAAATGTTATTATCATGATTATTTGCGCTCCATAATCAAATGCTATTCATGATAGTGTGGCTTTATGAATAGGGCTGATCATATAGCTTTACAAACATGACAACCAAAAACTTAATCTAGCAGCTTCAAATCCCTTTGGAAGCGGTTACCACAATAAAAACAAATCGACCATCATCGACCGTATCAGTCAGTACGCAGGTATCGTTTTTAATGAGTGACCTTGCCGATTTCTAACCCACGCAAAGATCGATTTCAGGATGTCAACCTTGCGCTAAAACATTAAGGGAAGTTTGTTTTCCCTAAATTAATTGAGGTAGGGTTAGCTGGCAGCCATGATGGAGAAGTAGGTGGATTGTTCGTAATTTTCTCTATAATATGATGCCAAATCTGACATATTTGGTCCACAAACAGTGATTTTATCGCTAATTTTAGAATTTAAAAACTTTCGTGACTTTGCTTCTTGTAACTATTCACTTGACTGGACTAAAATTCGTACGATGTTTTAAGAGCAATTTCCGTACTAACGGAATCTTAAGCTTTAATTTCATATCAAAAACATTGATGCCCGACTCTCTTTTTTGATAAGAAAAACGGAGTTTGATTTTCACCGATTTTCGGTCAGAAAACGAAACTTACGATCCCCCGTTAGGCCTCGCCAACTTGATTTTTAGTTTCCCGTAACACGCCCGCGCTTCATTTTCATGCCCGCGTTTGAATTCATTATTGAAATTTTTGAAAAAAAATACCGTTTTTCCAATGAAAACGTCCGAATTCATGCATTTTGTGTGATGAAATTGTGAAATGTTTATTCATTTTGACCAGAATAGCCTTTCTGTAAAAAAAATATCATATGACATTGTGTAGCGCAGAAGGATCGATTTCGAACCCCGGACCTCTCGCTCCCAAAGCCAGCCCTCTACCATCTGAGCTATCAAGCAAATCTGAATATAATTGTGAGATTTAAACACTTGATCAACAACCCGTCGACGCTACGAAATGAATTTAGATCGAGACAAGATTCGAGGAGCTATTTTATAAGCATTCACTTGACCGGACTAAATAATTTTATAAAATTGTAAGTATGTTTCTAGTTACAAAAGACTATGAATATTATGATACGATGGATAAAATTGATGCCTGATTCTTCAGAAGCGACTTTTTTACCATGAATTTGGCTTTAGTTTCGTCAAGTTTTTCTTGAATTCGGGTTTGTCGGATTGCAATAATCTGCACCGAAAATACAACATGTCATGAAGTTCACAGATAATATTAGATAATATTATTTGCATAATATGCCTTTTTACTATACAATTTCATGGCAAATGTGTTTGAAATTTGTGATTATAATCATGAAAAGAGCTCATTTCCATCGTGCTATTACGAGGTCAACTATGACTGCGAAGCGGTTTCACTACGGGTGAGTACTTCCGGGTCGCTTTGCTGGGTTAGAAAAGGAACGACTTTTCGCGTGGTTGCGAACTGACTGGTATACTGGTTTCGAAAGAAAAATATTATGTATGTCATTTTACCTATTCATAATTTAGTGGATACTTTTTATTATTTTCCGTTTTTAGTATGCACGTGAAATAAAGGAAACATTCAAATGAAAATAACAGTTCTACTTATTTATTTGCGAGAAAAAACCGGAAAATAATTCAATAATCTTTTTTTTTTATATAAGTACAAAACCATTTGTCCTAATTAAATGGAAAAACAGTTATATCAACCAAGATACGGATTATAAACGTTACTTTAAGTATTTCTGGCTATGAGACCACCTGAATACCTTTATCAATTTATCTGAATAACAAAACATTTCTTTATCGTAACAGTGCCGATAATCCAACCGCAAGTTCCCTGTCACTAGGTACATAGTAGTGACTACATCACAGTAGTACATGCACACGAAGACACGGTATTAACCTGGCATATTACGATTAAATTCGAGTGCCTCCCCTCTTTTGCTTCTGTTACCTCTTTACTGAAATGTTAAATCGCTAAAATCGGCCAATGTCTGCGAATCGACTATAATCTTTCAATCCATTGATGTGGCATATTATACGATCTTTTTTATGGGACGCCCTCTATCCTTGATTTTTGTTGTTGTTTGAAAGCAGATTTTCTTGTAGATTTACATTTTTGATCATAAATCATAAATAAAGTGCTCAACAAAAGAAAGTCGTACACTTTGTTTAGGTCATACTCTTTCCCTGACAAATTAATTTTTGAAGAAATTGTGAATTGCACATGCATGTAAATATCAACTTATAATTTGAATATGAGACTCTGTAAGGTAGTAAAACTATATATATTCTGAAAGCTTATGAATGGCCGGACACTTCTGTGAAAAATTCAACGATACCGGACGATCGCGGCGGTTGCCATGGTAACCGTTACCCAGCATGCAATTTTTGTAACATCTGTTTTTACAAATATTTAGTAGTCCTGTATGAAAACTATACTACTTGAGCCCTTCAAAATGCTTTCAAGAGATGGGCATTATAATTCTGAACATTTTGATACCAAATTTGCTGTAGTGGGATATTTGGTTATGGCGCAACGACTAGAATCGTGTACGATCAGCACGACAAATAGAATCCAAAATCCAAATCCAAAATGGCCGCCATACAGGGGCACAAAAATTCAAATGCCTTCAATTACACTAAGAGGCATACCAAATTGTTTGGCTGAGAACAAGGATTCCAAAAAGGTATAGTTTGCCATACTTCTGATGTTTGGTTAACGAGTTATAGGGTAAAATGTAAAAAAGGTTGTGTTGACGCATTACTGCGTCTATGTCAGGTAAAGACAAGAAAGAATGATTTTGGTACCAAACTTACAATAACCACTACCGTGTTGCCAATGTACAGATGAAAGTTTTCCGAACTGTAAAACTTCACTTTCTTTTATAATTACGTTTAAAGGTAGATACGAGCGTATGTTCAGATTTCTGGCCCGATTTTCAACTTGATATTTTCTATTTTACATGAAAGTTGTCGAATTCCAAAATTTGAGTTGCATAACTGCAATGGTTCTAATTTTAGAAGCACAAGGTCACAATACATTTGCCCACTGAGTAATACATACAAACTGACTGGTGGTTATCTATATACCTTTGTCAGTAATTCACCAAATTTTAGCCTATAATTTCTAAAGGGAACATTTCTGGCCCCTAGGATTTTAGACACAATGAGAAAAATATGGGGATAAGTCTGATATCAAAATATCTTGATGTGGAAAAAAATCATAGCCAAAAAACTGATCGGAATAGCCTACACCTTTTAATAATGAGCTTCATAAAGTAGAGGGAGCGAGATAAGAGAGGGACAGGTAGTGGAGAGGGACAGATGGGTTGTCCACGATGATTCTTTTTAATTTCATATTGAAATAATATTTAATAAATTTATATGAACATTATCAATGTTGTGCACAACATGTAATAAATAAAAGACTTTTTTGAAAAATACCCATATAGTGAATGGAATGTGAGGAACATGCAGGACGTGATTACAGAGACGTGCACCATGAGTCTATGAGTTGATTAATTGTATGGCACATTGTGAGGTATATGAACAAAACCTTCAGCCAGTGTTTAAACATGTTAAAGGGGCATGAAGAGATATTTTGAAGGATGCGCCCTCAATTATGATAACAACTGGGATTTGTATATTTTTACAATTGTACTACATGTATGAACTTACACCTAAGGATTAAGAAAGAGCAGCCCTCTTTGTACAACAAAACTTCAATTCCAAAATTCTGATCGAGCCGTGATCAGCATTTTCCCGTATAGGCATACAGTGTCCCCTGCCAAGTTTCAATAAATATCGATGGTATTGTTTTAATCAAGTTTTGCTGTGGTTTTGTTAGTAGAAATAACAATAATTGTAATGTTTAATGTTCATCTTGAATTCTGAAGTAATTTTGGTTTTTTTAAATCTTCAACGCCATTTCGTGTCCTTTTAAGGTATCTCGTAAAAAGGAGTCACTTTGTGTATCAAAATAATTTCAATAGTTTTAGATCTAAATGTGTGTTCATTTTGGTACTCAGGATTATTTTCTAGGTGAGATAAAAAAAACACCTAAAAAAAAAAATCGAAACTTTTGGACATGCAATATTATACGCAATAGTACTTTTATAAATTGTAGTTGTTGCGTTGCTTGTGACGACGAATGCACAAGTATATATGAAGAACTAGATTTCGCGGTTCGTGGGTTGGGCGGTTCTCGGGTTTGGGGTTTATGGGATGTGTATACTCTTAAAATTCAGTTATCACAGGTGCCATTAATATTCCAAATCCCCATAATACAGGAACCTCATGTGCCCTTAAATCCAGGTAGGCTACCCCATGTGCATCCACGTATTCAGTACATGTGTTAGGGTTTTATATTGGGGTCTAAGTTCTGAGGTCTTTTAGTTTTAGAGTCAGCGAGAGAAGGGGTCGATCGTCATGATCTGTCTGTGCCCAGTATCGAGAACTGTGTGTCGACATTGATTATTCCTCCGTAGGCATGCCTAAACATCATATGCATTTAAACCACACATGTTTTCGCACACCGATATCCATGTAACATTCCTAGTTATATAACAGACATCCATGATTGGCCTAGCATCCGAATCGCTATACATGTAGTGTTAAGGCTTAAACAACACTGTACATACTTGTACGCATTTTGTACGATCAAGGTCTGGGTTTGATTCATGGCGCATGCAGACTGAAGCCACCCCCTCCCCCCCCCCCCCCCCACCCCTGAAAACTTAGTCAACATCAACAATCCCGAAACTTTCAAGACAAACGTTGCTGATTTGATCAGACGCAACGAAGCACCAACGCAAGACTAAAAGAACAACATCTATGCGCACATCATATAATCTCGTTTGGCTTCTGAAGGAGGCGTTGAGATTACCATTCAGATTCAGATTCAGAGAGATTTGACTCTTTTCATCCTGATCATGCATGAATAGTTTAACTCGGGAAAAACCGGGAAAAACACGCCCGAGAGTTAAAGCTATTTGGAGTTAAATGTTTGCTCACACCGTCCCTTTATATTTATACCCCGATTTATACATGTCCCTATAACATTCCCATTTATATAAAAGACATCCCATGATAGGCATGATGAGGGCCCGTTGTGGCCTGCGCGCATATATGTAGATGGGTCCGCGATGTTGAGGCACTGACATCATACCACAGCAATTCGCAATCACTTTAACAATAACATGTTTAATACATAACGTGTTCCTGGATGAAGGCCTACGGTTTCTACGGTTTACGCTCCCAGTTCCTTTATTAACCCTAACCCGCCATCTGATCCTTTTTTACCTCCTGATCATATGCATATAGTGTAACTCATACAAAAACACGCCCGGGAGTTAAAGTTAATTGGAGTCCTTTTCCTATCCTTGTTAGCCACCGGACGGCTTCCCTTTACACTGTTTACCCGCCCCATGAAAATACCCAGTTTGCGCCACGAACGCGTACGCACCTAACGGTCTGCGCCATTACGCGTGCGCCGACAATCGCGTGCGCCATGTTTTGTTTTGTTTATACGCGGGCGTAGCAACAGTTTGTTGTCTACGTGAGGCGAAGATCCCTGTGCATAGCGATTACATGGGCAGGGATCTGCACCCGAAGTCATTGGACGGACAGACAGACTCGCCACAAATAGTATTTAGATATCACCAGTCTGAATAATAACAACACTAACTAAATTGAAGTGTTTTGAAAACACAGCGCTTCGCTAGACAAAGGTGGGCATACAGACAGGGTGTGTAAAAAAGGTACTGAATTTTGGGATTGGGATTTTAGTTTGTTAAAATTGTTGAGGAAAACATGTTATGTCCATTTAGATCAAAGTGTACATTTTAAAAACTGAGCAAGATATGTGATATTTCTCTAACAAGCTCTTTTGAATGTTACTATTGAATATTGGTGCACACTCTAATCCGATCATCACAAAAGCCTGTTTTTATCTTTGCTCTGCTGAATTCACGATCACGAAACTCACAAAACAATGTATGAAAATAGGAAAATACTATCTGAGCAAGTTTGTTTTGTCTTATTAATTAGCCATTGCCTTCGGACACTTAAGTTAAGAGAAACGCAAAGAGAAGATGTGTGTGCTAATGCCTCGGAGCATACGAGAGGTAAATCATAGATTTATTCACAACAGTGAAACCAACAATCGCAAGGAATTTAACATAATTTTGTGTAAACCGAATCAATCTGATTACAACATAACCAATTTAACATAATTTGTCAACGTATAATTATTTGAACTCAAAGTTCGCATAGAGAATCAATCGGTTTTTGATTCGACTGGAGACTGCCGAGAGCAAGTCCCCCACTCCGGCGCCGTTCGCTGGCCGTCACGGAGGCAATCACCTTCAAAATAATATCGCAAATCATATTGTCATATATCATGACCTTACATGGGGACTGCAGAGAGACAAGGCCCCTACTCCCAAGGCCGCGAGCACTGAAGGAGGTAATCACTAAAAATGTATTGATTGAACAATTTAATTTTGTAATTTTGTACGTGAAATAATAATTACAAGACACATTAACCTGTAATCTGTGAACCGTACATGTACATATTTGTATTTATAAATATAATAGCATTTTTAATCCAAAAGACGCATGACGCAATTCAGTATCACTTGTACTGACTAATAATTTGGTCAATTTTTTTAGAAACGAAAAAGAACAATGCCAAACAAGTTTGACATGTTGGAATGACATTGGCAGGCCAAAAGGGGAAAACTTGCCAACCCCCCCCCCCCTTTTTTTGTTGCTGTTGTTGTAGTCACGTTCAATCAAGGAGCGAAAATAATGGTACGGTCCATAGTGACGTAACATGGAGGGAGGGGGCGACCTTTTTACCCATCGACATATAAATGTAACGACTTATTGTAATATCATCGATTGAAATCACAATAACCATGGCCTAATCTAAATCGCCCGACCAGCTGAACAAGCTCGGTACGAAGTAAGACAAATAACCATTGGAGCGCCAAAGCTTAATAGTAAAATATAGAATAGACGGATATCCAGATATTGACTTGCAAAAATTATTTGTATTTAACCTATAGTTAACCATTCAACGTGATAGTAGCCGGCTGCGAAAAACTCGGAAAAAACGCTTGAAGCGAAAAACGAGAAACGTAGAATTTGGCCCCTGGTTCAATGGAGTGGATAGCACAAAACGCAAAACACTTCATAGCCCCGCTAAACTATCGCGTGCCAATACGGTGTTGAATCCTAACCGGTCCATGAGAAATATCAAATAATTAGACACATATAAGGTGCAATGAATGAAATCAACTATTATTGTTCATAGCCTTATTATATTAGTTTTCCAGAATGGACAAGAATGGCAAGCTTGTATACAATGTATGGGGAACACAATAGCAAGACGACCATTATATATATAGGGTTGCATTGAAATAGACGTCCGGTATCTATAAATATGGTTGCGTTGGAAAAATCCCGGTTTCCACAAGTGAATCGTCGGAACTCTTCAATGATGACAAGTTTTGTTAATATGTGAAGCACATTATCGACGTATGTTAAAAACATCACTTATTTACAACGTATAGGAAACAGTACGGCTAGACGACCATTAGCTATATATATGGTTGCCATGAAATAGACGTCCGGTATCTATAAATAGGGCTGTGTTGGATATGTTGGGTAAATCACGGTTCCCACAAGTTAATCGTCGAAACTATTCAAAGATGATAAGTTTGGTTAATATGTGAAGCGCATTATCGACGTATGTTAAGACATGTTATCGTTACAATCTCATAATGCTACTCACTTGGAAGTCAAAGGCTGTGGTATTCAACCGACTGATGTGTCAATTCGTAAATCCGATACGTTCGAGCTGGACGACCAACGGAGCCACACAGGGCGGTATAATTTCCGCATGATTTTCACCAGTAGTATTCCAGACCTTATTCACGAATGATTGAACTACTGTAAAACAGTGAAAAACCAATCGGCGGTAAGAATGACGTAATAACCGTTAAAACATCAATTATTTCGCAAGTAGCTGACGTCCAAATAAGATGGAACTTGCAGTTCGGCCATTTCACACAGCCACCGTAATGGATACAGATATTGTACTGGGCTTGGAGCTGACACTCTCGTCGTGGTACTGACGGTCGATCCCGAATAAGAGAAAGAACATTGTTTTCCCCACAAATGATGCGGGAAGTGTTGTTGCATAGACACGGATAGTTTCTATAGTCGTCTTGCGCTCCTTTCCAGATGTCGGAAGTGTTCCGACGGTGAGTTATGTTACGATTCGTTAAGTGTCACGTTGATCATTTGTCTGATGACTTGGGTATACATTTGGTAAAGAACTGGGCTGGACATAATAGTAATAACACAACTAATTCGCGGCAGCTTGAAATATTCTGAGCCATCTGTGTTCAACCATTTCGCCGATGATGATTCTGGCACGGCTACGGCTAAGCATGTATTAGATATTTCGACGCTCTGATTGCGCCTGGTGAAAGTAAGGGTTCACAAATTACCACTCGTTACATGCCTTTGAACAGACCAACCAGTCCGCGCATTCTGCCTGTCTCGCATCATCCATCATACGCAACCACAGCACGCTACCTGTCATATCTGAAAGAAATAATGCAAGAAAACGGATCAGATTCTTGAACTGGCAGTAGAGGTACAGAACAACCTAATTGTACAACCAAAATGTTTCAAAAAGAGCGATAGGCCAGGCGACCGGGCCCTAGACAATAATGATCCGGCAAAAATAAAAAAATAAATAAAACCACACAAAAATGAATGTGAAGGGGCAAAGGTGAAAGCCACTCCAACCAAATTCAAAGCCCACATTGACAAATAACTACACCCTAGGGGGCCAATAACCATGATTGATAATGCAACTAAAACTAATGGTAAAAGAGGATTTAAAAAAACAAAAACAAAAACATCCAGGATAACCCAGCCCGTACGACAGCAAACCCAGAAGAAAGGAACACCTAATTGAGTGAGTGGAATATCTCATTACGAATGACGTAACAATGATATGAATACGATACGGATGAACACAGCATGAGCAATCATAGCCTAAACGTATGTGAGTCCATATAGTTGATGGCCCAGCATTGTAACAACCAGTCAATACCTATTTATGCCAACGATCGTCCATTTTCATTCATATTAAAAAACCGGGCGGATGATTGAAAATGTAGTGAAAGTGTCTGAGTAATATGAACCGAATGACATGTAATTGTTATGGATCGATAACATCATGTGTGATACTATAATCGGATACAAACCGCAGAAACATTTGAAACGGCCAAAAACCCACTTCAGACTGCTTGGAGGGCTGAACACAAATCAATGTGCAATGGTACACCTGTCACTAGAGCAAAGAACGTACATTATACAACTATTAAATCATGCACGGATTACGGAATATAAATTAAGGCACCAACTACGAACAGATACACGTGGAAGCGACGATCATGGAGCCATAGTCGCGAAACCAAAGGGACAGTAAACACGAATACTTGCAAAGCTCGACATTAAACGCAGCCTTAACTAAAATGATGTAATTGGGAACCGAGACCTAATTGCAATGTCAAACCCGGGGTCAAACCAAGGCAAGGTAGCAGCCCCGAGAATCACGCGTATGCGAACAACAGACAACTGCAGGCCATTCTGAGTATACCGGTATTTATTTATTATTTAAGTATTTATTTAATTATCTATTTATGAGAATATTATTAATATACTAATATTTGAACATGCCCATACATAACATAACATACGAAATATAAATAACCAAGTATCACGCTAGTGCGATCACCAGACACCTGTAAGCTATTATGTGAGAGCCAGTAATTAAATATAAATTATTAATTATTGAACACTATACACAGAGCACTCCACTACTCGATGGAGCGTGCATATAAACTAATATAAAAACGATGAGTACCAGATTGAACAGATCAACGAACGAGCACGAACAATTATGATGTAACAAGCAAATGGGAGCCAAAGTTTAAACAATCAATACCCACATATAATACTAATACCACCAATCAATGGATACGATACGAAAACAGAACCAACGAATGCATAAGAGGGGAGCGTCGCATTTTATATAAGGCTTAATGTATGTTTATATAAATACAGATTATTACTATTATTATTAGGTGCAAAGACCAACCCATTTAAAACAAAATAACAATAAATAATAAATGTAAGCAAGGAGAGAGAAAAGATTTAGAAACGTAACTGAGGGAGGCACGCGTGACCATACATAGGATCCATACACTGAGGTCACCCAGCCAGGACTAAAATATCGAACGTGTGGCATCAATACACGGTATCATGCAACCTATATTGAGACAGGGACAATCGATTTGAGTAGCGCAGTAAAGTGGCAGTGATGTCATGATTTGAATGGTGCAAAGCGGAAGAAGATTAACGCTGCCCATTGTACCTAGCTACATGTTGTAAAACGGCATGCCGATTAAATAAAAGCCAATGCAGCCTGCAATTATTAACAATACTAGTTACGGCGCAAACACATTAGACATAATTAATAAGAGAAAGGCCAACCAGAATAACCAACTACCCCATTTAACGTGACTTATAAATGATTTAGGTGAAAGGCGGACAATCAAGGAAACAGGAAGCCCATGTCAAGCATAGGCCTACTTATCAAAAAGGGGCTATCTACTACCCCAACTAAACACAAACAGCTATGATGTAAAATGCGTGGACTTAAGGACAGTACCATGTAAGTAACCGCCGTCGAGTGAAGAGAGACCTATGACTATGTATTATAATTATAATTATACTTATTGTATTATATTTATCAAGCGAATATGCCTATGTAAACGAAAATCTGTAATTATTGAGGGGGGAGCCGAGAATAGCAAAGACGACACTTAAAATACCCCCAAGAAATACTTTATAATAACAAATAAAAATAACAAGACAAAACAAAAATTTCTCACCGAATTAGTACATCTCTCTGGTATTACCATTTACAGAAGGTTTATCTCCTAGCAATCCGACCCAGGCAACTCAGGTGAAACCGCAGGTCGTAGAACAGAAACCAGGATTTTAGTATCTACACCAACAACCTTGTTGATCACGAACGGTGAGAAAATTTTGGATCAAGAACAACATAGAGAATATACCTCGTCGTAGAAAAACCCGGAGGATTGTGATACACAAAAAGGGGATCGGGCCGACCCAGACGCGCGGGGAGGGTTCCGATGAATGTAACAGCTGACCTATTGTCGCGATCTAGCCAAGTGGAAAACCCGCGCGAGCCAGGAATTAACAACTGGCAACTTAGTGCCGTTGGCAATTTCAATTAGTTTTGATTTCACCTCAACAAATTGGTATTGTGTCTCATGCATTCAATCATAAATACCATACGTCATTGAGTACAATACTCAATATTTTGTTCTGTTTCAAAATGCATTTGCTTTATCAAAATAGTCATAACTGGATAACGATACCATGAAATATTGTGATTCTTTTTGCTGATAATAATAAAGTATTGGTTGCCTTCATATTTTGGTAAGAAATATTTAAAATATTTATTTTACTTTCAGAACACCTTTTTGTATTCGCGCTGCAGTCTCGTTCAACAATACCCAATCATGCTAACGTGACGTAATCAAATAAACTGTTACTGCCTTTTATCAGGCCGTGCTGGATGGAAATGTCGTCATTAAGCGCAATCACGTGTTTTCTGCGTTCTGCGTCCACATCGTGCAGAGTGTATGGCAGGTATTTTGAAAGAGATAAACCTAGGTTTTCGCCGAAATACCAGGTATTTCAAAAACCTTGCTTATCGAACGCGATAAACCTGGTTTTTCGAATCCTGGTTCGTAGATTCGAAAAGCAAGGTTTTCGATAAACCAGGTTTATCAGCCGGGTTTTGGATCGATAAACCAGGTTTTTTTCTTCAAAATCCATGCTTATCGAATTCGATAAACCTGGTTTTTCGAATCGATAAACCAGGTTTATCCAAAATTCGGTTTATTAAAAAAAAATGTCAGAACTTTTTTGAGCAGTTTAGAATGTTGGCTGATTCCCGCAACTGATTTGGAGCATTACATACGTGCGATACAATGAAAAAGGAAAAAATAAATGCAGCGGTTATTAAATTGAAAGTGAAGTTTGGTAAAACGTAAATGTAGGCATGCTGTGGTCTTTTGTGTTGAAAACAATTACAGGTATAAATATCTGAATAGATAAATCAATAAGTGAGTACATGGATATACATAAACAAATGAACACGTTTAAAGAACAAAATAATAAAAACCCATTTTAGTGACAACAGAATATTGTATTGAAATTTCAACCTCTAATCTAATTGTTATGTGTGTGCTCATGGTCATATTTGCTCTATATTTGTATTTCAATCTTGTACAATTGAAAATCTAATAGAAATATCGATGAAGTTAACACTTTCGACGCGGCTATTGGTTTTACCATATACAAAACAGATTTTTCAGAAAGCTTTTCACAACTTTCAAGGTCTACCTCAAGGATTACAGAACCAATAGTAGACATGTTTGTACTTATTTCAATGCATTTCTCATGGTGATTCCAAATATAATAATGAAATTCAATAATTTTGACATTTTGAAACATTTTGTGCAATTTTGGAATGTCGTCTGTAGCCGCCTGCCGCATGGAAAGTGTTTTAAAATACCATTATCGGTTACAGCACGTTGCATGCATTATTATATTCTTGTGTTGTTGAATGACAAGTAATTGTTATAATTAAGTTTGCGAGTATCTGTGTGTAAACAATTCCTGTAGTTAATGCTTTTCTGGTCAATTTGACAATAATCAAATATATAGAAATATAAAAATACCTTATGAAATATTATACATCTACCATACAATAGTCGTTTCAAGTCTTTGTTAGAACACAGTGGATCGCGTAACTTATGATGTAACAAGTGGTTCATTTTACAGCATGGGGCTTCAAAACAACTTTGTGTAGCCTAAAACAACCGATGGTGTAACAAGCAGTTACAACATGGAGCATCAGTACAACAGCGGCGCAATGTGCACCGAAGAAAACACCCTTAATATCACCGACTTGGAGACGGGTATGTCTCTTTTAATAAAACCGACGGATGGGGTGTTTTTATATATGATGTTTTCTATTTTATTTATTATGGGATGGTCAGTGATTTGGACAAAGCTCACGATTTCATTTAATAACGAGAAACCTTTTACCACGACATTAGAATGCATCATTGTAGAATCGATAGGATCTTTACTATACATCTCATCATGTATCCAGATAACTATAGTCTCATTGGAAAAGTTTTACGCTGTATGTTTACCCTTACGTCACTTAACAGTTGCAGGAATATCACGCACCAAGAAGTTAATCGTTGCTAGTTGGATTTCAGCAATCTTGTTGACAGTAGCGACAATACCTCTGACTGGGTAACTGGAAACAGTTTGATTAGTTGGCCAATTACAGAGGAATTTTACGATCTACCGATCAAGATGTCAACTTGTTCTCTAAAGTACTACACTACTGGAACTCATATTTACGCTATTATAATATTGCTCATGGTATATTGTTTTTTCATAGCGACAAATATTGTAATGTACGCAGCAATTATCAGAGCCCTAAGTAATCGTACCGCCCTCAAAAGCTTAGGTAATAAAAAAACAGGGCATAGACATTCGCAAATTCAAAAATCAAGTTTCTAGAGTATTGGTCGTCAATGGGATACGTCGAATTTATGTAGTCAATGAAATTTTGAAGGATATATATAGGTATCCAAATTGTTCCTACTAAACTTACGTTTTCTTTGGCAATGATTTCCCGGTTGTTAGTTATTTTCAACTCTATGGTTAATCCATATGTATGTGTTTTATGCAGTAAATCCTATCGCAATGCGTTCTTTCAAGCATTTAATTTGAGAAAGATTACTAAGACATCGTCAATTGCACAGAGCACCTTCAGTGGATTAGAGACGCAGTGTTAGGGACACCGTAATATAATACATCATGTACATTGAGAGTGAAAACAATGGATTGACACAAACAGAGAGACGCAGTTTTAGGGACACCGCAATAGAATACGTTGAGAGGAGTGAAAACAATTGATTGAAATAAACAGAGAGACGCAGTTTTAGGTCACCGCAATAGAATACATTGAGATTGAAAACAATGGATTGAAACAAACAGAGAGACGCAGTTTTAGGGACACCGCAATAGAATACATTGGGAGTGAAAACAATGAATTAAAACATACAGAGAGACGCAGTTTTAAGGACACCGCAATAGAATACATTGGGAGTGAAAACAATGGATTGACACAAACAGAGAGACCCAGTTTTATGGACACCGCAATAGAATACATTGAGAGTGAAAACAATGGATTGACACAAACAGAGAGACGCAGTTTTAAGGACACCGCAATAGAATACATTGGGAGTGAAAACAATGGATTGACACAAACAGAGAGACCCAGTTTTAGGGACACCACAATAGAATACATTGAGATTGAAAACAATGGATTGAAACAAACAGAGAGACCCAGTTTTAGGGACACCGCAATAGAATACATTGGGAGTGAAAACAATGGATTGAAACAAACAGAGAGACGCAGTTTTAGGGACACCGCAATAGAATACATTGGGAGTGAAAACAATGAATTAAAACATACAGAGAGACGCAGTTTTAGGGACACCGCAATAGAATACATTGGGAGTGAAAACAATGAATTAAAACATACAGAGAGACGCAGTTTTAAGGACACCGCAATAGAATGCATTGGGAGTGAAAACAAAGGATTGACACAAACAGAGAGACCCAGTTTTATGGACACCGCAATAGAATACATTGAGATTGAAAACAATGGATTGACACAAACAGAGAGACCCAGTTTTATGGACACTGTAATAGAATACATTGAGAGTGAAAACAATGGATTGACACAAACAGAGAGACGCAGTTTTAAGGACACCGCAATAGAATACATTGGGAGTGAAAACAATGGATTGACACAAACAGAGAGACCCAGTTTTAGGGACACCGCAATAGAATACATTGAGATTGAAAACAATGGATTGACACAAACAGAGAGACCCAGTTTTAAGGACACCGCAATAGAATACATTGAGATTGAAAACAATGGATTGAAACAAACAGAGAAACGCAGTTTTAGGGACACCGCAATAGAATACATTGAGAGTGAAAACAATGGATTGACACAAACAGAGAGACCCAGTTTTAGGGACACCGCAATAGAATACATTCGGAGTGAAAACAATGGATTGAAACAAACAGAGAGACCCAGTTTTAGGGACACCGCAATAGAATACATTCGGAGTGAAAACAATAGATAGAAACAAACAGAGAGACGCAGTTTTAGGGACACCGCAATAGAATACATTGAGAGTGAAAACAATGGATTGACACAAACAGAAAGACGCAGTTTTAGGGACACCGCAATAGAATACATTGAGAGGAGCGAAAACAATTGATTGAAATAAACAGAGAGACGCAGTTTTAGGTCACCGCAATAGAATACATTGAGATTGAAAACAATGGATTGAAACAAACAGAGAGACGCAGTTTTAGGGACACCGCAATAGAATACATTGAGATTGAAAACAATGGATTGAAACAAACAGAGAGACCCAGTTTTAGGGACACCGCAATAGAATACATTGAGAGGAGTGAAAACAATTGATTGAAATAAACAGAGAGACGCAGTTTTAGGGACTACGCAATAGAATACATTGAGATTGAAAACAATGGATTGAAACAAACAGAGAGACCCAGTTTTAGGGACACCGCAATAGAATACATTGGGAGTGAAAACAATGGATTGAAACAAACAGAGAGACGCAGTTTTAGGGACACCGCAATAGAATACGTTGAGATTGAAAACAATGGATTGAAACAAACAGAGAGACCCAGTTTTAGGGACACCGCAATATAATACATTCGGAGTGAAAACAATGGATTGACACAAACAGAGAGACGCAGTTTTAGGGACACCGCAATAGAATACATTGAGAGTGAAAACAATGGATTGACACAAACAGAAAGACGCAGTTTTAGGGACACCGCAATAGAATACATTGAGAGTGAAAACAATGGATTGAAACAAACAGAGAGACCCAGTTTTAGGGACACCGCAATAGAATACATTGAGATTGAAAGCAATGGATTGAAACAAACAGAGAGACCCAGTTTTAGGGACACTGTAATAGAATACATTGAGAGTGAAAACAATGAATTGAAACAAACAGAGAGACGCAGTTTTAGGGACACCGCAATAGAATACATTGAGAGTGAAAACAATGGATTGAAACAAACAGAGAGACGCAGTTTTAAGGACACCGCAATAGAATACATTGAGATTGAAAACAATGGATTGAAACAAACAGAGAGACCCAGTTTTAGGGACACCGAAATATAATACATTCGGAGTGAAAACAATGGATTGACACAAACAGAGAGACCCAGTTTTAGGGACACCGCAATAGAATACATTGAGAGTGAAAACAATGGATTGACACAAACAGAAAGACGCAGTTTTAGGGACACCGCAATAGAATACATTGAGAGGAGCGAAAACAACTGGTTGAAATAAACAGAGAGACGCAGTTTTAGGTCACCGCAATAGAATACATTGAGATTGAAAACAATGGATTGAAACAAACAGAGAGACCCAGTTTTTAGGGACACCGCAATATAATACATTCGGAGTGAAAACAATGGATTGACAAAAACAGAGAGACATGAGGTCATGTCTAATCCGAAGCTTATGCTAATTTTGCTACAATCAGGCATGAATCTAATTGTTAATAGATCAACAATAATTCAGCTAGCGAGTTACCCGCTAAGTGTATCTATATTTTAATTTAAACATTTTGGAGATTTGTTTCTGTGAATCGTAGGCAGCGAGTCATCGATATTATTTCTTCTCTCTATTATCCGTATATGTTTCGAAATTATAGATGGACTTTTAAGAATAAAGCCTTGTTTCGTCAGCATCGTAAGGTCATTTATTTATTTATTTATTTATTTATTTATTTTTATTTTTTTTAATTTTTTAATTTTTTAATTTTTTTTTTCTTCCCCCAAGCAGGAGGTGATTTTTTTTTATTGACAACATCTCATCACTTCTCTTTACAGCATATACATATTATACATTATTTTACATGTTTATATATATACATAGTGTGTGCATTGCACACGTTTGCAAGTGTACCTGAAAAACACAGTCAAAGCAAGGTGTGAACAACTCCATATCAATATATTAAATAATCAAAACGGAAAAGAAACAAAACGAAACAAAATCAAAATCAAAATCCAACTATATACACAATCATATTTGTCATTCCTATTCAAACAAATAGACGATTCCAGTTAGCCCATTTTTTATCATAATGATTAAGTCTATTATTGCTTATTGCTACAGATTTTTCGGCCTTAAGATGGAAAAGAATTTCATGTTTAAAAGTTATTACGTTTGGTTTTGTATTTTGTACTCTCGCCCTATATATATGGAATTTAGCTAATAACAGTACAAGGTCAAGAGCGTCATCTTTCTGTGTGCCTAAAATAACAATTAGAGGCGTTATATTGATATTTCTTAGAGTTGGGGCAAATATACATCTAATATATAGCTGGATTTGTTTCCAGAAACTTGTAACAATATCACATTGGTATAGCAAGTGAAAAATAGTTTCTGTTTTGGAGTTGCAGAAGCTGCAGTGATCATTATCTTTTATTTTCATTTTATAAAGCAAACGGTTTGTGCCCAATATGTTGTTTAGTATTCTGTACTGGAACCAATGAAGTTTTGCATCTTTTGTAATTTGCATTGGTCGATAGCATATTCGTTGCCATTCCTTTATGTCGATTGAAACTCCTAGTTCGTGTTGCCATTTCAACGGACTGTTACAAGATGTCTTAACTTTCTTTAGCAATAGTTTATAGAACGGTTTACAACCTTTCTTCGCTCCTAAGAGCAGGTCATACGCCATAGGTGTAAAAGGTTCCAGGACTTTTGCTCTGCCTCTGCCAATACAAGGCCATTTACTTTTGATTGAATTCACAATACCAGAGTATTCGATAATATTTGAGCGTATATGATATTTGTTACAAAATTCACGGAAAGAAAGAAATTTACCATTACTTTTCAACAGATCATTTATGAACACTACGCCTTTAACATACCAATGTTTATATCTTACAGATTGATTACCAACCGTTATTTTATCATTCCACCATAGATAATTCCTTGCTATGGAGTTATAATCCAAATTTGGGTCACACATCTGGTTGTGAATAACATTAGCCCATGCATATAATACATCATACCAAAACTTATTTTTTATTTGATTCTTTATTTTTTTCCATCTATTTTCTCCAAATTCATAGATGTCATTTTTATTCAAGTTGGATAATAGGTGAAAGAGTTTAATCCATTTTTGATCACCTAGCTCAATACGTCTTAGCCAGCTTATTTTTAAAGCTTTCAGGTGGCAAATAATATGAGGAACTTTTACTCCTCCAAAATGATATTCCTGTATCATTTGACTACGTTTTATTCTGTCAGGTTTTCCATTCCATATGAATTTGAATATATACTCATTTACTTCTCGCAGAAATTCATCTGAAGGGTTTGGAAGCATTTGACCGATATAGTTAAATTTTGATAACATGAAACATTTAACCACGGTTACTCTTCCATACACTGTCAGGAAGCGTTTCGACCACATAGTAATTACGTTTTTAATAGAATCTAAGGCTTGTGTATAGTTCATATTAACCATATCTTTAAGGTTTGTACTAAACTTTACACCCAACATTTCGAAAACACCGTTTAATTTCCAATCTAAGTTTAGATTTGGACAAATCTGTTCTATATTGGTTCTGTTGCTACCAATCCATACTGCTGATGTTTTTTGTTTGTTAATCTTTAAACCACACATATGTCGAAATGTATCTAAAGTACTTATTACATGTTCTAGTGATTGTTTTGACCCATCCAGAATTACAGTTGTGTCATCTGCATATTGTGTTAATTTATAAACACTATCATCAATCTGAAATCCTTTAATACTTTCATTTTTTCTAATCATTATTGCTACCACTTCCACACAAAGAACAAAGAGATACGGAGAGAGACTATCGCCCTGTCTGCAACCTCTGTTGATGGAAAAAGACTTTGATATATGGCCATTTATGATAACTGATGAAGAAGCATTACTATAAAAAGAAGAGAACCATTGTATAATATCAGGTCCGAAATTGAAAAATTTCAAAGTTCGCAGGATAAAATCATGGGATATTGTGTCGAATGCTTTTTCAAAATCAATAAGCAGGAGCATTCCTGGTATATTTCTTAGTTCTGCATAATGCATTAGATCATATATTAACCTAATATTTTCACCAATATAGCGACCCGGTACAAAACCTGTCTGGTCTTCGTGTATAACGAACGGTAGCATGTTTTTAATTCTATTTGTAGTAAGTAGTAAGTAAGGTCATTTATTAGACAGTAAAGGAATTTTCAAGGACATTCCCGTGACTCTATATTCCCGTCGGATTGTATTGCGGTACAACGTGCAAATCCCCATTGAAACATTTACTATTTGACGGGAAACCGCTAAAATTCGCTGACAACAGGTATAGCCTAAACTTGATTAACGTTATACCAACCCTTACAGGTACTTGGGTTATCACGGTTAAAAGTTTGTCTGACCAAAACTCCGACAATCAAACTGGGTTAAAAGGTCTAGGACAAGTTTTGTACCTGGTTTCCTTTGAACAAGGTCTTGTATTGTAGTTTTCAATTTTTAAACCAACGCGCCACGCCAAATACCTTCCTTTCATCATGGCTTATCCGATACATAGCTATCATGATGATTCGAGAAATTCATTGTACAATAAAGATAAGACTTGGAAAGTTGGGAAAGGTTTCTGAAAAATCTGTTTTGTACATAATAAAACTAATAGCCGTGTGGAAAGAGGCTTTCCCACGTGGAGCTTACGGCATAAACGAAGTCCACAAATCATTAGAAGACTACTTATTCACACACTACCATGCAAAACCACACTGGGAAAAGAATAATTTCCTTTTAATCATTTTCTATATGATGAGTTCAACTTTTCATTATTATGTTTTGATAATACAATTGAATATAATCGAATGCTGAGTTTAAAATCCAAGCCTTTTAATTTTGAAGACGTAGCCACGTATTGCACATCATCTAATGAATCTTGTAATTTGACCAACCAAATGACCCTTCTTGGAGACGGGTATGTCTCTTTTAATAACACCAACGGATAGGGTGTTTTTATTTACGATGTTTTCTATTTTATTTATTATGGGATGGTCAGGCAATGCTGCATTTTTAGACGCAGTTTTAGGGACACCGCAATAGAATACATTGAGAGTGAAAACAATGAATTGAAACAAACAGAGATACTCAGTTTTAGGGACACCGCAATAGAATACATTGAGAGTGAAAACAATGAATTGAAACAAACAGAGAGACGCAGTTTTAGGGACACCGCAATAGAATACATTGAGAGTGAAAACAATGGATTGACACAAACAGAGAGACGCAGTTTTAGGGACACCGCAATACAATACATTGAGAATGAAAACAATGGATTGAAACAAACAGAGAGACGCAGTTTTAGGGACACCGCAATAGAATACACTGAGAGTGAAAACAATAGATTGACACAAACAGAGAGATGCAGTTTTAGGGACACCGCAATAGAATACATTGAGAGTGAAAACAATGGATTGAAACAAACAGAGAGACTCAGTTTTAGGGACACCGCAATAGAATACACTGAGAGTGAAAACAATAGATTGACACAAACAGAGAGACGCAGTTTTAGGGACACCGCAATAGAATACATTGAGAGTGAAAACAATGGATTGAAACAAACAGAGAGACGCAGTTTTAGGGACACCGCAATAGAATACATTGAGAGTGAAAACAATGGATTGAAACAAACAGAGAGACGCAGTTTTAGGGACACCGTAATACAATACATTGAGATTGAAAACAATGGATTGACACAAATAGAGAGACGCAGTTTTAGGGACACCGCAATAGAATACATTGATATTGAAAACAATGGGTTGAAACAAACAGAGAGACGCAGTTTTAGGGACACCGCAATAGAATACATTGATATTGAAAACAATGGATTGAAACAAACAGAGAGACGCAGTTTTAGGGACACCGCAATAGAATACTTTGAGAGTGAAAACAATAGATTGAAACTAACAGCTGCGTAATCATGATGATTCTGCAAAAGATTCAAGTGACAAAAAGGAAAAGGAAACATTAGTAGCGTTTTGATGTCTATTACATATCATATTTATTACGAAATCGCCAAATTGTGTACGACGATGTTCTTTAGCCCGCATGGGTTCAACGACGAACCAGTCTTTATTTATTTATTTATTTGAGTTAGATTTCGTGAAATGTTGGGTTTTTACGCCGTAAAATTCAGATTTTGTGAGTCTCAAATGAAAAAGTAATTCATTCATTCATTCATAAGATTTATTTACACAATCCAACAACATACAGATATAACTAGTTAGAGTAGAGTCAATCGAGTTCCAGATTTTAGGTCCATTATAGATTATTGAATGACGTAGTACTTTAGATTTAATATTATCATTAATAATGCTATTAGCGTTTCTAGTGTTATAATTGTGGAGATCTTTATGTTTAGAGAAGAAACCCCCAAAAGAATTCTGGAGAGCGTTATTATTGAAACGGAACATAAATAAAGCAGTTTGAAGTTTGTTGATATCGAAGATATTAAGAGTATTAAAGTTGTGAAATAGAGGCATTGCACGCGAGTCATATTGAATGCGAGCAATGCAGGGATCTAAAATTTTGAGCTCACGTCTAATCCGAAGCTTATGCCCATTTTGCTACAAATCAGGCATGAATCTAATTTATAGATCAAAAATACATCAGCTAAACTTGATTAACGTTATACCAACCCTTACAGGTACTTGGGTTCTCACGGTTAAAAGTTTGTCCGACCCAAACTCCGACAATCAAACTGGGCTAAGGGTCCATATCCAAACTCTCAGTGCTTTTAAAGCGTTTTTCTAGCGATTTAAAAGCGCTTTTCCAACGGTATTTCGTTCTATTGTTAAAAGCATCGGAAAAAGATCGGTGATTAACTAGAAACCTCTCTACTTATCTGGCGTTAACAATAGAACTATTGTAGTACTCTCGATGGCCCAATTAGTGAAGCAGACACATGAAAGCGCGAGGAAGATTGTGTTATTAAGCTGACCAGTGTTCACCCGACCCCTGTTGTGACGTAGAGAGCGACCCATTTGCCAGATTGTACACCTATCGGGTTTCTAGAACAAGTCCCGGGGGGGGGGGGGGCACTGACATTTGAAAAGGGTATAGTTAGGTGCCGCGCTGAAGAACCCCTTTTCACCCTCTGCTGCTAGTTCTTATGACCCCCCCCCTTTTTTTGAGCCTGCATCAGTTTTTAAGACCCCATTTTCATTGAAAATTCAAAATTCGCGAAATTTTGCGTTCCAAAGCACCAATTTTGTGTTCCAAAGCCCCAATTTTTCGATAA
Source organism: Ophiura sarsii (assembly GCA_035610835.1). Lineage (NCBI taxonomy): Eukaryota > Metazoa > Echinodermata > Ophiuroidea > Amphilepidida > Ophiuridae > Ophiura > Ophiura sarsii. The sequence goes on from CM069455.1 coordinate 11,715,099, forward strand.
TTTTGCGTTCTTAAACCAAAATAAATCGAAAATTGAACTATAGGCCAGTTCTCAAGACCTATTTTTTGGGGAAAAAAATATGTTCCTAAGACCCTATCTTTCGTCATAAAATCCACTCAATTCAGTTCTTTAGCCCCCTTTTTGAGACCCTGGGCGGCACACCCCTACCCCAAAAAAAGTTGAGTGCCCCCCCCCCCCCCCCCCGGGGTACAAGTCCCAGGTTTTATCATGGCAGGTGATAGAGGCTAATCGCGACACTCCTCAAACCCCGACTCAAACGATATGTTTGTAGCCGCCTATTCATTGCTAGGCTTATCGTAATCCACTCGTTAACGTCATAAGAATAATCCTCCTTGAAGTGGCCTTTAAAGACTATTGTTCAGCCGTGGATGATTTTAGAGTAAGCAGGGAGGTGTCAATGACACCTCCCTGGTACAAGCATGGATAATGTTATCATTGAATACTAAACAATATGGGAGCCATTAAACATACAACGTGTTATTGTTTTCTGGTATAGGCATAATGTGTGTAATCAAGTAGCGTTATGAATCTTACTCCCCTAAATAGTGTCATTTTTCTGCGTTTTTAGACTATTTAAGAATGTTGCATACACTCTGAACGTGACCTAATAAATAATAAATAAATAATAAATATGAAGAAATTAAGTAATTAATGTAAATAAATAATATATAGATTAATAATTATATCAATAAAATAGTATATTAAGGCCTATTTATAATTAATTGATTGATAAATAATTAAATAAACATCAACAATTAAGAAAGTAAATACAAAAATAAATAAATAACGTTAAAATTATGTCAATATAAATGAAAACCCCGAACGGACGTATAATGAGAGAACAATAATAAATATTATATTTCGGCATACTTAAAACCCTAACCGACCACTACCCAGACTCGACCGCTCTAAGCATAGAGCACAAGGAATATAAACCGCCACAAAGATTCGAAGGTACGGCCTGCTGATTGAGAGTCCTAATCTTTACCAACTGAGCTATTTCGATTTTCCTGAAATCCTCAGCGCTTTATACCCAAATATAGTTCTCATTCAACTATTCCCTAAATACACACGGGTTTTTCAACACGGTGTTGTTGTCTATAAAATGAGTCTATGATTTATTAGATTTAACGAATAACAAATCCCGTACTTTGTGAACCGATTCTTAAAGGGGCGTGTACATCTCAAGTGTTTGTCCTGGACAAAAATCACATGACTCGCTTCGCTCCCAAGTCCTCGCGTGCCCGGCAAAAAGCCCATGATGCAATACTTAGTCGTAAAAGTGTGCACATAAATCGACAAAATGCTGTACAAACGAAATATAATATATCTAGAATTGTTTCAAAAAGTAGTGTTATTCGTTACATTTAAATCAGAATTACTTTCTTTAACAGTAAATAATCAACTTTTGAGCGAGAAACTATCTTAAAACTACAAAGATTAAGAAATATAAAGCATTTTAAACATCTAATTTAGAGAAGAGTGGTATGTTGAACCACATTACTTTTGTTTGTTATTGCGTTCACGTAGCGCATAGTTGGCTCAGCGGTAGAGCATTGGACTAGTAAACTGGAGGTCGTTATTATTTACGATTTCATTTTAATTTTCCACTGACTGTTTAGTGTGCATGGCATCATGAAATATGAATGAACCGCGGTATACCACCGAACTGTCCTAGTCCTATGCAATAGGCCAATACAATAGAAACTCGTTGTGTGTTATTATCGATTGAGCTAAACTTGTAAAGTAAATGCCAGCCGTTATGTAATACAAATCAATGTGCCTGTATTATTATTATTGAAATAATGTTGCGGTGGTGTAGGAAATAGGAAAATCGATTCAAGGACACGAGCCGACTGGCTTCTTATTTACATAACAATTGGTCTTTGCAGATCATGTTCATAGACTAGCTAGGGGCCATTCAATGTAAGCCTAGGAGTAGTAAACACAATTATATTTACAGAACATTCTTTATCGCAGTGAAATTGCAAAAGAAAAAAAGTATCATTCAAACAAACAGTGTAATAACAAAACAGAAAAGAAAACCATCCCCATCCGCAGGATTTGAACCACTGACCTCATGATTGTGAAGCCGGCGCTTTGACGTTTGAGCTAATGAAGGCTATACATAAACGTTTTGAAGAAAAACATTACATAGGGTTCAAAATACAAATATCTCTTAAATCGGAGGCTAAAATCGAAAGGACAAAAGTCGGAAACAATATCCTCTCTAAACTAATGACTTGGATTATATATTGTATAATACATAGGTATTATATTTAATAATACTCCCAAACACGATGGTCAATATATTACGCCCCTCCGTCATCACCCATCCATTGTACAAATATGTTACGTGACCTATCGCCAAAATGTTTTCAGCATTGATTTCAATGGAATGTAGGGGGAAATGGGCTACTTTCACAATATCTTGGCAATACTGCGCCAAACAATAGATGAATAGAGTGATGGAGCGGTAGCTTAATTCATATTTCTAGACGACCAGATACATTGATCGGCGGTGAACGTAAACATTTTATGATCGGATTTAAAAAGCTTATAAATAGTATTTCTTAAAGAATATAACACAACCTTCCTCGCGCTTTGATGTGTCTGCTTCACTAATTGAGTCATCGAGAGTACTACAATAGTTCTATTGTTAACGCCAGATAAGTAGAGAGGTTTCTAGTTAATCATCCATCTTTTCCCGATGCTTTTAACAATAGAACGAAATACCGTTGGAAAAGCGCTTTTAAATCGCTAGAAAAACGCTTTAAAAGCACTGAGAGTTTGGATATGGACCCTAAATAAAGGAACTGTTACAGCAAAATATGCATGGTAGAAATACACTTACGTTTAGGCCTACTGTAGAGAATTAATTTAATATCAATAGGCCGAAAAATAAAAAAACCGGATGGCTAACAGTAACACTGAACTGGTACAAAGTGATCATGGTGAGACCCCACCCCCGCCAACTATAAAAGACCCACTATAAAACTTAAGACCCCACTAAATAAAACCAGTGGCGGCGTCGTGGACATACATTTATTTAATACACGTGTTCTATGAGAGATTTGGCAAATTTTAGGAAAGGTTGCGTCCGCGAAGGGGGTTGTGAAATTTAAGCCTACACGTGTGTATGAAGACATGGGGTATGCCTGTCTGGATTACTAAGGGTACACTGGGTACCTGGAGTATGGAATATTAAGGGCACCTGTGATAACTGGATTTTAAGGATGTATGGGGTAGTAGGGCCTACCTGATCAAAGACACCTACCTGAGTGGTTATTTCATGTCTTATTATGGGATACTTATTATAATAGATAGCGTTTCTGAGTAGGCTTTAATAAGATCCCTGGATGTTTAAGGGCGCCGTGGTCCTGGGTAAGACGTTAAACCGCATCCATTAGAGGGTAGCTAGATACCCTGGGAACCGGTTCCCTTGTAGAGGAAATGCTACCAAAACCCGGTCAGCGATGAGCAGCAGCATCGTTGTAGTGTACGGCGGATGAACCAGATACTAGGTCAACGGCATAACACAGTGCATCAGAGATAGGTACTTGGCAGCCAAGGAAATGATCTGTGCATATAGGAGGGGCTAGTACAACCAGGAGGTTGGAATGGCACTCTACTGCGGATGTGGAAGGACCTGGCCCTCCACCACATCTATATTGGGTCTTGTTAGCCAACATGAGAGTTCAAAATAAATTAATGAAGACGGTATCGGATGGTGGGTCCCGCAGGCTTGAAGATACGACAAATGTTACTGGGGAAGAGAGAGATGCTACTCATAGTACTACTGGCTGTGATGACGGGGCACGACCAAACCCATTTTTTGGAAGTCATGCTCTTGATGGTCCCAGAGAGGAAAAGAGCAGCAACCCTCTAAGGAAATTGACCAACATAGCGACGTGGAATGTGCGCAGTATGTCAGCTGGAAAGCTGGAAATTGTCGAGCGAGAAATGACAAGATGTGACATAAAAGTTCTAGGAGTGGCAGAGCTGTGGTGGCATGGACAAGGGCGGTTTACTACGGACAATGGAAACACCTGCCTGTATTCCGGTAAAGACAGTGGGAGGAAAAGGATGGGAGTTGGTTTCATCATTGAAAAGAGAACAGCAAAATCTATTCTTGGATACAATCCTGTGAACGAACGAGTTATCACACTCCGTCTGAAAGGGAAGCCTATGAATGTGACTCTTGTACAAGTGTATGCACCGACATCAGACGCATCGGACGAGGTGATAGAAGAGTTTTATGAAGTGGTACAAGAAGTGCTGGATAACATCCCGAAGAAAGATGTGACTATACTCATGGGGGACTGGAATGCTAAGCTGGGAAAATCAGTAACAAAAACAGCCAACATTGGTACATATGGACTTGGAATTAGAAATGAGAGAGGTGATAGATTGGAAGAGTTTTGTATGACAAACAACTTAATTGTAGGGAACACCATCTTTTAACATCATCCTCGTAGGTTGTGGACATGGAAGAGCCCTGGTGATGGTGTGAGAAATCAGATTGACTATATCATGATTGGTAGAAGATGGAGGTCATCACTACAGAATGTGAAGACACGACCAGGTGCCGATTGTGGAAGTGACCACCAACTACTGGCAGCCAAATTCAGATTGAAGTTGAAAGCCAAAAGATCAAGTGCGCCACCAAGCAGATACGATGTTGATGACATCCCGTCACAATTTACTCTGGAAGTGAGGAACAGATTTTCGAAACTCTTACAGTCAGAAGAAGAGGAAAAAACACCAAATGAGCTTTGGGAGAGCATGAAGGAAATTGTCCAGTCTGAAGCCAAAAAGCACATCCCCAAAAAACAGAGGAAGAAACAAGTTTGGATCTCACAGAGCACATTAGATCTTGCTGATGAGAGGAAAAAGGCCAAAGTAAAAGGTAAAAAAGAGGAGTGGTCTCGTCTAAACAAGGAAGTTGCCAGGAGTGCTAGAGAGGACAAGAAAGCTTTTGTTGAAAAGAAGTGTGATGACCTCGAGTCCAGTGCAGGTGACTCAAAGAAGATGTTCAAAATAATCAAAGATGTAACCGGAAAATGGACCCCGAGAACTGATGTTATCAATGATGAAAATGGAAACACCTTGACAGAGACAGAGGATATAACGCGCAGGTGGGTGGAATATAGCACCATGCTGTATAACGCAAAGGACCCTCAACACACATACAGTCATGGATCAGCAGAAGATGAGCCTCCACCATTGAGATCAGAAGTACAGAAAGCATTACATCAGATGAAAAATGGAAAGTCACCAGGAACAGATGGCATACCTGCAGAAATGTGGAAGGCCACAGGTGAAGAAGGTGTTGATCTCCTGTGGCGTCTCTGTATTTCTATCTGGAAGGAGAAAGAATGGCCGAAAGACTGGTGTAGAGCTGTCTTCATTCCTCTACCAAAAAAAGGCAATTTGAAGGAATGCTCCAATCATCGCACCATCAGCCTCATTTCACATGCCAGTAAGGTGCTGCTCCGGATCATCATAAATAGAATGAAATTAAAGCTAGATCAGGAGATTTCTAGTATGCAGGCTGGTTTCAGAGAGGGGAGAGGAACTAGGGACCAAACTGTCGACATCAGGAACATCATGGAGAAGTGCAAAATACATCGACTCCCCCTGTACATGGTCTTCATAGACTACTCCAAGGCCTTCGACTGTGTCAGCCACAATGAAATGTGGGAGACCATGAAGAAAATGGGTTTCCCAAAACACCTCATCGACTTGACCTGTAGGCTGTATGAAGACCAAGAATCTGCAGTGAGAACATCAAGTGGTGATATAGAATGGTTTGCCATAGGAAGAGGATTACGGCAAGGGTGCATATTGTCACCAAGCTTCTTCAATGTGTATTCTGAAGATATTATGAGAGAAGCATTGGAGAGCTTTGAAGGTGGTGTGAAATTCGGAGGAATTAAAATTACCAACTTAAGATATGCTGATGATACCACACTCATATGCAGCAGCCGAAAAGAACTCATGGACCTTCTACAAAGGGTAAAAGAAGCAAGTGAGAAGAAAGGTCTTCTGCTGAACACTAAAAAGACAAAAATAATGGTAATGGACAAAGAGGACACAGGGGCTGACTTCTCACTAGATAAACAGAAGATAGATGTTGTACAACAGTTCGAGTACCTAGGATCTCTTATCAACACCAAGAGTGACAGTTCAACGGAGATCAAACGTAGACTGGCAATAGCTCGCAAGACATTACAAGATATGTCAACTATCTGGAAGAGCAAAGGGCTATCAATGAATCTCAAGGTACGCTTCCTGAAAGCAACCATCTTCTCCATCGCCACATATGGAAGTGAGTCATGGGCAATGACAAAGAATGACAGGAAACGAGTTGATGCATTTGAGATGTGGTGCTATAGGCGACTCCTACGAGTTTCATGGAGGGAGAAGAAAAGCAATCACTGGGTATTGGAAAAGGTTAGAACAAAGCTCACACTAAGGAGGGACATCAACATCAGAAAGCTGCGCTACTTTGGTCATATTACCAGGAGAGATAACAGTGTCGAGAAATTAATTCTGCAAGGTGCAGTAGAAGGTAGTCGTGGCAGAGGACGCCCTATAACATCATGGACTGATGACATTAAAAGGATCACTGGTTTAAGTACGATAGAAGCAACACGACGTGCATCAAACCGAACCAAATGGCGAGCTCTTGTGAAGGCCACAACAGCACCACCTGGTGCCATCTGACATAGAGAGAGAGGCACCGATATTAGGATTAAGGGCACCTGGAGTATCAAGGATCATGTTGACGACTAACCGTACACTACCATGTATACACTCTATGGGGTATCTGGGGTAGGTACAACATTTTTGTGGTGTACGGGGTAACTATAACATTGTGCCCCCCCCCCCCAATAGGGTATTGAAATTGGGTCCGAGATTCAAAGATAGCACAAAACTCAGGTTTCTGTGAACAAAGTATATTTCAAATGAAAACATAATTCAGGGATCTATAATTTTGAACTCATTATCTATTCTCATTTTGCTACAAATCATGAAGGTTATATCTAATTTAGATCATAATACTCAGCTAGCGAGGACCCGAGCGTAGCGAAGGTACCCGCTAGACTTATATATAAAATACGGAGTAGCCCATTCTTGTACGGAGATGTTCTTCCCTTTCCGCACTTCGATTGACTTCAAATTTTCTGTGCGAGTGCACAACGCGGGCCACGACGCAGAAATATGGATAGGCCAGAAAACCGTGATGTCTTTCATAAATGGGTATAGGCCTATAAGGACCTATTAAATAAAGGAACAGTTGTGAGCAAAATATGCATGGTAATTTCACTTACGTTCTAGGCCTACATATGCCTACTGGATAAATAATTTAATGTCAATAGGCCGAAAAATAGAAAAAACGGATGGCTCACTGAACTGGGTACAAAGTGATCATGGTGAGACCTCGCCTCCCGCCAACTATAAAAGACCAAGGCTATAAAACTTCAGACCCCACTAAATAAAACCAATGGCGTCGCGGACCTATTTTAATACAGTGTTCTATGGGAGACTTGACACATTTTCGTGAAATCTAGGGGTCACGACCCGTCGACCCTTCGACTCCCACCCTCTTCCGCCGCCTCACTAACCCCACTTTTTAAAATCCTAGGCCTACATAGTATGAACACATGAGTAGACCTGTCTGGATATTTATATATAGGGCACGTGGGGTTGGGGTACCTGGAGTATGGGGTGGAATCATTACGGGCACGTGTGATAACTGGATTTTAAGGATGTATGGGGTAGGACCTACCTGCTGATCAAAGAGTAAGACACCTACCCAAGTCATGTGAGTGTTTATTTGTTGTCTCATTTGGGTTACCTATAATCATATTTACCGTATCTGGGTAGGGCATATTAAGATCCCTGGATTATTGCACCGTGGCACTGATATTAGTATTAAGGGCAGCTGGAGTATCAAGGAATTAAACTATTGCTGTATCGCTTTGATTACTTACTGCACACTATCTTCTAGCGGGCATATCCGCGCTTCCCTTACTTGATAATCTGGATACGACCGGCATATGGGGTATCTGGGGTAGGTACAACATGTTGGGGTGTATGGAGTAACTGCAACATTGTTTCCCCAAAAATGGCGTATTGAAATTGGGTTCGAGATTCAAAATCAAAGATAGCACAAAACTCAGATTTCTATTCTATGAACAAAGTCTATTTCAAATGAACAAATAATTCAGCTATCTACAATTTTGAACTCATGTCTATAATCTTATGCCCATTTGGCTACAAATCTTGCAGGAATCTAATTTAGATTATACATCAGCTAGCGAGGACCCGAGCGTAGCGAGGGTACCCGCTAGTCTATATACTAATACGGAATCGCCAATTCTTGTACGGAGATGTTCTCCCCTTTCCGCACCTTCGTTTGACTTCAAATTTTCTGTGCGAGTGCCTATGGGTCCCACAACGAACCAGTCTATATTTGATTTTTTAAATTTGGGTTAGATTTTGTGATATTTTGGCTTTTTTAGCCCGTTGCTACGTTATTGCTACGCGTCGCGTATACGCTGAGCACGCCATGGCGATGGCCGGCGCAACGCACGCGTAATCGGGGGATCGCCGGTGCACGCGTAATCAGACGATTGCCGGGGCACGCATAATCAGGCGTTTACCGGCGCACGCGGCGTAATCGGGAGACTATCGGCGACGCGTAATGGCGCACACCGTAAGATGCACAAGCGTTAGTGGCGCAATATAAGCGTAGTTTGTTATGTCGTTTTCTTGTACTATAGGGTTTGCACTACGGAGCAACGGATGCTTGCCACCTTTACTCTACCGCATGGTGAGACAATAACAAAAAGGCAATCATAAATAGCCAGGGTATGTATACATGTCGGAAACCCTTTGAAGGAACTGGAAACCGTATAAGGTGCAAACCGTATAGTAGGCCTGCATCCAGGATAACATGTGTTAATAGTGAGTGACAGGGAAAATGCGTTTATACGACAGTGCCTCAATGTCACCGCGGACCCGGCAGGGTGCGCTATATAAAAACATAGATAGGCCAGAAAACCGTGATATCATATTATACATGGGGGATAGGCCTATAAGTAAACAAGGAACTGTTCCTGTTGCAAAATACGAATGTAGAAATACACTTCTTACGTTTAGGCCTACTGGAGAAATAATTTAATGTCAATAGGCCGAAAAATAAAATAGACGGATGGCTAACACTGAACTACAAAGTGATCATGGTGAGACCCCGCTTCCCGGCAACTATGAAAGACCCAAAACCACTAAATAAAACCAGTGGCGTCGCGTACCTAATTTTTTTTACGTACGTGTTCTATGAGAGACTTGGCAACTTTTAGGGGGGGGGGGGGGGGGGGGGTGGGGGAGTCCGCGAAGTGCGTTGTGAAATATATCCTGTCTGGATTATTGATAAGGGTACACTGGGTACCTGTATGGGGTATGGCATAGTAAGGGCACCTGTGATAACTGGATTTTAAGGATGTATGGGGTAGGGCCTAGCTGAGTGGTTATTTCATGTCTAATTATGGGATACCTATAATCTTATTTAGCGTTTCTGGGTAGGCCATATTAAGATCCCTGGATTATTAAGGGCGCCGTGGCACCGATATTAGGATTAAGGGCACCTGGAGTATCAATGACCACTTGCTATTTTCACAATAGCCTATACGCTTTGATCATGTTGAAGACTAACCGCACACTATCTTCTATGCCATGTATACACAATATGGGGTATATGGAGTTGGTACAACATTTGACGGGGGCGGTGTGGGGGTAACTATAACATTGTTTCCCTCCTAAATGGGGTATTGGAATTGGGTCCGAGATTCAAAGATATCACAACACTATGATTTCTGCGAACAAAGTCATTTCAAATGAAAAAAAAAATATTCAGGGATCTACAATTTTGAACTCATTATCTATGCCTATTTTGCTACAAATCATTAAGGTATCTTATTTAGATAATACTCAGCTAGCGAGGACCCGAGCGTAGCGAGGGTACCCGCTAGTATAAAAATAATAAGACATACTAAATGTTGAAATATTCTCCTCTAATATTCACGGCTGTTTGACTGTCCGATTTATAATTAAAATTATGGAATAAAAAAAGATTACATACACTGCAAAAAGGTTGCTTAAAATACGTTGCTAAAAGTACTTTTATCATCCGTTGGTTGACGTGTTGATTAAAATTCATTCAATATATGTAGAAAGTTAGGCGTTGTATAAAAGTAAAAAAATCCCAGCGTTGAGCAATTCGTCGAAAACAATGTCCTTAAAATGTTGGTGGAAACTGTTTCTGTTGCTAAAATATGTTGCGTAAAAATATTCCACTTTGGCAACTGTTGCATGAGCATTGAGGACAATCACGCAACAGTTGATGCAAGTTACGCACATGTGAATTTTAGGCAACTGTTGTCCAAAAAAGCCAATTTCGTGAGCTGTTGCATACTTGAACAACTGTTGAGTGAATATAATTGCCTAACTTTTGAGTAACTACAATTGTTCAACTGTTGGTGAAAACATTGGGCAAATTTTACTTAACAGTTGAGCGGTTGCATACTTGAACAACGTTGTTTAAAATGTTGAGTAAATATGTAAGCAACCTTTAGCGCAGGACCACAATTAGATTTATTCTGTCTTGGCATCCAAAACGGAATACACTGACAAAAAGTTTAAAATTGCCATAATTGTTTGACATATATTTGTTCATGAATATCATTTCAACGGTGTTATAGCGACGTCACTAGCGATGAATAGTGAATAGTCCATTTTTATAGCCAAAAAATACACGACATGGACATATACTAAATAGTTCATGTCATGTGATCTTTTCTACACCAAAAGAATCACATAAATATGTTTATGTATTATATGATATGGACTATTTATACCTTCACCCAGATAGCAAGACTACGTTTGGCAAACGTTCACAGTAATAACACCAGTGATAAGAGATGTCAGATATCATGTATAAGCCTATAGTTTAATAACATGTTAAAATAAATTACAGATTCACTACCGAACGGGAAAAGTGTATGTAGCTCTGCTGCATCGCCTAGAATTCCCATTACAAGTTACCGGTTCACTACCGGGAGGAAGTGATGTATGTAGCTCTGCTGCATCGCCCAGATTTCACATTATTTTGCCTACCGCGTGTTGCTATACAAAAATGCTCAATATATAATAAAAAACTTGACACAAATAAAATACCCAACATATGGCTATATTTGACAAATTAAGCAACAATTGCTATACAAAAATGCTCAATATATAATGAAAACAATTCACAAATTAAGCAACAGTCACAAAATGCCCAACAAATGGTTAATTAATAATACCCAACTGTTGTGTAATTACAATTTTGCAACTACTGAGTAACTGGAATTGTTCAACTGTTGGTGAAAACATGTTATCCAACGGTGTTGGGTAAATTTTACGCAACTGTTAAGCGGTTGCATACTTCAACAACGTTGTGTAAAATGTTGAGTAAATATTTAAGCAACCTTTTTGTAGTGGCCCAGTTATGGTTTGAACTGATTTAGGTAGCGCTAATGAATACGAGTATACGGTGAAAATGTAACGATAATTGTTCGAGCCCTTTTTAAATTATCGGCATTTTCTACTTTACACACATTTTACATGTAACTCTATGGGAAATGTGGCCGATGAGGGCGCTATTATAGTAAATAATAATATTCAAAGCTCTATTTCTCAGAAATGGCACCTACAAATGTTCTGAAATTTCTACAAAAGATGGCCAGTATATTCAGGTACTTGAATCAGTTAAAACCAGAGCCGGGGCAGCAAGTTACGGTGTTCTCAGAATAAATCGGACAAATCATGTGGGATCAAACAGCCGTGTATTAGTGTTACTCCATTCCTGATAACTGTTTCTATATATAACTACTATTATCCTGTAAGAGGAAAATTGCAATTTTGAAATTATGCAAAATCATAACTATGTTATAAATCCCTATTGACGAACCTGCCCCATCACCATAGGGCGTATTAGAACTGGAATCGATCATTCACGGCCGTAGTACACTGATTACGAACGGTGAAGCCGTCGACCAGTATACCGACATTAGCGACCGATTATTAAGTTTGCGAGTATGTGGGTGTCAAGGTTGATCTAATCAATGCTTCTTCTGGTTCTGTTAATGACAATAATCAAACAATTTATATAGAAATACTAAAAATATATTATGAAATAATACGTCTACAATATAAAGGCGTTTCAAGTTTTCGTTAGAACACAGTAGATCGCGTAACCGATGGTGTAACAAGCGCTTACATCATGGAGCATCAGTACAACAGCGGCGCAATGTGCACCGAAGAAAACACCCTTAATATCACCGACTTGGAGACGGGTATGTCTCTTTTAAAAACACCATCGGATAGGGTGTTTTTATTTACGATGTGTTCTATTTTATTTACTATGGGATGGTCAGGCAATGTTGCATTTCTTTACACGGTGTACCGTATCTCTTATATGCGGACCGTTACGAATGCGTATCTGTGCAGCATTGCCATGAGTGACATCATATGCTTTGCTTATATGTCCGTTTTGGTGATTTGGACAATCCTCACGGTTTCATTTAAAAACGGGAAACCTTTTACTACGACATCAGGATGCATCATTGGAGAATCGATAGGATATTTGTTAGTATTCGCATCATGTATCCAGATAACTCTGGTTTCAATGGAAAAATTTTACGCTGTATGTTTGCCGTTACGTCACTTTGCACTTGCAGGAATGTCACGCACCAAGAAGTTAATCTTGGCTAGTTGGATCTTAGCAATCTTGTTGACAGTAGCGACAATACCCCAGGCTGGGCAACTAGAAACAATTTGCATTATTTGGCCAAATACAGGGGAATTTAACGATCTACCGATCAAGATGTCAACTTGTTCTCTAAAGTACTACACTACTGGAACTCATATTTACATTATTATAATATTGCTCATGATATATTGTTCTCTTATAGCGACAAATATTGTAATGTACGCAGCAATTATCAGAGCTCTAACTAATCGTACCGCTCTCAAAGGCTCAGGTAATGAACAACAGGGCATTGATATTCGCAATCAAGTTGCTAGATTATTGGTCGTCAATGGGACAATATTTTTCATTTGTCAGACGCCAAGTCGAATTTATGTAGTCAATGAAATTTTGAAGGATATAGGTATCCAAATTGTTCCTACTGAACTCACGTTTTCTTTGTCAATGATTTCCCTGTTGTTACTTATTTTCAATTCTATGGTTAATCCATATGTTTGTGTTTTATGTAGTAAATCCTATCGCAATGCGTTCTTTGAAGCATTTAACTTAAGAAAGATCACTAAGACATCGTCGATTGCACAGAGAACTGTCAGTGGATTAAAGACGCAGTTATAGGGACACCGCAATAGAATACATTGACAGTGAAAACAATGGATTGAAGCTAACAGAGAGACGAAGTTTTAGGGACACCGCAACAGAATACATTGGGAGTGAAAACAATGGATTGAAACAAACAGAGAGACGCAGTTTTAGGGACACCGTAATAGAATACATTGAGAGTGAAAACAATGGATAGAAACAAACAGAGAGACGCAGTTTTAGGGACACCGCAATAGAATACATTGGGAGTGAAAACAATGGATTGAAACAAACAGAGAGACGCAGTTTTAGGGACACCGCAATAGAATACACTGAGAGTGAAAACAATAGATTGACACAAACAGAGAGACGCAGTTTTAGGGACACCGCAATATAATACATTGAGAGTGAAAACAATTAATTGAAACAAACAGAGAGACGCAGTTTTAGGGACACCGCAATAGAATACATTGAGAGTGAAAACAATGAATTGACACAAACAGAGAGACGCAGTTTTAGGGACACCGCAATAGAATGAATTGAGAGTGAAAACAATGAATTGACACAAACAGAGATACGCAGTTTTAGGGACACCGCAATAGAATACATTGAGAGTGAAAACAATGGATTGAAACAAACAGAGAGACGCAGTTTTAGGGACACCGTAATAGAATACATTGAGATTGAAAACAATAGATTGAAACAAACAGAGAGATGCAGTTTTAGGGACACCGCAATAGAATACATTGAGAGTGAAAACAATGGATTGAAACAAACAGAGAGACGCAGTTTTAAGGACACCGTAATAGAATACATTGAGATTGAACACAATAGATTGAAACAAACAGAGAGACGCAGTTTTAGGGACACCGCAATACAATACATTGAGAGTGAAAACAATGGATTGAAACAAACAGAGAGACGCAGTTTTAGGGACACCGTAATAGAATACATTGAGATTGAAAACAATAGATTGAAACAAACAAAGAGACGCAGTTTTAGGGACACCGCAATAGAATACATTGAGAGTGAAAACAATGGATTGAAACAAACAGAGAGACGCCGTTTTAGGGACACCGCAATAGAATACATTGAGAGTGAAAACAATGGATTGAAACAAACAGAGAGACGCAGTTTTAGGGACACCGCAATAGAAGACATTGAGAGTGAAGACAATGGATTGAAACAAACAGAGAGACGCAGTTTTAGGGACACCGCAATAGAAGACATTGAGATTGAAAACAATAGATTGAAACAAACAGAGAGACGCAGTTTCAGGGACACCGTAATAGAATACATTGAGATTGAAAACAATAGATTGAAACAAACAGAGAGACGCAGTTTTAGGGACACCGCAATAGAATACTTTGAGAGTGAAAACAATGGATTGACACAAACAGCTGCGTAATCATGATGATTCTGCAAAAGATTCAAGTGACAAAAAGGAAAATGAAACATTAGTAGCGTTTTTATGTCTATTACATATCATATTTATATACTAATACGAAATCGCCAAATTGTGTACGGCGATGTTCTCTAGCCCGTATGGGTCCTGTCTTTATTTATTCATTTTTAATTTGAGTTAGATTTCGTGATATGTTGAGTCTCAAATGAAAAAAGAATGCAGGGATCTACAATTTTGAGGTCATGTCTAATCCGAAGCTTATGCTAATTTTGCTACAATCAGGCGTGAATATAATTGTTAGATCAACAATAATGCAGCTATTGAGGCACACGCTAAGTGTTTCTATATTTTAATTGAAACATTTTGGAGATTTGTTTCTGTCATCGATATTATCCGTATATGTTTCGAACCATAGATGGACTTTTTAGAATAAAGCCTTGTTTCTTCAGCATCGTAAGTTCATTTATTAGATAGTAAAGGAATTTTCAAGGACGTTGCAGCGTTGTACTCGTCGCGATCGACTATAAGGCTACCACTTGTAACACAACCAGTTCCGTGACGCTATATTCCCGTCGGATTGTATTGCAGTACAACGTGCAAATCCCCATTGAAACATTTACTATTTGACGGGAAACCGCTAAAATTCGCTGACAACTGGTATAACCTAAACTTGATAAATGTTATACCAACGCTTATAGGCACATGGGTTATCACAGTTAAAAGTTTGTCCGACCAAAACTCCGACAATCAAACTGGGTTAAAAGGTCTTGGACAAGTGTTGTACCTGGTTTCCTTTGAACAAGGTCTTGCATTGTAGTTTTCAATATTTAAACCAACGCGCAACGCCAATACCTTCCGACACAGAGCTATCATGATAATGCAGTAGCTCTAATGATTCGAGAAATTCATTGTACAATAAATGAGAAGTGTCCAACTAGCCTATGACATGTACGATTTGACCGAGACAAAATTGCAACATAAGTGTTTTTTGTTGCAACCTTTTCGTCATCGACAATGTGTAAAAATTGCTAATTAGCATATTCCGAAAATTACCATTTGGCTATATTTTCGCATTTTGGCGTATTTTACAATATTGGCTGCCAGGCTTTTTTGAAATTAGATATAGGCCTAGTCGGGTATAGGCTTTAGGGGGGGGGGGGGGGGGTTACCGTGCAACCTAGGAGTCCCCGAAACATTTTTTTTTTAAATTTCTTTCATGGCCCTAAAACATATTCAGGATGTTACCAAAAATAATGTTGGTATACAAAGGGTTATTCAGCGTTTAAAATTGCAGCCAAAACTAGTCATAAAATGACATGTAGCCTATTAAGCAATCAAAATGTATAGTGAAAGTATAGTTTTAATAGTGGGATGTATGTATTAGAAGACAACTATACATTCATATCCAGTAGTTTTGCTTTGTTAACATACTTAGGTCTAAGTTGGCCGCCAAGATGGCCGCCAAGATGGCCGCCAAAATAGTAAAATTCCATCAAATGACATATATCAACTAACATGTATGATCAGAGTATAGTTTTGACAATGGAATGCATGTTATACCACTAGAAACTAGTATTTTGGCTTTGCTAACATACTTGAAATCCAAAATGGCCCTAAAATAGCTGAAAATATTGTCAAATTACATCAAATGAGATGGTATCAACCAAAATGTATGTTAACGAAGCAAAAATACACATACATCCAACTATTAAAACTATACTTTCACCACGCATTCTGATTGCTATATGCCATTTTATGAAATTTGACCGGTTTTGGCGACCATTTTGGACGCCATCTTGAATAACACGAAATTGTTTTTGGTAACATCCTGAATATGTTTTAGGACCATGAAAAGAGTCAAAAATGTTGGTTTGGGGAGTCCTCGAAAATTGTCATTTTTATATATTAAGCTTGAGTTCACATGAATACATTAAAATACATGAAAGGGGCCGGCTTACGGTGATTTTGTTCTTTTCTACAAACTGATATGACGTTCATAAACATGTATGTGTTTACTAGTATCTTATCATACAATCTCATTTATCTGATAATTGAGTTACAGTGTTATTACCAAAAAAAATCGAAATAGTATAATGTTTTGGAAAAACACTAAAGGTGCTGTCACACCTAGCCGATTTTGCTCGCCGGAGAAATACCGGAGCACAAATTTGGCAATTTTCGGGGATCGGTACTAGTACAGTAGCGCAACGGTATCACATCGCTAAGAACGGTAGTACATCGTCGAGCATAGACTTGCAGCAAGTCCGTAGGACACAGACAATGACGGTATGGTGTTATGTGAGATAACGAATTGAAATACCTAAAAAATTAATAATGAAGCGTGAAGTATCATTATTTCAGTCTTGTAAAAGACATTCCAGCACGTACGTTTTATCATAACTTTCAAAATCGCACTATGTTTTGGGAATTTCCCCATAGATTCCGTGTAAACTTCAATTAAGTCTAATACAGCGCCACAACATTATGACGCTCACCAATGACGTCACTGGTTGAACAAAAGTAGTTGAGTGGCACACCCCTGCTACTATTATGAGGGAACCAGAGAGCCGTCGATTCAAGAGCTGTCACACCTAGCCGATTTGGCTCGCCGAGGCTATACCGTAGCACAAATTTGGCGGATTTTTGGGGATCGGTACTAGTACGGTCTCGGGGGTGGGGTGTTCTCACATTAATATGGTATACGTATATGTGCCTGCCTTTTGGGGTGCTTTTTCGCAAACATTGGTATAGCGATGGGGTGTTTTCATCACAGACCAAAGCGCCCAATTGGCATAAATTGGGTGTATTTGGAGGATTTTTTTTGTAAAAAGCAAATTGGGTGCTTTGCGAACAAAATTGGTGGGTGGGAAATGGACCCGAAATTAGGTATAGAGAAAGTCAAATTATCGAAGTCCGGCAGGCGCATCCACGTACGATTTTGGCGAAAGTACCCCCTCCCCCCCGGTGTACGGTAGCGCAACGGTATCACATCACTAGAATGGTAATACATCGTTAGTACATCGGCAGGACTACCGACGGTTAGGGATTTTATTTTAAGGCGCTCTCCGGTGGCCTCATAGTAGCAGGGGTATGCCACTCAACTTGTCGATCTGAAGCTACTATTGTTTAACCAGTGACATCACTATGGTGAGTGTCCCAATGTTGGTGGCACTGTTTGTATCGTCTGCTTTGTATTAGACTTCATGAAGTTTACGCGGTTGTTGGACAAATTCCCCAGAATTGTGCGGTTTGAAAGTTATGATAAAACGTACGTGCCGGACAGTTTTTACAAGCCTGAAATATATGATACATTATTTATTTAAGGTATTTAAATTCATTCTCTCACTTTAATTTACACCATACCGTCATTGTTTGTGTACTACATGTACATCGTCAGGACATCGTCAGAACATCGGCGAAAAAATTAGCACATTTTTGAACATGCTCAAAAAGTTCTGCCGTTGCGCTGCCGAAGCGAGCAACGGGACTACAACGGCAGCACTCCGGTATGGCTTCGTTAAGTGTCTGTAGAGCACAGGAAGCGCCCCGTTATGGATCGGCGGCTCTCCCGTGGCCTCATAGTAGCAGGGGTATGCCACTCAACTTGCCGATCTGAAGCTACTATTGTTTAACCAGTGACGTCGCTGGTGAGTTACCCAATGTTGGTGGCGTTGTTTGTGTCGTCTACTTTAGGAATTAGATTTAATTGAAGTTTACACGGAATTGTTGGGAAAATTCCCCCAAAATGGTGCGGTTTGAAAGGTATGATAAAACGTACGTACAACCTAGCAGGAAATTGTGGTTGTCCGTTAGAATTGTTGGTTGTCCGTTTTATATGTGTTTATTTGGTTTAACTTAGTAATTTATGCCCAATGCGATTTTGCGCCTCAGAATGTGTAACAGAAACAGACCGGATGGGAGCCATGTTGAACACTATTGCTTCATAGAGGTAGGTACCGAGTATTGTCAGAGTTTACAGGCCGGATGGGAGCCAGGTTGAATACTATTGCTTTACTATTGCGAAACAGTGTTCTAAATTCTGAAGCATACAACACCTTTGCTAGTGTGGGGTCTGACCATGATAGACATGATAGAATTGTCTCTGCTAGCATCCGATTAAGCCTCAGGAAGAGTAAGATCATCAAACGGAAAAAGCAGTACGATTTGAATTTACTGACAACTGATCAAGATCTACAAGCTAAAATAGCATAGAGGTGCATAATAGGTTCCAGCCCATTCAGGTTGATGTAGAAACTGCGACTGACAGATACACAAGGTTCATTACAGCCACCCAAGAAGCTGCAGAAGAAGTCATTCCTGCGAGGAAGAAAGAGAAAGGAACCAACTTCTCAAAAGACGCCCGGGTTACCAGGGCGAGAACAAAAATTGATGAAGCGTATGCAAAATATCAACTAAACACTAACGATGAGGATAATAGAAGACATTATAAGGATGCTAAGAAGAGCCTAGGGGAGGCTTATGATCAAGTGAAAGAGGACGACCTTACCAATAAGCTAAGAGAGGTAGAAATGCTCACATAAACAGCAAGCATGGTAAGAGTTGGAAACTGATAAACCAAATATCAGGAAGATTGACAATAAGAAAGGGGCAAAACAAAGGATCTACGGAAAAGGAGAGATTAAATAACTGGTACACTCACTTCAAATATCTAAGCGGGAGTCCACCACATAAGTAATGAGGATGAGGAAATTGCTCCAATACTATATCTCAACATTAAAGTAGGAATCTTTGAATTGAAGGAATATAAGAAGGCTATGAAGGCACTAGTAGAGGGGAGAAGCTGCGGGGAAGATGGTATTACACCTGGAATGCTAAATAGAGGTGATTTGGATAACATCATTCTTGACTTCTGCAATGATGCCTTGTTGAACGGTAAAAAGCCAGACCAGTGGTCCATTCTCAAAATAGTACCAATACTGAAATCAGGATATCTCAGCTTGGGGGGGGGGGGGGGGGGGGGGGGGGGGGGGAGGCAACTACCGTGGAATAAGCCTGAGTTCAATTGTTGCCAAGCTATACAACAAATTCTCAACAAAATAAGACCGGAGCTCGATGTCCACCTAAGAGCTAATCAAAATAGCTTTAGAGTTGTACCTACCGTAGGTCATATACTTGCCCATCGAAGAACTATTTGGGGAATTAGATCAAATAACCTGCCAGCCATCATAACCTTTATTGACTTCAAGAAAGCGTTTGATACAATACATAGTGGACAAATGCTGCAAATACAGAAAACCTATGGTGTACCCGATCAGCTTACAAATGCGATGGCAGATATATACAAAGACACCAAGGCAAAGGTTATATCACCAGATGGAGAAACAGAGGTGTTTGAGATACTGGCTGGAGTACTGCAAGGAGACACCCTGGCTCCATATCTCTTTGTCATCGTTCTTGACTATGCCCTAAGAGAGGCCATAGATGGCAGAGAAGAAGAACTAGGATTCCACATTAATAAAAGAAGCAGCAGAAGAATAGGACTAACCGTATTAACTGACTTAGACTTTGCTGACGACATTGCACTGTTGTCGGAGGAAGTGTCTCAAGCGCCAGGTTGAACACTATTGCTTCATAGAGGTAGGTCACCGAGTATTGTCAGAATTTACAGCCGGATGAAAGCCATGTTGAACACTATTGCTTCATAGAGGTAGGTTACCGAGTATTGTCAGAATTTACAGCCGGATGGAAGCCAAGTTGAACACTATTGCTTCATAGAGGTAGGTTACCGAGTATTGTCAGAATTTACAGCCGGATGGGAGCCAGGTTGAACACTATTGCTTCATAGGTTACCGAGTATTGTCAGAGTTTACAGGCCGGATGGGAGCCATGTTGAACACTATTGCTTCATAGAGGTAGGTTTAACAATCTATGTTTATTGTTAAAGGTAGATGACCCGATCACATTTTCGTAACACAGAATTATTTCAAACATACGGAGAGTTTCATATCATATGAAAGCTCGTATTTTTCTCATCATCATACTGAAATTTGACGGCCTAAATCGGTATAATTACGGAGAAATCGATGAAATAACGTCGAATTACCGCGAATGGTGGTATACCACCGATATAGTTTGTGTACTACTCAATGGGTACAGTTCACAGCATCTCGTGCGTCTAAAATAAGAACCATTAGAGCTATGCAACTCAAACTTTGGAACACGACTTTTTTAAGGATGACCTTTCATGTAGAATAGAAAACTTTAAGTTGAAAATCGGAATATGATCGGGTCATCTACCTTTAATTGGTAAGAATCAATTTGAATGTTTATGCAGTGGGAGTGGTTTAATATGTAAATCATAAAAAGACGGGGTTTGATTAGACGCTTCGATTTTTTTGCTGCCTTTTACCAGGCCGTGCTGGATGGCAATGTAGCCATCAAGCGCAATCGCGGGTTTTCTGCCACGGGTTTTCTGCATTCTGCACCCACTTCAAACCGCCGCACCCAGGCCGCGCCGTGTGTGCCTGTTTGGCGTAGTACGTACGAAAAACAAGTAAACAACTCGCTGGATTCGTTTATTTTATGAATGGGTAAGATGGTTAACTTGTTGTAGATTAAATTATTATGAAAACATATTTTTAGGAAAAATCATTTTGGAATGAGATAATTATGATACTATGCATACAAAAGAGAATAAAAGATGGTAATTTTAGTTTGGTTGCCAGACTATGGTGTGATAATGGATGGACATATCCATATTTTGAGTAGTGGATGTCGGCTACTCTCTAACATAATTGTACATATTAAACTGCACAGCATAATCAATTTTTCAAAGTCTCTCTTGGGTTGATACCATATCACATCCACATGACGACATAATGTTTCAACACAGAAAATATCAGCAAAGTACAACACGATCTTTGTACATAAATCATAGAAATACATTTATTTATTTACCTATTTTGAATATACACAGCAGGATTCCTTTCAGATTTTTAAAAAAGTACAATGCGCCCTCTAGTGTTGAATTATTAGAAGTGCAACGTTGTTTGCTATGTTTTAGAAACAGTTGAAGGAGGACATAGTTTCCTTGGTAGGTGTTGACCGGAGAAAAGGTCCAAGGTAAAATAATGCGTACGTTATTATCAACCTCTAATCTAATTGTGTGTGTGCTCTTGGTTATATTTGCTCAACATTTTCCTTTAAGGGGGCACTTAAGAAAGGGTTTTTTTTTGGAATTTTGTGAGTGCTGTAATTATTGAACTATGACTCAAATGTATATAAAAGTATACATGGATCAGACCATGTTGATTTTTTGAGAAAATCACACAAAAATCACTTTTTTGACCCACATTTTTTTAACAAAGCTAACAAAATTAATTTTGAGTAAAAAATGCCCAAATCGCTTGATGATGATGTAAAGACACTAACTCAGGGACGATTTGTTTTCTTTTAACTTAATCTAATATTTTGAAATTTTCACTAAAAAGTGTCAAAAAAAATAGTTTCCATTTATTTTCACTTTTTGGTCAAAATTTCAAACAATATTAGATTAGGTTTAAAAAAATCGTCCCTAAGTTAGTGTCTTTACATCATCATCAAGCAATTTGGGCATTTGTACCTCAAAATTATTTTTGTTAGCTCTGTTCAAAATAATTCGGGTCAAAAGAGTGAATTTTGTGATTTTCTCAAAGAATCAACATTTTTGGTCAAAATTGACGCCAGATTTGGATTCTCTGATCCATTCCCTTTCCAAAAATGTATACTTTTATATGCATTTCATTAATAGTTCAATAATTACAGCACTCACAAAATTCAAAAAATTAAATCAAAAACTTCCTTAAGTCCCCCTTTTAAATCATGTAAAATTTAAAATCAAATAGAAACATTGATTAAGTTATAATGGGGTTATAATACAATTATCGTTTACAAAGTTTTGTATGCATTTTTATATTAATGAATTTCTAGTCTTTGATTATATAGATATACTTGTATTGTTAATGACTGAAGCATGTGACAGCATAGAATAGACAAGTAAATGTTGTTATTAAATTTGCGAGTATTATGTGTGTCAAGGTTGCTGTATTTAATGCTTCGTCTGATTATTTTAATGACAATATCAATAATATGAACACATTATGAAATAATACGTGTACAATATATAATAGGCGTTTCAAGTCTTCGTTAGAACACGGTGGGGTGCGTAACTGATGGTGTATAAGCGGTTACTAGTAATTACAACATGGAGCATCAGAACAACAGCGGCGCAATGTGCACCGTAGAAAACACCCTTAATATCACCGACGTGGAGACGGGCATGTCTCTTTTAATAACACCAACGGATCGGGTGTTTTTATTTACGATGTTTTCTCTTTTATGTGTTATTGGATGGTCAGGCAATGCTGCATTTCTTTACACAGTGTATCGTGTCTCTTATATGCGGACCGTCACGAATGCGTATCTTTGCAGCATTGCCATGAGCGACATCACCTTCTTTGTTTATATGTCCGTTTTGGTGATTTGGACAATGCTCACGGTTTCATTTATTAACGAGAAACCTTTTACCACGACATTAGAATGCATCATTGGAGAATCTATAGGATATTTCTTATACATAGCATCATGTATCCAGATAACTCTGGTTTCAATGGAAAAGTTTTACGCTGTATGTTTGCCCTTACGTCACTTTACAGTTGCAGGAATGTCGCGCACCAAAAAGTTGATCGTGGCTAGTTGGTTCTTAGCAATCTTGTTGACAGCAGCGGCAATACCTCAGACTGGGCAACTGGAAACAGTTTGCATTATTTGGCCAATTACAGAGGAATTTTACGATCTACCGATCAAGATGTCAACTTGTTCTCTAAAGTACTACACTACTGGAACTCATATTTACGCTATTACAATATTACTCATGGTATATTGTTCTCTTATAGCGACAAATATTGTAATATACGCAGCAATTATCAGAGCCCTAAATAATCGCACCGCTCTCAAAAGTTCAGGTAATGAAAAACAGGGCATAGACATTCGCAATCAAGTTTCTAGATTATTGGTCGTCAATGGGATAATATTTTTCATTTGTCAGACACCACAACGAATTTATGCAGTTAATGAAACTTTGAAGGATATAGGTATCCAAATTGTTCCTACTGAACTTACGTTTTCTTTGGCAATGATTTCTCGGTTGTTAGTTATTTTCAACTCTATGGTTAATCCATATGTTTGTGTTTTATGCAGTAAATCCTATCGCAATGCGTTCTTTGAAGCATTTAATTTGAGAAAGATCACTAAGACATTGTCGATTGCAGAGAGAATAGATGTCGCTGGATTAGAGACGCAAATTTAGGGACACCGCAATAGAATCAAAGATGTTCTAGTGCAGGGATGATAAACTCTATTGAAATGTCGTTAAGAACCGATACTATGTGTGTTTCATAGTACCTGTATGACATGGCATGTTGAAAAAAGCGGTGATTAGTATGGGCATTGGTAGTCTTTTGCGACAACAGGATGGCCCATGTAGTGGCTGTTGTGACACAAATCTAACGTTAAAAACGAGATGGCACGGTGAAACTGTAAATACTTCTAACAATTTCAACATATTAAATTATCACATACATTCACCGTGTCCGATTGATTTTACTATGTGTGATAATTGTACATAACCTCTCCACCCAGTGTTTTTATAGAGTTAAGGGATCACGTCAAAACTCGACCGCCCGTTGACCGCCGGTTACGGCCGGTTCCGCCCGGTTCTCACAAAACGTGTCGTCTGTTATAATATACACACATGATGAGGTCAAATAGTTACACTCTGGTGAACACGACCGGTTGATAGTGCCTCGTCACACGCGTGAGCAATAAAGTCTTGAAGTAATGGGTTCTCAAGTCTCAGTTGTCAACCAGTACAATACAGCTATTGATTTTCGCTGGGGTTGGCCTGTTTATGGTCACAGGTCACTAATAGGTATATCAAATAAGGTGGAGCCGTTTCAAAAAATCCTTAAAATCGTGATACGTGTCTCTATTTTAAATAGAAGTTGTCAAAAAAACATAACATTTTTGGTATCATATTAAAGACAATTTATCCAGCTACCGAATAAAAAAAGGATTAAAGCCACATGTTTAGCAACAGTGAAGTTATCAATCTAAACGTCGAGTGAGTCAAGGGTGGAGCCGGTGGGTGAGGCGCCGGTGGGTGAGGCGCCCATAGGTTTCTCCACAAAATAGCGGAAAACTAGAACTTTTGAAATTGATGCCATTTTAAAAGTATACATAGGAAAGTTTTCAAACTTCTCATATGTGTTAATAACATGTGCCTGCTACTATGAATAATAATAATATTGAATTGTTATCTAGACATTCTCTACTAGAATATGATGTTCAATTCAGGGAGTGTTTTAACGTAAAAAATACACAGTTTTATTCATTTTATTGATTAAACAATGGCCAAATCGCGGTCTCTCTATTTCATTTGTGTGACTCTTGTGTGAATCAGAAGTGTTTCTTCACAGAATTGTTCATAGATTTATGAAAAATTTGCTATTTAGACCTATTTTGGACCACCCTGTATTCAAAATAAAAGGAACTTTAATGATATTCATGTAGTTCATTTTGATAACCATTTTCCTTTAAATTAAATAGTCCATGCTAACTAAATTTCATAGAATATGATATACAAACCTTCATTTTATGCATTATTTCATCATAATTTTAGACACCCTGTATTTTTCCTTTGTACATTTTGGGCAGGTGATTCTTAGCAAATTTAGTAGCACCTTCTGCGGTTGTTCCGATTTTGGTGACTATCTTCAGCTAAACCCTAATTGTACAAACTATCAAAATATTTTGTGAGGAGCAAAAACGATCAACTTTTTTATGTTCCACCCTGTAAAAATGTTACACACCCTATATAATTTGATTATTTTTTGCAAAAATGAAAAACCTTGAATCATAAGCTTTCCAACAATATATAGTTTGTGGGTCATTAAGTATGTAAAACTTAAGTTTTGTCCCGTTTAATCAGAATTGGTGCATTTCTCAACATTATTACAAGTGAAACATTTTTTTGGACCAGTTTGTGACTTCTGACCTTATAGCTCAATTAGCTTTTTAAAATCAATACGGAAAGTCTATGAATGGGTTTTTTATAGAACGATTATAGAGAGAGCTATTATGACCGCAAAGTAACAGATTGATAGTGTAAATTGGTCCGGTTACAGCATTAAGTCAACCGGCGGTTGTTCAGTGTTGCAGTGCGTGAATATTCATATACCAGTAAAACATTTGACCTGAAAGAACCGGGCGGAACCGACCGTAACCGGCGGTCAACGGGCGGTCGAGTGTTGATGTCTTCCCTAAACTCGAATCCACGCGCTATGGATTATGTGTGCATATTGTTCATATCGATACTAATAGATGCAATCGTTAAGGGAACGAGAGTGAATATTTAGTTGGTGACTTGTTGTTGACTTATTTCATGACAGGGCTAAATACTGCACTTCTCAGTTCATCTTGGTCCGAAACACACTAGCCTAGGACATTACGAATTGACCTAGACAAACTTGCAACATAAATTGTTTTTGTTGTAACTTCTTCTAGATCACATTCCCAACAATATATCAAAAATCGACAAAAATCGACAATTGGAACAAAATGCTAATTAGCATATTCCGAAATTACCATTTTGGCTATATTTTCGCACCTATTGTTGTTGATTAACACAAATTTCGGAAAGTATAATTGAATTAATCAGCAGCCATGCTCAAATTATCGTGGGAACACACGTGTATTGAAATATTATTTTTGTCTAAATATCTAAAATGGGGGTTATTCTTGAAAATGACGTATTTTACAAAAATTGCTGCCTTTTTTGAAAATAGATATAGTCGGGTAGAGGTTATATGGGATTACCGTGCACCTCAGGAGTACCCGAAACCAAATTTTCTGACTTCCTTTCAAGGTCCTAAAACATATTCAGGATGTTACCAAAAATAATGTTGGTATGTAAAGCGTTAATCAAGATGGCGTCCAAAATGACCGCCAAAATGAGTCAAATTTCATAAAATGACATGTAGCCTATATAGCAATCAAAATGTAAAGTGAAAGTATAGTTGTAATGGTGGGATGTATATATTAGACAACTAGACACTCATATCCAGTAGTTTTGCTTTGTTAACATACCTAAATCCAAGATGGTCGCCAAAAATTATGAAATTCCATAAAATGGCATATTAACCAACATGTATGATATGATCAGAGTATAGTTTTAACAATGGAATGTATGTTAGACCACTAGAAACTAATATCCAGTATTTTGGCTTTGTAAACATACTTGAAATCCAAAATGGCTGCCAAAATGGCTGCCCAAATGGCTGCCCAAATGGCCCCAAAATGGCTGTAAATATTGTCAAATTCTATAAAATGGGATGATATCAACCAAAATGTATGTATTAGACCACTAGTAATTCATGTCCAGATTTCTTGCTTTGTAGTCACATACTTTAAGTCCAGGATGGCTGCCAAAATGGCCGTTGTCATTGTAAAAATAGTCTATAAGAGTGTATAATAATGCATCGCATTCATCAAATACATTTAGTATGTTTTAAACTGCTAAGATATTGCTGCTAAGCTATTGCTTTAAGACCCACCTCTGTGACAATTTTGATTCTGAATCACCTTCCTAAGACCTAAATTAATTGTTTTGTATTGTTAATGACCATACTGTGTAGGCCTATAATACTAATACCCCAAATATAATGGGTGTCAAAAGAAGACCTCGGATCCCATTTATACCACGGTTCACACCTTAGAACCTATTCTTATAAGGCGCAATATCCAAATACATGATCAAGGCGCAACAAACCAAATTATAGCGATGATTGAGAATATAACAAAAATACAAATACAATCAATGCAAATGACATATAACAAGTACTGCAGTATAAGACAATTAATGAACGCGAACCGGCAATCGTAGTCGTGGGCAACCTGTGTTTCCCGTGAAATCAGGATATCAAATATAAAATATTTATTGTTTAGCTCACGGACTTGTAGTTGTCTTGCGTCTTCGGTCTTACGTTGATGTCTTGATTATATGGCCATTGTTGTTTCTCGTTGTTCTCAGCGTCGTGGAAAATATGTCGTCGTCGTCGATGTCAACACTCGAAAATATAACTCTCTCCAAAACAGCTGTATAAATTACAAGACGGGAACATTCACATATACCAGTTCGCTTGAACTAAAGGTTCACATTTATATGCATTGGCATAATATAATCCACTGACGAATATCTACAATATTTCCTGTCCATTGTAATGTAAATAATATAACCATTTATTTGATGTATTCACATGGCCTTTTATTATAAACGCATTGACAAACTTGAATATTTCTCAACTCACAAGAGCTTAACCCAATGATGAACAATACCGCAATCAGATTGAATAATGTAAAGTTGATGAACTCCAAAATGAATCGGTTTTGGATTTGCTGCCAAAATCTTATTGGGTTCAAATACATTATCAACACAACATTAAATTAACCAATACAAGATCGTTTATTCTCTTGCTTTAAATAACGTCACTGTGCTGAAAATGAATAACTAATAATTTTCCAGAAATAAAATTTGGTGTATATATTAAATATGATACTGAAATTGACTTAAATTTCACCAAATATTATCTAAAATAATATCTAATCATAATATTATTATACACTCAATATAAAGATATTTACTTAACCAATTCTCTAAATAAAATGTTCTATGTCATACATAAGTCGGTGAAAGTCATGCTTGTCATCCCATTTTTGGTCAACTCACACATTAAACTCCACAGCACACATTCAGCAATTCCAATACGCAATGGCGTATTTTCTTTATGCAACTATAATGGGATGCATAGACGACAGATGATGTACACATAGATGGTAAAGCGTAGTAATACAAAGAGTTGCATCCCGTTATGGTTGCAGAAAGAAATTAAATTAAGTTAATTTCAGATATTATAACAGTAAGTAAAGGATATTGGATACTATATCTGATCAATATGTTCATTAATAAATTCATACAACTGACAATGTATGTTTGGCCATAAACACTGGTTTGACCAACTTTAAATGCTTGGTGATCCTATTGGATGGATATTTCAATTACTAAGGTAGGTATTTCAAGTCAATAATTAACACCATCAAATCACTGACCGATCTGCTCGGAAAGTTAGATAAAGGTATTTAGTTTATAGTACTGGATGATGTCGAATCAGCTATTTCTGGCCATATTAAAATCAATAGTGGCCACCTTGGTAATTGTTTTGACCATTTTTTTGACCATCTATATGCAGCAATGGAAATACCCACATGACTTTCCGCCCGGGGTAGCCAGTCCCGGGGTAGACCAAAATCTAGAGATCACCAGCTTTCCAATTATATATAATAATCCATAGAATAACAGTCACCTTTAACACTGTGTAGGCCTATCTAAGATGTTTTCCATTGGATACACAGTGTGTATTACACACACTCTCCAATTGTGATATATCAAGAAGAATTCAGCGTGTCCATTCTAGGCAATTTTTGTGAACACTGTATGATTTATAAGGTGTTTTATCATTAGACGAGATTTACGTTTTCCTTCCAGACTTCTTTGTATGATCACCCTTTTTAGGATGGGTATAGTATAATAAGTGTGGTCTCGTGCTCCTTCCATGATCTCCATTTTGTCTCCAACACCGCATCTATTGTGTAACAATTCAGTCTGATTCGGACCTACCATCCATTTCGGACGCATGATCTCTTTGTGTGCGTTCGTCCGATATGTCTGGGAGGTCCGAACCTTAACCACACATTGCAGTGCTGGTAACTGTTTTCTCGCTCATTGTCACGTGCTTTTTAATTTTTTAATGGTTTTAGTCTGTATTCTTATCATGTATTTTTGGTATTTTGAGATATTTTTCATGTAAAGCGCTTTGTGTTATTTGTAAGGCGCTATATAAACACGGTATTATTATTATTATTATATTAAAAAGCTACTTTTATAAATTTTAAGTCGGCTATACCAATACTGCTCACATATCATACAGGGGCCCTTCATATGACGTAGTTTACCGGAATCACGACGGGACTTGTGTTTTCCTTTAAGGCTGATATTGTAAGCGAGAAACATTAGAACAAACTACTTCCCCCCCCCCCCCCCCTCTATTGCTATATATTGCAAATCAACGCATCTTTCAGTAAAAAAGAACCCTGTGTATTATGCTATCAAGTAGCAGGCTACCGTAGACAAAAAGCTGAACTGTTCTATCACATAGTTTTATATTGTCTTCACACAACGGTGAAACCATATCAACAATAGAGCACTTTATGCATGGGTGCCACCAATTATAAATAGTTCATATGATTTTCTTTCTTCTCCATGACCTTGGCCGTTATCGAAGTTCGAGGGCCATTCAAAAGGTTCTACCTTTCACAGATCAATGCCGTCTATATACACTGCAAAAAAGGTTGCTTAAAATACGTTGCTAAAAGTACTTTTATCATCCGTTGGTTGACGTGCTGATTAAAATTCATTCAATATATGTAGAAAGTTAGGCGTTGTATAAAAGTAAAAAATCCTAGTATTGGTTCAGTAATTCTTGAGAAAGTTTCTGAAAAATCTGTTATGTATAATATGGTAAACCAATAGCCGCGTGGAAAGTGTAACGTTTGCATTGTCATACTTATGCATACATTACTATTTTATTTTTCGCTCACATTTTCTCACAAAATGTCATTACAATTTTAAACGTTCAATAGCTGGTAAAACTGAACTTTGTGTATGACCACTCACTAAATATGAATATGTACACGGATCAACGAGTCCGCGATGAATTCGTATACACAGATCCTGGTTTCATTTCAGTGCTTATTGATAATTGAATTGAAGTTGTAAAGGGACGTTTTTATTGTGTAGAAAAACGTTTAACGTGTGTTGGGACTTACAGAAACAACAGCGAACATAACATTGAAATTCTGAAACAGGTAAATGATATCGTATATTAGTTGTGATGGTCATTTTCTCATTACCATTTGTTGCGTCGTTAATGCCGTTGGTTTTCGACCATGAATCAGATTATCAAGTTTATATTGTTGATGTTTTTCTTCATAACGAAATAGCTTTCAAGTCTATTCCCGAAAGAAGTGCACCTTACTGCAGAGTAGATACTCCTTTACAATTTGAGACAAAATGAAAGCTAAACACAAGCATTTTGTGCTATTAGTACCATACTAGTACGCTTATCAGTATCACAACCAGTTTCGACTTCAGTTGAACGTCGAATTTGTCGGTACAGTAAGCTCAAATTGGAATTATTCTTATAAAGTAACAGTCAGTATTGGTACCAGTATCAATATCGGTTATACTTTCTGTATCAGGATCAATATAGTATCAGTAACAGTATGATTATAAAGTACAATATCGGTATCAGTACATTATAAGTATCAGTATCAGTTTCAGTATCAGTAACAGCACAAAGAATAATAACAGAATCAGTATCAGTACAGTATCAGAACAGTAACAGTAGCAGTAGCAGTACCAGAACAATATCAGTGTCAGTATCAATAACAGTAGCAGTATCAGTAAGAGTATCAGTATCAATATCAGTACGGTATCAGAACAGTATTAGTACCAGTAACAGTAACATTATCAGTATCAGAACAGTATCAGAAAAGTATCAGTATCAGTAACAGTATCAGTAGCAGTACATTGTCCGTATCAGTATCGATAACAGTATCAATAACATTATCAATATCAATAACAGTATCAGTATCAGTACCAGTTTCAGTATCAATAACAGTATCAGGTAACAGTATCAGTATCAGTAACAGTAGCAGTAGCAGTAGCAGTAGCAGTAACAGTATCAGTATCAATAACAGTATCAGTATCAGTATCAATAACAGTATCAGTATCAGTTTCAGTATCAGTATCAATAACAGTATCAGGTAACAGTATCAGTATCAATAACAGTATCAGTATCAATAACAGTATCTGTATCAGTAAAGTATCAGTACAGTATCAGAACAGTATCAGTACCAGTAACAGTAACATTATCAGTATCAGAACAGTATCAGAAGAGTATCCGTATCAGTATCAGTATCAGTATCAGTATCAGTATCAGTACCAGTACATTATCCGTATCAGTATCAATAACAGTATCAATAACATTATCAGCATCAGTATAAATAACAGTATCAGTATCAGTATCAGTATCAATAACAGTATCAGGTAACAGTATCAGTATCAGTAGCAGCAGCAGTATCAGTAACAGTATCTGTATCAGTAAAGTATCAGTACAGTATCAGAACAGTATCAGTACCAGTAACAGTAACATTATCAGTATCAGAACAGTATCAGAACAGTATCCGTATCAGTATCAGTATCAGTAACAGTATCAGTACCAGTACATTATCCGTATCAGTAGCAATAACAGTATCAATAACATTATCAGCATCAGTATAAATAACAGTATCAGTAGCAGTATCAGCATCAATAACAGTATCAGGTAACAGTATCAGCATCAATAACAGTATCTGTATCAGTAAAGTATCAGTACAGTATCAGAACAGTATCAGTACCAGTAACAGTAACATTATCAGTATCAGAACAGTATCAGAACAGTATCCGTATCAATATCAGTATCAGTAACAGCATCAGTACCAGTACATTATCCGTATCAGTATCAATAACAGTATCTATAACATTATCAGCATCAGTATCAATAACAGTATCAGTATCAGTATCAGTATCAGTATCAATAACAGTAGCAGGTAACAGTATCAGTAACAGTAGCAGTAGCAGTATCAGTATCAATAACAGTATCAGGTAACAGTATCAGTATCAATAACAGTATCAGTATCAATAACAGTATCTGTATCAGTAAAGTATCAGTACAGTATCAGAACAGTATCAGTACCAGTAACAGTGACATTATCAGTATCAGAACAGTATCAGAACAGTATCCGTATCAGTATCAGTAACAGTATCAGTATCAGTATCAGTACCAGTACATTATCCGTATCAGTATCAATAACAGTATCAATAACATTATCAGCATCAGTATAAATAACAGTATCAGTATCAGTATCAGCATCAATAACAGTATAGGGTAACAGTATCAGCATCAATAACAGTATCTGTATCAGTAAAGTATCAGTACAGTATCAGAACAGTATCAGTACAGTATCAGAACAGTATTAGTATTAGTATCAGAACAGTATCAGTATCAGTTACAGTAACAGTAGCAGTATTAGTAACAGTATCAGTATCAATAACAGTATCAGTATCAATAACGGTATCAGTATCAGTATCAATAACAGTATCTGTATCAGTAAAGTATCAGTATAGTATCAGAACAGTATTAGTATAGTATCAGAACAGTATCAGTATCAGTATCAGTATCAGAACAGTATCAATAACATTAAGGGGTGTGGACCCTCAGCAAAGCCTCCCGAAAACTGCCGTAACTTCTTCATTATTCATTAAATCTATATAAAAGTATACTTTTTATTGCAGAAAAGGGTTCAATGAATCCAGCCATGAACATGAAATTGACAATCTTGGAGAAAATTATAAAAAACACGTTTTTTGACCCATTTTAGGTTGGAAAAGATAACTAAAAATATATTGTGTCAAATGTTGTCATACTAGTTTTATTATAATCCTGTTTTTTAACATTTTATTTTATTTTTTGAATTTAATATAGACCAAAACGTGCCAAAAAATCTGATTTTTTTACCTCCAAAATCATGAAAATCATTTTGGTAAAAAAAAAAAAATCACATTTTTTGGCACGTTTTGGTCTATAATTCAAAAATAAATAAGGTATTCAAAAACAAAACAAACAGCTTCCTAGGGAATGTTATCAGGACTATAATAAAACTAGTATGACAAAATTTGACACAATATATTTTTAGTTATCTTTTCCAAACCTAAAATGGGTCCAAACACGTCCCCTTAACAGTATATCAGTACAGTATCAGTATCAGTATCAATAACAGTATCAGTATCACTATCAGAACAGTGCTTCTGCAGCACTGTGGTACCAGCACTGGTACTGGTAGGGGAGAGCGGGGAGTGTTCGCCCCATTTTCATTTTAAATGACCTAGAGACGTCAATTTTCAAGATTGAATGGACCTATTGACATTACATGAAAGATTTATATTTTGGCTACATACGAACACAATTGAAATACCCTCTGGGCCTTACTGAAAAGGAATGAGTAAAGGATAAAAAAGACAGGTGTCAAAAATTGTGAACTTGCCCCGACCCCGGGGCAAGTTCGTCCATAGGCCGGGACAAGTTCGCCATGGGCTCATAATTAAGCTTCATGAAATAGTATGAATCAAATAGATATGCACATTTGCTATGCAATGTGACTTTCTTCCAAAATAATATTTATGGAGTCCACAATTAAAGGGTGGGGGGTCATTTTTGCTGAATATAGGCCTACTCGTTTAGAACTTTAAAATAAAAATAAATACCACATACCATTTAAAAAATCATCTTCTAAATTTAGTGCTACTCCATTCCAGATAGCTATGTTTGTAATTACAAATAGGCTACAGGAGGTGAATTACAATTTTGACATTATACAAAATATTAATCATGTAAATGTGCCCAATAACATAATAAGTACATTGACCCGATAATCACGCATGTCCTTACATACAATGACGGGTTTATAACTGCATCAAATCCATAACCAATCACCTACCTAATGGTGATTTACATTAAAATCTTCGGAATGAATATCTTTAGAAAAAACCAATATCAAAAATGGAAGAAAATCTACTTTTATGATGTAAAACTTGTTTTTAGTGATAATTGGACAAACCTTATACGGAGATCTGCCATGTTACCATGAGAAGATCGCAACAAACAGCGGATAATATTGTATGTTCTTCAAATTCAACCAGTGGCCGCAATGATGAGAATCACGTGGTGGCCAACCTGCCCTAGGGTGTACACTCCCGCTCTCCCCTACTGTCGCTGTCGCTGTCGCTTTAACTGCTACTTCTACAGTGCTACTGCTACTGTTCTTGTACTGATACGGTTACTGCTATTGCTTCTGCGACTGCAACTGCTTCTGCAACTGCTACTGCAACTGCTACTGCAACTGCTACTGCAACTGCTACTGCAACTGCTACTGCAACTGCTACTGCAACTGCTACTGCAACTGTTACTGCAACTGCTACTGCAACTGCAACTGCTACTGCAACTGCTACTGCAACTGCTACTGCAACTGCTACTGCAACTGCTACTGCAACTGCTACTGCAACTGTTACTGCAACTGATACTGCAACTGCAACTGCTACTGCAACTGCTACTGCAACTGCTACTGCAACTGCTACTGCAACTGCTACTGCAACTGCTACTGCAACTGTTACTGCAACTGATACTGCAACTGCTACTGCAACTGCTACTGCAACTGCTACTGTTACTGCAACTGTTACTGCAACTGCTACTGCAACTGCTACTGCAACTGCTACTGCAACTGCTACTGTTACTGCTACTGTTACTGCAACTGTTACTGCAACTGCTACTGCAACTGCTACTGCAACTGCTACTGCAACTGCTACTGCAACTGCTACTGCAACTGCTTCTGCAACTGCTACTGCAACTGCTACTGCAACTGTTACTGCAACTGCTACTGCAACTGCTACTGCAACTGCTACTGCAACTGCTACTGCTACTGCTACTGCTACTGCAACTGTTACTGCAACCGCTACTGCAACTGCTACTGCAACTGCTACTGCTACTGCTTCTGCAACTGCTACTGCAACTGCTACTGCAACTACTACTGCAACTGCTACTGCAACTGCTACTGCAACTGCTACTGCAACTGCTACTGCAACTGCTCCTATGCTAATACTGATACCAATACCGATACCGATACCGATACCAACACTGATACTGATACTGATACTGATACTGATGCTAATACTGATACTGATACTGATACTGATACTGATATCTATATTGAAGCTTATACTGATACCGATAGTATAATTTTGATACTGATACAGATACTGATACTGATACTGTTACTTTTGCTGTTACTGTTACTGCTACTGCTACTGCTACAGGTACTGATATCATTACGGTTGCTGTTGCTGTTACTGCTACTGCTACTGCTACTGCTACTGCTACTGCTACTGCTACTGCTACTGCTACTGCTACTGCTACTGCTACTGCCATGGTTGATGTTGCTGTTAGTGTTGCTGCTACTGCTACTGCTACTTTTACTGCAGCTACTGCTACAGTGCTACTGCTTCTGTTCCTGTACTGCTACTGTTACTGCTACTGCTACTGCTTTCGCTACCGCTACCGCTACTGCTAATGCTACTGTGCTAATACTAATACTGATACCGATACCAACACTGCAATTGTTATTGATACTGATACTGATACTAATACTGATATTGATACTTATACTATACATGTACCAATTCTAATTTTGATTCGATCCTTATGATACAGACGTTTCGGGTCTCGCAGGCGACACTATCAGACGATGGCGTGTTCCTGTCGTGGAGACTATTGCTGTGGACTGCGTGGATGTTGCCGATGTGTTTACCCGTGTTCTAGTTGTCGCCCAAATCCGAAGGTATTCTATAATTATGATCGTACAGAGATGGTGGAACCATTGGTGGATTACTTCAAACCAGTCAACAAAGTTACAAGGAATAATTTGGTCAGAGGTAAGCCATGAGTCACTATGTAACTTCATCATTACTCCAAGCAAAAAAGCTCTAATGATGTTCTAAAACTGTCCCTATTATGTAGAACATCCGATTACCCTTCTCTTACGAATACAGATTTTGTTTAATGGTTGTGAAGAACCATTGTTTTTTTAAGAACCTCACGGAGTTCTTTTATTCTAAGAACCATTTTTGAGGATTCCATTCTGCAAACAACAAAAACGGTTTCAAGTTGAATCATGTGCTGCGACTGTACGATGCTGCTTGTAATTGACATTTAGTCAGATAAGATGCAAGTACTCGCTTAATATTCTTTCTCAGAAATTTTG
Source organism: Ophiura sarsii (assembly GCA_035610835.1). NCBI lineage: Eukaryota > Metazoa > Echinodermata > Ophiuroidea > Amphilepidida > Ophiuridae > Ophiura > Ophiura sarsii. The sequence goes on from CM069455.1 coordinate 11,751,947, forward strand.
AAAGTACCACCAGACGGGAAATTTCATACCCATCACATTCGCAGTTATTAGTTTAGGTGTTTGTCTATTTGTTTTGTTGTTGCTGCAATTTGGGAAGGGGCTGTGATTTATCTTCACAGAGACACTTATACCACTTACCACTACTTTTACAAGTGTTTTTTTTTAAATGTTGTAATTAATAGGTATGTCGCTCAGTAAAGACGTTTCGGGATTAACCGCTGTTGAGCAAATTGCTTCGGTGATTCATTTTGCTCATGATAATAAATTGAAAGTGCGGGCAGTCGGCTCGGGATGCTCTTGGTCCCATCTAACAAACACACGAGATATTATTATGGGTAAGTAACAATTGGCTACCGTTATTATAGTTCAAATCCATACCCGATTTAAGACACCCTTTCTATGTGGAATATTACGGTCACGCCTTCCACAGGGGGTGTATGGAATTTTAAATAGACTAGATAATTGTTGACATTAATAACTATAATGTAAAACTAATTCAATTCACATTGTAGAATGCTCTTTCTCATATAACATGATTCGAACCGCAGGCCTGCTTCAAAAAAAGGAATTTTATCGCTATCTTTGTTTCAATAGCCAATGATGGTATTTGGCCAATGACCGTCCGACGGAATGGACGACGCTTTGGAATGGTATCCAGACTCAAGTTCCTGTCAAAAAAACATAAGAGTTGTTGAATCTGTGGTGGTTTGGGCTGATATAACTTTTGGGTGTGGTCGGGGTACTGGAGGGATCTTCTGCCTCTTAAAGCTCTCCCACCAGCCATACAATTACTAATTAACGTACAAAATTCCATCTTATAGAAATGACAAACTTGGATCAGATCTTACGTGCCGAACCCCAACAAAACGGCGAAATCTACCACATAGAAGTCCAAGCCGGAATGATACTTCGTGACTTTGTTGGTGCCATTGACAAACGATATGGTATGGCTCTGCCCGCGTTGCCAGGATACCATGGACAGACAATTGCCGGTCTTGTGAGCACATCAACACACGGTACCGGACAAGAACATCAGACATTGGTAAGTAAGCGTGATGACCAAACAGCTAGTTATCCCTAGACTGCATCCTTCCAGTTGGCAGCAGTGATGCAAGAAGGACGGGTCATGCGTGATGTGGAATGTTTGTCACCATTTAATTTTGTTATGATTGCGCGGGTTGGCACGAATCTTTGTATATTATAGTGGTTTTTGATTATTTCTATTTGGTCACCTGACACCACTTGTTCTTTGTGGGTAGGTTTCAGGAATTGAACAGGAAACCTCAACTAAACGTATATTAAAAGGCACCCGGTTTCGTTGTGTGGATAGAACCCACGTTTTCTGCAGTCCAACGCCGAAATAATGGTTCTGAACAATTTATATATACTTTCACAGCTTATTTACAAATTACTTCCAATCGTCGATCACAACTTACATAATTTCAACATCAGTAAGTAGCACTCCAACTTAATAATAATAATAATAATAAATAAGCATTCATAATGCGCAAATTATCTAGAAACAAGATCTTATCCAAGGCGCAATAAACAAGAAAACACCAATACAGTGAAGCAAACAAAAACAGACAGCATTTAATAGCACAGAAATGTTAAAGAAAGAATCATGATCTGTAACAAATCTTGCGCTGAGCAAAAACCAACCAAAATGGTTAGCTCTAAAATATAACTTTAAATTGTTTAGATTAATTTACTAATCCAAAAATGTACAATTTCTGTAACACACATGAACCCCCAACATGAACAAGAAGGGTATTAAAATCAAACGTCACTCGGTCTATTAAAGATCAAAGCAAAAACTCGTCTACAAGAGAAGACCCGTCTACAGGACCGACTTCTATACAGGGTAAGACTTATACATGTACGGGGTGTGTCAACAAATGTGGCCCATGTAAAACGTTATTTTTTTGGCCATGAAAAATATAAAAATTGTTCGCGAAATACTAGTGATCATGTTCAGCAATGTTCAATGTGCCGTTTATCTTATCCATTTTGGAGCTTCCGTTATCAAATCTACTCGGACATGTTCAAATTTAGCTTTGGACAATTTATAAAATTGTCATTCAGTGTGTAATTGAAAATAATCAATAACATCAATAATAATCTACCTAATAAATGTAGATAATTAGTTGAATTTGAACAAAAAAACATATTTTCATCCACATTATCCGTGACATACCATAACATATTTGAATATTAGACGGTATGTTAAACAATACATTGACATATCATAAATCATCATCGGAATCACAGTGGCAGTTTTTTCAGTTGAAAGTCATTTTCTTGTTCAAAAGTGTCCAAAGTGGGATTCGCACTCTTGTTAATACTGAATTGATCATATCTCGGTAGTTGTGGTGAAAATCAATGGGATAAAGTGTATTTGATTAACGGACTACCAGCTATAAAATGCAGCAAGGATGAGGGATGGATAAATTTGAAGCATAACCATGACTGAATAATTACCTATCATTTTTTTTAATCTTACAGTCCAACTCCATCGTGGCATTACACATGGTCATCTCAAGGGGCATCCAGATCCAGGTGAAAGCCGGTGGTGCGGGCGGCGGTGAGGAGTTCGAATCGGTAGAACAGCGTATTCAGATGGCCAAATATGGCGACCCTCTGATCGAGATATGCAGCACCGACATATTGAGGGCAGTTGCGGTGGGGCTAGGCTCCCTGGGTGCAATATACTCCGTTACACTTGAATGCATACCGGCATATAACATCAGAGAAACGAGGCACACCGTGGAGCTGGATTGGCCATCGTCAGGCACTGACCATGACTCGACAGAATTCAAGACTCCAACTCGGCTGAACCAATCTGCATCCGCTCCAGGAAGTTATCTGACTTATTTGATAAATCCGTTACCGAGACAAAGCGCGCGAAATTCAAACAAGAATAATGTTTTGGGAAGTGTGTATTTCTACGGAGAGCGAACGAACGAGTCCGCTAGTGGTTGTATGGGATGCCAGTGTTGTACGTTTCCAGAACTCAGTGTTTCACAGTTTATACAACAGGTAGGCCACACTTACTTAGTACGGTAGCCTTTATGAAGAATGATGGATACCTTATAGGAGGGCAGTATTTATAATGGGTATTTTTAATAAGGGAGGGCGTACGTACTTCAGAGCCCGCTTCAGAGTGAGTGAAACCCGTGAAATACAAAGAATGTGCAGTCAGGCGTGTATAGTCCGCTAATTAACGGCCAAACAATACACTTCATTCAGGTTTATAGACATTCTTGGACCCTTTTTACGGTGTGATGTGGTTGGCACCTTATTTCCATAATGAAAGTTAGACTGAATCCTTGCGGTGTTCACTATACACACGGCCCCTGCAAAAGTTTTCAGTTATTTTTAAGATGGTAGCTATATTGAGGGACTCTCTTGGACCCCGTCTAAATAAAAGCAGGGCAAACCGACAGATATTCCAGTGATGACTGTTAATAGACCCATTTTTATCCCATCAATCAAGCGGCAGTCTTGTCAATAATTAGGACTACATGTTAATCTCTTCAATTTTCCATGACAGTTTTTCAAGTTTAAATGCGTAGGCCTAACTACTGGTCAGGTCGGCTACCGGTCAGTTGTTTGTTCTTCTGAAATGGCAAACAATTGATAATGATATTCAATTATTATGCCAGGTGTTTGACCGATAGCATTTACTTTTGTATTCAGTATTGAAAAAACGAGTACCGAGGACCTTGTCTAATTTGTTAGGCACCACTCTGCAAGAAAATTTGGATCGAGGGCGTTCCCTGGAAAAGATCACATAATATACTCCTTTAACTAAAAAGTTAAAAAGTAACCCTGTGATTATAAAAAAAATGTTTTCTTTTCTTTTAATCACCTGCCAGACGGACTGTGTCGCAAATTGCTTACAAATGTTTACCAACTGTTTCCCATCGTGCATTCCCTTTTTCATTGATTGTGGAATAAATGGATTTTCAAGAAACAACCCGTATGTTGTAAAGGGACATGACGTTGAGTTCTACACAGGAAACCTACAGTAAGTAGCCGTAATTAACCTTTTCACACTGCCCGACGATCGATTATAATTATCGTCATTTTGTAAGCTACCATAACAGTCGTTTGTATTGGTTGAGTTTTTAAGCCAATAGGGGCCTACAGCTTGCGATCGACCGAATTTCGGCCGGTCGATAAGGTTGATAGGTCCTGAGGTTAGCATTGAAAAACGATCGCTAAAGATCGGGTTTCACGGTCGATTGGTAATATTTTAGCTTGGTTTTCAAACGATCGCATAGTCTCAAAGAAAACAACGATCAAAGGTTCAGTCAATGTCTTGCTAGACGTCCCGCAAGTTATGTGTTGTCGAAGTACACGGTTTATTCCGTACGGGACATCTAGCAATATTATAGCCTTAATTAAAACCTTTCGCTAAATCAAGACTAATTCAGATCTTCTATCGATCAACGGTAATTGGATTCACACAGAGAAGTGGCCCGTATTTGACGATCGATCGTCATAACGACTGTTATTGTGTCTACAAAAGGACGTCTAAAGATCGATCGTCGGACCAGTATGAAAAAGTTAAATATTGTTTGAAATCAATTTGGCGCGAAGCTTGAAATTAGTTTTCTGGTGGTTGGCTCAGTCAGGGTATGAAGGTATGGTCATCGATCGTTTCCAGCTGCCATGTCGTCGTACGTACTGACGTCTGGTGGGGATAGGGTGCTTTCCCGTCCGTCTGTATTCGATGCTGACGAACGACATTCCCTGCTATGTAAACTACTGTTACATTAGTTTTTACATTGTATGTATATAAACTAATGTTACATTGGTATATTTACATTGTATGTTCATGCAGTTATCTACACAGTCAAATGTGTGACGACCTTTTCAAGCATTTAATCAGTTCAGCTTGATTGGTAGGAATACAATTCACTGCATCGGTGATCTTGACCAGTTGACTTGATAATAGTATAAATTATGATACCATTTCATCGATAATTTGCTCAAATCGGTTCTCAGAAAAATGGCAGAACAACATATTATGTTCCCACTCCCTTAACACTTTTTGACCTGTGATTTGACATTTCGCCGGTAATAAATCATCTAAGGATGTGTCCATTTTCCACTATGGTCCAATTAAAAGACTTCAAATGACATAATTATGCCCCAAGGGTATACACTAACCTTCAAAACCTTGAAAGTGGACCACATAGTCCTCGGTTGACAAAACCTTAGATGATTTATTACCGGCGAAATGCAAAATCACAGCTTGGTTAAGTAATTTTTGAGAGGTCACGCGTCAATGGGGAACGTTGTGTGTGCTTGTTAGTATAGGGAAAATTGAAAATAACTGCACTATAGTGATATCTCTATAACCATGATAACTAAACATCACACTATATTAAAAGAAACATTATGATGATAGGTACTGGGCGATATTTTTATATGCATATTAATTGGCTAATTTACAATTTGCATAATTATTTGATCAGCCGAAATGTTTAAAAATATATAGCTCATCAACCGAATATCACACACGATTGAATGAAGTATCAAATTAAAGCTCTTGTAAATATCTAGAAAATGAACTCCCCGATGTCCCAAGCCTGATTTCGGTTGCGAGCACGGGGATGGTTGTAAAAATGTCCGTCAAGTGTTCCAACTATTTTTTACAAGATTGTAGGCCCATCAGATACGCTTGTTTAGATCAGAATCACCTAACTTATGATTGTTTATTCCGATAGTTTTACAACAGCAGAGTACTGCGTCCCATTGGGTAGCATGGACAATGCCATAGCAGACATTGCACGAAGCATGCAAGATAACGCCAGGTTAAACAACAAGGTGTATTCAATAATACCTCTTGGTATCCGCATGGTGAAGGCAGATGATCTCTACCTCAGTATGTGTAACAGAAACAGGCCGGATGGGAGCCAGGTTGAACACTATTGCTTCATAGAGGTAGGTTTTTTAGTATTGTCAGAGTTTACAGGCCGGATGGGAGCCCGGTGGTTGAACACTATTGCTTCATAGAGGTAGGTTACCGAAGTATTGTCAGAGTTTACAGGCCGGATGGAAGCCTGGTTGAACACTATTGCTTCATAGAGGTAGGTCACTGAGTATTGTCAGAGTTTACAGGCCGGATGTGGAGCCAGGTTGAACACTTTTGCTTCTTAGAGGTAGGTTACTGAGTATTGTAACGAGTTTACAGGCCGGATGGGAGCCAGGTTGAACACTATTGCTTCTTAGAGGTAGGTTACCGAGAGTATTGTCAGAATTTACAGGCCGGTTGGAAGCCTGGTTGAACACTATTGCTTCATAGAGGTAGGTTACCGACAGTATTGTCAGAGTTTACAGGCCGGATGGGAGCCAGGTTGAACACTACTACTGCTTTATAGAGGTAGGTTATTGAGTATTGTCAGAGTTTACAGGCCGAATGGGAGCCAGGTTGAACACTTGTGCTTCTAGAGGTAGGTTACCGATAGTATTGTCAGAGTTTACAGGCCGGATGGGAGCCAGGTTGAACATCATTGCTTCATAGAGGTAGGTTACCGATAGTATTGTCAGAGTTTACAGGCCGTATGGGGAGCCAGGTTGAATACTATTGCTTCATAGAGGTAGGTTACCGACAGTATTGTCAGAGTATACAGGCCGGATGGGAGCCAGGTTGAACACTATTGCTTCATACCGACAGTATTGTCAGAGTTTACAGGCCGGATGGGGAGCCAGGTTGAACACTATTGCTTCATAGAGGTAGGTTACCGACAGTATTGTCAGAGTTTACAGGCTGGATGGGAGCCAGGTTGAACACTACTACTGCTTTATAGAGGTAGGTTACTGAGTATTGTCAGAGTTTACAGGCCGGATGGGAGTCAGGCTGAACACTATTGCTTCATAGAGGTAGGTTACCGACAGTATTGTCAGAGTGTACAGGCCGGATGGGAGCCAGGTTGAACACTTGTGCTTCTAGAGGTAGGTTACTGATAGTATTGTCAGAGTTTACAGGCCGGATGGGAGCCAGGTTGAACATCATTGCTTCATAGAGGTAGGTTACCGATAGTATTGTCAGAGTTTACAGGCCGGATGGGAGCCAGGTTGAACACTTGTGCTTCTAGAGGTAGGTTACCGATAGTATTGTCAGAGTTTACAGGCCGGATGGGAGCCAGGTTGAACATCATTGCTTCGTAGAGGTAGGTTACCGAGAGTATTGTCAGAGTTTACAGGCCGGATGGGGAGCCAGGTTGAACACTATTGCTTCATAGAGGTAGGTTACCGACAGTATTGTCAGAGTTTACAGGCCGGATGGGAGCCAGGTTGAACACTACTACTGCTTTATAGAGGTAGGTTACTGAGTATTGTCAGAGTTTTCAGGCCGGATGGGAGTCAGGCTGAACACTATTGCTTCATAGAGGTAGGTTACCGACAGTATTGTCAGAGTTTACAGGCCGGATGGGAGCCAGGTTGAACACTACTACTGCTTTATAGAGGTAGGTTACTGAGTATTGTCAGAGTTTTCAGGCCGGATGGGAGTCAGGCTGAACACTATTGCTTCATAGAGGTAGGTTACCGACAGTATTGTCAGAGTTTACAGGCCGGATGGGAGCCAGGTTGAACACTACTACTGCTTTATAGAGGTAGGTTATTGAGTATTGTCCGAGTTTACAGGCTGGATGTGAGCCAGGTTTAACACTACTACTGCTTTATAGAGGTAGGTTACTGAGTATTGTCAGAGTTTACAGGCCGGATGGGAGCCAGGTTGAACATCATTGCTTCGTAGAGGTAGGTTACCGAGAGTATTGTCAGAGTTTACAGGCCGGATGGGGAGCCAGGTTGAACACTATTGCTTCATAGAGGTAGGTTACCGACAGTATTGTCAGAGTTTACAGGCCGGATGGGAGCCAGGTTGAACACTACTACTGTTTTATAGAGGTAGGTTACTGAGTATTGTCAGAGTTTACAGGCCGGATGGGAGCCAGGTTGAACACTATTGCGTCATAGAGGTAGGTTACCGACAGTATTGTCAGAGTTTACAGGCCGGATGGGAGCCAGGTTGAACACTACTACTGCTTTATAGAGGTAGGTTACTGAGTATTGTCAGAGTTTACAGGCCGGATGGGAGCCAGGTTGAACACTATTGCTTCATAGAGGTAGGTTACCGAGAGTATTGTCAGAATTTACAGGCCGGATGGGAGCCAGGTTGAACACTACTACTGCTTTATAGAGGTAGGTTACTGAGTATTGTCAGAGTTTACAGGCCGGATGGGAGCCAGGTTGAACACTATTGCTTCATAGAGGTAGGTTACCGAGAGTATTGTCAGAGTTTACAGGCCGGATGGGAGCCAGGTTGAACATCATTGCTTCGTAGAGGTAGGTTACCGAGAGTATTGTCAGAGTTTACAGGCCGGATGGGAGCCAGGTTGAACATCATTGCTTCGTAGAGGTAGGTTACCGAGAGTATTGTCAGAGTTTACAGGCCGGATGGGGAGCCAGGTTGAACACTATTGCTTCATAGAGGTAGGTTACCGACAGTATTGTCAGAGTTTACAGGCCGGATGGGAGCCAGGTTGAACACTACTACTGCTTTATAGAGGTAGGTTACTGAGTATTGTCAGAGTTTACAGGCTGGATGGGAGCCAGGTTGAACACTACTACTGCTTTATAGAGGTAGGTTACTGAGTATTGTCAGAGTTTACAGGCCGGATGGGAGCCAGGTTGAACACTTGTGCTCCTAGAGGTAGGTTACCGATAGTATTGTCAGAGTTTACAAGCCGGATGGGAGCCAGGTTGAACATCATTGCTTCGTAGAGGTAGGTTACCGAGAGTATTGTCAGAGTTTAAAGGCCGGATGGGGAGCCAGGTTGAACACTATTGCTTCATAGAGGTAGGTTACCGACAGTATTGTCAGAGTTTACAGGCCGGATGGGAGCCAGGTTTAACACTACTACTGCTTTATAGAGGTAGGTTACTGAGTATTGTCAGAGTTTTCAGGCCGGATGGGAGTCAGGCTAAACACTATTGCTTCATAGAGGTAGGTTACCGACAGTATTGTCAGAGTTTACAGGCCGGATGGGAGCCAGGTTGAACACTACTACTGCTTTATAGAGGTAGGTTATTGAGTATTGTCAGAGTTTACAGGCCGGATGGGAGCCAGGTTGAACACTTGTGCTTCTAGAGGTAGGTTACCGATAGTATTGTCAGAGTTTACAGGCCGGATGGGAGCCAGGTTGAACATCATTGCTTCATAGATGTAGGTTACCGATAGTATTGTCAGAGTTTACAAAGATAAGACTTTGAAAGTTAGGAACGGTTTCTAAAAATCTGGTTTGTATATAATAAAACTAATAGCCGTGTGGAAAGTGTTAAAGGTAGATGTTCCGATTGCTGACCCGATTTTCAATTTGATGTTTTCCATTTTACATGAAAGGTCATCCTTAAAATTGTCGCATTCCAAAGTTTGAGTTGCATAACTCCAATGGTTCTATTTTTACAACCCCAAGGTCACAAGACATTTGCCCATTGAGTAGTACATGAACTGGTTGGTGGTTAACCACATTTGCACTCATTCCACCACATTTTAGCCTATAATTTTGAAATGAAACATTTCTGGCCGCTAAGATTTTATAGACATAATGAGAAAAATATGGGGAGTCTTCTGATATCAAAATATCTTGATGTGAAAAAAAAATTGTAGCCCCAAAAAAGTGATCGGAACACCTTTAAGTACTTTTTCTTTTACTTTCCAACAGGCTGCTTTTCCACGTGGAGCTTACGGCATAGACGAGGTCCACAAATCGTTAGAAGCTTATTAAGTACTTTTACTTTTACTTTCCAGGTGGCTTTCCCACGTGGAGCTCACGGCATAAACGAAGTCCACAAATCGTTAGAGGACTACTTATTCACACACTACCATGCAAGACCACACTGGGGAAAGAATCATTCACTCAACCACAAAAGAGTCCTTCAGCTCTACCCAGAACTGCACAAATGGAAGCGAGTCTATCATCTCTTCAACAGCGATGGTACTTTCGATAATGAGTTCACCAGGCGGGTCGGTTTTGATGATTCGAGCGTCACAGAGCGCAGTGTTGAAGAGACGGTTCATGTCTCTTCCAGTAGCACTGATGTACACGAGGTACATTCCTCTTCTGAGGTTCATCATCATCAGACATCAGTTATCAGTTCACAACCGAGGCGATCTTCTGGTCAAGCCCCAAAGTATGGCCAAACACACTTCACTCCAATTCCTATAATGAAATTCCAGCCATAGAAATAGATTGGTTTGTATAGAGGTTCTGCATATGGTCACATTTATTAAGGGAAGTGTCAACCCTAATATTTTGATGATCAACTTTTGCTTCTAAGTTTGAGAATATTGAATAAAAGTACATAAAAGTATACATTTTTACAAAGGAAATTTGATAAGGAATCCGATGGTGATATCAATGTGATACTAAATAAACTAAATGTTGAGAAATGAACCAAAAAGAGATTTTTTTACCCCAAATTTTTCAGACAGCATAACTAAAAAATAAAAAATGGTAATTTGTTCTAATATACATTTTTGTAAACAAGACAATTTTGTCTAGGAGGCAATTTTTTCTTTTACCAAAATAAGGCTTGGTTTTGGAAATATTGCTAAAAACATCGGAAAAGTGTAAAAGTCGTGTTGTTTTGCATACATTTTGCTAGAAATGAATGCATATCTCGAGTTTAAAATCCATAATCGAAAAAATAAAAATTTGCCTCCTAGCGCTGAAAGTCCTCTACACAAAGGTAGTAAAAGCTTACCTGATAGTTTGATATATTTTTAGTTATGTTGTCTGAAAATTCGTAAAATTCCTTCAAATTTGAACTTCTAGAAAACATCGATTTAGTCAAAATATTGACATTTTCCACCATTTAAATCTAAATGTTCAAGGAATACAGGAGCGTGTGACCTAAAAAGCGAGTATACTATTATGAACAATCATTATAAACTATCAGATTCAATTTATATTGTCACAATGTGAAGGAATTGGAAGAAAACTGAAATTTAAATGATCGTAAGATTGGCCTTTGTTTACATTTTTAGACATTGTTTGCGCTCTTTTGTTTTTCGCGTCTACGTCGCGGATATTAAGCGGCGCGTCTAGTATTACGCGCGGGAAGTTTCAGCGCGCGACGCAATGATCGAACAGCTGTCGCAGCATTTGAAAAGCGCGGAACTCCGCTTAAATTCCCGCCAAATAACCATGCGCCTTTTCCTGACTCAAACTTACCAAAACAACAATTTAAAATCACCCAAAAGAACGGGAAATAATCGCTTCCGATTAGTAACTTATGATGGTAATGATAGAATACATATAAAAGTATTAAATAATAGAGAAATATGAAATTCAATTTTTGAAACAAGTGCCGGGTTGACACTGCCCTTAAGTTGGACCCTATTGCGTCACATGCGTACATTTAACAATGTGATTATGCTCTAAGCCTAATAACTCAAAAAGTATAAATCTAAAGTGTGCAAATATATACATTGTTAGAAAGCTAAGATATCTAGGATTGTGAATATCTAGTGTTTGGTTCCAGTATACAGGGTGACATAGAACATGTATAGGGTTTGACAAAAGAAATATTATTATGAAATGTAATTTACTGTATGCTTCTTAATTTAAACATAGTGCATTGAAATAAATATTGAACCCTAGATTTGAGAAGTCAAAGGCAAGTATATAAATGTTGTTTGTTCAAAAGAAACACTTAAAGGAAGTTTATGAACATATTTTTCTGGTAGAAAGGTACAATTCATTCAAATTTTATTACACAGGGTGTCCAAAAATGAAGAAAAACAATTAAGGAAGGATTTGTAGATGTGTTATTGAAAATGTCAACAAATCTGTCTAAAATATTGCAACGTCAATTACATCTGAAATCTCAGTAGGTAATGCAAACAAATTAATTATTAACCATATACCATGACACCACTGCCATTAAAATCCCTTACAATCAACAGGAAGAGATGTCTGGTTTTTTGAGCCACTAACACTTTTGATTTTCATTCAAGTTTGTCAGAAAATGTCATTTTTGCACAAAACAATAAAGGTTTTGGTAAAACTGAAAAGTTTGGTCGGTAGGGAAACGGGAAACTGGAACTTTCATTATATTAGCCTAATAGGAGATATTTAATTGAAATTAGTAGATGTAAACAAAACTGTGAATACCCTATATAGTAGGCACGTGCTCCCCCCCCCCCCCCCCCAATGATTTTCGGGTAAAATAAAAAGGGGAACAGAAAGGTGAAAAGAAAGGGAGGAAAACGGGGAAGAGAAAGAGGAATAGGAAGGGGAAATTAAAGGAAGGGGAAAGAAAGGAAGAAAGTAAAAAGAAAGAACAAATTAATGTTTTGAAAGATTTGTAATTGTAAACCAGATATTTGCACTAGCGTATGTTTGTGTTTGTAGGGTTTGGTTAACGGTGATATTCAACTTTTTTGTATTATAGTGATTTTTGTTATAGACCGTTGGCTTAAATGTAAATTGGATTTTGAAAAAATGACCCCAGAAAATTCATCACACGTTGGAACTACATTATTTCATTGTTAGTGTCAGTATCATATTTTGAATTTAATCCGTCGTCCCATTCGCTTGACCACGTAACCTGTTACACAAATTTAACCGTGGATATTCGTGAACGAGCCCATGTCTGGCATCGTCTGAACAATGCGAAACCGCTAGACTGTTTACGTAACAGCCGCATCAACGGCGGTTTCATTGTATTTTGTGCGCATGTTAGAAGACTGGAAGGAATTAGTCTACTAATCCCCATCCCAGTACCCTCTTATCTTGTGAGTTACGCACACACTGTAGGCTATATAGGAAAATATTGTTTAAAATAGTTTAAAATAACTGAATTAAGATTTAGGGCTTTTAAACAGTAGAGTTTACACACATATTTTTTTGGGTTATTAATATTCAACCGGTATTTTACTCTGTTAAATCATTCGTGGTTAAATTGAGTAAAAAATAATGTCAGTTGTTAAAACCCGTTTACGCTTACGATTACAGAAAACGTCAATCATGGCGGCGTAAGCTCTCGCTGAACAACATTGAGAAATACTGTTCACCAATTATGTAGTATTAGAAGTGTTTTGACACCGGGCATTTTGGAATAAGTGAAAAAGAAAAAAAATAGTCAATTGTTTTTGTATTGCGATGCACAATATTTTATTACAACATAATATAAATCGAAATTTGGTCGGCATGGTCGGAAGACCTCATTTACTGATGGTGGCGAGTGTGTGCGAATGCGGAGCCAAATCAAAATAATAATAAGCGTCTACATTTCACTTGTATTGGTGTTTCCGAACAGTAGCGTGCGCAAAGGGGGGGGGGGGGGGGGGAGGGGCGGGGAGCCGCGCCCCATCCCACTATTGACTCAGTCGGGGGAAACTACTGCTAGTCGGGGGCTTGGCCGTCGGTAGATGTTTTTTGTGTGGCGAGGGGGTGTAATCGAAATAGACAAATTGTCGGGAAATTTGTTCATGTAGTAGAAACATTTATGCACCCCTCCCCCCTCCCCCCTTACGTGAAATTCACGAGGTCACTGAAGAAAACAAATTGGGGCTACCTTTTACTTTTTTTTGGTACATCTGAGAATCTGATTCGGGGAATTTTATTTATGGCCAGGTGGCCCCACCACTCACAATATCCTGCGCACGCCACTGTTTCCGAAGTCTGTAAGTTAACAGTTGTCCGATTACACACACGCGACAAATCATGCTTATCAAGCTGTTTTATTGTAAAACAAACTTAAAATGACCTTATTTAAACTGCTTTTGAAGTGAACATGGAAAGGAAAGTTATTAGAAGACAAGTCACATCTAAGTGAATTGGTAGGTGTTGATACAAAGAAGATATATTGTGTAGTCCAACATGCTTCACAACATGCACTTGGTCAATAGAGATTCCTGACAGGAATGACATGTAATATCCTTAGGCTATTATTAAAGGTATTACTAGTAGAAAAAATTGGAGCATATAAGTTAAATTCGTTTCAGGTTGGACATTGTTTATAACAAGTCCTTTATCTTTATTTGTCTATAATACACATCTTCTTAACATACAGTACAAATTAGAATCGTAATAATTTATCTCCATATTATTGCAAGAAATGGGTAGCCACCCGTATGGCCGGCACTAGATCTTCCAATTTGTATTAGAAGACAATATTAAGGCACATGCTGAGTAAATTGGTATTCATATTGATATTCAAAGTTGTACACCTCTTAAAATGCTACAATAAAACATATATGGAATAATTATAAACTGTAACCAAGAATAATATACATAATGCATTGTATGACCCAAATAAATGCTACAGTGGCTTATACTGTTTCTAAGTTTGAAATAAATATGGCTATCAAAAGCAGTTTTATTGGTCTTCTTGCTGTTTAAAAGTTAGGCTACGTTCAATTGTATAACGCTTTTGGTCATCAATGAGGTCAATGTGGCTTACTTCTTAAAATGCTACAATAAAACACATATGAAAGGATTATAAACTGTAACCAAGAATTTATACAGTATAGGCCTACATTGTCATTGTATGAATCAAAATAAATAAATAAATAAATGCTACAGTGGCTTACTGTTTCTAAGTTTGAAATAAAGGATTAACAAAAGTATGAACCCCAAAAATTATATCACGCTTGTTTGCATAACTCTACACACAATTGACCGTTTTGAGAGATTGAAGCACTTACGCGGAAAGGGAAAACGCTTTGCTACCCAAACACATTTCTGCTTTTCAATACCATGTTTACTTTTCCTAAGACAGTCATACCATCAAAAAATTGATGTTTTCCGAAAAGTGGCACTTTTCAAAGATACAGGGAAGTTTTTGACGTGAATGGGGGACACTTTTGGCTAATAATTATGTTTTTTTAATTTCAAATAAGGACTAGCTAAAGAAAGAAAAAACTTTCTTTTAATTGAAAATAAAGACAATCTAAATGAAACTGGCATACGATTTTGAAAAGTGCTACTTTTCTTGAAAACATCATTTTTGGGAAATGTGATTTCTTTTGGAAAAAGTGACCATGATATTGAAAAAGGAAAAGGGACATTCAAATTCAATTATATAATGCTTTTGGTCTTCAGTGAGGTCAATATGGCTATGACCCTTTAAAGACACTATGAATGGGGTATTGGGCACATAACCAATAATCCCTATCACAGACATGAGACATCCTACCACCTGGATTAACAATGGTATACTAAAAATGTATTAGTAACAAATATAATAGTACAACAAAATTTGACACTGTGGTAAATTCGCTTAATGTTGGACGTGGTTTGTAAAAGTTTTTTTTTTCTAAGACAGGTGATGGGTTTTTTGTTTGCTTTTTTTATGTAGAATTTGGCAATAATTGTATGCCTCCTTATAAATAGTATAAAAAGTAGCTATCCACTGCTGTAGTACTAGATCTTTCAACTTTTATAGACGCATTTAAAAACAGTCTTAGACGACAAAGTAAATTGGTTGTTGATACTGATATTCAAAGTATTGCAGTGCAACGGATAATAAAAACACTTTCCATTATCATAAATTCCAAATGCTGCAATTAGTGGAAAATGCAATGATTAGTAAATGGAAACTTTCTTAGTAAAGAAATAAAGTGTTAAACATGAAAGACGATGGATTACTGTTGAATATAATATCAGAAACACTTTTGCATCCCAATTGGTAATCATTACGGATTATGTCCCCCCCCCCCCAATATTTTCAAACTCAAATCATTCAATAAGTTCTACTTCATCCCTTATAACATCGCTAATATGAATGTCAGCCTTGGGACATTTGTCATTATTATAGCTCTAAATCACTGCTACACATTTATATTAAATGATAATTGATTTCTGTTTTACGGAAAAGCACCCTTCAAATAAACTTATATATGCAACCTACACCCAAAGCTATATATATAATAATTTGTAACGCAAACAATAAACCAACACTACTTTTCAGTTATTTTAACCATTTGAAGGCATCTTGGATATTTCCAAATATTCAAAATAGATCTACAACCCTAGGCTTTATCATAGACATTATAGTGAATGCTGTCCAATTAGATTTGGGGGTATTGGTATTACGTTATATGTCATATGTATGGTCATTTACAATACAAAACAATTGTTTTAGGTCATTTAACATCAACTTAACCATTCTAGCAGCCATTTTGGAAAGTGATACAGAATAAAAATTGTCACAGAGGTGGGTCTTATATCTAAAAACAATATAGCTTAGCAGTTTAGAACATACCAGTTGGGGAATTTGACGCAATATACACTCATACAATATCTATTTTTGATTATTATAAACTCTTGTAGACTATTTTTTACATTTACAATGGCCATTTTGGTGGCCATCTTAGATTTAAAGTATGTTATTACAATGCAAAAATACTGGATATGAGTTACTAGTGGTCCAATACATCCCATCGTTAAAACTATACTTTCATCATACATTTTGGTTGATATTATCCCATTTTATGGAATTTGATAGTTTTTGCAGCCATGGACCTATTTTGGGGCCATTTTGGTACTGAATGTAAGTTACTAGTGGTCTAATACTCACATCCCATCGTTAAATATTTTCATCATACATTTTGGTTGATATTCTGCCATTTTATAGAATTTTGACGATTTATGGCCATCATTTTAGCGGATATTTTATTTTGAAAGTCAAAGCAAAAATACTAGATATTTGCCTAACACGTACATCACTTTGTTAAAACTATACTCTGATCATACATGTTGGTTCATATATGCCAATTCATGAAAGCGTCGGCCATCTTGTATTTAGGTATGTGCAACAGTACTGGATATGAGTGTCTAGTGGTCTAATACATACACCCCACTGTTAAAACTACATTTTGATTGCTATATGTCCTTCATGAAATTTGACCAGTTTTGTCGGCTATTTTGGACGCTATCTTGAATAACCCCTTAGCATACCATTATTATTTTTGGTAACAATCTGAATAAGTTTTAGGACATTGAAAGGAAGTAAAAAAGGTGGTTTTGGGGAGTCCGGGGGGGGGGGGGGGGGGGGGGGTGGGGGGTGCACGGTACCCCCCCCCCCCTATATACCCGACTACAGTAATTGCCGTGTATCTCAAAAGTGTTGGATTTCCATTAAATTAATACATTCAGTAAAAGGAAGAATACATACACTCTCCAATCGTGACATATCAAGAAGAAAATTAGATTATTAAAATAATTACTATTTTGTCTATTTTGAACCCACCTTTTGGACACACTGTGTGACAATATGAAAGGTGTTTTTTGTTTCATGAGATGAAATATACAGCGCTCAAAAATTAACTTACTCTGTAATATTATATGTTCTTAACTTCAAGAAAACTGATGATGCCCAAATGTAGGTGTGCGATCTGTGAAATTAGCTTATCAAAATGGCGGCTGTTTGAGTAGTCTCAGCATTAATGGTGCATTAAAACAACCTGATATTACACTAGCAACCAAAAGTGTTAGGACACTTTGCAAGCTGCAAGTTGATCATTTTTTTGTATTTATAAGGTCGATCATTACTGACTTTTACGGTTTAGTTTGGTAAATATTGATATATAGGCCTGGATGTCAGGGGAATTATGATAAATGGAAGCCATTTTGAATTGGGAGGTGACATCGTTGTGCATAGCTTACACCAAGAATAATGTTATTATTTTACATCATTTTATGTGCTTCATGGAGAATGTAATAAGAACTATAAAAGCAACTATAATGTACTAGTATAATGTCAAAGATATACAGGCTGTATCAAAATGATTTGTACTCTGATATGTTCCATTTTCAAAAAAGCATTAAAAATATAAAATCTCTGATAAATACAATATTTTTGATTTTAATAAATAGGGAATTATGTCAATTTATTGATCTGATAATCTGAAGATAATTGGCTGTTGTTTCTGACCGCTATTGTCATTCAAATGAAGATCGACGTAATCATGGTTTTACTCGCAGCAACGCAAATTTAATAGGTTCACTGCACAAACTCTTTATAAGTAGTGAATATATGAGTGCAGTCAGGACGAACTTTGAATTGTGCGCTTCAAATCTAACGTTTCGATGAAAATGATAAAAACACCAATATTCCTTTAAAAGCTTGTAAATTCTGAAACAAATGTTCGATTGTCGTAAATCAAAATTCTTAGAAAAGATGAAACTTCAATAATTTTGCATATTGAAGCAAAATGGTCTTAATGGTTCGTAACATATCAAAATAAATTCTGAAAAACTGATCAGACCACGGTACAAATCTTTTTGATACAGCCTGTACATGTAGCTGAAATATAGTAAATTAGCAACCATTTTGATATACTGATAATTAACCAGGTCGCGTACAGGATATCATAACAAAACGACGAGAGGATGTTTAAGAAGCCACAATTTAATAAATATTCTTTCAAATGGTGGCCATTTTGAAGTCTAAGGTGGCGCTAATGATTGATGGAATCATTGTATGTATTGATACTAATATGTCTAGGATTGAATATCCAATATCATGTCACTTTAATGCACTGTTAATGCATTGCATATTGTCTAAATATAAAATAGCCGCCAATTTGATATGCTTATTTCTCAGGTCACACACACCTACATTTTTGGCATCATCACTGTTCTTGAAGTAAAAGGTATACGATCATATAAAAATGTTTTAAAATTTGATCGGTATATCGAAAACTAGAGGACCTTTATGGCCCATTTTGATCCACTGTGTGTCCAAAATTAGAACAAAGTACAACACGCAGCCTCGGTAAAGCAATGTACAGATTATTTATTTCTGGCAGTAACAACTCGCCGCTCGATATTGGGATGTAGAGTTGTTTCCATTGATCAATAAGTCATACCCCTACCTGGCGCTCAATATAATATCCCGCGTGTCTTGATCTGCTAAGTCGTCACGACTTTGTCGTCCGTATCTTGTCACCGTACATTATACCTTTGAGCTCTTTTGCTAATAAAACAACCTATGCCCACAAGAACAACCATTAGTATAAATACAATCAGTATTACGACTAGGCTAGGTACAGGCCTATGTCCTGGGCTATGTATATAAACTACGGTATGAGGGATGGCAGGTTGGTGGCTGATCCGTTTTGTTGTACTATAGAGATCGCCTGTTGAAGAGTAAAGGGGAATAATAATAATAATAATAATATAATTATATAATATAAACAAAAAAGTATCGAAACACTTAAAAATGACCAATATTTAACGGCCCGAAAGGGTATTGATTAATCCAAGCAAATAAACCAATGCATAATTTTGTTCTGCGTATTTTTTCACCTCGATTGATGAGATACGATGTTGCGGAGCGGTTCAATGGTCGTAGGTCCATGGTATAATTTCATCGGGAATTCAAAAGAACATGATCAAATTTTCGTTAGAAAATTCCAAATAGGAAACTTACTCATTTTCCAAACGGGTTTCGAAAACTGATCTGTTGTCTTCCTCAGAGGGCGTCATCATCGACATCAGATGACGTCATCAGCAAACAGTCTAGAAACACTTCTATATAGCTCTGGATCAAACACAATCCACTGATAACATCGTATCTCAACAATCGAGGTGTCAAAATACGCAGAACAAAATTATGCACTGGGTTAGTGGCTTCGATTAATCCATACTCTTTCTGGCCGTTAATTATTGGCTCATTTTTAAATGTCTCGATACTTTTTTGTGAGGAGTTTAGTTAGTTAGTTAGCCGGTCTGTCTGTCTGTCTGTCTGTCTGTCTGTCTGTCTGTCTGTCTGGGTGTCTGTCTGTCTGTCTGTGTATCTACTATCTACTAAATTTTATCTATATATATATTTTTTTTTAAATCAACCGCTAGACTCTTACCAGTGGTCGCGGCTGTCCCTATGTCGCCGCTTTCATGAGTAACCGCATCGGTGTCGGTGGTCAGTGACTCTGTTACTGTTAGGGACGGAGGATAGCATGGATTCAGGGTGTTATCGAGCGGTTGAATCGTTCCGTTCTTACACTCTTCACACGTGTATGTAGGATAGGCATTTGCTGTGGAAAACAAGATATCAAACGATATGCATCAAACAAGGCTTTTATTTATCTTCATATGCTTTCTCGTTGCGGGTGGGGGTTGGGTGATTATTGGTGTTTATTTATCTGTTGGGATGTTTGGGGTGTGTTTGTTTGTTGGGGTGTTGGGTGTTATTATAGGGTTGGGGTGTTTGTTTGTTCGTTGGGGTGTTTGTTTGCTCGTTGGGGTGTTTGTTTGTTCTTTTGTTAGTTTTGGTATTATTTGTTTGTTTGTTAGGTGTTTTTTGTTGGGTAGTCACAATAATCGTTTCGATCATTCTCTGTTACTCAATACCGGTATTTCAAAATGCAGGTAAATATCTTCTTTGATCTTCTTTGTTTTGATGACAAATAAAATCTTACCAGGATGAAGATCTTTGACGCTCTCATAACCAGCATTACATAAGGGTGTTGAGGTGCACGTCGTTGGACCACTTAATTCCATGTTAGCGGGACATCCACATTCAGCGTTCTCTCCGTTGGCACAACTACTTATCTGTAAATTATGCAGAACAAATGGTAGATATTCTTTTTGATAGTCAATCTAACTGCTTGATATGACATTGGAAAGCGTACGGAAGATTCAACAAGCTGCCAATGATACTTACAATTATCAAGTTCCCCGGACATTTAGATATGCAGGGGAAAGGAATTCTGCACCAGTTATGGTATGGCATATATGTTTCCCCTTTCACCGTTAGAGCACACCTACAAACAAAAAATAAAATCATATTAACAACATCTATGTCATCTCCATACCGCCCTTAACATCCGGTGGTAATAATCACAAAACTACAGTGAGGAGGTCAGATGTCAAGTAGTCCTCAGTGCTCAGTTGAGCATAAAAACGTTACGCGTAATTGCGTAAATGTAAGTATAAGCTTTTATACATTACAATTTACACCATGGATTTGTCAGAAGAAAATCATCCTTCCTGATCATGATTCATTTCATGATGTAAGGCCCATACATAGGGTAAATTTTAAAAAAAATGTGCACGGAATGATACGACCCTTTGATGTGTGTAATCAACCATGAAATTGTTGCTACTGTTTGAATAAAGCGCACTTCATCTAATTCATCTTCAGAGAAAAAAAGTAATTGACTGAAAAATAATCAAAATGTGACCAGTTTTGACATCTTTTTCACCATTCCGATGGGATTTACACAGTTAAGACATGTGACATAATGAAATGAAGTTGTGTGGTCGCTCCATGCATGTATCTGCAATTCATTGTGATGCTGACATATAAACGACGCAATATTCACACAAAATGTTTAAAACATTTAGGCCTACATAATCATATAATAATTAGAAGAATGTACAGTAGCATATAAAATATCGCAAATGAATGTTCTGAAGTGTGAAATACAGTCACTGTTTTGAAGGAAAATAATTTCAAAAATTATAAGTTCATTGCTGTTTCTGCAACGGTTTTTATATATAAAATGAAATTTGAGCTTCCTTAAGAAATTTGAAATAGAAAAAATATTAGTTCTCTTTGTTGAAATTTAGGTATTTAACGAAGCCCTCCATTGATATGGCCATCGTACTCGCTTAATGCTATACAGTAAGGGATCACGTCAAAACTCGACCGCCCGGCAACCGCCGGTTACGGCCGGTTCCGCCCGATTCTCACAAAACGTGTCGTCTGTTATAATATACACACATAATGAGGTCAAATAGTTACACTCTGGTGAACACGACCGGTTGATAGTGCCTCGTCACACGCGTGAGCAATAACATCTTGAAGTAATGGGGTCAGTTGACAACCAGTACAATACAGCTATTGATTTTGGCTGGGGTTGGCTTTTTCAATCTGTTTATAGCTCAATTAACTTTTTAAAATCAATACCGAAAGTCTATGATTGGTTTTTTTTTTATAGAACGATTATAGAAAGAGCTATTATGACCGCAAAGTAACAGATTGATAGTGTAAATTGGTCCGGTTACAGCATTAAGTCAACTGGCGGTTGTTCAGTGTTGCATGCGCGAATATTCATATACCAGTAAAACATTTGACCTGAAAGAACCGGGCGGAACCGCCCGTAACCGGCGGTCAACGGGCGGTCGAGTTTTGACGTCTTCCCTAACAGCCATGTCATCAGAAGATACGCTCCACACAAACAATAACAATTTCATGGTTCAATGCACACATCAAGGTGAAAGGGTCGTTTCAATCCGTGAATATTTGTTTCATTCACATACAATATTACTTGAACTATAATACATGCAATATCTATAGCCTACCGTCCTCAAAAAAAATAGACCATGAAATTGATATGCTCGTACTACTCCTAAGCTACCGTCCCGAAATGTAAAAGACGGAACATTTCACTCGGAACCGCAAGTTATTTCATTATAATTATTGCGAAATCTTTCGAGCAGCAATTCATCCTTTTAGAGTGAAACAAATGTTGTTCTCGATCACTCTAGATTAACTCCTTAGAATTACAGAGTGATCCCATAAAATACCGCTCGATATCAGAGACGAAAGAATGGTGGAAAATCGATTGGATCGCAAAGCCCATGTATTGTATGAATGTTCAATCCATGGTGTTATTCCACCAATTTCCAGAATCGGTCTAAGCTCAAATATAGCCAGAAAATGCTCAACTAATAAAATGTCAGGAGCATATGCATCAACTGTAATAATGAATATCGATAATATAATATAAACCTAAAGTAACGACTCTTTTTCCGGAAGGTATAGACTAATCGGGAAATATTGTCGAATTATTGTTGATACATACTGAATGTATTTTGGAAACAATTCAATATTCAGATCAACTCATACTTACACAGATTGGGTGGCTACTTTGCGGCTGGCAGTACATGTACATGGAGTTACCATATACCATGCCCTCTGGCACGTGTCACACATACATGAATAGCCATTTTCTGGATCTTGATATGGGAATTTGTCTGGTCTAGTCTCGTGGCCGCAATGGATGCATTTTTCCTCCTGAATCAGATTAGACAAGAGATTGAATGTTTAATATGAGCAATACCTATAAATTCGTCAACAGATCAATTCAGTTATGTGGGAGGGAGAGCGCTGATCAATTGCATATTGTCATGATTGGGATGTGTCTTGATGGACATGAGGTCACGAGAATGTGTCGCCATATAGGACCCCTTTTCATTAGCCATTTTTGATAAATATATGGGTCTAAAATCATAAATTTGCTGTTTTTCACAGATTATTTTAGCAAAATCGGTCAAATTATGGGTCTCTGGAAAACATATGGGTCAACCCCCCCCCCCCCCCCCCCCCCACCCCCCCTCTAAAAAATGTAAATGTTTGGTCAATTATCATTTTGCTGGCAGCATATCCCTACCAGAAACTTATCTGACCCATTATCTTACCCCTTTGAATTCAGCTCATTTGTACACAGTATAGACGTTGATACAAAACAAAGACATCCCGCGGACGTCAGACTGTCGGATGCCAGTATAGGCATTGACATTTGACCCTAGCAGAGAGGCATTGGTCATATTGGTCACATACGAACGAACAAGAAGAATCCCAACTAAAACCCAACATTACGTGTTATTCAAAAAAATAAATAAAGTGTTCTTTAAAAAGAAAAACAACAGAGGACTGAATGGAAGTCAGGCATGATTTTCTAGCATGCCCTCGTTTTAACAGCAATAATGATTGCAATGGAATGTTAATCGAAACCAGTAGATACTGGTGACAGAAATCAGTGGTCATTTGATGAAGTGAAAGCGTGCTAGTAATTTTAGCTCAAGAAATCTGAAAACACTATTACATTCATATCATTCCCCCCAATCAATGGAACGACGATAATATGGTTACATTGGTTTGTTCCCAATCAATTTAGTAAGCATACCTTATAAAGAATATAAATGAAGTTGTTTACAAGGGATACCAGCACATGGAAAACGTACACTAATATGTTATAATGGAGGGACACCAGATATGGAAAACGTACATTATCTACTTGACTTACAGGTTTTGATTAGAAAAACCAGAGAAAAGAATGATTTATATAATATGTGTGTCCCACGGGGAAAATGGCAGTCAAGTATGAAAACATATTAGGCGTGCACTCTCAAATCCTGAGAGAGAGATATTAATATGAGAACATTTGGTCAATGTTGTCCACAATATGATGCCGAATGTGGTCTTCGTGTGAGAAATGTGCAATCATTTCCAAAACGTCTTTGGGAAAGATATTTGCAAATTATTCTATAAACATGGGTCTTTGGGTAGCAGTTTAGATCTTTAAATAACATTATTAGTCAAAGGCTAAAAACACCTTGTACACCGAACATGGGATTAACACCCCCACCCCCTCCCCCCGGTTGGAAGTATCTGTCTGTAAGTTTAAAGTACTCACCCCTGGGGGAGATTCTGGACAGGTAGCTCTTTTGTTGCGATGCAATAATCCCATTGCACTAAATGTCTCGGTAGTCATGGTAGTTGGCGTGATACCAACACGATCTCCAGCGTCATCTAGCACATATGATCTGGCTCTTTCATCGTGCATCTCATGTCCAGTTCCTTGACTCGGGATTTTTATGGACGGTATCGACAGTTCATATTTAGATGTCCTCCTCGTTGTAAAATCATCATCTTCATCGACATCTTCATCGGGGTTAGGAGCGTCCCCTTCCGGTTCTTCGACAATCCTACTAGTGCTTTCTTCTATTAATTCATTAGCATTACGATTTAACTTTTCTAATAGGCCTACAACAGTTAAATCTGCATCAGACTTTTTGCTAGATGCATTATCATACTCCTCGTCAGACCAGTCAGTATCTTCATGATCTTGAACACTTTCCCGCAAAAGTTGATCGACGAGGGCCTCAAGGATGCCACCTCTTCCATTAGGAGACGCGACCGTTAGGTTTTCCAAATCGAATAATATGGCCATGTTGTCTGTTCTGGGTGGTGGATCAACTGGTACAGCGGCGGCTAGGAACGCCTGCGTGACAAAAAACACAATACAAAACACAGGGATATCAATAATATTAATTTAATTATGCAGGTTTGACATTTTGGTTAAATACGAGGGTCATTTAATAAGTTCTACCTCCTACCTTATAACTTTGCTATTATATAAGCCAGTCGTATGAAATATTCCACAATTGTAGCTTTGAATCTCAGCTACAAATTCATAGTAAATTGGTTTGAGTACTGATTGTACTTTTCTAGGGATGCAGTGAAAACCAGACGTCCATTTAGTGCGACGGAAACGGATAAAAAACAGCCAAATGTCTCATAAAGTGAGTATTCATTTGGCCAATTCTAAGAGACAAAACGCACCTATCGGTCAATCAAAACCGTTCTAAATTACAAATATCTCTTAAACAGAATATAAACAATAACATAGACTGATTTCTTGGGGGAAAATACCCTCTAATTAACCAGAAATAGACCAGGACAGCTATTAATCTAAACCCTACCCTACAGAGAACCGCTGCAAAAGTCATATTTGCTTTTCATAAGACCTAAGAGATCTTCATTATACTGGACTAAATGGAGGGATTTCAAGTCCCTCGAAGAGATAATATTCTACCACTGAGTACCTGATTGACTATTCTAAAGGTTGCATATAAGGAAAACTCATAAAGTTGCTATCATGTTAAGATTTCACATTCGAGGCATCACTGTGGCTTGATTTTTAACAACGAAAATTTGACCGAATAGCAGTATTCCCGTATGCTGAAGACGTAGCAATGCATTCGAGTTGATAGTATACTTTTTGAAAGCATACAAAGGTTTATATTGCCTACAATCTGATTTATATATGATAATACAGTATTATATACAGAAATCATCCAATGTTTTCTATTTTCAGTATTTAAATCGGGCTGTTATATCTAATCATACAAAAAAAGGGAGAGAAAACGAAAAATCATGTATTTATCTTTAGGGTAATTTTCCGTGTCCGTTGTCCAAAATCTCTCTCTGGCTTTGATCATATCATAACAAAAATGAAACAGGTATCAATTATTATTTACTATCAATGTGTAGCTATGATTCAGAGCTATAATTATGACAAATGTCACGAGGCTGACATTCATATTAGCGATGTTATGAGTGAGGAGGTAGAACTTATTGAATGACCCTCGTATAATCAAGTTTCCTGAAACGACTGTAAAGTAAACTAGTTTGCTATCGTAGGATGAGACATTGTTCTGACCTATCAGGCCGTCACCTATCAGATCAGCGCTCAGTTTAATTCTTCGCGCGGTTTTAAGGTTTTGAGCTGGGCTTGGTTCTTGGCTGCAGTCATTCTGCATGTTGGTTGTATTAACGGGTCATGTTGCGGTGAATTGGTGCCATGGTGCCACTCACAGTAGTGGAATTTGTTGTACAAATAGTCACACAGGTAAGGCGGAAGTGATTGTGGGGAATTGCTTACTACTTTCGCAATAGTGTCATTAGTAGTATAATAACAGCATTTATGAATATAATACATTTATTTATTTATATTTATTTGAGAGTTGTTTCGTAGTCTCCTGTGAAGACTATACTGATTTAGTTAATTATCCTTCCCCAGTGTAGGCCAGTCCAAGGGCGGAAATCCCGGGGCGATGGGGGGATATATCCCCCCCCCCACTTTTTGACCGGGGGGGGGGGGGGGGGGTGGTCAATGTAATCACCCCCCCCCCCCCCTGATTTTTCCCATCTACCAACAACAAAAAAGGGGGAAAAAGGGAAAAAAGGAGGAAAAAAGGGAAAAAGAGAAAGAAAAGCTGGCAGGGAGGCATGCGAGGGACATAAGAATGTTTGGAGTTTATTGTACGTTGGTCAGGATACATACGCGTACGTACGTTGACTAGAATCCATCTTTTGGAGGTCACTAAAAGCCAATATTGATCAGAAATAATATACACCAGATCACACCAAATGAGTTTGAAAATTGAATTTGGCATATTTGGCATATCCCCCCTCAGACTCCCCCCTGTTGGAGCTTTTAAACCAGCTATACTAAAATCAAGAATATATCAGTATGAAAAAAATGCTCAACTTCTTTCGTGCATTGATAAAAAACAAAATATTTATTGAAAATGAAGCGATGGCTTTTCAATACAATATTGGTCAAAAGTATACACCAGATCACACCAAATGAGTTTGAAAATTGATTTTTTTTTCTACTTCTCAGGGGGGGGGGGGGGGGGCACATCCCCCCTCAGACTCCCCCCCCCCCACCCCCCCTGTTGGAGCTTTTAAACCAGCTATACTAAAATCAAGATATTAGTGCATTGATAAAAAAAATTAAAAATATTGAAAATGAAGCGATGGCTTTTCAATACAATATTGGTCAAAAGTATACACCAGATCACACTAAATGAGTTTGAAAATTGAATTTTTTTTTACTTCTGAGGGGAGGGGGGGGGGGGGCATATCCCTCCTCAGACTCCCTCCTGTTGGAGCTTTTAACCAACCATACTAAAATCAAGAATATATCAGTATAAAAATATGCTCAACTTCTTTCGTGCATTGATAAAAAACAAAATATTTATTGAAAATGAAGCGATGGCTTTTCAATACAATATTGGTCAAAAGTATACACCAGATCGCACCAAATGAGTTTGAAAATTAGAAACGACGTGCTTCTGACCGGAATTGATCCGGAAACCTTTTCGTATAGTTGCCAATATGCATGATATGTGTCCCCATACACTACATTGGAGAATTCCGACGTTATCAAAAACAAGAAATTTCACACTGTCTAAAATTGCTTCAAATGATTTAACAAACTTTTACGTCTAAGCACAAGGATTCAGAAAATGAAATATTTACTCTACATCCGACGTTTCGTTACAGTTAAGCTCCTATCATTCACGCAAAACGTTAAACAATTGTCCGATTTCAACAAATTATACCGGGAATTCTTATATTTGGTGTGGTTATAGATGTCAGCAGGCAACTTGATTGGTTTGGGCTGATTACGCACAATACATCATGAGACAATGGTGTATAGTTTGGGGCGAAGCATAGAAATCTTACAGCTTACGGGTAAGCCCCGTAAGCGAAGCAAAACTCACTGAATATTTTTTTTAAATTTTTATTTTAAAAAGTCAACTGATTTTATCTGTGAGCCCATACAAATGTTTACTAGTAAAACAAATCGCGCCCCGTAAGAGGCTAGAAGGGAAACTCGCGTGTAAAACCCAAGTACGCAGTGAACCACCGCGTACTTTTGTTATTGTGGAATTTTTTTTCGAGCGACACAGCGACGCAGCTGCCGAGCGTTTTATATTACGCTTACATCGGCGCAGTCGTGGGCGCAGTGAAGAAAATGAAGACGCTAACGTATGCGTGAATAAACCCACAGCACGCGTTAGCATGCCTTTCATGTCTTTCTCGTGCCGCCTTGCAAACGCCATTGGCGGTGGAATAGGCGGACCGTAATGCTGAGCAGACTTGCTGAGGTAAGTAATCAAACAGTGCACAGTGCTAGCATAAATGAGTGGCGGATTACAGGGGGCGGGGGACGGGCGCCCCGCCCCCCCCCCCCCCCCGTAAAATTTGACAAAATACCTTTTTTTGTGTACAACTGTACCTTTTTAGACACATAGGTTCCGTCGGTATATTTGCGAGTTCTACCATGCGATTTTTTTGCCGGTTTTGGGATGACCCCCCCCCCTTCCCCAACGCTGTTGTTGTTTTCAATGAAAAAAAAGTTTGTATAATGTACCCCTAACCCCTACCAAACTCCATATTCCTAGCAAAGCACATCCAGTCAAATGTATGGAACGCATTTCTGGGAGTTAACAGTGATCTGAAATTTCAATCTTTTCTATCAGGCAAATTTCATCGCATCTTACATCATTTTTACATGATGATTTGCGAGGATTTTATCATGAACATTTCATCGATCGTTTTATCGCGAACATTATCATCGATTGTTTTATCGCGAACATATCCAGAGAGTCAGGGAGTTGGGTTAGGGTTGCTAGACTAAGCCTCATAAGCTAGTCTAGGGGTGTTCAGAATTACTTTGGTGGGTGGGGAGCTGGGCAATATGAGGGGGCACGGAGAAAAAGTCTATTGATAGTGACTTAACTTTCACACTCATTTTAGAGTGGACATTTTCCACTCTAAAACGGGTTGTCCAACATTTCACTCCCTTCACTCTTTTTCGAGTGAATTTCCACTCTTTCCACTCGTTTTACGTATAATGTAAAACTCTTAGCCATTTCAAATTGTCTCTAAAGACACACTTACAGTACAGCTTGAAATATAATGGACAATGTCACCGCACTTCATTGCAATATCATTGCAATGTCAGTGCAATGACATTGCAATGACTGCACTAATCGGGTTACATTTCAAGGCGTCATTGCAATGTCAGTACACTGTGTCAGTGCAATATCATTGCAATGTCAGTGTCCATTCTATTTCGAGCTGTACTGTATTCACAATTGCTTTTGATGATTGATTTTCACTGTTTACAATGTGTTTGCATGTTCATTCACATATTGTATTTTTCTTATATTGTATTGTAATTTCTGTGTTGTTATGTTATCTGTTAAGCGCTTTGAGACTTCGGTGGGAGGCGCTTTGGAAGCACCGTCTTATTAGCAAGTTCTCGAAATGAAACATGAGATGGATCGTATTCGCGACAGCTAGCTTTGTAAGATCTATAATCATGATATTATACAACGTCATGAGCACCGTATTCCTGCCGCGTAATCACATGGTGGCGTGTAACGAATGCGCGCAGGCTTTGTCCAGTGGCCTGAACTGTAGGAAGAGTGGCGTGAATTTGTGATTGTTGGCTGACGCGTTAGCGTCAATTGCGCATATGGGGTGTCTAAGGGTGAATGTTCCCAATCAGAAGCTGACACGTATTTTTAAAACGGGATCCGTGCAATCGGGTGAATAAACTCCCAATACCATGAATACGTTAATACCATTAACATTAAAAAAAATCCAATTAGTGTATTGATACTTGGTAGAAGCTGTATAATTATATCGAGTATAAATCGAACAGTTGCTCCGACTGTCACATTTTCAATCAAAGTTATGTTACTTCCCTTAAGCCTGTCGACCTTCGCAAAAGAAAATAGTACCTCCGCGAAAGAAAAACCTTTCGCGCGAAAAAAAATTCTAAATTTGAAATATTTCATCTCTTGCGACAATTCGCTGGCTTGAGCTCAACGTAAAAAAAACTGGAGCATTTTACAGTGGCGTATCCAGGGGAGGGATAGCAGGCCATGCCCCCTCCCCCATTGACAAAAGAGTAGAAAAGGAGGAGTAAAAGGGCCCGAGGAAGGATAGGGGCATAGGCGGCACAAATGGTGTGGGGAGGGGGTTCCGGGTCACGTCCCCCTATAATGTTAATGTGGGGGACATTATACTGGACCTTTTTGTTGTTAAAAACGCAATTTATTGCGCGCTTTGCACGTATTAATGTTTAATTATTCAAGCTTAACAAGACGGCTTTAGAAACGTTTTTCTGGACCATTTTAGTTCAATAACGGAAATGTTTCGCTCAATTCGCGCTCATTTTTTCTAATATTATGTGGGGGGGGGGGGGGGGGGCGTTAAAAACTTCATAACCATTTTAGTATAAAAACTGAAAATATTTGCGCGCATTTTTTTGGACAGGTCCAACATTATAATTGGTCTCGAACCACACCAAATATTCTAAATATTATGTGGAGGACGTTTAAAAAAATCATACTGGACCATGTTAGTGTTAGAAATGCCAATTTGTGCACGCTTCACGCGTAATAGTTTCAACGTTTCATTATTCAAGCATAACAAGACGGCTTCAGGAAAGATGTCCATGTCCATTTTTTCTGCAGGTTTCAACATTTTAATGGGTCTCAATCCACATCAAATATTCTAAATATTATGTGGAGGACGTTTAAAACGTCACACTGTACCTTTTTAGTGTTTAAAATCAAAAAATTTGCTCGCTTAGCGCGTATTAGTTGCAATGTTTCATTACCGTCAGACCCTAGAAACAATAGGCAGGACACAAAAGGTAATTTGCGGACATCGCCATGCCATGCAAGAGGTTGCTTTTATTTATAAAGCCTACATGTATCACATGTCATACAAAACATAATCTACACAACAATGCACGGAATCAAAAGACCATTATATGAGTTATCAACCAAATCGACAGGAGAGCGCAAACTACCCCCTATCTCCATTGCGCAAACAAAAAGAGGCCGAAATGAATTGCCAAATGTGCCATGCACATGTGCCAATGCACCTCAGGGTCAATTATGCCAGATAGATATGCCATGCATTTAATCTACATTATACCATTTTGCCAATGCAAAGTCCAACAATGTTGCCATAGATGTCATGTATATTATTATCAAATTATTCAAAATACTATTTGTCAATCAATCACGAATGATTTGCCATCGATGTGCCAATGCACATCAGGGTCAATTTTGCCAGATAGATATGCCAATGCATAACTAATTATTTCATTTAGGCCAATTTTTAAGCAAACAAGTTGCCATAGATATGTCATGTATCATATTATCCAATTATCAACTTTAAGAGTTTCATCCCGATCACGGCATGGGGCGCAAACCACCACCCTGAGCTTCATCGCGCAGACGAAAGAAGCCCCGGAGAAAAGCTACCTAACCATTAATTAAATTCAAACTGTTAGGACTATTTGTATAATTTCCTCAGGTAATGACCTTAATCAATATTATCATTATAATTATTTATCGTAACCAATTATTTAACGACTTTTAACCTTTGGAAAACAAAACACTGCCCTATGTCATAACATTGACTGTGGGCCTACCATGGATCACACCCCCACTTACTTCTAACGGGTGGGTGGGTGGGAAAATTTCTGATTTAACTGAAATATCAGAACACGACCTCTCGCATGCGCTAGCATGAACGTAATGATACAACCAAAGGGACGCCACGAGAAAGCCCGCGAGGTATGAAAGGGAATGAGTGGTCCGAGACGAACCAATCATGCATGCGTGAAACGCGTAACAAAAGGCCAACCGGAAACAGGCCGGGGCAAACAACGTTCCCAGGGCGGGCGGTAAAATAAAATTTGCTCAATTGCATCTCGGAAATTTTTGATTACCGTCAGACCCTAGAAACAATAGGCAGGACACAAAAGGTAATTTGCGGACATCGCCATCCCTGATAGCACACTGAAGTCGGCCCGACGTCGCGATATAGTCGGCAGTTGAAGTCGGCCGGACGTTGGCTCTACAGTCGGCTGCTCACGCGGCCTACGTCGGGCCGACGACGTCCAATGGAGGTTGTGCCGACCTCGGGCCGACTTCCAGCTGACGCTGACCTGCCGACTGTAATGCACCGTCGGCCCGACCATATATAAGCAACGTCAGGCCGCGGTCCGTTGGACGTACCTCCGACTAATTGCCGACTTCGGGCCGACTATTTTCCTACGGTTTTAAGCTACGCTAGCGCTAAGCCGCGGTCCGTTGGACGTACTTCCGACTTATTGCCGACTTCGGGCCGACTTGTTTCCTACAGTTATTTTGACACAAAAGAAAATGTACATCTATAAATCGACACTACAAATATACTAAAAAAAATCATATTTCCCCATTTTTTTATTCGGAACAAATCTGGAAAAACGACATACTGTCGTCTGCAGTCGTCTTCCGCGTGGAAAGTATGAACAACTATCACAAAACTATCACAATATGAGTAACGTAAAATCTCGTTTTTGAACAAACTACCTTGACTCTTTCCACGCAAATTAATGATGGATATTTTTGAAAAATTGGCCCGACCATTTTCCGACTAATTGCCGACTTTCGGCCGACTTAAGCTATGGTCAGTTGAACCATTCTCCGACTAATTGCCGACTTTAGCTATGGTCAGTTGAACCATCTCCGACTAATTGCCGACCGTTCTGCCGACTTTAGCTATAGTTATTTTTAATGAAAAAGAAAACGTACCATACCGTAACAAATCTCATCTCTTTTAATTATTCCCAGCTATTCAGAATCTATTTTGATGCAAAACGTACCGAAACAAATCTTATCTCCTTGGATGATTCTCAGCTATTCCTCACGATTCATTATCTGATGACTTGCAATTCAATTCCAATAACATCTGTGACCATGCAGTGTCGGCGTATGCTGAAAAATCACGATGTACAAGACATATCCGCGATTTCTGATAGAATATAACACACCGGAAATCGCGGGTATCCCATGCAACATCGGAAAATGCACTTCATATGTTGAATATATTGCGATGCTGCATTATTTCCCCATCAAAATCTACCATCAAATACCATCATCTTCGCTGAATTGACATATAATTCCTTCAATTCATTTGAGAACAACACGAAGTATCGCTAACGTGTGCTACAAAATGGCGACCAACTGCACGTGGTAAAGTGAGTGTATGATTTGATACGCGTATTTCGTTAATTTTAATATTTATTCAATCATCAATTTGAACTTAAAATTGTTGCAGATGAAAACATCTATATCTAAATCATCAGTAATTTATTTATTACAATTATATCTTTCTCAATTATGTAGGTGACAACATTATTACAATTTTGAATTATTGAATATTTGTCTTTATAAAAAAAATACGTATAGCAAGTTAACCTATCGTTGGACGTAGTTCCGACGTCGGCAAAACGTCAGTACCCCGACGAGACTTTCAGTGTATTTTTGCAACGTGGCGACCAACTGCACGTGGTAAAGTGAGTGTATGATTTGATACGCGTAATTCGTTAATTTTAATATTTATTCAATCATCAAATTGATCTTAAAATTGTTGCAGATGAAAACATCTATATCTAAATCATCAGTAATTTATTTATTACAATTATATCTTTCTCAATTATGTAGGTGACAACATTATTACAATTTTGAATAATTGAATATTTGTCTTTATAAAAAATAATACGTATAGCAAGTTAACCTATCGTTGGAGGTAGTTCCGACGTCGGCAAAACGTCAGTACCCCGACGAGACTTTCAGTGTATTTTTGCAACGTCGGCTCAACGTCCATATGACGTCTTAATGTGGACGTCCTTTTCAAACAGTCCACCCGACGTCCAGCCGACTTCAACATAAGGACGCCGACCTTTCCCCGACTTCGACTACCATTCCCCGACGTCGGGCCGACTTCAGTGTGCTATCAGGGATGCCATGCAAGAGGTTGCTTTTATTTATAAAGCCTACATGTATCACATGTCATACAAAACATAATCTACACAACAATGCACGGAATCAAAAGACCATTATATGAGTTATCAACCAAATCGACAGGAGAGCGCAAACTACCCCCTATCTCCATTGCGCAAACAAAAAGAGGCCGAAATGAATTGCCAAATGTGCCATGCACATGTGCCAATGCACCTCAGGGTCAATTATGCCAGATAGATATGCCATGCATTTAATCTACATTATACCATTTTGCCAATGCAAAGTCCAACAATGTTGCCATAGATGTCATGTATATTATTATCAAATTATTCAAAATACTATTTGTCAATCAATCACGAATGATTTGCCATCGATGTGCCAATGCACATCAGGGTCAATTTTGCCAGATAGATATGCCAATGCATAACTAATTATTTCATTTAGGCCAATTTTTAAGCAAACAAGTTGCCATAGATATGTCATGTATCATATTATCCAATTATCAACTTTAAGAGTTTCATCCCGATCACGGCATGGGGCGCAAACCACCACCCTGAGCTTCATCGCGCAGACGAAAGAAGCCCCGGAGAAAAGCTACCTAACCATTAATTAAATTCAAACTGTTAGGACTATTTGTATAATTTCCTCAGGTAATGACCTTAATCAATATTATCATTATAATTATTTATCGTAACCAATTATTTAACGACTTTTAACCTTTGGAAAACAAAACACTGCCAACCAAGATTTATACTTTCGTTTTAAGGCGCCGACGAAAGGATAAACTTGTATGACCCCCCCCCCCCCCCCCTTTTTTTTTTTTTTTTTTGCGGGGTTAGGGGGGGTACTGATTCCCATGTAAATCACCCTAAGCACTGGGAACATGTGGGGATTGCGTTGGCCCAATCTTGTAACAGATACTCATTGCCCTTTGGAATAGATGTACCGAATCGTACATGTATACATACTATCTTAGTAGAGAAAAAGAAACATAGTAATTGGTCCCAGGTGCCCTATTTCCAAACTGATATTGAAACTTAACCCGCCGATAACTATAAACTGTAACCAGCAATGGTAAATAACACTTTGAACATATGCTATTAAATTAACCGCGATGTGAACCTGGTGGACAACTGACCTGAATCGCCTACTCATCGAACCGACTCGCATCATTCATGGTTACCTAACACGAAGAAAGCAAATATATTCTAAATCACAACGATCGTTCAACCAATTATATTGATTTATAATTTGTTTAATACCCGTCGTATATGCCTATCATTTCTATACAATTATATTTAGCTGTATCGTAAATGAAAATTTCAGATCAATTGTTACCAAGCAAGACCTGCAAGGCCCTACCTGGCCACATTCCAACAATAGGATTAGTATGCATAATACAGTCCAATCAATATGCCAATTCGCATTTTGATTCATTGTAAAATAAATATAACAGCCCATCCTGTTATCATTGAATATTGACTGATAGTGATTACCTCCTAATCTGGTTATTGATTTTCACCTATAC
Organism: Ophiura sarsii; assembly: GCA_035610835.1. Lineage (NCBI taxonomy): Eukaryota > Metazoa > Echinodermata > Ophiuroidea > Amphilepidida > Ophiuridae > Ophiura > Ophiura sarsii. The sequence goes on from CM069455.1 coordinate 11,787,689, forward strand.
AACTCATAATTGATTTTTCCTATCTGGAGAATGACTTTCACACCTATTATAGAATATTGATATCCCCTTTATGTGTCAATAACTTGGATATGCTGTATTATTATATTATTATTATATGCAGACTATTTTATAATTAGATGTACTCCCGTCTTAATAAGATTACCACCGCCCTATGTGGTTGGTGTGCATGGAACTGCCAGTTACTCTGTATATATAATTCTGAAATTACTTGTTTTCTACACATCAAATCTCCCATAAATTTAATATACATGTTCAAAGTCAGAACAATCCATTTTTAATCCAAACCGGCATAAAGCACATATTATATGGCCTACACAACTTTCGGCAGACAATTAGTTGACACATTTTAATAAGATCAGATAAGATATACTTTCCAACCTGGATATTTATAAATTTAAATGTCGAATATGGGGCCAGCATTTATCGACTATCAATCGGGCGCATTCCTCTTAGAATGATCATTAATATAAGACATAGACAAAATATAGTCGAATATCGAGTTTAGAAATTCAATGTTGTATGACTAACAGCACAGATCAACCACTGCCTATAGTAAGCATCATGAGTTTTCAGCAATTATCAAATGGCCGCCAAAATGCCAACAAAAAGCATGAACTAAACATGATGAATTTTAGATCCTATTGGATGTAAATAACGCAGTCATTTGTGTATTAAACACCTAGACACTCAACGCGTATTAACCAACATGTATGATCAAATATCGATTTAACATAAATTATTATTATCTAACATTTTATGTGTTAGACTATCAAAAAACTCATATCCAGTATTTCTTCCTCTTCATTATTATCATACTCAATTCTAGAATAGTCAGATGACCAAGTTCCGTAGCATTAACAGCTTGTAAAAGTTATGACAATAATATTGAAGTTGCAGTGCCTATCATTGGAAGTTTCTTACCCCACATTTGGGAAACACTTATCATCCTATTTCCATGAAACTATTTCGTAAGAATGGTTATTTATTATCAAAGCAACAAGAGATACCATACCGGTCGGTGACCACATAACACAATCCGCCAGACATCATATTCTGTTAAGGCTCAAATTGTAATCGCCCAATTGTATACAGATCAAGAGTTGTGTAATGCAGGGTGTAATAACGCTCTCAATGATAAAGGATACCTTCGTTGCAGTAGCAGTAAGTGACGCAACGACACTGATGATTAGAATATCATACATTGAAATGAGACGAATATCATCTGCGTACACCGGGGCGTACACAGCCCCGGGGAAGGGGGTACACCCTGTTATAACTGTTTATCGTCTTCCTCCACCGTGCCGAAACCTCTGTTTAGCCCCCTTGCACAAGTGTTGAAGTGCATTCAGGCTGGTGCAGACAAAACCCATTGGCATAAATGTATTTGTACAAAAGTTGGAAGGATGTACCCAACAATCTCCGTTCCAATAGGAATTAAAGTGACCGCCGCTGTATGCCACAATTAGTAAACAATGATATGGCTAGCCGGAATCATCTGGTCGATACCGTATACGAGTCAGTAAAAGGAACCTCGAGAATAGGCCTCATTGTGAACACTTGCATTAATCCACCGCAGCGACGCGTAGTAGCTAAGGCTATTAAAGTGAATCATTTATCACCGCATCATAGATGGCGTATAATTGTATCTTTCAGACCTCTGCAACTGGTGCGGTATATTAATAAACCAACACTATGATCCAACAGCTAAATCCGTGTAACAGTAGACCAAACCGGTGATACCATTGTGTAAAATCATGCCTCGCATGAAGCGAATGATGCAATAATAAATTCCCCCGTAAGTGGTGGCTCAGGGAAGTCGTCTTTACTTCACCAAATGATATTTGGGCATCAAGCATGGAGCAAGCTCGGTGCGGTTGAAAGGTCTCCCGACACGGCTATACTGGAGAAGAAACACACCGAAAAGTCCACGCATACCACGTCATCACATTCAGAACGTTATGGGGTCTATGCTGTTAGGCCAAATCGCATGTCCTGAAAGATGAAAAGAAGAAAAACCAGCAGAAGCAAATCGGGAACATTTATATCCTTAATAGTACGTATTCCCCTACATTAATGCCTTGTATAATATATATATATATATACATGTAACAACTGGTAGCCAAATGAGGATATCACTCGAGGATGAGTAAATTATAGCATGACCTATAATTATTATATCCAAATATATAATATACTACCCAATTAATGAGCCCCAAAACCAACATTTTAACCAAATGTATTAAAGAACCATAATTATAGCAACGAAAATGACCATTTATCTATTTTATTACAAAAAGTGACAGAAATGTGACTGTGAGTAACCTAAATAGTGCCATGCATGAAGTAACAGACACCCCCAATTGCAACCCACATAGACCCATGGTCGATTGGCCCCGCGGGACCAAAATGAAACCCCAAACATGAATGAAACCATTTATTGACGTCGCCAACCTGTAATAATATACCATTGAAGTATACCATCCAAATACCACCCAATATTGAGCCTTTGCGCTACAAATACAAAAGCCATTGGTGATAACATGAATGAAAAATCATTTATTGACGTCGCGTCGCCAACCTTTATTAATATACCATACCAACAAATAATACCGCCCAATTTTGAGCCTTTGCGCCCAAATACTAGAACCCATTGGTAATAGAAACTGTAACAGCACCCATTTTACTAAATAGTGTTGACGAATAGTTAAAGTTGCTAACCCTACCAAGTGGGAGATCGATAACCTACCGTATAACGAAACCCCAATTAACCGAACCGTGCACTCGACTGATCCCACCAGACCATCAACTATTCATAATAAACTAGATAGAGATTAAGCTGAAGGTGTGTATCCCGGGGGAGTCAATCGATAATTACCAAAACTACTTAAACCACAAACAAATCCCCCAATCACTGTGCGTGTACAGACTGACAAACCTCAATGATCTACGCTGAATCAAGATCAATATTTACCAAATCGACACCCTCTTATCAATTGAACTATCATTAACACCGAGTATTTGCAGTGTCTTGTGTTTATGCACGTACACGTAGCGTAACACCATGGACTTATATTTTTAAGTCCATGGTGACACTAACCAACTGATATCAATAATTTAATATACCACGAGATGGATATAAAATTGTTATCCAGTAGAATATAGTATGACCCGCATTCAAAACCAAAAATCCTAGTATGCATGTATAAATAGTAACATCCAGGGATGGTATTCTCGCGTGATCCATATCAATCAATATTACACAATATTAATACAAACGGATACCCGAACCGGCAATTATTATGCCGGCCCTAAGCATCAATATTGCAATATAAATAATACATAAACATTATGTTCTCACCGTTAACTGAAATTGACCAGCTCCGCCACATTCACACCTAATACCTACTCTTAGACTTTCACCTTGTCGTTGAGTTACCACCTGTTGTCGAACCGCTCGCCGTAGCTATTAACTAGGTCAACGATTAACCGTCCGATAATGCCGCCGTTTGCAGACAACCCCGCCGACAACACGGTCGTAAATTATGCCCATTTTGCTAAGCACTTATCGCAGCAAATATAGTTTAAGATACCTCGACAATAGAGTTAGAAAGTCAGAAAACTGCGAGCACTTAAACCAATATGTGTTGAAATTAGCTGGAAGAAAATTTCTGATTTAACTGAAATATCAGAACACGACCTCTCGCATGCGCTAGCATGAACGTAATGATACAACCAAAGGGACGCCACGAGAAAGCCCGCGAGGTATGAAAGGGAATGAGTGGTCCGAGACGAACCAATCATGCATGCGTGAAACGCGTAACAAAAGGCCAACCGGAAACAGGCCGGGGCAAACAACGTTCCCAGGGCGGGCGGTAAAATAAAATTTGCTCAATTGCATCTCGGAAATTTTTGAATATTAAAGTTTAACAAGATGGCTTCAGGATTTTTTCTGGAACCTTTTAGTTCATAAACTGATTTCTTTTTTTACGCGCTCAGCGCACATTCATTTTAAACATACATGCAATAACTTTGACAATTTAATTATTTTATTTCTCAAAAAGTGATGTCCATTTATGCCACCGGATATTGAAAGCTTTATTTTTCAGGTTTGCATTATAAATAGTTTTTTCGTTGACATACAAATTTATCACCTCTTTCTTTCCATAGGTAAAAGAAGGTTTTTCTTTTTTTATCCTGCTTTTGTAAATATTGAATTTCAGAATTAATAAGATATTGTTAAAAACATAATCTTTGTACTGGTAATTTCCAAACAGGATAATTTCTTTTTTCAACCAAATATTTGTGTCCAGATTGCTATTAATCCAATTTTGAACGTCTTTCCAGTACTTTAGAGTAAATTCACATTCCCAAAAGAGATGAACAAAGTTTTCGTCAACTTCATTACAAAAGGTACATTTTGGATTGACCGATTTACCAATTTTAACTAAAAGGGTATTTGTACAAAGGATTCTGTTTAAAAGGCGAAATTGGAACCAACGGAGTTCAACTTCCTGAGTACATTTCCAGTTATACTGACAAATATTCAACCATGCTTTTTCAGTTAAAGTTATACCTAATTGATGGTTCCATTTTTCAGTACATTTAAACTTAACTTAACCTTTAATCCAGTAATAAATTGTTTACAACCTTTGGATTCCTTAAGAATCATACTTGTATGAAAACCTTGAAAAGGATTTTGAAGTGTGGTATTTGAACTACAAAGGAGATTTGAAAATGCTTCATGAATAGCTCTTTTCATCCCATGATATTGGAGAAAATTTATTTTGATATAATATTTATTTTGAATGTAGAAAGAAGATCATAATATATTTGATACCAACTTTCTTCCAACTTTTGTACAGTACACATCTATTCCCCACAACAATATTACTATTACAGACAGCCTGCCAGCAATACAAAATATGCTCAGAAAAAATCTCAACGGCATTTTTTGTAAGAGCAATTCCAACCGTGTGGAATCATAAATATGTACGACACTGCATAGGATGTGGGGTGTTGGCAAATTCTATATCTTGATTTAGGGTGAAATTTTGCCCAAAAACTGTCATTTTAATTCGTTTTTTACCACAATATTGTTTTTCAGGATATTTCTATTTTAAACATGTTATTTCATCATGACTGGTGCCAAATGAAAGATGAGGATGTAAGCTTCAATATGATACAAATATATGCGAGTATAAATCACGAATATCAGAATTGTGATTGAAAACACATCAATTTTTTTTGATCAAATTTCGAAATAGTTATTTAATTAGGTATTAATTTAAGATTCAAAATAAAACAGCATCTGTCCCATATGTTCTGAAAAACTGCTCATATAACATTTAAATAATATAGAGGGGAAAAAATGCTTTGATAATCCAAATTGTATTGTATAGCAATTTTATTCTACAAAGCAACAGAGCAAGAATGCCCTTTATTTCAAGGTGTTATACATACAGGGTGAGTCAAAAAAAAGTTTACCCTAATTGAAAAAATCAAAACAAATATTTTTGACCACAAAATCAAGGCAAACAAAACTTTAAATGATTGCGCCATTTCTTTGCTATCATCTGGAAAAAAATCACGCTATTTGATGATACCGTTTAAGTAAATATGACGATTTCTGTACAGGAGCTGTTTTTTCACCCAAAACACGGTTTTTAATTTCAAGCTTAACGAGCTTAATAATGTTTACTAGGATTATGATGTAAAGCATTACACATCTTGTTTATTAAAAGAATTAAGTTGACAATATACTTGTTTAAAATTGTCTCCTAATAGATTAAAACAATAGACAGCTTTCAGGCCTATTTATGACACAATTACCACACTTTAATCATTTCATAACAAAGGAATTGATCCTTTCGCTGTCGGTATTGTAATTTTTTATTGGTCGTATCTTATGAAATATAATGGTCAAGATCTGGAAGCGTGTTCGGCCGTTAAATTGGTCACTTTTATTCAAAACAGCGTAAAATAAGTTTCCCTCAACCAATCTAAACCAGATAAAATTCATATTAAAGCTAATTAATTCGTCTTTATACCGTAGTAAACTGTTTTTAAAACAAACGAATACTTTTTTCTTAAAGAAAATCGCTGAAGTTGAGTAAACTTTTTTTTGACTCACCCTGTATACCTATATAGGATATAAACAAGCACATTATAGGGGACTGGTTTAATGAACCCGCACAGGACTTGTGTGATAGTGCATGACTGCATCTATTATGGCATAATGTCCAGCTGACGCGGTAAATTCAAATGCGTGTTCCCTGGGTTTCATGCCTGGTGAATCATTTGTTTACATACAGATAAAGCTAAGAGCATGTACAAAGTGTATACACACTGATTAAATACATAAATGAGGAATACGCAAATGAGGTTATTTTACCAAATTGATCAATATAAATATTCATCACTAAACTTGACTTTATTGGGAATATAGGGTGTTGTCATTGTCATTTATGTCAATTGCGGGGCATCGTTGGTCGGTTTCACTGTAAAACGGCTATTTCGACTCGTTTAAGATCATAATTATTGTTTCTTGTCAAAGATTCCATTTTTCAATGATTGGTGTCAAATGGAAGGTAATGTATGCTTTTATATGATAAACGAAATAGAAACCAGGAATAAAAAATGGAGTGAAAACAAGTTTTTAGATTTAAATTAAAATAGCATTTGTTCCACATTTTCTACAAAATGACTGATATTACACCTGAATTATATATCCATTGTTTTAATTATAATAATTGTTATTGATTTTATAACATTTACACATTTAAATGTAGATGCCAAAAACCTATATTTTTAGCATTTTAACTACAATAAAAAACCCAAATTATTATGCTAATTGCAATGCATTTATTAGATTCCAAACAAAAATAGCATTTGTTCCACATTTTCTACACACAAAAAATACATCTGAATTATTATAGAGAAAAATTTAGGCTTACACCAATTTGTAGTTTAGGCGACGACCCCCCCCCCCCCCCCCTGTTCCTCGGGAAAACGGACCTCTCAGGTAGGGTAGGTCGGTCAGGTTTTTTTCATATACGGGAGCCGCCGAATCAGGAATTTTTATATGTAAACTTTTATTTAATTAGGACTGGTGTCAAACCGAAGGCGATAATATCAGCTGTTTATAATACCCATGCGATATGATTTTAAAAACTCAGTGCACATCAAGGTCAGTAGCGTAGCCAGGCGAGGGCAAGGGGGCGGTAGGGGGGGGGGGGAGAGAGTGCCCTCTGAAAAAAAGTGGTTGACCGGGAAAATCGGGAAGGCAAAGGAAGGGAATGAAAGGGAGAAGAGGAGATAAAAAGGGAAGGAAAGGGAAAGGGAAAGAAAACGGACAGAAAGAATAAAGGAAGACAGGCAAACTTTGGCCCACATGTGAAAAACTATCAACCCTTCATGGATTGGATGGTGAGATATTTGTGTAAGGTAGGGTCTGGAGAGACGGTATGTTTTTAGGCGAATTAAAAAAAGGGTTATGTTTGCCCAAACAAGGGGGAAGTGGGTATCGCTCTGTAACTTAAAAGATCTTTACAGTTTACGATTTATGATCAAAAATGAAAATCTGCTTCCAGAGTAAAATCAAGGATAGCTGGCGTTCACTCGGAAAAAGATCGCATACTATGCCTAATATTAACTGCTTCTCCTCACTTTCCCCCCTTATACTACATATTTCAATCTACACAGGAATTAAAGTTATTGTCTTAGGTATCATAGTTATGCAATAACAAAATTGGGATTTATCTGTTGTGATGTTATGCAATCCTCTTAGCACGTGTTTCCTGCCAATCACAGAAAATATTAACTGAGTCAATTGACTCATTTTGATGAATCTTATGTTTGTCCGTGTACTGAGACACTTCAACGATTTACTGAGTCAAATGACTCAACACAAATGAGTCAATTGACTCAGTAATGCTTTAAATGAGTTATATGATACACCAGCAATGAGTAAAATGACTCATTAATGCTTTAAATGAGTCATATGATACACTAGTAATGAGTCAAGTGAAACATGCATTGATCACCTGACTGACTCATTTGAATGAGTCAAGTTACTCAGTGGTGGATCAAATTGAGTCATTTGATGCATTTATTTGAGTCCCTTGACTCACTACAATGAGTCATTGGTTTGTCCGTGTACTGAAACACTGTGATATTTTATTGAATGAGTTGACTCGGTGGATGAGTCACATGACATGGCTGATTTGGCAGGGTCCAAAATGTACTGACTCTATTGCGTCATAGTTATAATGAAGAATTATTTGAAAGACAAAGGTCCATACTTTATAATAATAGAATCATTCATGCGTATCATAACAAGATCATTTTGAACACATATTGACCAACCCTCGTATATATCTGCAAGACCAGGTAGCGCTATTTTCTTATAACCAGACTAGCGAAGGATTGTAACATGTGTTAGGGTATATACGGTTAGGGTTAGGGATAGGTTTAGGGTTGGAATTAGGGTTATGGTTTGGGTTAGGCTTTAGGTCAGGGTTCAAATCAGGGGGTGACTTGCTAGGTTACGAATACATTTTCAAACGCGATTTACTCAAAATGCGACGAATTATATGATATCTGACATGATTGCCTTTCATTTGGTATATACCAGCCATGTAGTATGTACGGTAATCGAATTTATGTCATATAATATAGAGACAGGGCCCATCCTTCAAGCAATATTTCGACACAAATTAAGAAGAAAAAACCGGTTTGAACAAATTGACCATTACAAGAAATTCTAGCAATTAGAAGTATAAGCTCACTTCAGTTTTCTCAGTTCTAGCAATTAGAAGTATAAGCTAACTTCAGTTTTCTCAGATATGTACAGGGTGTGGTGTCTCGGATTGGGGTATTCCAGATAATAATGACCTCAACCCCCACCCCCCCCCCCCCCCCCCCCCCCCTATAGAGAACATCGGAATTACAGACTGTTTCCCCACCAATTTTTCATTGGAATTCTGTACCTTTTTGGCACATATTCTTAGAATTCCAGACTTGTTCACTATTTAGAAGCCCCCCCCCCCCCCACCCCTATAGAGGACATCGGAATTCCAGACCTTTTTCCCCACCAATTCCATACTTTTTTTTAGTTTGATCTAGAATTCCATACTTTTTTTGAAGTTTGATCTGGAATTCCATACTTTTTTTGAAGTTTGATCTGGAATTCCATACTTTTTTGCAGTTTGATCTGGAATTCCATATACTTTTCATAGAGGGAGTCATGGAATTCCGGACTCTTTGGGGGGGGGGGGGGGATGTTCATTATAGGTAATACAATTTATTGGTATAAACTTTATTGATATTGTCCAAACTGTTTTCATATATACACATGGAAAAAAGTATCGCACCACTTTTTTTTTGTGGAAAAGTGCAAATGTGGCCTCAAATTTTGCCACCATGGTGTGATATTAAGGATCATTTGTTTGCGTAAGCTGTCCAACAAAATGCTATGCAATAAAAGGGCCACATTTTAGTTTGTGACGTAATCGATGTGATGTTTTTCAAGGCCAGGGGGGAAATGCATGCTTTTGTCAAAAAACATGGATGAAACAAGTTTGGGTATAACTCGATATTGAATAGACTTTAAATACTTAAAATAGACATTCTATTAGTTCTGTATTTGGCGCAAGAAATGTTTCATTTAGACGTTATAGGCTACAATGCAGTGAATGAGTCCAAACATGCCATTTTTTGTTGCTCCTAAATTCAGCATTTACGATGAGGTCACCGTTGATTTTTTCAAAATTTATTTGACCTAGGTCAACACTTCCGCAATATTGCTTTTGTCATTTGAACTTATTTAAAATTTGACCTATTTTGACCTTTGACCCCATAACCGTTGGGCGTACGAAAAAGGGAGTTTTTTCATTTTTTAGGACAATCGGGCAACTTTTGAAATTTTGAAGAAAAAAAAAGAAAAAAAAAGTTTTGAAATTTGACCCCAGATGACCTTTGACCTTGTACGACTTGAATGTGTTACCAAGAATTACAACTTTAGAGATTAATCATTGGGCCTCTCAATATCGCGTTTTACCCAAACTTGTTTTATGCATTTTCCCTTTGGCCTTGAAAAACATTACATCGATTACATCACAAACTAAAATGTGGCACTTTTATTGCATAACATTTTGTTGGACAGCTTACGCAAACAAATGATCCTTAATATCACACCATGGTGGCAAAATTCGAGGCCATATTTGCACTTTTCAACAAGTGATGCGATACTTTTTTCCATGTGTATATATAGTATCTTGCTCCACCTTTCTTAGGAACTTGTAAGATTTTGAAAATCGGACATTTTTGATGGAAAATACAGACTTTTTGGTAACGATAATAGATTTCAAGTTTTTGTCGAAATGATCCAATTATTGCACCCTCTTCTTATTTGAAAATTAGCTTTTGATAACAATCGATTGTTGTGTGCATAGAAACAAAGCTTTGATTGAATAGGGCAGGATTTGTTAAGCTTGAGTGGTTTTAACCTTCCTTTCCTATGAGGTGTGGGTTCATTGTTTGAAATGTTTGTAGTGCTAGGGAGAATAGCTGTAAAGATGAATTATATGAAAATACGTTTTGCCAAAAATTGCCACAGCGGAACAAAAAGAGATATCTCAATGAAATTAAAAGAATAAGTAGGAAACATTTTCACCATCATATCGCAAGTGTTTAAATTTGAAACACTACTTGTTTTATATTTTTATATATTTTTGAAACCCGATATGGATCATTCTGATACACCCTGTATTATTCACATTGGCTAAATGTTATACTAGCAATTTAAGATTTAGTTAAAACACTTTAGAGTATTTTACTTTTAAAATGTTGTTAAATGTTATCTTTATTCGGTCATTTAGTATCATTCATATTAAAGCTGACATCGTCACTTCTAGTTGATGTAAAACTTAAATGAATTAGCTTATTTGAATTTGAGTCCCAAAATGCTAAATATTGATGTTTTCACCCATGTTGTGTTATTATTGATTTATATTCGACTTTCATTTGACACCAGTTATGATGTAGGCCTAATCGGATCATTAATGATGGATATATCCTTAAAACAGTATTTTGATGAAAAACGTGAAAACATCACTGTTTAGGGAAAAAATTGCCATAGAGATAAATTGGGATACCCAAGCATCTCTGTTTCTTCTTATTTATGTATACTAGGAGCAGTTGTGTTATAAATATGGGAAACTTGTGGTTTTATTTTTAATCTCAAAATAACATTTAACCAATAACATTTTTTGAATTTTAGTTTAAAAATGCTAACAAATTATGTTTTTTCATTCGTAGTTTTATTAATATTATTCTTGATTTATATTCGCTTATACGGATATCATATGAAAGCTGATAGTGTCACCTTTCATTTGACACCAGTCATGACGGAATCGGACCTTTAATAATGGAGATATTTTTTAAAGGGAATACTTTTGTCGAAAACGTGTAAAAATCACGGTTTTTGATCTGGAATGTGCCAACACCCCATACCATGTGAGGTACATCCTGGTGATTTTATTACACACGGTTTGAATTGCTCTAACAAAACATGCCGTTGAGATTTTTTTCGGAGCATATTTTGTATTGCTGGCAGGCTGTCTATTATTCCAATTTCCAATTACTGGAACACAAAACTTGTTCCCTATTTACAGGGTTGAGTTTTGAAGCAAAATCCCTCAATGCAATAAGCACACTTTTCATTTAATATGCCTCTTGTGACTTGCAATGTAGCTGGCAGTATATGGCCTAAAAAGATAAAGATTTGTTTGCCTAAACGCGACCGACCCACAAATCTAAAAACACAAACGAAACGCCTTTTATTTTAAATGTATACAGTTGCCAAATAAATAACTGTCCTATACTTTTGAATGTTTATAAACCCATTAAACTATCCCTTCTAAACAATAATACTACAAAAGTAAGCAAGCAAACTCTGGATGTTTTGTATGAACATTTCGGTGCTACCACTGAGATTTTGAACTGTTCACATAATGATGGTACTATTCGAAGCGACTTCCTCTGTAACTCTGCTTTATCTCAGAAATCGTATTATATTGTTCTGGTTCGAGTTCACGTATCATTTCATCCTTTTAATGGTTTCTTTGTGAATGCAATGCTCTGCAATAGCCACAACAGTTGAATTTGGCATACCTCTACCAATTTCCTTTTTTTATTGTTATTATATTACTGTCCTATTTGAACATTTTATAGGCCTATGTATGTAAGGTGCAGGCCTCACCTTAGGCTAAACGGAAAATCAAGCGTATTTTATTAATGAAAACAATACAACGGGGAAGTCCCCGGTTGCATTCTGTGGTAACAATTGATTTAAGGTCAAAATGTCATGTCTATTGAAGCATATATTAACGAACTGGTTTACTAGCATACTGATAAGTAAATACATGTACATACATTTAATATACATGTAGGCCTACACAGCAACCACAAGTATTTAGGACACTTGAATGCTATACATCGAGAGAAAACACTGGAAACCCATAGAACTACTGTGTTAGCGTTTTGGTATTCTATAGGTTTATAAAATTAATGACAAGTTCTTATATGTTTGTTTATACACATTTTGGATCTTTTGAGACAATATTTTAAAGGCAAACTTAAATATCAATATATCAGTGATTTCAATTTTTTCTTCTTTTTAATATTTGTAGTTAATTTAAGCATTGTTACGAGTCAAATTAGCTTGACAATAATACTAAGGTATGACATTTTGAATAGAACTGCCAGTAGTGTGCCCATGCTGTGTGGATGCAATAAGAAAGTAGGAATTTGGATGGATTCCATTTGACAGTCACGGTGTGTCAACTTTAAGTTTTAAAATTGCCTCCCAAATATCAATTCTTATAGATAAATAAAAGTATTATTTCTCAATATCTGTGAAAGATTAAAGACTAGTGAGATATTTGGCTTAGTTTTACTCGAGTGAATCCATCGACACACAATTGCAAAGGTTTCTTGAAAGGAAGTCAAACTTGCCAGGCTGTCAACCATATGATTGTATTGGCTACAACGAGCTTGATTAAATATTCATGAGCTTTTTCTAATGTAAAATATATATTGGGATTTGATGAAGGCACATGCTTTCTTCAATTCCATTGTAAGAAACATGAGAAGCGATTTAGAGACACATGTATAATTCCTCTCATAAGTCAAACATTGCAGTCAAGATTTATTATCTGGAATGATTTTGACACCATATCCAATCATCCTAATACTTTGGTTTTACAAATAATCATTGTACAGAAGAATATATATTTCGGACTTGCATAAAAATCAGTATACACGTAGGCCTACGTATACTAATAAGATTATTTACAACACTTTTAGGGCCGTTTAATCTTAGAATGTACATTTACACGAATTGTATTGTATGAAAAATACTTAAAATCGAAGACATGATAGGAATCATCACGATAGACACAGGTGATATTGATGAATACAAATTATCGTAAACAATCATCGTACAAGAATCCGAAGTACATTAATCAATCACTTTAAATTGTGAACCGGGGATCCCCGTAGAGATACAAATTGAGCAATGTATACAACTATTTGTTTTTTTTACCGTTAAAAAGATTCAACGCCGTTTTAATTACAAAATATTAAGAACCTTTACTGCATCTGGTCGCAAAGAAAATATGTACAAGATACGAACATACACATCATGATCGAACTAACACTAACAGCGAGCCATCAAAAAGGGTGTAAATCACGGCGCAGAACTATGCACAAGTTATAAGTTATAAAACAGATAAGTAACCTTACTTACCAAGAGAATATATCCGAGTATAAATTGTGTCATCGCTTTCGATTTCTTACTTGAATCACCATCGTTGGTTTCAAATACATAGGATCACTTTTACCTTCGCAGCAGAACAGTAATTACTGTAGTGTTTAATTTGTGATATTGTACGACCGTCTCGACTCGACTGATACGAAGACTGGCTGTACGAGCCTGTACCTGTTTACTCGATACGTTTGAGGTGACCTGTCACGTATAATTATTGCTTGATTATCATTGCTCAATATAATCTACATTTCCCAATCTAACACTTCCGCTTTTTTGTTTGTCTATATCAATATTTATATCTACATGTACATGATCAAAGCTCATGAAGAAAATAAGTTTGGCTCTTCAGTATTTTATAGAATACTGAAAAATGCTGGGATCAAGGTGCACAAGGTCATTACACACAAAGATAGGGAATACAACTGATAATTTCTGATTTAACCACGATTTAATGATATTTTACGAGGGTCATTCAATAAGTTCTACTTCCTACCTCATAACTTTATTATTATATGAGCCAGTCTTATCAAATATCACACAATTGTAGCTTGGAACCTCAGCTACAAATTCAATGTAAATTGATCTGAGTAATGTTTGTACTTTTCCGGAGATGCAGTGAGAACCAAACCTCGATTTAGTGTGACGGAAACGGATGAAAAACAGCAAAATATCGCCGAAGTGCTATTCATTTGGCCTATTGTTATATTGTAAGAGGCAAAACATACCTATCGGTCAATTATAACTGTTCTAAATGTCAGAAATCTCTTTGACAGACTGTAAACAATAAAGTTGACTGATTGCTTTCAGAAAAAAATGTCCTATGATTAGCCAGATCCAGGTCAGGACAACCATTCAGTTTACCCCTCCCATAGAGAACCTTGTAAAAGTCATATTTGACTTTCATGAGAACTAAGCGATTTTCAATATACCGAACTAAATAGAGGGATTAAAAGTCTGTGAAAGCGATAACTTTCTATCATTGACTACCTGATTGACTATTCTGAAGGTTACCCATAAGAAAAAAATCATAAAGTGACTATTATGTTAAAGATTATAACATTGGAGGCATCATTGTGGCTTTAGTTGTAACAACGAAAATTTGACTGATTAGCAGTTTTCCTGTATGCCAAAGGCATATGCAATATATTTGAGTTGAGCACCCTATTTACAAGCCTACAAGAGTTAATACTGTTTACAATCTTATCTATACATGTTAATACTGTAATATATTCAGATATCATTCATTCATTTTCATTTTCAGTATTTAAATCATGTTCTTATATCTAACCATATACAATACGATATAACACCCGAAAAACATGTGTATATTGTTAAGGTAATTTTCTGTGTCCGTCTCACTCACTCTCTGGCTTTGACCGCGTCATAACAAAAGTAAAACAGATAGGCTATCAATTATCATTTACTACAAATAAATAATATATAGACTCGGACAAACTGGCGAGAATTAAATTAACAAAGACCTTAAAAATACACAGCCTCGAACCCGGTCCCTCTCACTATCGCGGCGATTGGTTACTCCACTAGGCTACAGGGACTGTGCTTACATGGATACCAGACGAACGAGCTATTATGTATACAAAGTCTTTTGTTGAAAGCCTCTAGCAGCCGAAATACATGAGTAAATAATAACAATTGATGATGGCCTATAAGCATGATTCTAGCAGAATCTATGACGAGCGAAACTTAATTAAATAAACGCGAGGATCAAGCAAATGATACCAGCCGAGTAATTGAAATGAATAAATAATATATAGACTCGGACAAACTGGCGAGAATTAAATTTAAAAAGACCTTAAAAATACACAGCCTCGAACCCGGTCCCTCTCGCTATCGCGGCGATTGGTTACTCCACTAGGCTACAGGGACTGTGCTTACATGGATACCAGACGAACGAGCTATTATGTATACAAAGTCTTTTGTTGAAAGCCTCTAGCAGCCGAAATACATGAGTAAATAATAACAATTGATGATGGCCTATAAGCATGATTCTACAAATGTGTAGCTATGATTCGGAGCTATAATCATGACATTTAACATGAGGTTGACATTAATATTGGCGATGTTATGGGGGAGGAGGTAGAACTTATTGAATGACCCTCGTATATACATATTTACCATGTTTACTGAGATATAAACGATAGTTTGGACGATATAAAAGATAGAAACAACTTTTACCGTCTGAGCGATATAGTAATTTGACGATTTATGGAGAGGTAACCGACAGTACGCTATTATTTTATATTTTGTTTAATTTTCAAGCAATTTTTCACAAATTGTAAACAATTTCAGAAATGATAGCCTATACAAATTAAAGTGTGAAATAAAGAAATCCATCTCGTAGCCCTTCATGCTCACTTTCTGGAATAAACCTAAAAATTGCCAAATTGATAATAAAAAATACAAGCCAGTAGTACAAGAAAAGTAGTACAAGAAACTAATTATAATGTGCCTAAACATGTGTCTGGGGTCAAAAGCCCCTATATAGAATATTGATTTCAACAACTTTTCCAAAACTGGACCGATATGTGTTATATACCATAATATAGCCCATATCGCAAACTTTCAAAATTGACCTAAAATTTGCTCTGGTTGCCATGGTAACCATACAGGGGCTCTGATTGGCTAAACACCGTAACTCAACAACGCTAAATAGTAGTGTGCTGGTATTTGGGTTGAAGGTACCGTTTCTATGGTAACCAGGGGCCGACCAATCAGGTAATTTTGCATGCTAATTCAAATTTGGAAAAGAATTGAAAAATCGGGCTTCATTATTTTGTAGCCCTTTATGAGCTTAATACGTATACCAAATATTATAAAAATCCGATATTTCGTTTTTGAGTTACATCCAGAACGGTTTCAAATTTTCCGCTTTTCGAGGTTTTGAGATATCGGGGTTTAAAAATCACATAACGCAGAGGGCGCTTTTCACTCGTAAACTAACCTTAACATCCATTTTTGTTTACATTTATGTTTGCAAAAATAATTATTGTAATTTATAATCAAAGTTTTGCTAAGATAAATGCAGCCGATTAATTGATTTAATATGTTTTATGCTGTAACCATGGCAAATTGTTAAATACTAGCAGGACGCCCGTCCTTCGGACGGGCTCTCCCGCTAGGGAGTAGGGCCTCGCCCGTGGCATATTTCAACTCCAAGGCCTGAACCTTAACCATCTCCCGTACCCCATCCGTCATCCCCCGCCCTGCCCCGCCCGCCCCGCCCCATGGCATATCCGTTACCCAATTTAGCATCACATTTCTTCATTAACCCCTGCCTCCCAAACCACATTGTATCACTACACACAATCTCCATTCGTCACCGCCCCCGCCCCGTCCGTCCCGCCCCGTGGCATATCTCAACCCCAAGGCCTAAAGCTCCGTCACTGGGCCTAAATTAACCAACTCCCGTAGCATTCTTTAGTAACCCCCTGCCTCCCAAACCTCATTACTTCATGGCTTCCCTCGCCTCCGCCCGCCCTCCCACTGCCGTCCTTCAGTCATCCGCCGTCCCCGCCCCTACCGCCCGCCCCGTGCTTATACACCTTCAAGGCCTAAATTAATCAACTCCCGTAGCGCAGCGAATTTATCCAATATTTGTCCGCCCGCGTGTGTAGGGGTGCGTGGGTGTAGTGCGTGCGAGCGTTTATTTTACATGGCGCACTACGCCGCGTTATGTGTTACGCGCATGGTTGCAGTACGCACCGAAAAATAGACAAACATGGCCCGTAGAAACAGGTCAATATCTCGGTCAATTCTGTACGGTTTTCAGCCATTTATAGCTTATATCACTCACATTATAATAATATTTTATCAGTGCACCGTTCACGGCGTTTAGTGTCTTTAGTGCCTTTTATGGATACATAGTCACACCATAGGACAAATTATAGTAAGACTAGCGGGACGCCCGTCCTTCGGACGGGCTCTCCCGCTAGGGAGTAGGGCCTACCAGATAGAACACCTACAAAATGAAGCAACACATAGGTGTTGGCAAATTTATGACGAAACACATAGGAATAGAACAATATTTAAAACATTTTTGTTTTATTTCAAAAGTTTTCAAATTTCAATTAAAAGACCCCCGCCCGCCAGTCACTCCCCCGCCCTGCCCGCCCCGCCCGCTCCCGTCCGTGGCATATCCGTTACGCAATTTAGCATCACATTTCTTCATTAACCCCTGCCTCCCAAACCACATTACATCATTACACCCCCCATTTGTCACCGCCCCTGCCCCGCCCGTGGCATATCTCAACCCAAGGCCTAAAGTTCCCCGCCCAGCGGCTTGTCTCAACGCCAAGGCCTAACCTTAACCATCTCCCGTAGCCCACCAGTCACTCCCCCGCCCTGCCCCGCCCGCCCCCGCCCGTGGCATATCCGTTACGCAATTTAGCATCACATTTCTTCATTAACCCCTGCCTCCCAAACCACATTACATCATTACACCCCCCATTCGTCACCGCCCCCGCCCCGCCCGTGGCATATCTCAACCCAAGGCCTAAAGTTCCCCGCCCAGCGGCTTATCTCAACTCCAAGGCCTAACCTTAACCATCTCCCGTAGCCCACCAGTCACTCCCCCGCCCTGCCCCGCCCGCCCCCGCCCGTGGCATATCCGTTACGCAATTTAGCATCACATTTCTTCATTAACCCCTGCCTCCCAAACCACATTACATCATTACACCCCCCCCCCCCCCCCCATTTGTCACCGCCCCCGCCCCGCCCGTGGCATAATCTCAACCCAAGGCCTAAAGTTCCCCGCCCATATGCTTATCTCAACGCCAAGGCCTAACCGCGGCGTATTTCTCCAATATTTGTCCGCCAGCGTGTCGCATACAGTATCAAATCCTACATCTGACACCATGTTACGTAATTTAGATTCATCATATCATGTTTTGTTTTATCAGAAACCACATTATTTCGTTACCTTATGACCCGCTGCCGCCCCCCCCCCCCCCCCCCCACCCTGCCGTCCCCGCCCCGTCCCCGTCTCCGCCCATGCCCCGTGGCTTATCTCAACCCCAAGGCCTAAACCATAACCAACCCCGTGTGGCGCAGCGTATTTCTCCAATATTTACCCGCCCACGTGTGTAGGGGTGGGCGGGGTGATGGCGTGTGTTCCGGCGGGGATGCACATATAATTAAATTCCAGTCAATTTGACTTTCATTCAGCAAAGAAGGACTAATTGAAGTCATTATCTAGTTTTTTTATCTTTTTTTTTTTTTTTAGAAAAGAAAAGCAAAGAACCGTATATTCCCTGCCCAAAAAAGTTAATTTGAAAAAATATTATGTTTGATCAATGATTTTCTTTTCGAGATATCGACGATTATGTAAATTTTATTCCATAGAGCTCTGTATAAAAGCACATCTTCTCCACCCCACTGTCTTTTAAAGGCATATTATGTGATCTTTTCCAGAAAACGCCCTCTATTCATTATTCTTTTTAGAAAGTAGATTTTCTTGCAGATTTACATTTCTAATCATAAATCATACATACATTCCAAGTTACAGAGCGATACGATTCCTAATTACCTCAAAATCATGGTTTTAGAGTGAATTTAGTGTGAAAATATAAACTGTCGGAGTTATCCGACAGTTTATTTTCACTCTAAAATCTTGATTTTGAAGTAATTAAGAATCGAATCGCCCTGTAACTTGGAAGGTATGTACGATTTATGATCAGAAATGTAAATCTGCAAGAAAATCTTCTTTTAATTTCTTTTTCGATGTTGAGGGCGTTCCCTGGAAAGATCACATAATATACCTTTAATACAAGATTTTGCGACATTGGCGCTTCTCGGACACGTGCCATAGACATAAATGATTGCTTTAAACGATTTAAAGTTTAACATGTATATTTATCGAAATGACCAAAATATGAGGGTCTAATTTTCGCTAGTAGGAACAAAATGCGGAGAATTTTTTTTTTTTAAATATCAAAAATACAATTTTTAACGTATTACGCTCTAATCATGCTAATGATGAGAACAAAAAAAGATTTTGAATGTAAGTTTTGCATACTTCCGTAAACCCCCTCTCCGAACGGCGCGGGGTCTAACATGATATAAATAGTATTTAAAAAAAAAAAATTGATTCTAAGACACGTGGAGTTGACACCCATGCCCCCCCCTCCCCCTTCCCGGTCTATTCGTCGCCGCCGCGTAGAATTGACAGAAATAATATTTTCAAAAGATTTTGAATTCAAGTTCTGCATACTTCAGCATGCCCGCCCGCACCCTCCCCGTTCGCCGCCGTGTGGAATTTACTGAAATAATCTTTTTAACAGATTTTGAATTTAAGTTCTGCTAACTTCTGCACCCCGCCCGCCCGCCCCCCCCCCCGGTCCCTTCCCGGTCTATTCGCCGCCGCCGCGTAGAGTTGACATAAATAATATTTTCAAAATATTTTGAATTCAAGTTCGGCATACTTCCGCACCCACCCACCCCCGGCCCCTCCCCTCCTACGTTCGCCGCCGGCGCTTCCATGTCACGCTAATCCACGTCATCGATTCTGCTATAATGGGCCGTATCGACTGCAGAGCATGCCAGAACCGGGCATGGGGGTGCGTGGGTGTAGTGCGTGTGCGCGTTTATTTTGCATGGCGCACTGCGACGCGTTATGTGCTACGCACCGACTGCATGGTTACAGTGTACGCAGAGAAAAACAAACATGGCCCGTAGAAATAGTCTCAAAAGCTGGGCTGAAAAGGCCCTACATTTGACTCCTTATGCTCATATCTCGGTCAATTCTGTACGGTTTCGGCCATTTATAGCTTATAACCCGTGTCAGGTCATCATCTAGTATCAGTGAAATATTCACGGCTTTAAAATGCAAAATGACATACAAACAACATAAGACAAATTATAGTATGATAGCAGGGTGGAAAAACAGTAAAATACGTGAGAAATACACAAAAATTACGAAATATTAATCAAATTTCATGGTAAATGTAAATTCAATATTTATAATACCATTTTTGAATACAAGATGTTTTACTTAACCTTTGATAATATTTTTTTTCAAAAATGTAGTTAAATATCACTGCTTGAAAAATATTACGTGTTAATCTAATGGGAAACCGCAATCATGGCAATGTTGATACAAATTCGCGTCACCGATATACACAACATTAAAATGGAATGTCCGGATTTCAGTCAAATAAAAAGCATTTTGAAGCTAACATTTTACTGCATATGATGCGATATCTCATATTTCCTTACCTAGCCAAAAACACATATTTCTCACCCAGACTCCTCCCTTAACTTGACCCTTCCCACTCTAAATACAATGGCACTCTATTTGTTCCACATTCACAACATTGACAATTAATGTTGAACAGTTGATATAAACTGGGCTCAAAAAGAAACTTATCATTTTTCACATGGTCATATCTTGAAAATGTGTCCATCAAAATGAACCACAATGTCACACAGGATTACTTAGGCTACTCTATACTCTAATGACATGTCAATATCCAAACGGTTACCTTCCTGACAGAACTGAAAATGACCTGGTATGGAACCGCTTGCTGTATATCACATGTCACAGCCTGGAAATATCAGCAACATAGAGTTTTAGGCCGGGGGGGGGGGGGCACTCAACTTTTTTGGGGTAAGGGTGTGCCGTCCAGGGTCTCAAAAAGGGGGGCTACAGAACTGAACTGAGTGGATATGACGAAAAATAGGGTCTTAGGAACTGATTTTTTTCAACAAAGTAGGTCTTGAGAACTGGTCTATAGTTCAATTTTGATAAGCAAGAACGCAAATTTTCGATTTTTTTTTTTTTTGGTTTTAGAACGCAAAATTTTCGAAGAATTGGGGCTTTGGAATGCAAAATTTGGAATGCGATTTTCGAATTTTCAATAAAATTGTACCGTGGCGCTGGCATATACACACGAGCGTTAAAAGACGGAAGATACATACATGTAGGCGTGCGTAAAAACTGTGCCGTCACTCCAGAGGAAGCCAACTAGAGTCAATGTATTCAATTTACACTTCATTGATTGAACAAACGACAGATTTGTGCATTTGAGCGCGAAAAAGTGTTGAATTTGGCACATTTTAAATGAGACCTACAGACATTCTAAAGCAGGTGGCGGAGCACTGAAATAAATTATTGTTACAAATGAGGTATCGTTGGAACCAATATAAAGACACCAGCTTTACATTGATATGAAACACAATATTGACGTTTAATCATCTTGTATGATCATGACTAAAACCCAATTTGCCACAAAAAAGTTATAAATCCCCCTTTGTTGTCACGTCATACGTTGTAGGTCGCCTTTGATACCTGTCATGATTTAGGACAGGGAATTTTCCATAGCCGCGTGCGCAACAACCCACACAATCAGGGCCTAAAGCCTTTAAAAGAATTTTGATCCACAGTAATTGTATCCCAAATGTAGATATTTCCATAGCAGTGACAAAAGTACGAGGATTTTAAAATATTAAATGAAAGTATAAATAATGGTCATGTCCAGATTTAGCGACTACGTACTTTTCGCTCTTATTTTATTTTCATTTCTTCAAAAACAAACATTTCTGTAAAATAATCCGCATTTTTGAATATATCCCGCATTTTTCATTGACCAAGAAGAAAAAAACCTTCCCTCAAACCACGCATTATTGACCATTCTTCGCACTATTTTTTTTCAACGCTTTTATTTTATTTTTCATTTCTTCAAAAACAAATATTTCTGTAAAATAATCCGCATTTTTGATCATTTCCCGCATTTTTCATTGACCAAGAAGAAGAAAAAACGTCCCTCAAACCACGCATTATTGACCATTAATAGCACTATTTATTTTCAACGCTTTTATTTTATTTGAATTTCTCAAAAAACAAACATTTCTGTAAAATAATCCGCATTTTTGATCATTTTCCGCATTTTTCATTGACCAAGAAAAAAACACACCTTCCCTTAAACCACGCATTATTGACCATTTATCGCACTATTTATTTTCAACATTTTATATTATTTTCATTTCTTCAAAAACGAACATATCTGTAAACTAACCCGCACATTTCACCAGTTTCCGCACTTTTCACTTTTATTTTCATTTCTTCAAAAACATTTATCGCACTATTTATTTTTAAAAATTTTATATTATTTTCATTTTTTCTGTAAAATAATCCGCATTTTTGATCATTTTCCGCATTTTCATTGACCAAGAAAAAAACACACCTTCCCTTAAACCACGCATTATTGACCATTTATCGCACTATTTATTTTCAACATTTTATATTATTTTCATTTCTTCAAAAACGAACATATCTGTAAAATAACCCGCACATTTCACCAGTTTCCGCACTTTTCACTTTTATTTTATTTTCATTTCTTCAAAAACAAACATTTTTGTAAAATAATCCGCATTTTTCAACATTTTATATTATTTTCATTTCTTCAAAAACGAACATATCTGTAAAATAACCCGCACATTTCACCAGTTTCCGCACTTTTCACTTTTATTTTCATTTCTTCAAAAACATTTATCACACTATTTATTTTTAACATTTTTATATTATTTTCATTTCTTCAAAAACAAACATTTCTGTAAAATAATAAACGAATTGTTTTGCTTGTCTAAATAATTCTGAATTGCTCATGCACTAGGGTTGCCGGCACGTTTTTGTTTTCCGGCCTTTGCAGACGGGCGTGGTTTACGTTTTTAAACCAATCCCGAGTCGGGATTCGCCAGCCCGCGAAATTTGCTTTGTTGTTCAGTCAAGCATATCTCGTCCGGTTTGGCCCCTTTTTCCTTGTTTCCTCGGCGGGTCATATCGTATTCTGATTGCAAACCAGAAGGATCAAATAAAAATTCCCCACCCGTTGTTTTTTACTCACAGTGCAGTTCGGTATACACTTTTTGATCACCCGAGTCACTTCATAATTGTTTTAGGTCAATATCATATTTACTTTTCAGAGAACAATCGTCTGACGATTGCGTTAAGCATGAAACTCAGAGTAACGACTCCCTTTCTCGGAAGGTCTAAACTTTGAATTTTTATATATATTGGATAAATGGATGTTTATTAATAAAGGTTCCGTGATACTTGTCCTGGCTTTTTTAGTAAACAGTTTATCTTGGATACCATTGCGGTTGGAAAAATTATGTTCGGTTTATAACTCCCTCAGGTACTACCTGGTTAAATTAAATCGCCCTAAATTTTTCTTGGACATTGGACATTATTTGATTTGATTTTGGATGTCATGCAATGATTTTTTGTTTATCTTGATACCATTGCGGTTGGAAAAGTATGTTCGGTTGTAACCTCTTCAGGTAATACCTGGTCAAATTCAATCGCCCTAAACTTTTCTTGGACATACATTAAATGGTTTTAATTTGGATGTCATGCAATGAATTTTTATAATTGTTTATCTACGGATAACAATTGAGCGTAAACGACCAAGTGTCGTCTGATTTTTCACAATATTATTCTATGTGTCATTATGAACTGAAAATTACAGACACAATAGAATGGAGTGACCTTTAAAGTTCGAGTCAGTTATGATTTAATGGTTTAAATCACAAAGTACATTTTAAAATGTGCAACTATCAACTAACCAATTATGGTCTGGTTTTCACTTGTCAATTATATGTGTCACCATGAACTGTTAATATAGACACATTTATAAATCAGGTGATTATGCATTTCAAATCATAAAGTACATTTTAAAATGTTTCGACTATTAACTCCCTTTGTCAAAAGTGGAGGCGTGGAGTCTTCAGGTATTACCTGGTTGAATTTAATTATGATAAATTATTAAATGCATTTCTGGTTTGCAGCGGAATCACGCTTCACATAACAAAATTCGCGTACGTGTATTTATTGTAACCCTAGTTTCTAGCAGCAATCCGCATTTTTGATCATTTTCCGCATTTTTCATTGACCAAGAAAAAAAAACCACCTTCATTTAAACCACGCATTATTGACCATTTATCGCACTATTTATTTTCAACATTTTATATTATTATAATTTCTTCAAAAACGAACATATCTGTAAACTAACCCGCTCATTTCGCCAGTTTCCGAACTTTTCACTTTTATTTTATTTACATTTCTTCAAAAACAAACATTTCTCTAAAATAAACCGCATTTTTGAACATTTCCGCATTTTAAAAAAAAACACCTTCCCTTAAACCACGCATTATTTACCTTTTATCGCACTATTTATTTTCAACATTTTATATTATTATCATTTCTTCAAAAACGAACATATCTGTAAAATAACCCGCACATTTCACCAGTTTCCGCACTTTTCACTTTTATTTCATTTTCATGTCTTCAAAAACAAACATTTCTGTAAAATAATCCGCATTTTTGAACATTTCCCGCATTTTTCATTGACCAAGAAGAAAATCAAACAACGCATTATTGACCATTTATCGCACTATTTATTTTCAACATTTTTGTATTATTTTCATTTATTCAAAAACAAACATTTCTGTAAAATAATCCGCATTTTTGATCATTTTCCGCATTTTTCATTGACCAAGAAAAAAACACACCTTCCCTTAAACCACGCATTATTGACCATTTATCGAACTATTTATTTTCAACGCTTTTTTTTCTTCTTTTTTCTTTCCGCACTCTTCACTGGCCAGAAAAAGTAACACGCCTTCATTGAAACCACGCACTTTTGATCATTGCTTACTTTCATCATTCTTATTTCATTTTCATTTATTCAAAAACGAACATCCTCGTAAAATAACCCGCATTTTTCACCAGTTTCCGCACTTTTCAATAACCAAAAAAAAAGGTAATACAACTTACTTGAACTCTGAAATTTGTACCATTTTACGCACTATTTATATTCATCATTCTTATTTCATTTTTCGTTTATTCAAAAACGAATATCTTCGTAAAATAACCCGCATTTTTCACCAGTTTCCGCACTTTTCATAACAAGAAAAAAGGTAACATAACTTACTTGAACTCTGAAATTTGTACCATTTTACGCACTATTTATATTCATTATTCTTTTTTAACTTCCATTTCTTCAAAAACCAACATGTCTGTAAAATAACCCGCATTTTTCAATAGTTTCCGCACTTTTCATTGGCTAAGAAAACAGAAAAACACCTTCTCTCAAACCCCGCACTTTTCACCATTTATCGCACTATTTATTTTCCACATTTTTATATTATTTTCATTTCTTCAAAAACGAACATGTCTGTAAAATAACCCGCACTTTTCACTAGTTTCCGCACTTTTCATTTCTGCGATAAATGGTGAAAAGTGCGGGGTTTGAAAGAAGGTGCTTTTTTTGTCTTCTTTTTTCTTGGTCAATGAAAAGTGCAGAAACTAGTGAAAAGTGCGGATTATTTTACAGATAATGTTCTTACGTTGTACTTGGGTGTAGAACTTGACCCAATTCATTTTGTTCAAGTTTACTCGATTGGATAATAAAGGAGAAAAACCCGGCAATTGTAGTTTTAATCGATATTGATTTCAAAAGTACCCTTTTTTTCTTACCCCGTACAAAAGTACACCCACTTCTAAGAGTGTAGGACCTAATTGAAATTTTAATCAGCCAATAAAAAAATGATAGGCCTATAATAATGTTGTAAAATAAATAATCACCAAGAAGCAAATATCAATTAATAAAAATAAGAATAAGCAAAATAGGCCTATATGTTACTGTTGCTTGTTTTACCCCAGGGGACGGGTAAAAATCCGGGTGTAAAAACCCGGGGTAAAACAGTCAAAATACCCAATGTTGGGACATTGCTTGTTTTACCCCGGGGTAAAATAAGTAAAATACCCAATGTTAGGACTGTTGCTCGTTTTACCCCGGGGTAAAATAAGTAAAATACCCAAATGTTGGATATAGGCCTACAAGAATCGATGATTCGGTAAAATTCTGGTATTTTCCCAAAGTTGGGTAAAAAGAATTTCTCGGGTGAATATCATGTGACTCATTTGCACCAATAATTAGTGACTATCGTCTGGAAACTTTTCGCATGGCATATTCGCGCTGCAACAAATCAGCGGCCTTTCAATCATCATGGCGGTTTCACAGAGGTTGCGAGACTGGGGGCTGGAGGAGTTGGTGGAGAAAGTAATGCCACAGACACTACCTTACAACCCTCACTACCGTAAGATTGTACTGCATGCAATTGGCCTACGACACGTGTATATTATAGGTGTTTCCATAAGGTGACTCTCTTTATGTTGACACGCTT
Source organism: Ophiura sarsii (assembly GCA_035610835.1). Taxonomy (NCBI): domain Eukaryota; kingdom Metazoa; phylum Echinodermata; class Ophiuroidea; order Amphilepidida; family Ophiuridae; genus Ophiura; species Ophiura sarsii. The sequence goes on from CM069455.1 coordinate 11,814,741, forward strand.
CAGAATTCGGAAACCTTACAGAATAAACTCCATGCATGCATAGGCTAGGCCAACTATGTTATGTATAGGCGCGGGCGGACTTGGGCTATTATTAGCAAATGTCCTTGGCAACAAGATGTACAAAATCAAAACATTCCAGGCATGCACTTGGCGCAGAGTGTCACGCACGTGATACGCAAATAAACGCTATGTTCAGTGTACTAACATTGACTCAATTGCCCAACTCCATCAGGCATTTACCCAATTCCTTGGGTAAGAAACTATATTACCCAATAAATGGATAGCATTTACCCAATCAAGTAGTAAAATCATTGCCCAATATTATGGGTAAAATCAAATATACTACCCAACAAATGGCTAAGGCTTACCCAATAATGTAGTAAAATAATTGCCCAATAGCATGCATGGGTAAAATTATATTTCCCAACTAACTGTTAAAATAATAACCCAATATTACTGGGTAAAATTTTATTACCCAACAAAATGGTAAAATAATTACCCAATATTACTGGGTAAAATTTTATTACCCAACAAAATGGTAAAATAATTACCCAATATCATTGGGTAAAATGTAATTACCCAGAATTAGGGTAAACAAATTACCATAATGTTGGGTAACATGTTGGGTAACTGTTACCCAACCGGGGTTGGGTAACACGTTTACCCAGAAAAATGGTTGTTGATATAGCACCAAGCGGTTGGGTAAACCTTTACCCAACTTGGGTAAAGTTTTACCCAACCGTTCTAACAGTGTAATTTATGTTTGATATATGAAATGACATTGCCGGTTGCATGTAAACACGTAGCACCATAAATGCACACGCAATATTCATAACAATCAGCTTCCCTCTTAAAATGCCTAGTCGTTTTGACTAAATTCCAAGTGAAATAAGATTTCATTCGATTTTCTAGTCAAACGTTATTTATATTTGTAGGTAAATTTTTGACTGGAAACTCTTATTTTATTTGGTATAGTCAAAACAACTAGGCATTTTTAAGAGTGTTAACTCTTCAAAACATTTTTAATTATGGCCTAATTAATCATGCAAATGAAAATTAGCCAAAAGCCAACGTACGTTTGTAGCTCTCCAAGTGTACCACCCGTGTAACCAGTCACATCATCATAGCTCATTCTCATCTGTCAACAAACTTTACTTTGCATATTTCGCGCAGATCGTGTAGTCTTAAAAATACATGTGCATTTGAGGAAATAGGTCGATATCTAAAACTATTTGTGCAACAATAAATTGAGTACCTGTATACAGTGAACGCACGACCACTCTGGGGACGAGATTTGCGGAGTTTAAAATCGGGTTTTGTTAAACATGTTGTTTACAAAATTCGCGTTTAGCTTTTTATAGACACGAGTTTATTTAGACACGGTTTTAATGTAAAATCGTGTTTCGTACGAGAATACGGCCCTTTGAACATATACCGAAATATACCGTAGGTAAATGAAAAATAAAAATCCGAAATTGTTTTGACCAATTACGAAACTATTTACAACCGCAATCCAATTTCGAAAGATATGTTTTTGTATCGTAATAGAATCGCTCGACAGTAGACCAGTCAAAGGCAATAAAAGTGTTCAAAAATATGTTATCACGGCATTCTTTGTTACGATTTTGGGGCCGTTTTTAGCATAAAAAGACAATTTTTGGGCAAACATTTGTTGATTCTTTTTCTGTGTAAATATTATCTTTGAACAATGTACTATCCACCAGAAATCAGTTCGACCTCGTTTCATGTGTATTTAAGGAATACCGTACTTCGTACTTAAAGCTGCTAATATATATAGAAAATAAAGGCACAAGGGAATACAAAAGGGCACTTTTCTCAGTTTTATAATTTTATTTGCCACTTATATTCGCTAGTTGATTAATCTATCACATGATGCTTGAATAAATCAAATGATCACTTGGGGTTATGAAACGATCCTTCAAGATTGCTTAGGGTCATTAAACAATCACTTTGTGCCAATGGTCATTTTTGATTATTACATTATCACTTGGATTTAGTCCATAAATTGTCACTAAATAATCCCCTCCGATTAGTATAGATTTGTGTTTCTTGTTTTATGCATATTATTTTCTGAGTTGCAGTGAACCAATTGATTGGCCTTTCAGAGCTCTCTTTTGAGAGTTACCAGTTTGATTTTTGATCACTCTGGTCATTAACCTTGTTAATGTCTGTTGGGCTATTGTTCACATTTGCGCTTTATATACAAAAAAAATGAATACTCGAGATCATTACGCTATCATTACTCGGGATCATTACGCTATCACTTGGGATCATTACGCTATCACTTGGGGTCATTAAATGATCACCTGGGGGGTAATAAAATAATTAATCCGGGTCAAGATGATCACTTTGAGTCCTTAAATGGTTATTTAATGACCCAACCAAAGTGATAGCGTTATGACCAAAATCAATCATAATGACCGGATCTTTCACTTAAATAATCCCAAGGGATCTTTCGATGACCCGAAATGACCATTTTAGTGACTCAAAGTGATTGTTTAATGACCTCAAGCAATCAATTATTGAACCTGATTGATCATTTATTGACCCTGTGTGATCATTTATTGACACTGCTTGGTCATTTTATTAACCCAGGTGATCATTTAAGGACCCAAAGTGATAGCGTAATGATTTCAAGCAATAATTATTGACCCCATCGGTCACGTAAAGAAACCCAGGTGATGATTATATGACCCAAACTGACCGTTTAATGACTCAAAGTGATCGTTTAATGACCCTGAACGATTTTTTTAATCGGACTTCCCAAAGCGGAGTTAAATCATTTTCAAGTTCGTCTTTATGAAAACTCCAAACTGAGATATCGTCCTTTAAAGATGTACTTAAAATGTACTTACAATGTACTTACAATGTACTTATACATTATAAATAAAAATGCATCTTTTTTGTGTTGGTTTAATTTTTTAATCTGAAACTTTCACAATAATGTTATAAACACTCTGAAGATTAATTATTTTCAAGAAACTCAAATTCCCAAAAAATCACCCCCAATTACACTGCAAAAAGGTTGCTTAAATATTTACTCAACATTTTACACAACGTTGTTGAAGTATGCAACCGCTTAACAGTTGCGTAAAATTTACCCAACACCTGGATAACATGTTTTCACCAACAGTTGAACAATTCCAGTTACTCAGCAGTTGCACAATTTTAATTACACAACAGTTGGGTATTATTAATTAACCATTTGTTGGGCATTTTGTGACTGTTGCTTAATTTGTGAATTGTTTTCATTATATATTGAGCATTTTTGTATAGCAACTGTTGCTTAATTGATCAAATATAGCCATATGTTGGGTATTTTATTTGTGTCAAGTTTTTATTATATATTGAGCATTTCTGGTATAGCAACACGCAGAAGCAAAATAATGTGAATTCTGGGCGATGCAGCAGAGCTACATACATCACTTCCTCCCGGTAGTGAACCGGTAACTTGTAATGGGAATTCTAGGCGATGCAGCAGAGCTACATACACTATTCCCGTTCGGTAGTGAATTTGTAATTTATTTTAACATGTTATTAAACTATAGGCTTATACATGATATCTGACATCTCTTATCAATGTTGTTTTTACTGTAAACGTTTGCCAAACGTAGTCTTGCTATCTGGGTATGAAGGTATAAATAGTCCATATTATATAATACATAAACATATTTATGTGATTCTTTTGGTGCAAAATAGATCACATGACATGAACTATTCAGTATATGTCCATGTCGTGTATTTTTTGGCTATAAAAATCGACTATTCAATATTCATCGCCAATGACGTCGCTATACCACCGTTGAAATGATATTCATGAACAAATATATGTCAAACAAGGATGGCAATTTAAACTATTTGTCAGTGTATTCCGTTTTGGATGCCTAGACAGAATAAATCTAATTGTGGTCCTGCGCTGCAAAAAGGTTGCTTAAATATTTACTCAACATTTTACACAACGTTGTTCAAGTATGCAACCGCTCAACTGTTAAGGACTGATATCCAAACTCTCAGCGGTGTTACACCGGTATTACACCGATGTTATACCGGTATTACACCGATATTTGTATAGAATATCGGTGTAATACCGGTATAACATCGGTGTAATACCGGTGTAACACCGCTGAGAGTTTGGATATCAGCCCTAAGTAAAATTTGCCCAACACGTTTTCACCAACAGTTGAACAATTCCGTTACTCAAAAGTTAGGCAATTATATTCACTCAACAGTTGTTCAAGTATGCAACAGCTCACGAAATTGGCTTTTTTGGACAACAGTTGCCTAAAAATCACATGTGCGTAATCAACTGTTGCGTGATTGTCCCCAATGCTCATGCAACAGTTGCCAAAGTGGAATATGTTTACGCAACATATTTTAGCAACAGAAACAGTTTCCACCAACATTTTAAGGACATTGTTTTCGACGAATTGCTCAACGCTGGGGATTTTTTACTTTTATACAACGCCTAACTTTCTACATATATTGAATGAATTTTAATCAACACGTCAACCAACGGATGATAAAAGTACTTTTAGCAACGTATTTTAAGCAACCTTTTTGCAGTGTAGGTTTTGGGCTATTCACTTTGGAGCTCTGCCCAATTCCGTCTGGTTTCGGTAGAACAGGTCACATTCTACGTTAAGGCGGCCATTTTTGCCGCCATTTTTGATTCAAAATATGTTGAAAAAACAAACGTGAGTTTCTAGTAGTCTATACATCCTATATACCATCATCATATATGTTGGCTGATATAATGTCCTTTTATGAAATTTGATCATTTTGGCGGCCATTTGGGATACCATCTTGAATAACCCTTTAGAACACCAAAATTAATGTTGGTAACACCCTGACTATGTGTTAGGACCATGAAAGTAAGTTCTAAAAGTTGGTTTGGGGAGTCCCGGGTGCACGGAAGACTCCACCTAGATACGCCTCTAATTCACTATTTGTCATAAAAAATATCTATAAATGTCATAGACCATGTCATGTCATGTCATGTCAAACTAGTTGTTGATTTATTCAAGCATAATGTGATAGACTAACGAATATAAGTGGCAAATAAAACTATGAAACTGTGAGAAAAGTGCCCTTTTGCACTCCCTTGTGCCTTTATTTTTTTATATTTTAGCAGCTTTAGGTACGAATTATTCCCTAAATATACATTAAATAACGTCGAACTAATTATTGGTGGATAGTACATTGTTCAAAGATAAAATTTACACAGAAAACGCCAACAAATATTTGTTGCCCAAAAATTGTCTTTTTATGCTGAAAACGGCCAAAATTCGATTTCTATTTTTGTCACCCCCTTCATTGGGAACCTTACAATTTGAGCAATCAGATTTAGCCTGACAAACTGTAACAAAGAATGCCGTGATAAAATATTTCTGAACACATTTTGGCTAGTCTACTGCGAGGTATTAATTCGATTAGTATAGGGTGTGTCTCGAAGAGCAAGGTAAAGCACTAACGCGTGCAACTGCAAATCCTTTTCTTTTCAAACGTGTGCGTATGCCTGTAAATAAACAACAAAGACGGGCAGGTAAAATGAGTATCTCTATTTGCTGGTGACTTGCTATTTGCTAGCAACAATGACTTTAGTTTCGGTCCCGGTTTCGGTATTGCACAATGGACATATTTCGCTGAGAAAGTAGAAAAAGTACACAGTAGTAATGGCACGTGTTAAGCTATGACCAGTTATATAAAGTCTATAAAGTTAGATCAATCAATCAACAGTAATGATTGAACCGTGTAATTTTTTTCTTCAGATGTAGGCCTAGGCTAGGCTATTGAATTATTTTTATAATTATATTTTTTTTGCAATGGTTTTTAGAATACTATCTTAAATATAGCAGGGTTTGGACAGAATGCATAAGAAATCCCAAACCATTGTTGCAAAAGTAAATAATATAATTGTACAACTTATTTTATTTTAAATGGATGCTTCAAATCTGTACGTGTATAGGGTATTACCTTCCTAATGAACTTCTGCATGCACTGCTTTACTTTGATCAATCATATCTATAAGAACCGAATGTCCGTTTTGAGTCAAATAAAAAGCATTTAATATGTATATAGATTAAACTCTGTAATCAAAAAGAACGCAATACTTTTTGTCGAGAGCTGTACGGTCACAGTAAAAGACAAATCACTCTAAAACTTATATATTCTATTAGGTCTACTTATTGGCTATCACATATTCAAATTACAACGATATCGATTATTTAATCGCTGAGATATTAAAGGTATAAGTAGAGAAGTGCAAAACACGTTTTACATCGTTCGTTCTAAAAACTTGGATTTTCCTGTCCGATTGGTGTTATGGGTTAACAGTTTAATAACTATGTAACCTTATTGTCTGGAATGGTTTATCTTAATTTCCTTTGTTTGAGTAAGGTGGTACATAAAATCATTGAATCGTGTAATCTGATAATCATTCGACCATTTGAATACGTCAATCACCCTTTTTAAGTTCTGAACCACAGATTGCTATGATCGCCACATAATGTCTATGGTACGTTCTTTCATAAATTAAAGTTCATAATCGATGCATCTTAAAACAAGGACAGCATTTTAAGGGTCGAGCAGCACCATAATGTCCCATTCCCATTCACAACAGACTAACAATGACTGATTCATACAAGACAATTACTACGTTCACTGGACTATTCCATTTGTTTATCTTTTGAATAATGTGCCATACTGTTTTATTTATGACATTAACGAGAGAAAAAGAGAGAGGATTTGCAAACAGACTTTGTAATCTGGATTTTCAAGTTGTGTCATTAACTATCAACTAATTTATTGCCAGATTTAATTAATATTGATATGATACTGTAATAGCCAGATATTTGATACCTTTAACATGACATTTTCTTCTCAGAATGGTGAGTTTGATTCCAATTATTTAAGTACAGTGAGTTATTAAAGTGTCTCTTGCTAATATTCACCTGACAAGAAAATCAGGCATACAGGATAAACGATGTAAAACGTGTTTTGCACTTGTCTACGTGTATCGTTGATATCTCAGCGAATCAATAACCGATAATATCGCTGTAATGTGATAGCCAATAAGTACACCTAACAGAATATATAAATTTCAGAGTGATTTGTGATTTGCCGTAATAGTAGAGCTCGCGACAAAAAAGTGTTAATAACATTTCATCTCCTTATTGTGTTAAAACACAATAAGGAGATGAAAAACAATGAGGGAGTCAAAACATTAGGCATGGGGGTTATTCCTTAACCTGTATGCAAGGCATCACTGAAAGAATCCAGAGGATTGACATTAAGTAATAAAACCAACACTGCTATAAAACCTCACAATACTCTGAGACGTCTTCACCCCAAAGACAAAGGGGACACTCTCAAAACTAGTAGCTGCATCTGCCAACCGACTTGCGTGTCTTCCGCAATAAATCGTACATAATTACTTTCACAGTGAACGCTTTTTGTGTGCGTTAATTACGACTGACTGCATGTAGCACCACAAGCTCTGCGCACAATTGTGTGTAATTGTTGGGCGTGCTTTACAATGGGAAATTGTGCCGCTTGGATGATGCAGCATCGAGGTAATAACGTTTATTACGTCTAGAACAACACATAAAACTGTTGCTGATTGGTTCCAACAAATACGCACAGCACCGGTCTCTTATCTGTTACTACCGATTTATCAGAGGAAGAGTGATGTTAATGAAGTGCGCCGCCATTCAGCCCAGACAATACTGACGTTTTGAGTGAGAGGGCTCCCTTTAGTACGGCAGCATCCCGTTGACAAAATAACGGCTGTTATGTGGAATCACTTCATAACCCATCTTTTAGTTGAATGTAAAATCAATGTCGAGGTGGCCCCAGCAGGATTTCGTGAGTGGAGATGGTTTTTTACATTGTATTGACTACCACTGTGAGAATGATAGCGTTAATTATTACAGTGCCATGACGATGACATCTTTAAACAGATTCGGAATTAATGGCCAAAGATTAATTTTGACACTCGCCTCTAAATGTCAAAATCAAACTCTGACAGATAATTGTAAATACAAAATAATATATACAAAAAGTTACAAATTCGGTATTTTAATACCGAATGTGTAATTTTGTAATCACTTTGAAAAGCGATAGATTTAAGTGTCATCAAATGCAATGCTTGAGGGTGAAGATTTGTGAAAATGAGGCATTGAAAATGAGGCATTTCCACTCTTCAATCCTTTGTGATGTCAGATTACGTATAGATGCAATACACTACAATGTGGCGGACACAGTTTTCGAAATGAGTCAAATCTGGTGTCAAATATTGACAACAGAGGTGTGACTTGAACATTGTCATGTATTTGGAAACTGCATTACGGTTTAAAAATGAAACACCGAAAATTCAAAAGAAAAGTACTGAGGCTAACTGCCAATAACATTAGAATACTTTATTCAAAGTAACATTACATTCACGTTTAGAATTGGGTAACGGATGTCTCTGATTGGGTGTTAAGCTGTATTTTTTCTAAATTCAAGTAAAACAGGAAACCATTCATGCATCATATTGTTTACAATGAGGTAGTACAGAAAAAAGAAAACGATTCTGATTTCTGATAAATAGAGGGCGTTATTCAGCATGAGAACAGGATCAGACGATGGCATTTACGGTATTTCAATCTGACAAGATCTCGGCTATCGTAGACTTAAAAAACACACAGCAAATACTAGCTTGAACGATATCGTCGATCTCACCCACGTTTCTTGAAACGTTTAACTATAACAAAAGACCTTTCTGTCTATTCAGAGCTTCTCGTGTTATGATTTGGTTTTGGACGAGTATTTTAAACAACATCAAAACATGGGCCGTATGCTCGTACGTATTTAAACACGGTTTAAAGCACTAAACGCAATCTCGAAATATTTGTTTAAAGGGACATTAAGTGGTGTTGAAATTTTTAACATTAAATTAAAACAATATCATCGCTATTTATTGAAAAACGCCCTCTATGCAAATATGGTTCGCGTTTTGTATCACGCGTACTGCAGGGGGATACTGCCGGACGTAAATTGCTCGTTGCGGCTCTATGAGCATTTTTGAATCGACGTTTTCTTGACAAAGAGGGCTGATTTTTCTTAATCCTTATAGGTGTATAAGTTCATACATGTTATACAATTATAAAAATATACTAATCCCAGTTTTTATCATAATTGAGGGCGCAGCCGCCAACACATCTCTTAGTGCCCCTTTAACTTAAACACGCGTCTAACTCACTGAAAAATGTCTAACTTTAAACATGGGCATGGAGGTACCAATTGTATGCCTTGAATGATTACTCAACCGTGCCCAGTGCAAGCTGATGTACAGATCGTGTAGTATTGAAAATACACGTGCATTTAAGGAATTCGGTCGATATCTATAATAACCACGGCATTTTGGGCCACGATAAATTGAATATATACATAGGACACAGTGAACGCACGACCACTCTAGGGACGACAGTCAGTCGCTAGGTCACTCACAAAGTGGTTTTAACCTCGAAATTGTCTTTACGCCAAAATCAGAAAATATTCACCATAAAACTTCGGAAAATTTCGATAAATTTCGGTAATCATCGGATTCTCAACTTTTAAAGGCATATTATGTGATCTTTTCCAGAGAGCGCCCTCTATTCATTATTTTTTTTAGAAAGTAGATTTTCTTGCAGATTTACATTTCTGATCATAAATCATACATACATTCCATGTTACAGAGCGATACGATTCCTAATTACCTCAAATTCATGGTTTTAGAGTGAATTTAGAGTGAAAATAATAAACTGTCGGATTATCCGACAGTTTATTTTCACTCTAAAATCATGATTTTGAAATAATTAAGAATCGTATCGCCCTGTAACTTGGAATGTATGTACGATTTATGATCAGAAATGTAAATCTGCAAGAAAATCTTCTTTCAATTTTTTTCGATGTTGAGGGCGTTCCCTGGAAAGATCACATAATATATATACCTTTAAGTGCAAGTACTTGAATGGCTTTATGGACACTAACAAGCTGTTAGCTTTAACGTGTAGGTTAAAAGCAATAGCTATAATGTTGACACAACTTTCCCGTATTTTTATCCTATTTAGAGATTTTATGATATTTCTTGTAAAAATCATGTGTTTTGTATTGATATTTAACACATCATTTACTAACGCCAACATGTCTCGATATATTTGAGACCAATTTATTTCAGGAAACATTATTACCAAACACTGTGACAAATATGAATTTGTTAGGTTTTGTATTTACTCTAAATTTAGAAAGTATTTTGCCTAAAAACACACACGGATATATCACTTTTTTCTCGGCCTTAAATTCTTCCAAAACTAAGATAATGGAAATAAAAACTATATTAAATAATAATAATAATAATAATAATAAAAGGGTATTTATAATGCGCCTCACGTTGTGAACACAACCCCGAGGCGCATAACATACATGTATGAAAAAATATAAGAACATAATAAGGAAGCTATACAAATACAACAACAACAACTTATCATACAAATATAAATAAGTAATCATTAAAAACCACAGTACATTAACACAATGAAATATAATGTACAATACATGAGAGTATTATACAAACACAGTCTACAATGCACAATTCATAAATCAAAAAGATATGTCTTCAATGACGTTTTGAAGGATTGCACTGATGTAGCACGTCGGACATGTTCGGGAAGAGCATTCCATTCCTTTGGTGCAGCGATGAAAAAGGCTCTACTGCCATAAGTCCGTTTAGCAGATCTAGCCGCACGTGGTACTTGAAGGAGCCCTTTGGATCTTGATCTTAAAGTCCGTGAAGGATGGTAAGGTGTGATGAGTTGTTTGATGTAGGTAGGTGCAAGATTGTGCAAGGACTTATATACAACAAGGAGAAGTTTAAAAATAATTCGCTTTCTGATTGGCAACCAATGTAAATCCTTTAAAATTGGCGTCACATGGTCCCATCTTCTGGCACCGGTAACCAGGCGTGCAGCCGAGTTTTGTACGCGTTGGAGCTTTAAAATGTCTGTATCCGGGAGTCCATAAAGAAGACAATTGCAACTGTCCAGTCGCGATGAAATGAAAGCGTGAACTAAACGCTCGGTTGTAGAACGATTGAGGTAATTGCGCAATTGACCGAGAGTCCGTAAAGAAATAAGGGCCATGCGACACACATTTTTAATGTGATCTGACATCATGAGCTGGCCATCAATGAATACACCAAGATCTCTTACACCATCCACAGGTCTGATATCCGAGTTCCCGATTTTGACACTTGGAATAGCTCTGTCATTATGAAAACGTGATCTGATGTATACAATCTCAGTCTTTGCATCGTTTATTTTGAGTTTGTTTGACGTTGCCCAAGATCTGATATCAGTAACACAAGCTTCGATTGATGCTATGGCCTCAGCCTGGGATGGAGGATCAAACACCTTATACAATTGTGTGTCATCTGCATACACCATTCCTTCAATTCCATGAGCCTTCAAAATATCTTGGATGGGACCAGAGTATAAGAAAAATTGGATTGGACCAATAACTGATCCTTGGGGTACTCCATAGATAAGAGAATGTTTCTGAGATAAGGTCTGTCCAATGACAACCGACTGGTCGCGATCACAAAGATATGACTTGAACCATTTGTGGGGAATTCCAGTGACACCGTACCTATCCGTGAGCCGTGCTAACATCAATTCATGATCAATGGTGTCGAACGCAGCTGAAAGATCTAACAATATTAGAACCGCTTCCTTGTTTTCATCAACCGCGCGAAGAAGGTAATTCTGGACACGTATTAATGCTGTCTCTGTCGAATGGTGTTGCCTGTACGCAGATTGAAGATCATTATGGAGTTCGTTTTCATCAAGATACACTTGCATTTGAGCAGATACTACACGCTCAAGAATTTTGGACAAGAAAGGCAAGTTCGAGACGGGTCGATAGTTCTTCACATCTTCAGGATCTGCGTTGGACTTCTTTAAAATTGGATTTATCCGAGCGGTTTTGAGTGCAGATGGTACTTCACCAGTAGAAATGGAGCGATTAATAATACTGGTGATAACAGGCAATAAAACATCAATGCAATCCTTTAGTAGTGATGTAGGTATCGGATCAAGCATACATGATTTTGTAAGAGTATTCATAATGATTTTGCAAACATCATCTTCAGTTACAGGAGCGAAGTTACACACAAAATGAGCTATCACATGAATCAAAATGTCAACAGACAGATCTTCCGACGGTGTTTTGTCCATATCTTCACGAATATTGTTGATCTTGTTACTGAAAAAGTTAGCAAAGCTATTCGCAACTTCGTGTTCATCACCAGTAGGACGAATGGGACGACATGAACCATGAGACATGCTATATAGCTACTTTGCGAAAAAGTTGACGTGAATCACAGCTTGCAATTTCGACTCTGTAGAAATCCGTCTTAGCTTTGCTGAGAAAATTCCTGTATTTCTTACAGTCTTCTTGAAAAATTTGGCGGTGGATCTCAAGTCCAGATTTTTTCCACGCTCTTTCGCTTCTACGTTTCACACGTTTTGCTTCGTGAAGATCCTGAGAGTACCATGGTGTATGTGGTCTTAGAAGGTCAGGATCAAATATGAGACGAAAAGGATCAATTTTGATCCAGAAGCGGTATCACATATGAGCTTACCCTTTCCGGATCAAAGTGATCCGACAAGCAGGATCAAAAAGTTTGATCCGAAATGGGATCAAATATTTCTGTCAAATGATACTGAAACGGATCAAAATAATGATCCTTAATCGGATGTACCTGTAGCTTATGATCCTACTCCAGGATCAAACTGAATCAAAGAAAAAGTGAAAACATAGGGGGTCATCGGGTGACAGATTGTAAACACAAGCATGCATGCAAGGGTCTTTCGGTGACACCGGGCCAAAAAAAGGGGGGTATTTTTGATGGAGCCTGGTGTGAAACCTAATATTGATTGAGTGCCCCCACCCCCGGGTGCACACTGCAGACTATATATCGAGTGCAGTAAGCTTACTACATCGTGTAGGCCTAGTACATCGCAGTGATCGTGACATTTTGTGAGGAGCATTTTGACCGAAAATCGTACTGATGGCACTGGTCAGGTACAAGAAATTTGTTCACAAGAATAGAGCATGTTCAAACATAAAAAATAAAACTACTTTACCGACAAAATCATGTAACATTTTACAGATTAGACTGGATAACTTACCGCGGTATTTCACCCTTGTTTCAACTGTGGCGACCGAATTCAAAAGATCGTCTGCTTGTCGTCTATCGGTTTGCGAAAGAGTGACGTCAGTCACTCATTGACCAATGAACTGTTTCATCGAATTGATCCGGAAATCAGATCAAAGTTGATCAAGGTGAATTTGATCCGTTTGTTGATATCTATCTGGAAACGGATCAAAACGATCCGAAAACGGATCAAAACGATCCGAAAATGATCCTTAAAGGATCAAAACAAAGTGAGCCGGAAATCTACTCATGTATTTGATCCTGACCTTCTAAGAGTGTATAAACGATGACAAGATGCACAATATTGATGATTTTCACATCCCATTTAGCGAGGTCACGCTTGAAAATGTGGATGGGTGCAAATCGCGTGTACGACAATTTAAAGCCGCTATTGCGTGACTTGCCGGCTAACTGACGAGATTTGCCGGATTTAAAATCGGGTTTTGCTAAACACTTTAGTTTGACACGTATTACGTTAGAACCGTGTTTTGTACAAGCATACGGTCCATATTTTTTTAGAATACAAAAGAAAATAGAATTTAGATTTTGACGTTTCATTGAAACACACTTGACATGTTTATATTAAAACGTTGACCGATGTCCGCCTATATTGTATTCTACAAACTTCAAGAAACATTTTGGTATATAACTCCTTTTGCCAGCAGACCGGGACAGAAAAAACCACGTATGCTCCCCAGCTATTGATTAACACTGTCATTATCACGGATGGCTTCATTTAAATCTAAAAATCCATCTATATCCCCGAATTCCTGTGGCCCCCTCGAAATGTGTTGTTCATTCCACTGAGAAAGGTTATCAAATAAATCCACCGCCGTTGTCACCGAGGTTGTTGTCATAATAAAGGGAGCCCTCTCAGACTCGAATGGGCAATATCATTAGGGCTGGATGGTGGCGCACTACAACTCTACTCTGCTTTTGATAGAACACTAGTAATATTCTTGTGTTGTCGTTGAAGGTAAAATATAGGTGCTACCCGGGGAAAACTGGTAGACATATATTAGGGAACATTGATCTATTTTTCAAAAAAAAACCACCAAAAAACACTTGGGGAAAATAATTAAAGCGGTATGAAAATGGCCGCCAAATTGTCGTCGGCCTGTTGAACAATAGGTTTGAGTTGAAATAATATGATTGTGACTGTTAGTATAATATTATGCTAAATTGATAATACATTTCTAAGATGTACGACATCGTTACTAAATGGTTAATTTTAAAATGGCCGCCCAAATTGGTCACTATCTTTGTTTCCGTTGAATGATCTATAGTGAAATGATGGGAGGTAAAATATAAAAGCTACCTGGAAAATTGGAGTAATTACATGTGTAGATCCGGAACATTGCATCGAGAGAAAAAAATGCCAAGTGGTGGAACATTATTTACAGCGGTGTTGACAATGGACATCGACCATTTTTAATTATATTTTGAAAAAATGTTAGTTTTAGCAATCACGGAGAGGGTGTCTAGTAATAGATCTTATTTGGTCAATCCACCGGGACCGAGCTCTTCCATTCAATCATGCCTTGCATGATCAAGGCATGATCACCTTCTGTAGTCTGTTACCTTGCGACGTGAGATATAGCTGAAGTAGCTCAGCATTTGGATGATGATGGAATGAAGAAGTCATTTAGACACCCCAATAATGCCAATTTCTTCAATAATACTGGCATTGGTCATTCTCATTGTCCATGTGATGCGAAGCATACGCCTCCAACACCGCATCTCGAAAGCAGCTATTCTGTTTTGTCAGCTTTTGTTGTTAGGGTCCACGTCTCATAGGCATGGCAAATAGAAATACAAGGACTTAAACAAGCCTGGTGTATGTTGCTCTGGTAATTCCTGTCAGCCCAGATCTTGCTTAGGTTGATCATTGCGGATCTAGCTATTTCCAAACGGTGTATAAACTCTTGGCTGCAGCCCTTCCTCTTTGGTGATCAAGGATCGAAGGAAGTTGAATTGCTAGACTGATTCCACCTCATTACTAATGAGAGGCTCTCCCACACTATCTGTGCATATGAACATGATCTTGGTCTTGCTGACATTTAGACGTAGGCCAAGTGGCTCACTCTCTACCTTGACTTTCTTCAGGAGTTCCACAATCTCTACTATATTTGTTGCCAACAGGGTGGTGTCATCGGCATAACGTAGATTTATTTCACTACTCTCAGTTAGAACATTGATGATAGCCAATATGGTTGTCGTTTTTGAGTTGAGATTTTTTACACATATAAAGAGACCTCTGCTGTTTTTGCGAAAACTGTGATCCTCAAGTTCTTGGCATTGCTGTCCGATAGGCTCATTCTTATCCCTCCTAGAATGCAATTGAACCTCACCATGTTGACTTGACAGTGGTCTGTCTATCTATCTATCTATAACATATACTCTGCAAAGTTGCAAAATGCAATATCTAACAGAGGAATATACATAATGGCGACAATTGGAAATAGACATCAGAACACATCATAATCTTAATCTACAACTACAACTACACATGTTATGAGCAATACCGTATATTATACTTTTTGAACTTTTTATACTGTATAAATGACTACCCTGCAGACCAGCTTCCTTCAATTGGCGTATTTCATCTGCTAAGTTGATGGTTTCCTGTGACATCCATGATGTGGTCTTTCTCTACGCTTTTTAGGAACATGTTTCTGGCTGTGTTGAGCATAGAGTTTTTGGTGTCCAGCCAGAGTTCATCGGGAGTTCTTTCCTCGTCTCTAACCATCAGTCCTTCACTCTGTATTTATCGTCAAGATGCTGCAAATCAAATCTGCAGGGTTTGGGAGCGCCTTTGGTCATCTTCAACTTGATTCGAAAACCAGCAATCAGAAGTTGATGGTCGCTACCTATATCTGCCCCTGGCAGGATTTTAGCTATCTTGATAGAAGACCTCCACCTACTGCTGATTAGGATTTAATCAATCTGGTCACTTGTGAGACCGTTTGGAGATATACAAGTGTACTTCCGTCTCGGGTGTTGTTGGAAGATTGTGTTTATGATAGTAAGTCTGTTTGCTACATAGAAATCCACGAGTGTACCACCTCTTACGTTTCTACTTCCCCTCACTGCCATGGTTTCGTTTTCACTTTGTACACCTTTTGCGTTGAAATCACCTGTTATCATGATAATATCTCTTCCGAATGCCGTCAAGAGTTTCCTGCAGTTGGTTGCCAGGTCTTCATCAGAGGCTGTGGAGGCTGGTGCATGTACTTGGATGACTGAGAGGTTAATAAACCATAGGTCGAGCGTGGAATCTGATGGAGATGATCCTGTCACTGACTGGTATGTAACCCAAGACATGCTTTGAGATATTGTTGCTGGTGATGAAAGCTACACCTTTGCTCCCTTCTTTCTCATTTCCCGAGTAGTGTATGTTGTGGACATCTGTGGAGAAATGGCCTTTCCCTTACCAGCGTAATTCAGCAATTCTTAGTATGTTCACTCTTCATCTGTCCATCTGTCTGGTCAGAAGCTCCAGAGTCCTAGGCTGTGATAGAGCTCTCACATTCCATGTGCCAAACCTTATGACTTGTCTTGACTTAAGATCCGTCCCCATAGTCCTTCCGTCGGCTTCCTTTGGTGAGTCATCACAGGACAAGGGTTGGGGTTTGGTTTTGTTGCCCGTTCATTTTCCCTCTGGGTAAGGAGGTACCATCTTGGTAGAGTAGGCTGGTGGCTGCCCCATAGTTTCGTTATCATATATTAAAGGGACATTAAGTGGTGTTGAAAATTTTAAATGTTTAAAAATTTACTTCAGAATTCAAGATGAACATTAAAAATTGCCATTATTGTTGTTTCTACTAACAAAAACACAGCAAAACTTGATTAAAACAATATCATCGCTATTTATTGAAAAACGCCCTCTATGCAAATATGGTTCGCGTTATGTATCGCGCGTACTGCAGGGGAATACTGTCGGACATAAAATGCTCGTCCCGCGGGACGAGCATTTTTGAATCGACGTTTTCTTGTACAAAGAGAGCTGATTTTTCTTAATCCTTACACAGCTAAAAAACGAACCGTGATACGCGTTAATCGTGCCTGATTAACGTGTGTTGATTGAAAAAACGACCAATTATTTAATCTTTCAAGAGTAAAATACGGGTAGTACCGTTAATCTCTGCCAGATTAAATGTAATTTTTTGTGAAAGAGTAATTGTTTCTATCGTTTTGCTGTATTTTACTCAAATTGCGATTAAAACTTAATCGCATTGCTTCACCGGTCGCGTCTTCCCCGTCAGTCACTCCTCGCGTGATTAAGAAATCAATACCATATGATTAAAACTTGCACGCACGTGGTTATTGTGTTCGCCATTTGCCATAGAGAGCCGTGTCGCAAGATGGACACGGAGATGAACACCAGTGAAATGGAGGTTTTGATGAATCTTTGGGGATTGCCTACACTCATTAATATATTCCAAGGTAAATGTTGTTCCATTTGTCAATGATTTAATTTAACTAGAGGGTGCGAGCTATTTATAGGCCTATTGAGTTTTAAGCTTTAAGCTTACATACATACATACATACATATGTAGTATGTATGTAGTATGTAAGCTTAAAGCTTGATGGGACTCGGCAATTGCCGAGTCCCATCAAGCTTTAAGCTTAAAACTCAATAGTCCTATTAAGAAATGGAACAATATTTACCTTGGAATATATTAATCAGTAAGTTCAATCTGGCCAAGAGTAAACTTTAATCTACCTATATCGATTAAAAATTAATCCAAAATCGAGTAGTTCCCTTTTTACTACCGTGTCGATTAATTTTTTAATCTGGCCAAGAGTAAAACTTTAATCTACCTATATCGATTAAAAATTAATCCAAAATCGAGTAGTTCCCTTTTTACTACCGTGTCGATTAATTTTTTAATCTGGCCAAGAGTAAAACTTTAATCTACCTATATCGATTAAAAATTAATCCAAAATCGAGTAGTTCCCTTTTTACTACCGTGTCGATTACATTTTTGCTCGTTTTTGAGCAATTTTTTTTAGCTGTGTATAGGTGTAAGTTCATACATGTAATACAATTATAAAAATAAACTAATCTCAGTTTTTATCATAATTGAGGGCGCTGCCTCCAACACATCTCTTAGTGTCCCTTTAAGGTTTCCATGGGCGTGTACTGATGGAAATACACACACCGAGGTGGGCGCTCAGATCCTTTCTCGTAAAGGGGTCCCACACCTTAAATGCAACATCTGATCTTACTCTATGATTGGGAGAAGATAAAAAAGTGAAAGGGATAGTCACAGCATCAATTAGCACCCACACTAACACCGTGTGGTGTGGCCCCGTCACCATCAAACTGAGAATCTATATCCTGTACCCCAGAATGATATCGGTAATGTCTTAATCTTTTCCGGGATTAGGCGCCAGTACCCTACAAGTATAGACAGTTAACTTTGCTCACCTATCCTTGCCAACTGGGCTGAGAAAGGAGGTACATAGGCTAGAGAAAGTAGTAGAAAGGGTGGAAGTTGAAATAAGAGAAAGAGTAGAGTATGACCACCCAAATGGGAAAACCACTTGGGGAAAATTCAGCACCCATGGATGCTGGTGCTGGCAAAAGGTATTTGCAGCTCCTCGGCACTGGGACAATGCTTACCTTTGTTACATAGGAAATACAATTGGTAGAAAGCTTGTTTCGGTCTCATATCATAAGATTGTAATGAATATTGTATCAACAGTTTAAAAAACATATCGTTGCAAAAAAAAAATAAGAGTGATTTAAAAAATAAAAAATACAGTTATCTGTTAATATAACTATGATTTAAATAACATGATTTTACGTACATGTACTGTGGAGCATAACAAACATTAATATTTAAAATGGGCGCCCAGAATGGCCCCACCATTATTTTTCGTCTCATCACTTTAGATACTTTGTCATTGGATGTGTACAGGTTGACACGCATACTTATTTATCAACATTTAGTAAAACAAATTAT
This sequence comes from Ophiura sarsii, assembly GCA_035610835.1. Classification (NCBI taxonomy): domain Eukaryota; kingdom Metazoa; phylum Echinodermata; class Ophiuroidea; order Amphilepidida; family Ophiuridae; genus Ophiura; species Ophiura sarsii. The sequence goes on from CM069455.1 coordinate 11,833,971, forward strand.
ATTATACTAGCGGGCACCAGCGCTTCGCGCTGGACCCGCTAGAAGATTTCACGGGGAATAAGTAAACAAAGCGTAAGAAGATTTGATACAATAATATCAAGAACATGTCCTACGTGCATACATAATCCAGACGGAGCCCTAAATAATCAGAATATCGCAGGTGCTTTTGATAATCCAGGTATAGGCCTACATGTGCCTTAATCTAGGTAGGCCTACGTTTGTGTTTCCAGATACATACGTAGGCCTCCCATGAGACCTGAAATGCGGGTAGGCTACCCTTTGTCCCATTAGATCCAGGGACACCATAGGCCTAAGCCCAACCCCCCGTAATCCAGTTACCCCAGGTGCCCTTAATAATGCACCGGATACCACATAATCAAGGTAGGCCCACTGCAGTGTGCCGTTATCTCGAGATACCCAGGTGCTCTTACTTTATCATAGTCAAGTAAATTAAACGCGGGTGCCAAAGATAGCGGGCAGTAAAAGTCATATCACAATAGGCAGAGGTGAGCAATATCAAAGCGTTATAAATGTTTATATAAATATCAAGAGTATGTCCTTAAATAATTCAGGTACTCTTGATATAATGTAAAGTGCCCTTGATATAATGTAAGTGACATGGTGCCCTTAATACACCATGAGCCTACAATCCTGGAAAAAAGTCTTGGAACACCTGCGTGTGATTAACGGAAAAGTGTCACCCCCACTCCCCCGTATACAATGTTGACCAAGCCCAGTGGCTCCTGCAGCTTGCCAGAGTGTCCCAACATTGATCGATGGGGGGTGGGGAAGGAAAAATCTCATTTGAACAATTTCCATTTATAGCAGAAGACACTAAGTATCAATACATGCACGCAATACCCAGCACGGGTGCTCAGCTCAGCGTTTGCGTTCCACGGACTTTTTTCCAAGATTGTAGGCCCAATGTGCTCTTAATTAATACAGATACCCATGTTCCTAATCCAAGTAGGCCTACTCCATCAACGTGTTCTTAATACCCCCAGTTATTACCTCCTTTCAGCGCATGTCTCTACCTATTTTGTACCCCAAATAATAAAAAGTTGAATTTTAATGTCAAAATTGAAAGTTACTTAAAATTAGCTTTTATATGTCTCCCCCGATTCTTTTATTGCCCCGCCATCCCGTTTTCCTCCTTTAACATTTTGGTGCTGGTGCCGCCACTGCCCATGCACATACAGTATCCAGGTAATTCAGTAGGCCTACGTTCTGAGCGTTATAGTTTTATAGTCGGTCGTTTAGTTTTATGGTCGACGGAGTCTATCATCAAGATTACTTGCACCATTCCACGCTTGTACTTGAGCACAATGTGTGCCATCCGGGTTTTGTTTGGCCTATTTACATTAAATACATTATTCCAATAGGTATGTGGGGCCTTAACGTATTATAGTATGTATTTGTCATGTTTGCTGTGTTCTATAAAGCCTCCCGAGATACTCCTGAGTGTACACCCTTAAAATCCAGCTATCACAGGTGGCCCACCTGCGCATAAGTATATCCAGGTAATTTGAGACTCGTTTTATAGTGAACCCACTTAATCCAGATACCACGGATGCCCTTAATAATCCAGACACTCTTTAATAATCATGATAATGTACCACACGTTCCGTTTTCCAGATGCCCCATGTGCCCTTATATCCAGATTATCAAGTTATTCAAGTAAGGGAAGTGCGGAGAGGAGGAGGTGGCTTAGGGTATTAGAAAAAAGGGTGCTTCAGAAGGGTTCTTGGCTGTCCCGTATATATGGTTTAAAGGTTCTTTGATTTTAAAGGCCCCAAAAGGTTCTGTAGAGAACCTTTAGAGGTTCTAAAGACCAATGTTTGCCCATATTTTGCCCATTTTGAACCTTAAAATGGTTCTTTTTGGAACCTTTTAAGGTGTTATAAAAGGTTCCATACGGGACAGCCAAGAACCCCTGAAGCCTGAAGCATCCTTTTTCTAAGAGTGTACGGACTGCCTGCTTTCACCCTGCCACGTTACAATGTGCAGTTTGCGCCACAAACGCGTATACACTTTGTATGCGTCATTACGTGTGCGCCGAATCGCGCGCGCCATGATAAACGCGGTCGCGCAGCTTCAACATCGTAACGGTTGTTATGGTACCGCCACAGTTTCTTTATCGTTAGCAAACTACGCGTTCATCTATGTTACTAATGCGAAAGTGTCACTTTAAGATCTGTGTAAGAGTTTTTATTTACATTTAGAAAATGTCGTAAAATAATGTTATTTGTCGGACGTTTAGTCACGTATAAATGCTTGTACTCATGCGATCTTTAAGAATAACAAACGACCGCATATACAGAAATGTAGCTATATCCCTGATGAAAATATTTTGGGTGAAGACCATATGTCATCACTCACTCCGAAAACCACAATTTTTGCCCGAACAGTAGCTACTCGAGTAAAAGAAATACAACATTTCGGATTATCATCTGTGATCCTTTCTGCGCATGTCTGAAAACGGGAAAATACTGGCATTGAACTATCTAATTAGCTCGTCTATTAGAGGCGCAATTACCACGCTTTTTCAGTTGAAGAGGGACGCGAGTGTAAAATTATTATTGAACTATCTAATCAGGCGAGGGACCGAAAATTAGTATATAGATTATAAAACCATTTATATTTTGCTTTATAATTAAAGTAATTCTTATACGTTACAGTTAATAGACTCGTTTTACCATTTGTTGAGATATTGTTAGGTTAACATGCATTCTAAGTGTAATTTAAACCAATGTTTAATAATACAATCAAGGTGCAGTCCTTTGGATAGGTTCTATTAGAGCCGAAACTTTAGTAGGCTAAAGGCAACCTACGTTTCGAGCTTTTTCAGAGCCACCATCTCTGTTCAGTTGTCAAGGGGCAATACATCTGAACGGCTCTTTTCAGAGCTACCAATCTTTCACGAAGTAGAAAAGGGGCACCAATATCTCATTGGGCAAGGGGCAGCCCAAACGATGATAATAATAGAGTAGTGGCAATCCCCATGTTTTGCTTAATATTATATTAATTTGGTCCTGAAGAAGTCAGAGCTAATGCTGACGAAAGCCTGACAGTTTTAAACCTGTCCGAAGGCTTACCCTTTAAACACTTCACCTATTACAATATACTCATGGTTGATTGGTTCGGTCCCCCTGTCATGACTGACAGCTCGTGACCTTACAGATACTAAGCCAACGATAACGATTTTCAGCAAAGGAGTAATAATCACGGAGAGGGTGTCTAGTAATCAATTGTATTTGGTTAATCCACCGGGAACGAGGTCTGCCTTTCTTTCTCGTCCCTTCAATCATGCCTTGCATGATCATCTTCTCTAGGTTATTACCCTTGCGACGTGAGATATGGCCGAAGTAGCTCGGCATTTGGGTGTTGATAGCACGAAGAAGTCGTTTAGACACCCCAATTTCTTCAATAATACTGTCATTGGTCCTTCTCATTGTCCAGGAAATGCGAAGCATTATACGCCTACCTCTCTAACACTACATCTCGAAAGCAGTTATTCTGTTTTTGTCAGCTTTTGTTAGGGTCTACGTCTCACAGGCATGCATGGCAATTGAAAAAACAAGGGCTTGGACAAGCCTGGTTTTTGTTGCTCTGGTTATTTCTTTGTCAGCCCAGATCTTGTTAGGTTGATCATTGCTGATCTAGCCATTGCTAAACGGTGTCTAATCTCTTCGCTGCAACCACCATTTTTGGTAATCAGGGATCCAAGAAAGTTGAATTTCAAGACTGATTTCACCTCATTACCATCAATTATGAGAGGCTCACCCACACCATCTGTACCTATGGACATGATCTTGGTCTTGCTGGCATTTAGACGTAGGCCAAGTTGCTTACCCCCACTTTGACTTTCTTCAGGAGTTCCGCCGTTTCTTCCATGTTGCAAACACGGTGGTGTCATCGGCATAACGTATTGTGTATTTAGTATGCACTACTGACAGCCCCTGGCCAATCATCCAATGCACGTCTCATTATAAACTCTGCATAAAGGTTGAAGAGTGCTGGTGAAAGTAGGCACCCGTGACGGACTCCCTGACCTAGAGCAAACCAGTCACTATTTCCTTTCTCAGTGCGAACACAGGCAGCTTGACCATCATACAGATTGCGAATTAGGTGGACGAGGTGGTAAGGGATTCCCATTTCTTCCAGTGCTGCCCATAATGCACTCATAATATAAAATAGAGTAATTCATTGCAGTGAAATTACACTTGTGCACATTGTCTTTATAGTCTTTTGATTACAGTCTAGATAAGTGTATTTTGGCTTCGTCAACAACCACAGGTATGATCACCTCGGCATAGCAACTTTGTCTTTCTTCGGCAATCGTCATATTATGCTTTCAGATAGTCTTTGGTTGTGAAAAGCAACTTTGTTCAATTCCACAAGTTCTATCGTTTTGAAAAACCTACATCTGCACCGTCACCTTCAGCAGGCTATAGTAGATGCATAAACATTGGCCGATCAGTTATTGATCTGGACATACCATTTAACGTTGAGCTTTGCGTGGCATTCATCAGGCTTTATTGGACGAGGTAATCGGGGGTCCGAACCGCGTTGCAAACACTAATTACGATATGCTTGCTCTGAAATGACAGCTTATCCACACACCAAAGAGGATTTGTCAATTGACGATTCATCAATTTCAGTCATTTTATAGGTTGTATGAAGATCTAACACTACACAAATCAACATACATGTAGACATTTCAGATCAGTTACAAACTGATATTGATAAGACGACATAAATCGTTGGGATATTATACCATTGTATTTAATCCTTGGAAAAGAACTCTAAACATATGAGTTCTGTTCGACTTTGAGGGATGTTCGTTCTCGAATGAGGCATGGTTGACCTGGAATGCAAGTCCAACAGGTTTACCAGTAGTAGGGGAGAGCGGGGGGTGTACGCCCTATGGGCAGGTTCGCCCACCACGATTCTTATCTTTGCGCCTACTGGTTGAATTTGGCGAACACACAATAGACACAGTACTGTGTTGCAAGCTTCCCACATTAACGTGACAGATCACCGTGACATGTTTGTCAATTTATCATCCAAAAACCAGTTTTGCCTCGCAAAAGTGAATTTTCCTCCATTTTCCATATTTATTTTGTCCAAAGATATTCGCAGAGAAGGTTTTAATATAAATTATCATTATGTAGGTATGGGATTGATTATGGATATGATGCACTTTAAACAACCCATCAATGTATGTGGGACATCCGTGGTATAGGTCAATGCACTTATTTCGCTATATGGGGCATATATACACCCTATGATGATGGGGCAGGTTCGCCAATAGGGATTTATATAGTTATGATTTTGCATAATTTCAAAATTGTAATATTTCCTCTTACAGGATAATTGTAATTATAAAAATAGTTATCAAGAATGGAGTAACACTAATATTAGATGAGAATATTTCAAAATGTGGTATTTCTTATTTCTTTTAAATTCTGAACGAGTATGTTCCGCAAAAGTGCCCCACCCCTATATTTTGGGCCCCTAAATGTTATTTTAAATAAAATAACGAAGAATAACGAATATGTATTGGATATTATGGTACTTTGTGTAGCCTAATTCTGAGCCTAGGGCGAACTTGCCCCGGCCTATGAGCGAACCTACTCCGGCGTCGGGCAAGTTCGCCCTTTTGAGACACTTGTCTTTATCATATACTCTTGCCTTTACAGTAAGGCCTAGAGTACTGGGATCATGGTTGTATGTAGCCAAGATATCAATCTTTCACATAATATCAATAGGTCCATTCAATCTTTAAAATTGGCGTCTCTAGACCTCTTCAAATGAAAATGGGGCGAACACTCCCCGTTTTCCCCTGAAAATGTTTGGCGCCCAAAAAAAAAATTGGGAAATTTAATTAATACCAAAAATGGATTCTCCGACTCATTTCATTTGAAAAATTGTATACTTGTATGTACATTACATTATTAGTTTAAAAGTTACAGTGCTTGATAAATTTCATATATTTTACAGGGTTGACACAAGTTTCAGAATAATTAGGGGATGTGTTTAAGGTATAGGCCTACATTATTTCACGTACTATATTGAGATACACTGTTATTTTCTTGTTTCTATATTTTTAAGCCAACGAAGTATCAATCATTTTGGATACCATGTAGCTCAAAAGTAAATGATAGATCTCATTCATTCATTCATTCATAAAAGGTTTATTAACAATTGTTATAGCAGAATAACATCTGAATTGCAACAATTTTACAATATAAAAACATGTATAAATATCAAAATACAATTGCACAAGCCCATCAATAATTATTTAAAATATAATATCAAGAACAGTATTTAACCAAATAAATGAACCACACATTACATACACACCTCACAAACCAATCCACCCCCACCTGGCATACCTTCTACACACACCTACATACAACCCCCCCCCCCTCCCCCACCCCCCCCCCCCCCCCACCACCCCCCACACCCCAACACACAGACAGAAACACCTTACGCCCAACACTTACCCACCACGTCCACATACATTCAAAGCAAACTTACAACTCACATTAAATAATTTATTTTAAATGATCTAGATTTAGATCCTCGGTTTATCCCAATCTCTGACTGCCCCAATACAGTGTCCATCCGAGGCAGCTTGCTACCGAGGGATCTAACATATTCAACAGAGATGTGTATTGCTCTATTGGGATCTAAGTGTGCCTGCACTATTTTTAAGATTCTATAAGTCATGGAACAAAAGTAACATTATATTTATGTTATTTGTTGATGAACAACAAAGAAAAAAGTGTGAACACATTCACAATTTTCTAGTACAATCATTCGCATGTCATGTGATTTCAAAACAACAACAACAACATATAATAACATCACAAAAATAATAACAACTTCAAGGCTGGTCATGCAGCAGGAGGATGTATTTTATACATCTAGTAAATGAATGAATAGTTCAGATGCCAGAGAGAACATTCTTAACAGCTAAGAAAGTTTAAGCAATCTCATTGGTTCTCAGAGAAATCGGCGACATCTAGATGAGACAATTGAGCGCGGGAAGGTGGGGCTTACGTTTTAACTGTGCGTCCGACCTTCACAATGCGTGGTTTGCTCCGTAACGCGCACATCTGCAGTGCGTCTTTCCTGCATTTATTCCGGCCGCGACGCTTACGCATGGTGTACTCATCGCATGGGATTGGATGGAATGTTTGTGGGTTATTCGATCCTAGCAGGGGTAAAAATTGCCAAATGTGAACAATAAAATGTACTGATTTCTTTGATAAATGTCTTAGTATGAGTGTTTAATTATTATTTATAAGCCCGCTATCAGGGTTTCTTTTGGGGCTCCTAGCCTCTTTATCACAAATTTGTGTTATTATTATATTTTCTGTATACATATTATTGCTGAATAAATTGAATTGAATTGAATTGAATTAAAAAATATAGGTATTGTTTTTAGACTGTACCCGTGTTATATTGTCTGACATAAATGCGTTCGGTATACTTAAAATAATACTATCGTCCGCATTTATGTCAGACAATATAACACGGGTATGGTCTAAAAACAATACCTTTATTCTCTAATTAGCAATACCTCGATATCGACTGGACTCGACGGACTCCGCTAAAGGTAATTGTATCAACTAAATTATAATACAGAACCCTAATTGATTCTCGCCTGATAATAATTATTGATGATAATAATTATTTTAGATAAATATGAACATACTTAACGTCAAGTATGCCACCAAATCGATAACGCTATATGGGTTGTGCATTAGCGCAAATATCGATCGATTAGGCCAAGTGGAAAAATATATTGTTCTACGGGCCATATTTCTCGTATTTCAGAAAGTCATTTTTAAAAGAAAAATTAATAAATGTTAAGAACTTTGAACAATGTAAATGTCTAAAATTAGTGAAAATTGCTAATTTTGTCAGAAATATTTCAATACATATGCCAAAATGCCAAGGGAAATCTAAACTTTCCGTTTTGGTACGTGTTCACATTTTATATATAATTTCATTTTTTATTTCAAAATTTGCTAACTTTGGATTTGTTTGACATACTTTTTATTAAAAGAAAATCATTAATAAAAATATAATAATATAATAATATTATAATGTTACTGCACCTACCTGATAAGTCCGTTGCCATATAATTTGTTGTGTCAATTGAAATATCAAGCGATTATAGATGATATGACCAAGCTAGCCAATTAATAATGATACTAATTTTTTATAATATCGTTAGCTTGCATTGATGCCATTAATAATTGAGAAGTTGTTATTTTCTGTGCGTTCATAAGCTCCTACCTGGTGGTACAAACCATTACAGCGTCGTATGCTACATTAAGCATCTATGACACCGTTTTACTATGTATGACTCTTAGATGCATGAGGACTAGCATGCTTCACTGTCATCACATTTCAGGGTCTAAGTGTCCTCTGGTTTCAACTTGGCATGACATATTGAAATAATAAGTTAACAACATAGGGGAAGGGGTTCGTCTTCATCGCTATCAGTATGAAAATAAATGTCGTAGTATATTCACTGTAGCTTAATAGTTTTTTATCGTTTTAGGTACAACCCACATTTACTCAATACTGTAATAACTATTGCATTACTACTTGGCAAGTCAGACCTCCTAATTATTCCGTTTACTTTAGTAACCTTAGCAACGTGATGGAACAAATATAAATATAATCATCAACTCTTGGTTCAAAAATCATCGTTGCATATCGCCTGATTTACGGAAGAAGCCAAAATACACGTATACATTTGTACATGATAACGCAAGAAATAAGAAAAAATACTTGCTCCGCTGCCATGGTTACGCCGTAAAGCTACCCAAACCCTCGGGCAAAGCGTACTGACAGCTGGGCAAATACGATAATCAACTACGCATGTGCACACCGAGTTGGAAGATGTCTCATGAATAATTAATTAACGTCAATTTGGAATATTTGGGTATGGCGCGCTTCTACTTACTACCAACCACCACCACTTACGGAGCTACACAGCGAGCAGCCCATCACCATTCGTATAGCCATTATTATCTTCTGTCTCGAGCTGCCGCGTGTGTGCGTATGATGGCTCAGCTTGGCGCTAATTTGTCACAATTTTCGTACGCTTGCCTTCTTGATGCAGAACTGTAGTTGAGTTGTAATCTGCCGTACGTGTGCACTGGTATATGCATATTGCGACAACTCTCAAACAAGAAATAGCACCATGTCGGAGGAGACCGATCATCCGCCACGATGAAATCATCACCACTTAAAAAGCACGACGACAGCAACCACTTTGCCGATATGGGATCTTAACCAGGACCAGGTTAATAAAATGGCGTTACCTTATAGGAATATAATCATATCTGTGGATTTATAAAGCTTGTGGACTCGTCGCCCGCTCGCTCGCCTCGTCGCCGTTACCACCATCGCGACTTTATTTTTGGAATTATAACCCACTGTTGTCACCAAACCGGGCGCCACAATGCCGAGCGCAAGAAGGGGCCTGGTGGCCCCGCAAAACACATTCTTGGAGAACATAGTCAGAAGATCAAGTGTCCAACGTAAGTGCTATTTTTGTGTCAACTTTCATGTTCCCGTACTTTCACGTGTATTCATACTTAAAAAGACAGAATGTGCTGTTATTAGTTTTAAAATGGATATAGATTTTCTTCTTTTTTAAATGAACTAAATTAGTTTTATTTAAATACCCAAATACCATCATTTCTTAATGAATTGAACAATGATTCCGTTAAAAAAATGTAATTCCAACATTAATAGGTCACAATGTTTATACGTCGCAATAACCACTTCATACAAACATTTTGAATTGCTATCTCCAGTAGATGACATTACATCTTTGATTTTAAGAAGATAAATGTTTCTTAAGTCCCAATGTGTACATGTGAATTCTACTAACTACGCATATACACGTTTACAACGGCTCATGCTATCTTCAGTAGATAGCATTACTGTTTTGGTCTTGAGAACAATGATCTGTGTCGTAGCATGCAATATGTGTAAACTATATAATTATACTGACTTATACATAGTCAATTTAAATAGCTCGTGCTATCTTCAGTAGATAGCATCGATTACAAACCAAATATCGTAAAGATAATAACACTTGAAAGTCATAAGCTGTATTAATAGCCCAAATAGCTCCAAAAGTATAATACACAATGTTGATCCTTGTTACAATTAAACTTTCTCCTATATAATTTCAAACAACATTATCAATAATATAAGTATCTCTTTGAGTCATTCTATAATATATAAATCATTTCTTAAATACCAAAATATTTAACACGTATCTATCTCTTAAATCATGAAACTCCAATCAACCGCAATGTAGCTTAATCATATATCAATAGCAAGCTACGTACATTCAAATTGCACGTACACACCCATAACATGACTCTTCAATTTATATATATTCCCCTTTTTTCTCTTTTCTGCTATTTATAACGGTTTTTAGGACCAACTTTAGCGTGGTTAAATGTTCAGGTTTGATTATTATCTGACTTAATCATGTTAATGTAGACAGGTAGTAATGGAATACGTTACGCATCAAGCATTAACGCTTTCCACGCGGCAGTCGTCTGCACACAACAGTTACAACATTTCACAAAATGTTAAAAAACTCTCAAAATTATTGGATTTCATCACCATATTTGGAATCACCACGAGAAATACATTAACATAAGTACTAAACTGCCTGGTATTGGTTCAGTATTATTTAACATTAGACTCTGAAAGTTGGGAAAGGTCTCTGAAAAATCTGTTTATGTATAATGGTAAAACTAATAGCCGCGTAGAAAGTCTTAATGACTACCGTATTTATAAGTCCACACTAAATGTACGCCTTTTTCGACCTGTCTATGACATATAGAATCTAATCACGGTCTTGTCCATTCTGTTAAACACATAGATGTCCGTTTTTGAATTATTGCTAACCATGTGCTGACAATGCGTTTTTGGCTATACCCTGAAACGTTCATAATTGCCATGCAGGGTTCTGATAACCAAATCCAACTTGTCATCAATTACAAAATTATGATGTGGAATTGAAATTCGTCATTGACACTTTTTAAATGCGTTTATATTTCATTTTATTTTACACAATATACCGGTTTTTGCTATTATTATTTTTACATTTCGTTAACAAACATGGTTTGGAAAAGTTTTATAATTTGTATCCCATTGTGTATTGTTTAGATGTATGACCGAGCAAAATATTGTTTTCCCCATCAAAATCAAGATGCTGGTATCAAATGAAAGCCCGTATTTGTCTCATTACCTATAACCATTTGGATCTAATAGATGTTTCCTTAGGAAGCTAGAAATGAAGAGAAAAAAACCAGAAGTAACTTATCACAATATAATGGTACACCACTCTTAATACACACATATATTATATTGAGAAACTCTACGGCAACGCAAATGTTCAAAATGAACGCATTTATAACCTCGCTTCATGTGTAAAAATTGGGCTGAACTCGGGAATATGGAATAATCGCAATAGGCCTACGTTAGTGGATGCACATAAATACAAATCGTATTGGCAAGTGTAATCCCAATGTTCATATAGCGGTTATCCATGTGACGAACCATCTTGTACAGGGAATAATAACGGTGTTCAAGATTTCCAGAAAGAGGACACACCTGTTATGTGCCAATTTGATAACGCGGTTCAATGAGTTTGACGTGTAGCACCTATTCAATTTGATGTAGAATAGGCCGGGTGCGATTCCCCTTTGTAGTCCGTTGCGCATGTCTACATGGATAACCTCTATCGTCTGCATCCCATATGCCAGACATGAGATTCCCATTCCAACATGTTCAATTATATCATATGTAATGCATGTACATGTCTATATACAAGTGCATGATGTGGGTGGGTCTCAAATGTACGAGATCCGAAAATATCTCTAATGCATAAAGTGGATACCACGCATTTGATTCCACGATTGAAATACATCTTATTTGGCTTAGTCAATTTTTCAATCAATCTGGGGCGATTCATTGACAAGAAAAGCAACAATTGAACTTACTGAACTTAATGAAACAATTGAACTTACTGAACTATAAATGAAAGTCACTTTTGAATATTTTAGGCAATGTATTAAAAATATGGTTAATTGTAATTATTTTGATCTCCAGTTATATCTAATTGAAGTTATATATAAAAGTGGAGAGTAATGCACCTTATAAAAGTATTCAGTATTTTAAATCAGTAGCGAATCTCATTAAGGTTCCATTTCTGCGAGTATTCAGTATTTTCAATCAGTAGCGAATCTCATTTAGGTTCCATTTCTGCGAGTGTCAATAGGTCAATGTTACGCTATGACATCCTACGTTGAGTAAAAGATTTGACTTGAAACACATTTTTGCTGCATCCAATAATAACTCAAACACGTGAATGAATGTCTGACGATAAAGGCATTACGATGTTCGGTTCATTATTAACTACACAACGCAATCATGTGGTTGTTACCCTTTTAATAATGTCATTTCACGCGGCAGTCGTCTGCACACGAGAGTTCCAAAATCTCACAAAATGTTACAAAAATGTCAATATTATTGAATTTCATCACCATTGGAATCTCCATGAGAAATTCACTAAAATAAGTATAAACATGCCTAATATTGGTTCAGTAATTCTTTGAAAGTTGGGAAAGGTTTCTAAAAAATCTGTTTTGTATATGGCAAGCCTAATAGCCGCGTGGAAATGTTCATCCGCACCCAGAGAACAAGAAGAGTAAATGTGTGTAACCGTTCAATACATATCCAAGTTCCAGAACATTTTATCACGGCTATAGGCCTACCGGGTAATTACGTGTAGATTTTCAGTATTCACTTTCACCATTGCTATAAGATTATCGTAGGATTTAAGATCTGAATAAACACTAGACTTTACAATCCTTTCTTTAGTTTACACATATTGCATGCTACGACACAGATCATTGTTCTCAAGACCACACAATTAATGCTATCTACTGAAGATAGCATGAGCCGTCGTAAACGTGTATGATATGCGTAGTTTAAAAAAATCCTTCCTTCATGCTCTGATATTCTGGTACCCTCGCGAAATGTACACATTTGACATGGCCAAACATTGTTTACTAAATTATTTTATAAGGTGCATTCTTGATTTTACGATAGTGATGTCATTATTCCTAAACATGACGTCTGTCGGTAACTTATGACTACAATAACAGCCAAACAGTACTCAACTGTTAATGTGGAGTTAGTATTCATGATTAATTTCCAAATTTGGCATAGTTTTTCCATTAACTTAAATGCTAATGCGTCTGTACGAGCATTTGTGAAAATGAGATTACCCATCAACATCGATCATCATTTCAGAGGCATACACAAATAACGATCGACTGCGCGTAATTAAAATCATATATAGTTTCTGTCAATATTGGAATTAATAAGCTGCATAGTTCTAACAAAATGGAAGGCAGAGAATAGCAGACGTGAGCTTATTACAGTGTATTGCCGTGTCATTTGCTGTCAATACATAGGACATTCACAACTGGATTGGAAAAATAGAATTAAATTAAACACAACATACAATAACACCGACATTTTCTGGCAGAGGAAAATCGTTTTCAGAAGTAATAAGATATAGGCCTATATTTAGCACTTTTCTCGCGGCTATTAGTTTTCCCATATACCAAGTATACAGAACAGGTTTTCAGAAACCTTTCCCAAATTTCAAAATCTTATCTCAAGAAACACTGAACCATACAAGTCATGTTTCTACTTTTTTAATATATTTCTCATGATGATTCCAAATATGGGTTAAATTTCAATAATTTAAACATTTTTGAAACATTTTGTGACATTTTGGAGCTGTCGTCTGCAGCCGCCTGCCGCGTGGAAAGCGTTAACGATTTGTTTTAGTTGTTAGATGTTGACATTTAGTAGGTGTTTTTTATTGTCAGGATCATAATATGAAAATGTTAGGCACATTTCCCCCGAAATTCCAATTAGCCACTCTGAGGTGTTGTACCTAATTATACCATGAAAACACTTTGTGAAAGAAAACTGAGCTCGTACACGAGACATCTTATTGTATGATACACTTAACACATTTACACCGGCCACTTTGTTATTACGGCAACCATTGGACATGCTTAATGTACATTATGCACACTCGCCTATCAATTTACAAAACAGGACACAAAACAGGCTCTTTTTCATTCTTTGACCGCCCTAATTCGATTTTTAAGAATTAGTTTCCCTTTTTTTACACTCTGTGCGTTTTTATTATTTGGATATGTTGATTTGTCATACCGGTAATGATTCTTAAACTTCACATCATCATTTTATTTGATAAAAATGGACTTAAATTCTTCCTTTATATAACAAGTTCTTTACAGGATTGAATTGATATAAAAGTCAAGAATGAACATATCTTTGGACAGAAAAATATATACATTGCGAAAAATAGATCAATATACAAAATTAAATCGCAGAATTAACATTGGTATATTTTCTATTTTTTACAAATGACTGTATGGTTTTGATTGACGCCTCAACTAAATGTTTACGTCTTAACAAATCAACGCTTTTGATCGGTTAATTAAAGACTAGCAGTTTGACTATAATGATTTTAATACATTGTGAATCAAAAAGATGTTGACCAGGAATTAATGAATATTGTTTCAAAAAGTACCAACAAAAAATGAAAAGAATTTAGCATTCCATGGACCATGTTCTTTATTAAAACAAGCATAACTCCTGATAGCAAGAGCAATTCCAGTTATTATTATTATAACATGAGTGGAAGAATGTGCTCTTTGAAGCGAGCTTCATTGGTTTGTCAAAATTGCTTGGTACTTTTTGAAAACAATCATTCAATCCTGATCAATTCTTGTTGACTCACGTATATATGTTATACTCCAATGAATTACTGTATATGTATAAAGGATAAAAAAATTATATTTTGTAAACATATATGTTGATAAAAATATGATAAAAATATGCTTTATATTTCGTTTTGAGAAAAATAGTTAGACGGTCCTATCTTAATTAATGTATTGGACACATTCTAAAGTGAAATAAGACTGACATTAGTTACACAGACTTTGGTAAAGTAGATTTATGAAATTATTGGTGACTCGTTTAACACTGTCCACGCGGCTAATGGTTTTACCATATTATACAAATCAGATTTTTCAGAAGCCTTTCCCAATTTTCCAAGTCTATCTCAAGGATTACAGAACCAGTACCAGGAATGTTTGTACTTTTTTCAATGCATTTCACGTGGTTTTCCAAATAGGGTAATGAAATTCCACAATTATCACATTTTTGAAACATTTTGTGCAATTTTGGAATGTCAGTGTATGCAATTAGCGTCAAGATATACTCAGAACAGTTCATTCATGTTTTATATTTTAAAAAGAATCCATCCCATTTCATTAGTAAGATGGTGATATCCTGAATAGGTTATCCACGTAGCAATGCGCAGCGGACTACTAAGGGGAATCGCACCCGGCCTACATGTAGTCTACATTTCGTTGAATCGGAGTAGTGTCGTCCAATTCATTGCATTAACCGTATTCCCATATTGGCATACATATCATGAAACAGGTGTGTCTTTTCTCGGAAAATCATAAACACAGTTATTATTCCCGACAAGATGGCAGCTAATCCGTTACATGGATAACCTCTACTACAACAACATATGGGTTTACCAGCACAACTCAGAAAGCAGCCATCCTGTCATGCTTATATCAGAGGAAACGCGATACATGTACAGACCTGGTTTCTTAAGTTGCCTAGATCTAAACAGTGGCATGATTTCAACATGAAACTGCCTCTATTTATTGACGTAATATAGTATACGCTATAGGCATGATAGGCTAGTACAGTAGCTTTAGAAAAAAGGAAAGATTTGTCTATTAGTGGAGGTTGTTTGGGACATGATATAAGTATAAACAAAAAGCGAGAAACGTGTATATACAAAAGTCAATGCAGAAATAATGCAAATATTAAAATGTCTTCTTTTTTGTTTGAGATTCATTGATACATTAGTAGGCGAGCTGCAATCTAATACAGAGATATAATACATAGTACTGTGAATATTTATTGTTGCTTAGTTATTTTGTTACATATTCATCAAGACTGAATTGGGAACAAAATAGGAAAGCTTAATTAATCTAAGACGTTTATCAAAGTGTGATAGCCTACTCAGTAAGTATTCAGTAAGCTTACATCAACACTTTCCACGCGGCAGGCGGCTGCAGACGACATTCAAAAATTTCACAAAATGTTTAAAAAATGTCAACATTATTGAATTTTATGACCACATTTGGAATCACCATGAGAAATGCATTGAAATAAGTACAAACATTCATAGTTTTGGTTACGGTAATTCTTGAGATAGACTATGAGATTTGGGAGAGGTTTATGAAAAATCTGTTTTGTATATGGTAAAAAAAAATAGCCGCGTGGAAAGTGTTAAACATTTCTGTATAGAAAACAGTTAACGATAGCGATAATGGATTAGCAGCCATCTTGTCGGAAATACTAAATGTGCATAAGATTTCACTGAAGAAGACACACCTGTTTCATATTAAAGGGATATATGTGACGCCGCATGTCAAAACCAGGCACAATTGGGCAGGAGTTAAAAATTGAGTTATTGATGTATTATAAATATATAGGCTTTGCACTTTAACACCACACTGCAAAATCAAGTGTTAATATTTGAACACTTTTATTAACACCTTAGAGTAACACTTAATTAACACGTTCATGTGTTAATTATGAACACGTTCAAGTGTTCATCATTAACACATGAACATGTTCATGAGTATCATCAGCGTTAACATAACTGTGCTGCCAGGCAATAACGTCTATGTTAATACTTCAACATTAATGTTCACATTTTATCCCAAACGTGTAAAAAACTTTCATCAAATTCGGTTAGTTACACCATGGCAACCAGGGAACGGTAGTGGTATTATAGAGGGAGGGGCGGGCATTGACCATTTCATGTGTACTATGTTCTTGCTCAATGTACAATGTACTGGCATTAGTGAACAATGACTTGCCTTTAGCTATACATATGAGAACTTACGTATACAGAGCAAAATACTTTCTATGGTGTTAAAAGCTGTTAAATGTATGTATCGACTTAATTTTTTTTTTTAAATAGGTTTAAATTAATAAAAGGTGCAAATTAGCTCATTACCATAATTTAAAGGTTACAAACGAGCACCGGTGCTAATTTTTGTACCATTAAAATTATGCTAATGAGCTATTTCCACAATTTACTCGACTCATGTAAGGCCAGGTAAAATATGCAAATTAGCGATTACAGCCCAGGTAACATAATTTGTTTTAACACTACCATAGTAATATTAACGTTTGAACATGTTAACTAATAACACGTTTAGAACGCCATGTGCTTATTCATCATCATGTTATATATAACACGGGTGTTCATTATCTGAACAGTGGTGTTTACAAATTCTTGGCTAATAGTATTGTTCTAACATCGATATGTAAATATGAAACTGGTATTCATTGTCTGAACAGTGGTGTTAAAAATGTTGTTTATGGATTGAACAGTGGCATTCAACAATTGTTGTAACATTGATGTGTATGGTTTTTAATGCTTGCGTTAAATAGCATGTTAAAATGTGAACAGTAGCATTAATAAAATAAGTTATTAACGCAATGAAGTGTTAATTAAGTGTTACTTCTTATTAACGTGTCACAGTGTTAAATATTATTAACATATGAACATGTTAATACATAACATTAATGTTGAAGTATTAACATAGACGTTATTGCCTGGCAGCACAGTTATGTTAACGCTGATGATACTCATGAACATGTTCATGTGTTAATGATAAACACTTGAACGTGTTCATCATTAACACATGAACGTGTTAATTAAGTGCTACTCTAAGGTGTTAATCAAAGTGTTCAAATATTAACACTTGATTTTTCAGAACACGTTCATCTTTAACACTAAACGTTATAAATCGACATTGGTGTTCTTGTTTTAACACTACCATAGTAATAGTAACGTTTGAACATGTTAACTAATAACACGTTTAGAACGCCATGTGCTTATTCATCATCATGTTCAACAGAGTGGTCGAACACTAACGTTTAAATATTAACACTAGAGCGTTATGGTTAACACCAGTAATGCTGCATAAACACTTCTATAACAATGTCTTAACAGTTGTGTTGATAATGTAACATTTAAATGTTAATAAGTAAACATTTGCGTTATTTTAATAACACTAACATAAAGATTTTAACATCTGAACACGTTCAGAACACGTTCATCTTTAACACTTGATTTTGCAGTGCACTTATTGAAATCAGACATTCCTAACTTGAGTTGTAACATTTTGAATTTGGACTGCCTAAAAGGTTAACAAATAGAAAACGTCCAATAAAATTTGCATTAAACAAAAGTAAATAATAAATAAATAAATAGGAATAAACGATTGTAAATTTTATACGTCAGCTCTCTTTTGACATGACTAGCACTTTGAAATCATGAGAATCTAAAAATTGACAAAAATAACCCCAAAAACTATTTTGGTATTTTTCTCCATTCATAACTCTGCCCAAATTCCGCCTGGTGTTGACATGCAGTGTCACATACCGTATTTGATGACACATTCATGCTATGGACTGGACGTCATGTACCAACTCTATTGAATGTAGGATAGGCCGGTGCGAATCCCTTTTGTTGTCTATTCCGCCTGGCTACATGGATAAACTCTATTAGAAATATTTCGAAACAAATGATTTGTGGTTCCAACATTATTTCCACCTACTATAAAAGTGTGTGAACACATACGTCCGTTGCCTTGTACAATTAGCCATAACGATTGAATTGAGTTTGATGGTTACGGGGCAGACATCGTTTGAGTTTAATCAATAAGACTATATTTCTAACGGGAGGTTTAGTAGAACTAAATATGTTTTAATATAATTTACTTAGAAATTAATCAATATCGGGACATTCTCTCTCTCTCTCTCTACCTGCTCGTAATTGCAGGGCATACATTAATAATCTTCCAACTGTCGTCCAGATACATATAGCAGATGGATGTTTATGGATTGTTACTGAACTCGTGAAATAATTTATATAAACATGATGACTTAACCATGTTTATACTAGACTGATGATAAACATGTAAAAAGTATAGTCACGCTATGGAGGATACATGATGCTACGTCACTCACCAATTAACACGTAACGTCACACTCAAATAGAGGTTATCCATGTAACGGATAAGCTGCCATCTTGTCGGGAATAATAACTGTGTTTAAGATTTTCAGAAAGAAGACACACCTGTATCATGATATGTAGGCCATTTTGGTAACGTGGTTCATGCAATGAATTGGACGTCATGCACCGATTCAATTGAATATGGAATAGTCCGGGTGACATCCTTTTTGTAGTTCGTTGCACATGGCTACATGTATAACCTCTATTCGGATCACCTGCCCCCCCCCCCCCCCCCCCCGGATAATAATCACATGTGTATGACCAAAACAATGATACGCCTGTACAACCACACCTTCGAAACAATTAATGGTATGACGGAGCGCCTGCAATAGGCGTGGCCCTTATACATGTACCTTACAATTTGAAAATAATTTTCTGCGCTTCAACTCGAACACTTCAACATCACATTCATCGCGTTTTCGATCTAAACTCTTTAAATTTACTGCAAATACCACAACAGTATTTGACGGAATGTATCTTTAAGAATGCATTGACGCTTAGAATATTTTATCCGTACTACGCGGTTCATCAATTGATTACAACATCCACAAGAAACCACCTTAGCGTATTGCATTTGCATCTCTGCATGTCTGAATTATGCCTAAATGTAAAAGTCACGATATATATAAGCAGGCCATGTCAAATGATACTAATGAATAATAAATCAGCATTTTATGCAGCGCTCTTTTCACACACTTTAAATGGTACCACCGTGCTTTATAACAAAATAATAATCAATGACACGATACATGATTATCAAAACAAAACTAAGACAAGTGGAAAATTTAGTCTATATAAAATCCACTAACAAGATATTGGTATTCATTCCTCATTGAAAATGAAGACAAGGAATTTAAATTATTTGGGTTTAAACAGTTTCGGTATAGAGCCTGCTGTGTAAAGGAGTGGAAAAGTAAGTTATTCATGTAGTAATTTTCCTGGTTTGACCAATACTTACGTATCAACGAAGAATATAATATTTTATTTTGAATTGATTTTGTATTAAGTAGGCCTATTTGTATTAAGTTGTCCTACATGTTATATACTATAACCATTGATAACTCTGTCTAAAACTCGAGCACTTCAAGATGGCATTAATCGCGTTTTGAATCTGAACTCTTCTTTTGTACTGCAAATACCGTAACAGTATTGGACAGAATGCCTTTCAAAGTGTACTTTTCAGATCATTTTGAACCCGTTGACTTTTCGAATATTTTATCCGTTAAGTATAGTTAATAATATCGATGGATTACAACATCCATAAGAAACCACCTTAGTGAATGGCATTTGCATCTGCCTGTCTGAGCTATGCCCAAAAGTCACCATAAAAGCAGGCCAAGTCAAATGTTACTAATGAATAATAAATGAGCAGTTTATGCAGCGCTCTTTTCACGCACTTTAAATGATACCACCGCTTAACAAAATATAATCAATAACGCGACATTTTATTATCAAAACAAAATTAAAACAAGTGGAAAATTGAGTCTATAGAAAATCCACTATAGCAAGATATTGCTATTCATTCCTTATTGAAAATGAAGACAAGGAATTTAAATTATTTGGGTTTAAACAGTTTCCGTATATAACCTGCTGTGTAAAGGAGTGGAAATGTAAGTTATTAATGTAGGAATTTAGCAGTGGCGTAGCTAGGATTTTTTTCAGGGGGGGGGCAAGATTTCTAAAATTTTCGTAAAAGTTGCCCCAATTTTTTTTTCTAGTGACTTACCGCGTGAAAATCACGTAAGTGTGGGTGTGGGGGGGGGGGGGGTGGGGGGGGGGGGCGAGGTCAAAATTTAGCCATCACGAGACAGTGACGTAACTGCGTATTTTACTAATTGCTGCACATAACGCGCGCGCTCACTCGAGGCGCTGGCGTATACACAAGAGCGTTGACAGACGGAAGATACATACGCGGGCGTAAAAGCTGCGCCTGTTAAGTTACGTCACTGTCCAGAGGAAGCCAAATAGAGTATATGTAAAACTCGATCACTTCAAAATGGCATTAATCGCGTTTTGAATCTGAACTCTTCTATTCTTCTATATACTGCAAACACCGTAAGAGTAGTTGGCAGAATGCCTTTCAAAGTGTACTTTTCAAATCATTTTGAACGCGTTTATTACAACATCCACAAGAAACACTCTGTTTGTCCGGGCTATGCCCAAAAGTCACCATAAAAGCAGGCCAAGTCAAATGATACTACTGAATAATAAATGAGCAGTTACGTAGCGCTCTTTTCATGCGCTTGGAATGCTAAACAAAATATAATCAATAACGCGATATTTGATTATCAAAATAAAATTAAAACAAGTGGAAAATTGAGTCCATTTAAACATCCACTATAACAATATTGATATTCATTTCTCATCGATTATGGAGAAAATGAAATTTAAATTATTACAAATTTTAAATGCGTGGTTTCAATCAGATAACGGGTCAATGTTTTATTAAAATAGGACTGCTTAATACATGTACCTGAACCCAAATATTATATATGCACAGTCATTGGTTAAACCGTCAATAAGGTATAATAATTGCACATACCGTACCAACGTTTGCCGAAGGGCCACGTTTCCGCCTTATGAGTGCGTTTCAGCAAACCCTCTACGCACCACCGCCTGCATGAATGCATAGGTATTTTGTATAGATTGCTTATTGCATACAAGATGACTGATGATGAAATAATAATAAACTAACGAACGAACGAACTCGCTACGGATATAATGCCTTACGTTTAATAAATACAACACAAATGAAAACAGGTACATATGTGAAAGCGTTTATATGTTACGAGGTACAACCACATGTTTTATTCTGTGCATAGGTCTAGGTTTTTTTATTAGTAAATTGTTTACGAGCTATAATCAACAAATGCACATTAGGGTTAATTGTTACATAACCACGATCCCACGGATAACAAATGAATAAGATCTGCGTATAACTATGTGTTCTCATAATATTATATGGATTTATCCGATTTTTTATTCATTACCAAGCGGCTGAAATATTGCAGTTGTCCCTTAATACAATGAACTTAGTAGTAGACTTAACTTGTTATTAACATGAATGACATGTCTCGCACACACAGTCAGACTAACAAATCTTCTATCACGATCAGTAGCGTTAAAAATGTGATTTTAAGGTGAATGAAATGCGTGCATATGCATATTTCCATTGGTGCTTATAATTATGTACGTACGCGAAAACATTGACAAATTTGAATCGGCATACTTCGAATCCCTGGATAAACGTATCAACGAAGAATCGAATAATATAATATTCTATTTTGAATTGATTTTACACGGTTATATCTTAAAAGGAAGGCTACTATCGGCTACTATCGGCTACTATTGCTAGGGAAATTCTTCGCCACGTTAACAGTATATTTACCCCGATATTTACCTCTTCGGACACATATAGGTCAAAATGAGGTCAAATATATTGGATTTCTTTATTGCTTATGCGTCTGTGTTTGGATAAAGATTGAAAATAGCCGCAGAAAATGCAATCTTGAAAACTAGTAGACCTGCTCCATGTTAAGAGAACTGCAGCTTTGTAAAGAATAAGTGATTGCCTATTAACATTTACCTAATACCCAATTACCCTATACCCTAAAACCATACTGGTCCCATTCCATGCTAATTGATCACAACAACGTCTCCTTGTAAAAATTGCCCGAAACAAAACCAGTGTTTCTATAATCTGCCATATTTCGTCGACGCGACACATAATCATGAATTAGGCAATGAAGAGCGGGTTAAGGATTAACGGGCCAATTGTCAGTTACGTCTCAACGATAGATGATAGATTGTGCACACACAAAATGAGCGCGCGGAAAATGGCAAGACCAATTTCCGTATCGTCTGATCGTGAAAGGACAAGTGAATGAAGCCGTGAGCTAGACAAGTTACGTCATTTGACACTGCGACATTTGCGCGCGATATCATCATGTATGCAATAATGAATAGTGCTATTATTTTGTCCAACAATCGTTGACTTCGTGTCATGTTGAAATAGATCCTTCGCGCCCAAATAGTACTGCAATCCTTTACCTAATAGCTTACAAGGAATACCGCAGCTGTGTTGATGTTATAATAAAGATGTACTAATAGTTGTTTAAGATTTGTTTAAGATTTGTTATTTACTTAATATTAAAGACAACATTATTGTTGTTTCTACTTACAAAAAAGCAGCAATTAAAAAGTATGGCTTTCATCAACATGTCCATGAGCCAACACGTCTGGATAACATACAGGACCTGTTGCTAATCACCAATCCTGAAAGTTAAAGTAACTCCGGGAATAAGTGATCATCATGTGGTTACCGCCGTTATCAATGTTAAGGCTAAACTTAGCCACCAACCTCCCCGTAAAGTGTTTTTGTATAGAAAATGAACGTGGATGAAATTAAGAAAGAAGCAAAATCATTCCAAGAAAATGTCATCCAGGGAAATATGCACAGCGACGAGGAAAACACGACAAATGCCAATTGGTTGAAGCTTAAAACACAAATCAATGACTTGTTACAAAAACACGTCCATCAAAAAACCATCAGGCAAAAGTGACTCCCGAAACCAAAAGGTTAATACGCAAGAAGACCCGCCTTAACAAAAAGTGTAAAAGATACAACAAAGACTCAAACTGGAGAAAATTCAAGCAACTTAGAAAGACCGTGCAAAAGAATATGCAAAGTTCCAAAAATGAGTACTTCATAGGTTTGATTGACGAAGGTTCACCCAATAGCAGCAATGTGAATCCCTCAGTCGACAAGAGATTCTGGACACACGTCAAGTCTGTAAAGCGAGATGGATGCGGAGTTGCAACCCTCAGTGTTGATGGAGAAGAGATATCATCTGCAAAGGGTAAAGCAGAGGTTCTAAACCACCAATATTGTAGTGATTTTACATCAGAGGACATGAATTATATGCCAGATATGGATGGAAATTCTTTTCCTACAATCGACAGCCTGACGATAGACAGAGATGGAATAACGAAGGGTCTACAAGGAATAGACACAAGGAAGGCAAGTGGCCCTGACGGCATACCTTCCCAACTGTTGAAGGAGCTCAGCGAAGAACTTGCCCCTGTCATTACGCGCATATTTTCACAGTCCCTCAACACAGGTGACTTACCAGAAGATTGGTTAACAGCCAACATAACTGCTATCTTCCAAAAGGGGGATAAATGTAAGCCTGCAAATTATAGACCAGTTTCCTTATCTTCAGTGACATGCAAACTCATCGAAAATATAGTTTTTCGCCATATAATGTCTCACATTGAAAAATATCACATCCTCTCCGATTTTTAACACGGATTTAGATCTGGGCATTCATGCGATTCACAACTACTTATCACCGTGGAAGACCTGACTCGGAATCTGGACAATCAACAACAAACAGATCTCCAAATATTAGACTTCCTGAAGGCCTTTGACATTGTACCACACCAGAGATTGCTGCAGAAGTTGAGCTTCTATGGCATACTTGGCCCTCTTTTATATTGGATTAGAAAATGGTTAACATCAAGAACGCAAAGAGTAGTTGTAGACGGCGAAACATCACAGCCAGCGGTAGTCAAGTCTGGAGTTCCTCAAGGAACAGGACTAGGCCCCCTGATGTTTATTATCTACATAAATGACATTGCGGACCATATTGACAGCTCAACAAAGATCAGATTATTTGCAGACGACTGTCTATTGTACCGAGTCATCCAGACACCAAAGGATACCGACATCTTACAAAAGGATCTCACTTCGCTTTGTGACTGGGCTGATAAATGGCAAATGCGATTCAACACCGCAAATGCAAAACAGTCAGAATTACAACCAAAATACATCCCATCATGACATCCTATAAAATGTGCAACGCTGAACTGGAATCTGTTGCACACCACCCATATCTTGGTGTGGAAATATCTCACAATCTTAAATGGTCGCTTCATATTAATAAACTTTGCAAATGTCCAATTGCACTCCGCTTGCGCGCCGTACAGTGCGAGCATTTTGTTTTTAATTCGTTGTTAGCATCACTGGGCTATCAAATCTTTACTGCGGGCGTAATAAACTTGTATCCGTTATTAAAGCGATGCAAAGTATGAACAACGGGGTTGTGCCATTACGGGGTAGTGCCATTGTTCACACATCGACATCTTTCCTATTTTGTTTCGAAACAAAACATACATGTACACATTTATTGGATTATAAATAGTAGATTGCATATTGCAAACAATTTGAACACTGAATGTCTTAATTGTCAAATGTAACTATTCCTGCTCAATTTGTTTAATACATCTATTATAGCAATACATATCGATGCAATGGATCAACACAAACATTACATTTGTTAACCATTTTGGTTCGGCGAAGGACCTGGAGATGCCACGGGTAAATAGCGCGAAGAAAATAAATATGATTCAAAAATAAGAAAAATTGAATGTCAACTGCTCGTGTATAACAATGGCATTTCAAAATATTAGTCCGTCCGAAAGGTTAATGTAATAACTATCGTCATAACTTATTATATACTATAGCTGGGATGTACCGTCGATACCAAGAATTGTAAACATTGTCAAAATGTCAAGGTTGCGATGTTCAATAGAATTTACCGATTACCAATTGTTATCGGTGGGAGTAATGTAATTATTAGTGACAGCGACCATATACTGTCAATGTTACGTGGACCATAATATCTTAGCCTGCATTCAGCTAAAAACAAACGAATCATTTTATTTGTAATTACGCAATATTTACAAAACATCCTTTATTTATGTTAAACATTCTGGATTTTGATGCGTAAGGAACTCATTTGTAACTTAAAATAAGTGACATTTTTGACACAAATACGTCGTTACTAATTAATAAGTAGTCACAGCGGACAATTGAAGAAATGATGGAAACCAATATCATAAAGGTACACTTGTTCCCATTTTTCTCTATTCAATTTGTGAAATTGCTTGTAAACATAGTGTAAAACATTACTTTGGCGATTATTGTCTTACGTATACGTATGGGCCATACGGAGTAATCATGCAGTGCTTCCTAATCAAGCTAATAGCAGACTATCACAGATTATCACTAGCGCTTCATTATCATCCAATTGTAAGCTAACTTGTCTGGGAAACTTTGAACTTTAGAGTTTTGAAACAGTTTAATCTCCTAACAATACTTAGACATTTCAACATTTACAGCTTAGAAACTCAAAAATGTTCCTTCTGTAAATTAACTGTAAGATGGTTTAAGACTCTTAATATCGACAAAATGAATAGTATCACTAATTCATATGATAAGCAAACATAAAGCCTTCTAAAAAACCTTTCACGGGCTTTTAGATACATGACCTTTCGATTGAAGAGCCCCGTTTCGAAATAATAAAACAAAATGGCATTCCATTATCAACTTTCATGCAATCAATGATAATCAATTCTGCAATGACGTGTTCTTTGTTCCATAGGATAATTATAAGCAATCCTTAAAATTACACGTGTTATTTTATATACTACACAGACCACGTTGGTCTAGTGGTGTATATCGATGAACATAATGTACAAGCAACTATTCCACAAGACGGAGGATAATCAATACTGCCTACCATGGCTAATGACTTGCAGCTGACTATCATTTCGATTTGCAGTACACGCAGTGCATTGACGAACGTACAGTTGACACATGCAGTGCGTGTTGTGCAAAACGTTTTATAAAGCGAAAACCCTGGTACGAAAACTAACCAAATTGGTACTCGTATAAATACAATGTCGATACTGATTCTTAATGTGGTCATGAAACGCTTAAAAGAAATCACACATTGTTCAAGAAAATTACCCTTGTTTATATATAGTAATGAGAAATTACCTGTACGTACTGAAAAGGTTAACATATCGGAGATGACGATGCAGCGTACATGCCGGCTTGGTTTCCTGTCTAGGGCCAAGCTCACTATAAATATGCAACCCACTGACCAATGCTGATTGAATTGACCAATGCATATTCCTGACTGAATAATATAACTTACGTTAAAAGATATATAGGACAGGTATACGACATCATTGATTGTGACGGGGACATTCAACGTTCGACCCGTCCTGCTCTATCATCTTAACGATTCAATTTAGTAATGTTGAGAGGGGAACAAGTTGTGTATATAATGAATGTATCTGATAGCTTTTGACACACGCGGTTTGCGAGTAAGTGTGTTGTTAGAATATCGAGTGTTTGTAGCAAGAACAACCAATGTGCAATAGCTCCTCCATGTAAAAACCCTTCTTGTGCTATAGCGTTTGACATACAGCATGAAGAACATATCAATCGGCAGCTAATTGATATCGTGACCACCTGTCAGCAATCCGACAGTAGCTGCTCGTTGTCATATAACTTTAAGTTACATCCGGATAATACAAAGATTGCTTCTTATAATAGAGCACGAGGCAGCCATCCTGGACTTAAGACGCCATTAAGAAGTAGGGTCCTCCAGAGTATCAAGTGTCAGTTGGGGTTGGCTACGTAGGCGTGCGACCATTCGATGACCATTTTGCATTCAGACAAGTGAAACCGCTTTCATATGTGCATTTCAGTTAGGAGATGTCAGTCAGCGGACTGTGATTAATGATATCAATGCGCAATGGATATCGGCAAAATCAGGAAAGAAATAACCTGAATGTGAACAACGTGGGAATGAGTTTTCAGCAGCGTTTAAAGGTTAGCTAGATACAAACAAAAACAGCAGTCTTAGATGAGGCAATTATTGTATATGATATGATCTCGCGCATCGTATACAATTATGACTGTCGAAAAAACAAATTAAAAGGCGCAAAATATGTACCGGTCACGCTGTAAGACCTTGTTGACTTGTACTTAGACTAATCTTGTTTCTATCCGTTGGTAAACAGATCTTGTGCTTATTCTTAAACGGGTTTTATCCATTAGAATCATCCCTGGGTATCCATTAAGACAGATGCTCTTGTGTTCTTTCGCATATTTTCTTTTAAACATATAGCAATTGCCCTAATTGTTGTCAATATATAAAAGTTCATTTTATTTTGTTAGCGAGTCATTTATCACAAGTGTTACAGCTCTAATAAAGATGGGCATAATTCCTTCAATGAAGTCACCAATATCACAGGCTCCACGCTTATCCTGGCTCAATTATCAATTGACTTAACCACAGCATAAAGGCTATTGTGTACCACCAAAAAATCTAACGGTTGAGGGGCGGTCTTAGTTTTGCATGAGTGGTCACAGAGTTCCATCATCTACAGTTATGTGCTTAATTGCATGAAAACATCTCAGTTATATGCTAAAACCTTTGATCTGGGACTTGATAAGTTAGAGAATTGACCAATCAGAGCGTTGGATTTTTCAGCTGATTAGTACCTGCATATGTTGCTCTAGATAGATGAATAGGTTTGGAAGTGTTTCAGCTATACTGAGAGGGAGGAGAGGCATCTGAAGAGGGTGCTTAGATTTTACCTCACAAATTATATTTTTTACTCCTTTTTCATATACTAACCCTATATTGAATTGCATAAATCTAACTAGCTGTGTATTTAAGGATTCATTTGGTAGTTTAAAAAGGGGTAATGGTTGGGTATTTTTTCTAATATATTTGGTCCCGTAAATAAGGTCAAAATTAAAAAATTCAATATTCTACTATTATTCCGAATAGTGAGCCTATATTCTTCTCTTTTAATAAGAATTGTTGTTTTTATGTTACTAAATGTTTGTTACTATTAAGTAGAATATTAATTTCAAATATATTACTGATAAAACACTGTAAAATAGAGCTAAAATCTTTTAAATTCTATATTTTATAGCATAAATATGCACACCATAATATGGTCGAGGACTTAGAGGCAGAACTGACTATGTCCATTTTGACTTTTTGGACATACACCTGCTTTTGCAACAAAACTAAAAACACCTTCACGGACATAATCAAAAGGGGGGTACATAGACATAGACACTTTTTTCCACAGAGAGAAAGTTCATATCCATGTTACTTGTACAATTATCTGGACAAAGTCAAAATGGACATAGTCAGTTCTGCCTCTAAGCCCTCGACATTATACCTGCGTGTCTCCTATACTCTGTACACAGACCGGGGTACATTATTGATAATCAATAATCCCGATTCATGCGATCTTGACCATCCAATGTTCTGCTTGGGTTAAGTACATCGACTTATTGGATTGGACACAAAGGGAGGCCAGGTCTGTAAATTACAAGTGGTATTTATGGTTCAAATTATTCCCTGGAATGAGGGTTAATTGCGATTGGCTGTCCAATTGTGTCAATCACTTGAGCTGCAAATTGGTATTATGCCCATCTGTAAAACTTGTGTTATTTGTTGAATGCTTATTGAAGAATCTTTGGGACATTCAAGCATACAATTTGTAAATTGCCCTATATTAAATTAATATTTTCCCGCATCTTTTTGATAAGTGGTTATAATAATATAATACAAAAGCATACTTGAAATAACCCTAATTAGTTTTGACGCTTTATAATCACAACGTTGTTATTCACCCCTGAGCACTACCTGCCTATATATCGGCATATAAGTACAATTTTGATTGGTTACAAAGAGTGTTATATCATATAGGTCAGCCAATCAGACATACATTAAAAATAATGGCATGGTTGATAAAGAGATAGAAAAGCCCTTTTTTGATTGTTACTTACAGGGGTATATCACATATCCTGTAATGAGCCAATCAGAAACACTGTAAGAAATCAAGTAGTACTCATGGGGTTAATATAAGATCTCATGTAAAATTATATCATTTTACCCCATTTTGTGTCTGGTAAAATGTTGCAAAAGAAATGTGAAGATCAAGATCATTAAATGTTACCTCTTAATGGGAAAATAACCCGCGGACATATTGATAATGCTCTTGTGTGTGGGAGCCGTTTTACTTTATTAAATATCTGATATGAGCGGTTGCCATATCGGTCTATGCATGATATTTTTGGGTTTTTTCATTCGATATGTGTGATAATATCAAGTATATATGTTTGATTTGTAATGAGACTAATAAGACATTTATTCAATGTGTCAAACCATGTATAGTCATGCTTAAAGGGGCGATGATATATGTAAAAACTCTCTCAATGATTTCTTCAAAAAGTCATTGAAAATGAAAATAAAAGACATTTTCTCAGCATTTCTGAACGCCTCTTATTGTTTTTCAATTGAGGTCATTACTTTGCTTCAGATAACAAGTCAAGTCACCATAGATGATCTTCAAGGTTATTCATGTTAGATAAAACAAATTTAGTAGAAGCCATCTATGGCCTTTTAGATAGACTTCGTTAATCTTTATAGGGTGTACGTCAAATTAAATAAATTAAATAAAATTCATGAATTTTACATGAAACTAAGCTCTTTGATTTCAGGTGGAATTTTTAAATACCAATTTTTCTTACAGATGTATTAAAATACATCTGTAAGACAAATTGAGGGCTTCATCCACGGAGGATCTCTCAGAGCCCTTTAAGCTAATTTTCTTTTGGTGAGATGGTGGTAAATGCAAGGTTGAAAATCAAGATCATTATAATGAAGCAGGTAATACTAGAATAACAAGGCAAAGCAATATTGACTCGTGTACATCATGAGATATGCCTCACTGCAAAAAAGTGTATGGCCGTGACTTATAGGCTTACGTACGAATTGTGCGAAAACAGATTTGTCAACATTTGTTCCCAATGTTCAAAGACTATCTCAAGGATTACTAAACCAATGCTAGGAATGTTTGTACTTATTTCAATGCATTTCTCATGGTGATTCCAAATATGGTAATGAAATTAAATAATGTTGACATTTTTGTGAAAAATGTCGTCTGCAGACGGCAGACTGCCAGCTGCTTTATTGGTCCTATGGTGACGCAAAATAGGCGTATTACGCTGTACCCTATCGTCAGAGTCTTACCTATAGATTTTATACGTAAAATCACATTACTAGGTTTGCGAACTAACCAATATTGACCCGCGACATGATATCAGCTGATACCGTTTACAATGAAAAGGTGATAATCGGGTTCTATTTGAAAATAGTATTTATTAAATGCTTAAATATTAAATGTCTCCAATAATACAATATATTATTATTCAACGTCACGGTGAAAGGGAAAGACTCTTAATTGATTTAAACTGGAAAATAACAAGTGGACAGATGCAAAACTTATGGACCTAAACACTTTTCACGCGGCTATAGGCATGTTTGTACTTACTTCAATGCATTTCTCATGATGAATCCAAATATGGTTAGAAAATTTAAAAATGTTGACAATTTTGAAACATTTTGTGTAATTTTGGAATGTCGTCTGCATGGAAAGTGTTAAAGGAAATCCATGCCATTGCTCAGATGTGTAGCATTATTATAATACAGATCACGTCTATAAGGCCAAACAAAATAATAGGTTCGTCTCAAAGCTTGCGCGCGCATTGGTTTAGAAATGCCAAAATACCGCGTCTGAAATGCAGGAAATTGTCAAATCAATTTTTTTTTTCCCTACAAATTTTTATTTTCGAGTTTTTATTAAAAATATCGGCAGATTTTCCTTTTCTCAAACTTTTACATGACTCAGTTCTTCAAAAAACGCTGCACAATTGTTCTTTACACAACTACATCACAATATTCATTTCAAATAGAAAAAACAAATATCAGAAAGTGTCAACGGTTGCAAATAGTAAGAGTGAAAATTGCCACACAAATTAAAAAAAATGTAAAAAAAATAAAAAATGGAAGACAAAAAACAGCGCGCGTCGCCCGATTTTGAAGCCTTCGCAAGCTTTGAGACAAACTTTTATTTTTGTTTGGCCTAAGTTAATGTTTTTAAAAAAGTACCGCGTAAAGACAGACAAAATCGGCTTTAGAAACCAATCACATGTGTGGACGTCGCCATATTGATCAAAGCTATGACGAAAGACTTACGAGATGTCCGCATCTCTGTTTCATGTATTCATATTATCGATTTATGCATTGAATTCATGCGTGGTACCGTCCAGCGACCTGTTGCTGATAAGGCAGTTTTAGTTACGATGAAATCACAATATTGGGTATGGCTATCCCATTAGCACTTTCGACACAGACAAGCGGGCGCGAATTTCAAATAATCACTGGTTGGGGATGTGCAGTTTAAATTCGTTTAATTGAACATTGTAGTTCTGTGTTCAATTATAATGGTCAAAATACATTAGATAATTATTTTCATACCATAATATGCATGGTTTAATGAATAGAACGGTATTCCTTTAATACAATAAGACAGAAATTCCAATAAGTCAAGGTTGCCGAATTCGACACATGTGCTCGATTGAACCATTCCTAGGCTGATTTGAAAACGTCTTTTTAAACAGAATTATAATTCCTTTCCAAATAGGTAAATTTCCTAGAACTGTTCTATTTCCTCATCCAAACAATAAGGCCAAAAATGCCATTAAAATGCCATTTTTCTTGAACTTTTGAAAATGATGCTTCTTCAAATTTTAATTTCACATTGTAAAGTACCATATCTGCTTCATTTGTTTGCTTACAAGAGATAAATTGTCAAATACAATAGAAGATAAATGCAGTTCAACAAAATGTGATTTGTTTCTACTATGATAGTGTTAAAATATACATTTACAATATTTTTAAATTAACACATTTATTTCTCGCCCATATCCATCTATATCGATCTACAAAATGCAGCGGTTCACTGAAAGAAGAAAAAAATCTCAGTTATACGTTTGTCATGTGACTTCGTAATATTATACTCATGGCAGTCGGTTTAGAAGAGCCAAATTTACCATCGTCAATTGCGACCCGTGATAGATTTGTTCCGTTCCTGAGGCAGTCAATTTCAAAGTACTTATTACGCGCAGCTAGAATGTTCATGCTCTATCGCAATGAACAAATATCGCATGTCTGGAAATTTACGATTTCTTCGCGGTTTTTTGAACTCGAATGGATATCGTTTGGTGGCAAACTAATGATGTTTCCTTTACAATACACCTGTTGTTAATGTTGTTATGGGTATCCTGCAATTATATTTTCTCGGGCAATAGCTTAGTGACTAGCAAACATTATTGTAGCGCGAAAGCATTCCACCTTAGCATGTCATATGATGTACAGACCAACCATGCAAGTAATAGATATATCTTCTTCAATTCACACCATAATGTTATGATAAATTAAACATAATTTGATAGAAGTATAATAATATGACCTATCGCATTGTGTTCATTGCAGTTATAGTAAGTCTAGTGGAAATGGAGGGAAGTAAGACGAAGGTCATCGCTTTGTGTACATGGCATATTAGTCATCTGAATGGATTCATACACAATCTACATTATTCCAATGCCTTAATAAGTCATTCACCCAATATTCTGACCTTGAGCCGGAATCTTAATTTGGCTTCTGGATTTAATATGATATGGATTATATACCTTTCTACGTGTCTTAGGGACGCACACCATTAACCTTCAAGGGGAGGTAGAAAGTAGGGGTCGGATGGATTATTTTCTGCTGCCGAAGGTGACAAAGGTTTTTTTAAAAATATGTATACCTTTATATTGAGTTGGGTGGGCAAAGGGTTTTTTTGGGTTTTTTTTACTTATCAGTGGGTGAAAATGTGAAGTGTTTTTTGCCTGTATAGTGGGTGAAGTTTTTATTTACAAAAACTGTCTCACTCCTCCTCCCCTTTGAAGTCAAATGCTCCGTCCCTTACTTGAAACAAAAACATGCATAATATCTTTTTCCAATGGGTTAAGCGACATACATAGCCTTTAAGTGTTCTTTAGCTCGTTTTACACTAGATTGAGAATAGTCTCGGCTGTCTTAATTGATTGTAATCGGCAGTCACATGTCAGTGGTAAAAAACAAATAATATTACGATTTCAATCATATTTTCTTAAAATTATATTCCTCACTACTTTGTCTATCATTTCTGCAAATGCACCTTACTGATATTTATATGACTTATAGTTTATGTACACACAGATGTATGGCCAGCCCACGAGCGATATCTCTAATCGCGTTATGAATCAGTTAAGCACAGACCATACGTTTACATGACGAAATGGAGATGGCTAGAACCAGCTGCAGTATATTCGGTAACACAGCCGGGATCGTCTAGCCAGCTAATGTTATTATAAACATCGACTTATAACATGAAATATTTATTAAGCATGCGCTATATCACGTCTTAAGCAACCTAGTAAATATAGTAGGTCAATTCAAGATGGATATTCTTTTAAAGGTATATAGGGCTGTAAACAGACTGTTAATACATAGCAAAAATGTCTATCGACCACTTGCTTGCTTTACATTCATTGAATTTCTACACTCTTTAAAAAAAGGGTCGGATATTTATTTCAATCGCCACATGTTCAAATATTCTTGATATCTTATTAGTGCGTTACATAGACAGCGGATATGTTTCTTTTCCCAACGATAACTCAATCGTATCAATCACTTGTTTCAGTGCTTAGCAACGTCCCTGAGAATATGAGGAGGTGTCATTCAAAATTTTCCAAATTCACCACTATTTTGTGCTCAGAAAAACAACTCTGTCGCCTGTTCAATTGACAACTACATTGTAGAGTGATGCTCTGGTGACTCTTGGGCACAAGATAGTGGTGAGTTTGGCACATTAAGATTGAGACCTCAAGCAAGAAGCTGAGCACTGAAACATGTGATTGCTACAAATTTGGTATCATTGTAAAGATAAATACACGGTATACACCAACTTCAGAATAACAACATGGCGTCCTAATAGCGACATCTTATAAATAAAATATACATATGCGCTGAAAGGCATACCACTGTTTCAATTTTAGTAGTATTCTCTCCTTTTCACTCGGTAACATCTAGTCTATGAATGACCTCAAAACTTGCACTAGTTTACCGTGTGTCTCTCTGCATTCTTCATGCTTTGTTTACGGACGCGCCATCCTGTATGAATGCCCGCGGTGCCATCTCCTCTGCTGTAGATTATATAAAGAAGATCCGCAAAATGTTCAAAACACATACCTAGCTAATGATGCATCGGGGTCTCCGTATAACTGGAGAACTCTCTTTATATTGGGCTGACACATTAATGCAAACACAGTTCTATTCCATTCTTTGTGTGTGTGTTTTTGTGTTGTTTAAATTTGCATCAATAACTTTTATTGATACTCGCCCCTATTTCAGGAAGCCAGTCGACTTACCGCATCAGGGAAAATCCAGTATCAATTCCTAGATTTTAATTCAATGCAATCCCATGATCCATTGTAACCATCAAGTTTAAGTTTAGAAAAAAATCGATAAGTTTAATTGATTTGTATAGATGGGGTGACAGGTGACGTCACACCGGGCAAAACGTGGCCAGTTGCTATTGTTCTTTGCCCGGCAGTTTGCGCACGCATCCTGTTTTGTTTAGGACCCGTGCTTTTAAAACTCGCGCCTAAGCATTATAAAGGGCAATACGGCAATAGTCATATGCTGTTCCCTCAAGCGTGTATCGACAGTCCAGTCCCTTCGCCTGTTGCGTTTGTTGATAAACATTGGATGTAAACAACGATCACCTCATCTATAGCTTAGCTCATTTCGTAAGATGTATGAAGCAACCAACGCTAGAGTGGGCTGGTTTCGTGTATTTTTCTTCAATCTATAATGTTTCGGAATGCTTAAAAAATATGAGATTTTTTTTAATATCATTGTTTATAATAATCCAAGTCCTTATATTGACGCAAATGTAAAAAACGCACTGATTAGTTCCTCTAATGAACCATATTTGGTGTGTACATTTCAATGCGAAATTATTTGTGTGTACATTTCAATGCGAAACATGTTTTGAATTTGCTCCATTAGCTTCCAAATACCATTGCACAGCGCTCCTCTACTGCATGCTGGGAATATATTGAATCAACCTCTGATCAGCAGCTCCTATTAAATGTATCTATCTATCTTACTGGTAATCTGAAAGTGAAGTCCCCGCAACCTCTAAGCTGCAGCAAAACACAACTGTCCAATAAAATATTTTCAAATGTGCTACTGTAAAATCGTTACTCCAAGTCATTCCTTTTCAAGGAATCCATCCCTGATCATTCAATTATATATTCAATAGTTTTCTTTAATACATCCCCATTGTATTGGGTTCATTGTTACAATAGAACACACCCAACCTTGACTTTGTAATGAAGTTATCAATGTTTAAGACCATGTTTTAAACCACCCTCGAGCACTTCTGTCGATAATTCTGTTTTATTTAATGTGTTCGTGCATTGCAAGTAAGATTCTGTACAATGATTTGATAAGCCCTAACTTTGAATGTGATTTTTGATATATCTCTTACCCGGGCTATTTTTTTTTGTATATAAAGAGCAAATGTGAACAATAGCCCAACAGACATTAACAACGTTAATGAACTGAGTGATTACAAATCAAACGGGTAACTCTCAACAGAGAGCTCTGATGGGCCAATCAATTGGTTCACTGCAACTCAGAAAATAATCAAAAATACAAGTAAACACAATTGGGCGAGTAAAAAAGCCAATGAAAGTGGCGTGGGACAGGAATAGGATAAACACCCAAACATAGAGAATAACATCAAAAAAATAAGACGAAAATAATATCTGGAGGTCATTGATATTAAACATCCATGTTATTAAACATCCTATATTAAACATCCATGTAGCTGTCAAAATTAAAATAAGTCAACGCAGTCGAAAATCTAAGCATATTTTTAAAATCATATAGGCCCTACAATCTTCAATTAAATCGTAAAATGACGTCAGTCGTTGTTATGTTCTTTGTTCCCAAAACCAAACAAAAACCCCAAAATAAGACATTCAATGTTTTCATTATTTATAACAGACTGCAAATAAACCAAATAGCCCGAAATTATGTTCACCTCTGCTAAGTTGAAACGCCGATCTAAAAATGTTCTTTGGCCAATGTTGTTTGCATCCGGGAACTTGTGGTGGACACTATTCAATACGCAGTTTATCATACCGTTTGGGAGGCAGCCAGCAGGGAGGTCACGCTGCGTGTCAGATTTTGTTATACGCAAGAAAACAATGGAGTCTCAGTGACTACAATATTTGCTAGAAATAGCTTCTGAAAATGGTCTATTTGGGCATCTCAAAATTGAGAAACGTGTTAAAAATCATGTAGAATTTTAGAGGAGGGTCATTAGCATCTGCAGAACGGTAAAATGTATAGTATTAAACACGTTTTGTGACCAAATTTATGTCGTAAAATGTTGGAAAATTCACGTTTTGAAAATATGTGGTCTTCGAAATTACAGGAATCCTAACTCATTCTAAACCTCACCAAATCATGAAATGAACCTTCGTCTTCAAAAAAGTCCATGTACGTATTGCTCTATCTGCTTGGAGATAGCGAAGACCACGCAAACATCATACCTTTATACAACGGAATGAAATCCGCCATAGAGATTACATAGCGAAAATCGTAGAGATTTGCACTGCAGTCCTCTGTGTAGGGAGTGTTGACAAAAGCAAGGTCGTTTGGCTATTGTGTTTGTGCATGTTTGTGACAACTGACCCCGTTTAACAATCTTCATAGCTTTCATATAGGGCTTGGGTGACCTAACTATTGACTGGGAGGCCCATATACTAATATATTATATTATCACTCAACCCGTACCGTTGCATATAATGGCCTCGACGTGAACATATACCTGATCAATCATAATAACATTCTAGTTATCAAAGCAATCAATAACACAAATGGAAATACCCAATCAAATTATGTATAGAATATTTATAATATATCGCAGTGAGATCAAGTCAAAGTAGTAATATTAATAAAATATCGGTGCTGGTGACAATGCGTCGCATTAATATTAAAGGTTTAATACTCTTAAAATGTCTGACATATAAAGTCAGATAATGCGTTTTCAGGAAATGCAAGAACAATATGCGAGAACAAAAGATCAAAATACAAGGATAGAGTTTTTATGCAACAATAGTATATGCTACAATAGCCACGTATTGGTGCGGTGAGAGGCCTTTTATAAGGATGATAAGCGCTTTTAAGCTAATTATAATTAGTTGACATATTCATTGGTTATGTATATTGTATGAGATGAGATATTCGGTAAAACATAGTTTTATAAAATGTCTTCAAAATATTTTGTTGATGACGTCCATACATTGTCAACAGTGTCAAATATAATATGTATCATAATACAAATATATTTTATTTAACATAATCATATTATATTCTTTATCTGTTATATAATTTGATGAAGTATTATGGCTGTACGATGCAATTGTCTCGCTCGACCCATATCGTTGCATATAATGGCCTCGACGTAAATGTTACCTAATCAATCATAATGACATTCTTGTTAAAAAAGCAATCGATAAGACAAATGGAAATACTTAATCAAATAAGGTATGAAATATTCATGATATTGTAGTGAAATAAACTCAAAATAGTGATGAAATATCGGTGCTGATGAAATTGCGTCGCTTTAATATCAAAGATTTGATACTCCTAAATTTCTAACATCGTAAATTTCTAATGTGTTTGTAGGGAATGCGGTAATAATGATTATGTAGAGAAAAATCAAATCCAAGAATTACATATCGCTACCCATACCGTTGGCCTTGACGTGAGTTATACCTAATCAATCATAATAATAATCATTGTTATAAAACCAATCGAGAACGCAAATAGAAATATTCAATCAAATTATACAGTTTGTTTTATTTATTTATTTATTTATCATGTATCGACATTATGACATTTTGCCAATAGGTAGACAACCTTTGAATAGAGTGCTCAATTCCGCAAGGAAGAGCATAATAAAAATTCAAAGTAATAGACCTTCTGGAATAGAAGTGGTAACTCTGAGTTTCATACTTTCGCAATCGTCAGAAAGCATGAAACTCAGAGTTACGACTTCTATTCCAGAAGGTCTGTTACTTTGAACTTATATTATTTACTTTTTTATTTATTTATTCATTAGTAAGTATATTTATTTATTTGTTTAGTTAGTTAGTTATTGACAACCGTTTCTGGTTAGACAGCCATTGAACAAAGTGCTCAATACCGTAAACGGCAGAGCTTATAAAACTTCAGAGTTATAGACCTTCCGGAATATATCGCTACTCTGAGTTTCATGGACAATCCCATACGGTAATTTTGTCCAATCATCAGGCGAAAAGATGTTTCTCTGATTGCTGGATATTTGACCAATTGAAAATGAGAATACACATTCAATGGTGTTTTTTAACCAGCGGTCAAAGCAACATCATATTCCAAAAGTGGTCAATACACACATTATCAAAAGATAATCAAGAAGTGCTCAACTGATAAATCAGGTAGTTGCTACTCCGAGTTTCACGCTTGTGCGATCATCAGACAACTGTTGTCGTTGGCAATGGCCGCCATCTGCTCAGATTTAGTCCAAATCCACAGTTAAGTACCGTTGTGGTACGTTAACTGCATAAAGGGTATGGTAAGTAGGCAACAAATGCTCAAGAATACACTTGGCTAAGTAATCCTTCGGGTGAGATTTAAGGATAAACCTTCAGTTTATTCAAGAAATGGTGGGATTTTGCATTTTTGCCAATGATTTCTTTACCAATAATAATTAATATGCCATACTGTCGGCGCTGCATCACGGGCTGTACCATTATTAGAAGCATTTTCTTAAAAGCTCACATTACAGAAGACAACTGCAACTTACTATTTTCCCTATACGTACGCCAATATGATTTATTTCAGCAAGAAATATATTTGCAATATCCATAATGATATTAGTTGGAAATTTCCCGCCTACAAGCGCGCGTCTCTGAAATATTGGCTGTACTAAGGAAAA
Organism: Ophiura sarsii; assembly: GCA_035610835.1. NCBI lineage: Eukaryota > Metazoa > Echinodermata > Ophiuroidea > Amphilepidida > Ophiuridae > Ophiura > Ophiura sarsii. The sequence continues at coordinate 11,874,067 of CM069455.1, forward strand.
TTTAATTGAGTTAATAATTGTTAGTTTGACTTGGAATTCTGCAGTCATGCACTCGGTCGTAGTTATCATCACAGTATGTGTTTATTATTAAACACGTACTGTGAGTTGTTATAAATTATAACTATCGATAACGCACTCAACTGTGGTTATTGGCTATAATATTGTAATATGATATATTGCATGATTTATTATGATAGACTTATACCAAGCTGTTTGGTTGTAAAAAATTGTAAAAGTTTCCAAGTCCCACCTCAGTTATCCGACCCCTTTTATTCGGCTGAAAGTATGAGCCCAAAAGAAATCACCGTATCTTTACACTCTGAAGAATTTGAAGGCCGTCTTTTTTTATGTATAAGTGCTGTTCAGTGCTGTTTAAAACCTAGGCACTGTAATTACCCCTCAATCAGTACCCTTCTATTGTCCCAATTTGAGCGCTTCAGGACAGTCAATGCAGAATTACACATTATTTGCTTATGAAGTTTTTTTACTTATCCAGCCATTGCTTGGTCCCATCATGTCCGGATAACCGAAGTTGGACTGATGCGAATGGAAATTACTCGAACTTAATTTGCATTCTGCAGAAAACCAAATACGAAAGCATCATATTGATATCACGTTGTTTCTAAATCGGTATGGATTCGTCCGTACCCATAAACAATGTGTTTAAACCTTAGGCTAACAGAGTTAAAAGAACATATTCGGCTAATGTAAAGGACACTGAGAGGGTTCATCTTTAAACTTGAAATATTAATTACATGTTTTTTTCTATTATTTGTATTTCATATCGTGTTATTTTGATGTGGCCCGTGTTATTTGGTGACTGTTTACAATTATAGGTAAGTTTTAATATTTACTACTATTTCGGCCGCTTGAGACTCTTAACAAAGACTTTATATACATTATAGTGCTCGTTCATATGGTGCCAATGTAGACAAAGATAGCCGCGAATGTGAGACGGACCAGGTTCGAGACGGTGTATTTATAAGGTCTTTGTTAACACTTTCCACGCGGCTATTATTTTTACCATATCCAAAACAGATTTTTCGGAAACATTTCCAAACTTTCAAGGTCTATCTCATGGAAAACTATACCAATACTAGGCATGTTTGTACTTATTCCAATACATTTCCCATGATGATTCCAAATATGGTAATGAAATTCAATAATTTTGACATTTTTTAAACATTTTGTGAAACTTTGGATTGTCGTCTGCAAACGCCTGCCACGTGGAAAGTGTTAATTTCATTCACGCCAGTTTGTCGGAGTCTATGTTTTATGTTTTAATAATATTACAATAAAATACATGTATTCACGTAGGCCTAGTAACATTGCGGTGTGATCGATAACAAATAAGCACTACTTGTTCTTTTGTGCCAACTCTCATATCAATAAAAATACTCTTATTATTGAACGAGATTTTTCGAGTTTCGTGTTTTATGATTGCTCGGCACTTTCATTAAAGGATTTTTATTATTTTATCTACTACATAATTGTAATTAATCTGCAGTCAAAATCACTGCGGCAATGACAAACGAAGTTAAATAAAACTGGGTAATAGTTAATGCAGTGTGTTACTGTATCGTCAACATCAATTCTGCATTGGGTAAAGATCCTCTACATCAGTGATGTGTTTAAGATATCTACCTGAAGGCATGTCAGATAAGCTTATTAAACTATATATATATAACATACAAATACAAATTAACTGTTGGTCTCTCGAGTCATTACTATATAAACTGGTGTCTATACCTAACGTGTCAACCAATGCGTTAGTTGGCATTGAACGTCTGGTCATTGCTGGTGAGGTTTTATTTGAATTGATAAACAAACTTGATATTATGCTCTGATTGATTTCTTAATGATATCATCCGTCAAAACGTCATCGACTAACATATTCCATCATCTATAGGCATTTGGCAGATATTGGACAGATATGCTCTCACTGGGAGGGTGAATCGCTATTGTATTTTCCGATATAAACTATTGTTGTTGCGCACTTTGATTCATTTTTGATACATTTCAAAGTGATGCCACGTTTGTTTTTCCTCTTTTAGAAACACCGTATTGTACAACATGTGAACAAAATAACCTGGATGCTGTCACAATATGCATTAAGTAAATAACAAGTAAAAGTCTTAAAACATACATAAAAAAGGTATTGGCCTGTGTCCGCTGTATTCACAATGAAGTTAATGAACAGTATGTTTAAAATTACTGATTAAAAGGTAGAAACACTTGGGTAAAGCGACACTTATTTCACAATTACAGAATATATGCAAACGTATTAAAATTTATAGTTATATAATAAACCATCTTTTATCAATGTTTGTTTTTCTTACTCGCCTCTAAGGCCACAGTAATGCCACACCGCAAATACTCATTAGTTTTCATGAATAACATATGAATGGAATTAAGAGACTAGTGAAATGATCAACTAAATATGTAATAGTTGACAATAAGTTATAAAGATAAAGATGAATTATGATAGAAGCACCCAAACACCCACGCAGCAATTAATGCACACAAGCACAATAAATCCGCAGTAGTGTCAACGTAGTAAAGGGACCAAACTATTTGGATGTCGTCCACAAATCTCGCGTTTTAATGCATTTCTTCTTTTTCTATTTTGTTATTTTATAATGATTACAAATTAGTCGTATTTACAAAAGTTGCAACAAATATACTTTTCTCTTGCAATTTGCTAAAGGTCATTTTTCCAAATGAGGTGGGAGACACATTTTACACTTTGAAATAGTTTATTTTTGGCAGGTTGGGAGTAGAAGGACAAGGCAAAGATGTGATCCATTTGTAAGCCCATAACTTTAAAGATAAAATTAAGATTAACAGAACTAAAATAAATAAATAAAACAAAACGATTAACAAAACCTCTGTAACCTTTAACAAGTACAACTAGTCACCAATGCAGGGTCTTACACTGCAGTAATTGCCTTTTCCGACAACACATAACACTATATAGCATTATGTCAGCTGCGCATAGCGCAGCGATTTGTCGCCGAAATGTCATATTGTAAAATCTTATTAACTGGTAATTAAGGACGGTGTTAAGAGACTCGGTTTTATCCAATACACTGTGTCTATGCCTGGATAATCAAACGCCTTTACGCGGTATGTTGTAATTTGACCTGTAGTTGAATTATTATTACATCTAGCTTATAATCGTTTCTGTAATCTATACATGAACGGAATTTGAAGACGACTGAAGTGAGTCTATTCATAAGAGCAGGATAGTATATATTCTTAATGTCCACAGTGGTCTAAAATGTGGTGTAGTGCCGTTTAAAAAAGAATATGCTAATGTTGCTACATGTATACTTGATTAGTTCATAACATTGCATGGAATTAATTGCATCGCATTGCATCAAATCTCGTATAGATTTACATCACATCACATCACATCGTGTAACATCAAATCACATATCATCATTGTAATTTTATATAACTAGCCGTAGTGGCTACAATGTAAGTTTGTACAATGTTATTACATGTATGAACTTATACTTGTAAGTATTCAGAAAAATTAGCCCGAACTTACACATATAAGGATTCGGCAAACTCAGCCCTCTTTGTGCAACAAAAGGTCAATTCAAATATTCTTTCTAGTTCTTTCTCATGGATGACTGAACCAAAACTAGGCATGTTTATACTTATTTCAATGCATTTCCCATGGTGATTGCAAAGATGGAAATGAAAATGATCTTAACATCGAAATTATAGAAGTAGGAAGCAGACACGCCCTTGACTTTTTGTCAAGTTGATCTCTATAAAGGCGGGAAGGTTTCAACATACTGCAATTTAAGTAAAAGCCGTTCTAAGATCAAAACAATAAATGTTTGATCATTTCTAAGCATCCCCTACAGGTACTGTTTGCTGGATCACAACAGTGCAAGGACGCAGAGAACAAAACAATAAACTGCATCGACCTATCACGCTCCTTTTCCCTATTAGTTAATATTAGTGAGTGTAAATTTACTCTACAAAAATCAAACAGCACATAGTGCAAGGACGCAGCGAATAAAACAAAACACAAGTACTGATAGACCAATCACGCTCCTTTTCCACAAGTATCAAGAGTAAAGGGATGTGATGGAATGCGATGTGCCAACAAATGGTTATATTTTCTTAATATTGGTGAGTGTAAATTCACTATTTCAAAGTGACCTAAGAGAATAAAAATATATAAGGTCTCCCTTTTAATTAATTTCACTCAGTTCAAGGACACTGAGAATAAAACAAACAAACCTATCGACCAATCACGCTCTTTCCCATCCATAAGTATCAAGAGTTAAGGGATGAGATTGAATGAGACGCGCCTACGAATTGTTATATTTTCTTAATCAGTCAAAGTTACCCGAGAGACAAACAATTCACAAGGTCTCAATTTGTTTAATTTCACTCCAAAAATCAAACTGATTCTATTTTAGAGTAGAAAAAACACTCTTTGAGAGGCTCAATATGATATTGGATTTTTCTTGAAGACGTATTACACGTGGATACTTCGTTTGTTACTGGATAATATTTGGTTGCAAATGGGCTATAAAAATGTAGCTGATAATATGCTCAATTTTATTTAGACATTATTTTCCCGTATCATCATTAAGCAATCAACAGCAACTCTGAGACTTTTTAAAACCGCGAACGTGTTTTTATGTCTTGCGGCGTAGGGATTAATAAAGCATAGACTTGGCTTGTGTTCGGATTATAATTTGTCATCGATCATATTGCAGCTCATTTTCATTAATATTTGATAACCAAAAATGGTCTACTTTCTTTAAAACACCGGTTTCTACAAAGAAAAAACAAATATAAGAAAATACCTGTCCCCAGTGGCAATTAACGAAGACACACGCAACAATAATCACGCAGATTATTAACATATTTCTTTAAATAATAGACATTCTTTTGACTCTGAAACAGTTTGCTGTGCACTATCATATTTAACACTTTCCACGCAAGCGTCTGCAGACGACATTCAAAAAGTTCACAAAATGTTTCAAAAATGTCAAAACTATTGAATGTCATTACCATATTTCGAATCAGCATGAAGAATGCATTAAAATCAGAATAAACATGCCTAGCATTGGTTCAGTAATTCTTTAGATAGACTTTGAAAGTTGGGAAAGGTTTCTGAAAAATATGTTTTGTATATTATGGTAAAACTAATAGACGCATGGAATGTGTTAAACACACTCCCTATAAATGTCGGCTTTTCATAACACTTTCTATAATAAATATTGTATACGCACACAGTCACATTACGATATAAACAGCACACGTTGTGATACTGGCATAAAATCGGGTTAATCGTTCATAGTATGATCGGAAAAACGCACCCAACCTGTTTAAAAATTCATGAAGGTTCGTTGCGGGTAAATAATATTATCCTGACACTTGGCATCCTGATGCGATGATGGACGCCTCGGGGGAGGGACTTGTATATGAAGGTGGATACCATGGAAGTTTCAGAATTGGGCTCTAAACAAGTATCGTACTCGTGACCAATTTACCATATGAACAATTACTTCTACTTTTCCAACCTTGTGTTCTATTTATTAGCTGATTAGTCTGGCAAATTTCCGGGTCTGCATTTTCCACGTTTATCAAAATTTGACTTTGCATTGTCTTAATTCTTACGCGTATTTGACGACTTCGAAACTCGATAGTTGTGAGTACGGTGTTTTAACCCTTTCCACGCAGTTATTATTTTTACCATAATTATACAAAACAGATGTTTCAGAAATCTTCTTCAACTTTCAAGGTCTATCTCCAGGATTACTGTTCCAATACTATATATATAGGCAAGTATAATAATGCATTTCTCATTTATTCTAATTATGGTCATGAAATTCAATAATTTTGAAATTTTTGAAACATTTTGTGAAATGGTGGAATGTCGTCTGCAGACGCCTGTCGTCGGAGTGGAAAATGTTATTTCAAAATAGTATTGGTTAGCTCCCGTCCTTTGTGAATGTATTTGACGTTGAAAATGAAATGAATTTTAAACGCCTCCCTTTAGATGAGGATATACATGTATATAGTGACCGAAAAAAACATGCCAATTTTCCTAGTGCCGTGTATTTCAGAAAAATCAATTATCGGTACCAAGAATGGACTAGATAAGGATGGTTCTGCTTAGAGCACAATATCTCATTGAGTGTCCATCACTAACTAAATAGAATGCCATTTCGTGATGAAGTGCTTTTGTATTGGCAACCTTGTGTAGCAAAATAATATTGTATATACTGCCCGAAACCTTATTTCAAAAATATAATATTGTATTCAATTGACCTCGCGGGACTGGGATACAGGGATAAACACATTGTTATAGATATTTTGTTCGATCTTATCTTAAAATATATTTTATAAGGTCCGTCGTTTGAATTGTTTTCATCAATTTATTAATTTCTAAATTAATAAATTGATGAAAACAATTCAAACCTTTCATGTAACAAGATGCGTTTAACATCTTGTTACATGAAAGGCCTTTACTTAAAATTTGCTTTTCAATTGCACACTGTATATATATGCATGTTATCTTCAGTAGATAGCAATCCACAAGTAGCAGAGACAGCTATATATAGCTTATTGGTCATTATTCACGTGCAATTCATTTGGTTTAAAATTAAGGATAGGATCATAGAAACAAATCATCAGTTTATTTTGGTTAACATTTAACATCTTGTTGCTTGAAAGGCCTTTACTTAAGATTTGCTTTTCGATTGTACACCGTAGATGCGTGTTATCTTCAGTAGATAGCAATCCACACGCAGTAGACACAGATACACATAGCCGATTGTACACCGTACATGCGTGTTATCTTCAGTAGATAGCAATCCACACGCAGCAGACACAGATACACATAGCCTGCAATTCATCAGGTTTAAAATGAAGAATAGGATCATTTCTGTTTTTTAAATTCCCCTCCCCTCTCTCCCCCTCTTTTTTCTGTCTCGCTGAGACAAAATTGCAACTTGCAAGGGTCCTTACAAATAGCATATTTATCGCTCTGTTTTTAAATTCTTTGACCCAATTTAGTGTTTGCTTAAATATGACAAGTATGTGATCAATTGTAACGCATCCTTGTACCAAACTTGCCAATGTGGAATTCATTCGCGTCGAAAAATGAATGTCACTTGTGATACACACTATAATACGTCGCGTCGTGTGCAAAGGTCAAATCAGGTTAGTCGGGATCATCGATCAATAATTGCACTTCGTTTTAGCAGACGACCAAAATGGCTTACATTCGACTAATGGGTTCGTTTAAGGCGGGTTTCTTGACAATTGGTAACGTTATTATGCCAACCGGTTAATTGAAAAACAAGCTCCATAAATCCTATCGTAAACAATTGGTTGAATAGAATGGGGATAATCTTGAAGAATGCATTGATGTGTCGTTTTAATACTGATAAAACGAGAGATTTATATAAAAGTCGACGGGAACTGATTTTTTTTTAACGGACGGATGTCAAATAAAATGTTTTTTTAAACCCATAAATAAATAAATAATTACATAAATAAATAAATAATAAACAAATAAATATACTAATAAATAAATAAATAAACAAATAAATCAAATAAACAAATAAATAAATAAATAAATAAAACTGTATTTTGAATAGTATATACAAAATAATCGCTGGTGCTGCACTATCATATGTAGTACAATATGTATTCCCCACCTATTCATTTTCAGGAGAATAGGGCGGATAAGATAACGTACAGATATAATACTTTCCATGAATTCATATCTAAGCCAGCTAATAACAGTTTAAAAATTATACCTGACGGGTATATCGTACATTAGTTGCGTCCTTATTAATCCACTTGGGTGTATTTCAAATGTCAATGTGATATATTGATTAACCCTTTGGGGTAGTATGGATAAGTCAAACTTTACTAACATTTCGTAATATAAGAGTATTTAATGGCGGCGTGTCATTATCGCATTGTCGTAAGGAGATCATGTATTGAATTTGAATTCAAATTAATTCAATTTTTCTGTTCTAATATTAGCATTTCGACGGATATACAGTATGTGATGCAAAATGTCTCCTAAATGCCAGCCCATTTTGCTTTTAGGTTTGCTGCTCCTGCAGACAAGCGGTATAATGGGTAATGGCTAATTTCTAAACATAGAGGGGTAGTCACGCGCTACCTCGTATAATAGGAAATAAAAATGCCTACACTCTCTCCGGCAACTCAATTGATTTGAAGAATACGGGCCAAACATCCTCGACATTGTTCTCTACGTATCCCTATATAAATAAGGATACATATCAAATTATATGGAGTACGTTACTTGATACATCAAGAAAGCATACAATCAACCATCGATTGTTTTTGAAAGTCGCTATAGAAATAAGATAACACATTTGAATAGATAATATTAGTTGCCATATTTGACCCATATCAAGACAATGGGCGTTCAGCCGGGACCGTGAACAGAGAGTTTCGTGTTATCATTACACGCGGTAGATCAATACACTTATAAACAATTGAAATAAGGCCAAAAAAAAAAAATTGTTATATTGGCGTAACCCGCCCGACCCTAAAAATACGCCCGACCCTACACTTTTTCTTTTTTTTTTCAGTGAAAAAAAAAAAAAAAACCAACCGACCGACCCTAAAAAAAAAAATAAATAAATAAATAAATGTTTTTTCTCGAACGAAATACGACGGTGCTCCTCGAATAAACGGAAATTCCTTCCGAAAACGGAAGTATAAACATTGTGATCATCATGGCAGCGGGGGTACTTCTAACAAACAATAGGGAATGTTTAAACTCGGTTAACATTGTTCAAAAACAGCTGCTAAAAAAAAAAAAAATCCCTACCTACCTACCCTATTTTTGTTCAGCCCGTTACGCCAATATAACAATTTTTTTTTTTTGGCCTAAGTTGATAACGTCTGAGGTATGAGCTCATTGCAGACATGTCATATCACAAGTGTCGGCACACAGATCTGCTATCGCTACGTGGATGGCGTATTAAGCGCGGGAATTAACCCATTTATTGCATTCCCACTTAGCTTGAGCGAAATGAAAAAGAAGAAAAAACGTAATAAAAAAATAGTTCAGACAGTATGAATGTGAAGTTACAATGAGATAAGTATTACAATTTAATAGTTGGTGGATATTAAGCGTGCACGCGTGGCCGAGTTATTTTTAAAAGGTCATAGAAGATTTTGAGACAAAAGATCAGAGGTTAGATTGGTAAGATCAAGTGTTGGTTGGTGAGGAGCTGCACTCTTGCATGCTGGGAATTGAGTGTTTACCCATTTACTAATATCTCATATGTATGATAGCAAAGCAAGCACCTGTCTGGAGATGATTGCACGTGGTGCGCATTAACCTATCAACTGCGAGGATAATAATCAAATAATAATGATGATATTAAAAGGGGTTGTAACTTAAAATCATATTTGTGGTAAATGGGTTGATAACGATGTATCGTAAACATACTAGTAACGATACAAGGTATTCCAAAATAATTGTACTTTTAATGTATAAAACTGCATAAAAAGCGAAACGAAGACAGAATTTATTTGGATGCGTAAAGGGCTCAGCAGACTCCACGCTAAGCGCAAGCGTTGACCACCGTTGACCAATCAGGCTGCGTCATTTGGTTAGGGTGGAGCTACTACGCATGTGTGAGAGCGCAAAGAGTTCGAGCGTTGTGGAGTTTGCTTAGCCCTTTAGACTAAAAATTATCTAGAAAAAGCACACTGAAGATTGAAGAAAACCTTTTGTTGTTACTAATACAGGCGTCAATGTGGAACTTGAATCTACCCTCCTCAAAGATAATCAAATATTAGATGCCTTATCTTTGCCTGCTTATGTTTTTGATATGGTGAATTTTGAACTAATTAATATATATATATTTTGGACAGGTGAATCTATCGCAAATCTACAACTATATTTCACCTTATCCCATGTATAGAACGAACACAGTGCACTGAGGTGGTGAATCTTCACCCAATAAATTTCAGGAAAGAACTTGTCATAACTTATATTTTTCCTGACTGAAGGTGAATACAGGTTAGAGGAGGCTAGGTTCAAGACTCAAATTGACGCCTGCATAGGTACAAAACAAAATGATTGATGTTGACGCCAAATGTTGATGCTTCCAATTAGAATATTGACTAATGCATGTAATGTCTGGACCGCAATATTATTTTACAAATAATGACAAATGTTTATGAGGTGACACATGAAATTTCAATATTTTTTACGTTTTACTGAGGACAGGAAACATTTCATTAATTATATTTTACATTACCTAATGTACCTGATGGAATGTTTCATTCACTAGGCACTTCATCTTTCACAGAGTAATGAAAACATTCATTAGTTATCATTTATTCTGATAGTTGAAGTTAACAAAAATACATTAACATTGCTAATGCAATTACAATACATAATTCCGGGCATAATTCACAGAATTAACTGCTTAATATATTAAGTGCTTACTATGCTAAACGGATAAATCAGACCATGGGCAAACCCGCAAGCAAATTATTTATACAATGGATCATAGCATGTTCGAGCAACACCCATTTACTAATCACAACATGTTCGAACAACACTCATTTACTCAACATAACATGATCTTGCAACACACATTTACTTAACATAACATGATCTTGCAACACCCATTTACTCAACATAACATAATCGAGCAACACCCATTTACTCAACACTCAAAACCCATTTACTTCGTTACTCCACACCCACTTACGCAATACTCAACACTCATTAACTCAATACTCAACACCCATCTACTCCGTTACTCAACACCCATTTACTCAATACTCAAGACCCATTTGCCCCGTTACACAAAATCCATTTAAGCAATACTCAACACCCATTTACTCCGTTACTCAAAACCCATTTACTCCGTTACTCAACACCCCTAAACTTAATACTCAACACACATTTACTCCGTTACTCCACATCCATTTACGCAATACTCAACACTCATTTACTCAGTACTCCACACGCATTTACTCCGTTTCTCCACACCCATTTACTCAATACTTACCACCCATTTCTCCGTTACGCAACACCCATTACTGAATACCCATTTACTCAATATTCAACACCCATTTACTCAATACTCAACACCCATTTACTCCGTTACTCAACACCCATTTACTCAATACTTACCACCCATTTCTCCGTTACGCAACACCCATTACTGAATACCCATTTACTCAATATTCAACACCCATTTACTCAATACTCAACACCCATTTACTCCATCTAATGGCGCTTACTATAGTATAAGATGTGTCATTACCTACAACAAAGAATCATATTGAATATACGATATTTTTATACGTGATGCATTATATCAAACCACTGATAACATTTCTTGAAATAAAACAACTCTAACTTTACTCAACTCAACTGCTTTATATTATATAACTCTAACTTTGACATTGGAAATGTAAATAGCGCGCGGTATCTGTACCATTTAATAGGGAGAGTAATACTCGTTGCATGACTGGGGATAGCAATTGGATATCTACCGTAGAATCCATATTGATAACCGTCCATGACGTTGCAATCGACAAGCCACAACGTGGCATTTTAATAATTATATGCAACTGATAAAGAAGAGATCCAAACCCACAAGGACGTCTCACGGTGAACGAATTATTAAGATGTCTAGTGTAATGTCAGCTCAAATCATAGACTGTAAACCGTCTATGTCGAATGCAATGTTTATATTGTCAGTTAAAGGAAGTCGAGCCTTTTGACTTTCGTGATTAGTTTAGGTCAGAATGGTGTTGTATAACATAACGTGTACATGACGTCTGATTTGTTTATGTATAGCGCCACCTAGATCTCAAAGACTTTTAAGAGACCGAATAGGGTGGCCATGACCACGAAATATATTCCTTCATACGTCGTCCATATTTGATAAACTTTACCTAAAACTATCACATATGTTTGTTTAATCATCCTGGTAACCTTGTCAGTAAAAATAATATTGTATAATAACATTCTGTTTATTGATAACACAGGATTCAACTTTAACTACACTGTACATTAAAATGAAAAGAAATGATCAGAATCGGCCGAAAATGATATCGGGCCGTTGAGCCTCTTGACCCTCATGATTATATGGTCAGAATGTGTTATATAATACAACGTATACATGCTCTGATTTTCTTTCAATCACAGCGCCACCTTTGTCTCAACGATCCAAACATTTTGATGCAATATCTCAAAAAACATAATGTACCATACCCTTACATGCTGCGTATATGAATAATATTATTTGATGAGAGAACTTATTCCATTATTCTTTATTTTTTTGGATGAGGTTAAATATTCCATAAACGTTTAAAATTACTTGAGACTACCACAATACGGTATACGTCAATTTTACTTTTTATGTATCTGTGTTAAAAGATATAACATCTCAAGCTGTCGCCAGTCTGGTCATATGATTTCCTTGTAGAAGTACATTTGAGAGACTCTCTGTCCATCAAGGAACGGAACATGGTATTTTCGATAGTGATTCACTTTGTGTACCCCAATGACGCTACCGGTCCATACAAACTGGCCTGTCGATACTCGGCCTGACTTTAGCATGTCTGTTGCTTCCATAGGTCACAGAACCAAAGAAAACTTGTCTTGTAAAAGTCCATCAAACTTAACATTATTATACGTGCCGAATGGGCTTTTTAACATGATAAACAATAAACGTGTGCTAAGTAATTGCTATACATGTAGTATGACTTCCGACAACTTACACATGGTAGACATATTGGGATAAGTTTAGTTGGCATCCAACAATGTTTAATTCATGTATATTTAACACTTTCCACGCGGCAGGCGGCTGCAGACGACATTTCAAAATTTCACAAAATGTTTGAAAATTGTCAAAATTATTGAATTTCATTACCATATTTGGAATCATCATTAGAAATGCATTGAAATAAATACAAACATGCCTAGTATTGGTGCAGTAATCCTTGAGATAGACTTTGAAAATTGCGAAAGCTTTCTGAAAAATCTGAATTGTATATGATAAAACTAATAGCCGCATCGAAAGTGTTAAGAGAGAGAGTCAAATTAAACACACATCACTCGCACTTCTTGCAACAGGATTTTCTTAAGACACTTGTTTAATTTATAATCTTTTCAATTTTCATTGCAATGTAAAAATGTAATGTATAAAATTGGAACCAGTAGAGACTGGTGACAGACGACCGGTGGTCATGTGATGAAAGTGAAGCATACTGACGTGGTGTTGCTCAAGATATCATCTTTTGGTTATGTTCGTCTTTCTTTGATCATTTAGAACTTTCTTGTAACGTCTCAGCATTTATCCAAGAACAATATATAGCCTATATTAAGTCCTATGTGCCAGACGGTCGCCAGTCATTCCGCTGTGTAATGTAAGTTTAATTCACTGAAATATACCCATTCTAGATTGGTTTCCTTGGCGACTCGTAACTGTCGTTAAACGAAATTATTCTGCTCTTGAACTCAAATTACGAGGATCTTTGAATGCATCGAATATTATGGTTCTATCCCCAGGGGCTGACATTGGCTACACATTAAATTGTAATACAATGGAAAGCAATTAACTGGACCTTGGGCTTGCGTGAACGTGGCTTTGTGAATTGAATGAATTTGTAAATATTTAATCACAAATATTGAGAATAAAAAGTTTTTTCATCACAAACCCGCAATGACGCACTCGGCACTCATTACCTTTGAATAGTCGTAGGATCAGACACACATGGTAGCTCGTTTATACCCCCGATTTTGTTGAGAGATCATGATTGTTTGACTCTGATATCTGATGTAAATGTCCTAGATAAGGTTGGAATACATCCAATTATGTGTGCATACATGTATATCTAGTCATGAGAAAACTAAACCAGCTACGTTGCAGTAACTCCTGTGTAATTGGCTCTACATTATTTCGATTACGAAAATCAAATTGGGAAAAAGTGTACTTTAGGTCCCAGATACTGGTAAACCAGTATCGTTCAATACAGGAGTATACAAGTTGCAAGTATTGCTCGATACTTGTACGATTTTACTGCTCAAATTGTGTTCCAGCAAAGAGTGATACTGGAACGTTATGCAACCAGTAGTGGTTTGTCCCAGTAGTGGTTTGAACGATACTGGTACATATTGTGTTCCATTATTGCCCGATACTGGAACATTTTATATGTGCCAGTATTGTCGGTTACAGGAACACTGACTTTGTACCAGTATCGAACGATACTGGGTGTTTCAGTATCGGGCGATACTAGTACAGTCCAGAATCTGGACCTAAAGTACGCTTTTCCCGAACAATTTTGTGTACATAACCATGTACTGTCACGATTTGGCTACGGATAGGCTATGATATTTTATTTTTTTAAATTTGAAACACTATTCGATTTGTTGTCACCCAAAATCCCTAATATGATGCTACAAGTTAGGAGTATGCCACTGAGATAAATTAGAATAGGATTGTTGAGCTAGTTTGCTATTTAAAGTTCTCGTACTAAAACTTATGATTACACTGCATGATTTTAAAACCAATCGTCTACATGTGTCTTAACGTTTTCATTTGGAATATCTCATCAACATTTGTTGCTATCTCTTAGCATGCAATCGCACAAAATTCCCCACAAAATACATTACTGCATGATTAGGTGCTCTTAGATCAATTGTATTCCAAGAACTGCTACTGGCATCAACCACGTTACTTGGAATCGCAATAATAGATTTGTATGTTTCGTACCGTTGCGTGCATGCCTGCATAGCCCGAAGTTTGGTGGTGAACCTGGCTTTACTTATTACACGTAGCGCATATCCATACAAAATTAAATGAAGCTACCGTATAGGTAACGAGGCAAATCTGATCTTGCTATAATGGCTGCCGTGATATGCACAACCGCTTCGACGTCGCACGCCGCCACCGCCACTACACCGTCGCTATTTCTGGCGTAACCCAAAGGCATCTTATTGGAGATAGAATTGAAACCTTCCAAACGAAATGGTATTATGATAATTGCGATATTTACCTGGGATACACCGTCCTATGACGTCAAGTAAAAAATAGTCAAATGTATTTCCTAGGGGAACTATCTAATATAACACGTGATAGGAATTGACCGATGGGTCGTTGTAAAAAGGATAATGGATATGCAGCTGGATTTAAGATAAGAATACATTTATGAATACAAACTGTTTAAGAGGTCTTAAAATAACACTTTTAAACATAATTGTATAATAATAATAGGATATCGGATATAGGATCCTATGTAGTGATATAGGATCAAGGAAAGTTCACGCGTCTTAAAACGATTGGTTTCAAATACTTGACTTGCACTTCACCAAGACTGTCAGACCTCTTTTTTGGCCGGCAAGTTCATAGAAGTTCAGAATCCGACATTCATTGAATCAATCAGACATACCATCACAAAGGAACGGCATTAAATAAAGTGTTGCCACTTTAGTCATCAGATTCAGATTGATACAGGTGGTTGTATCGAGCTTCTGACATCGATAAAATAATCTGAATGACGATTATAGTCTCACGTCTCATCTAATCAACATATTTGTATCATAATTTGAATAGTTAAGTTTTAGAAAGACTTACATCCAAGTTCGACAAGCAATTTTAGTCTTCAATATTTTCTGTTTTATATTAAACTTTTTTGTGAAAGAAATCCCTTTTGTGGATGAACAAAATTCACCAGGTATTGCAACCACATCGGATTCCATCTTATATCACAAGTATTTCCGAACAAGTGTACTTTAACTCCCCGATACTGGAACGTTTTTGTGTTCCAGTATTGGTTGACACTGGTACACACGCTACCAACAGTGATGTGTTCCAGTCTTGAACTATACCGGTACTTAATTGTGTACCAGTATCGCCCGATACTGGAACATTTTGTAAGTGCCAGTATCGTCCGATACTGGAACACTGACTTTGTACCAGTATCGAACGATAATGGTTGTTCCAGTATCGGACGATACTAGTACAGTCCAGAATATGGGACCTAAAGTACACATTTCCCGTGTATCTTAGATGCACCTGTCGGACTCAAGTAGGTCAACATCGTCTTATGTTCAAGTCACTTATACGTATGAACCATACCTACTGTGTTTGCAGTACGGCCTTAACACTTTCCACGCCAATAATAGTTTTACCATATACAAAAATTTCAAAGTCTATCTCAAGAATTACCGAACCAATACTAAGCAAGTTTGTACTTATTTCAATGCATTTCTCATGGTGATTCTAAATATGTTTATTAGATTCAATAATTTGGACTTTTTTGAAACATTTTGGAGACATTTTGAAATGTCGTTTGCAGCTGCCTGCCGCTTGGAAAGGGTTTATACAGTATACGGTTGATTCGAAATAAGCAAGATCTCATAAGTTAACTCATCAGCATTTTCAACCAATTTATGTCTCAGTCGTATTATTTTCTTCACCACTACATCGAAATAGAACTACTTACAAGTAAAACATAATAGTCTTCAAATGAGATGGTAGCCCTAAAGAGTGGTCTAAATAGAGTGTGAGGAAGAACTGATTTTGGTCGTTGAGTTATTTATCAGAACAAAATATCCCATTTTGTCCCGAATATAATTGTGTCTATATTGTATAATTCTTTCTCTGATGTGTCAGCAATTTTACAACGTCAATTATACACCGTCAAACAATAGGAGCAGCAATTTAGAAGTGAAAAAGGGCCACTTACAATTTTCATCCGATTAGACGTGAAAGAAATGCAATCATTATGGCAATTAATGGCAATTAATTGATATAATAGCTACATTGTTGCGCTTAATGAGATAATGTGGGGGAGACGGGCTTCGGGCTTGTTGTGCAATAGACACCGCTGAGAGGATTGTCCATGAATCCAATCGATTCTGATGCTATTGCCCGCGGTCCATTTAGATAATGAGTATTATAAAAGGTTTAAGCTCTCTACATTCCATATTTTTTTCTCTCAGAAATAAGGCCCTATTATTTTAGTATTGAGATTTGAATACTGTAATGTGAATAACAAAGGGGGAACCGCCTCACGGTAAGTCTCCGCTTATGGATATTTGATATCAGGCCGTCGTCTGATAAATATAGAAACAACGTAACCGGTAAATGTGCTTTTACCTAAACCAGCATGACCAGCGAAGATACCTAAGCGGTATGAGCCATGGTATCTGTGGTCAAGCATTGTAAACACGGCCTTGGAATAACAATTATATGCATACTATGATGAAGCGAAAACTAAAGCTATATCGTATTTGAGCTGACATGACGTTACAAGATCGTCGTACGTTGTTATTTGAGAACCCTTATAACGGCTTTATGGCGTAGTTTGTTAGCGTGTCAGTACCAATCATCACATTATACTAGGGTTTTTATGTTCTTATTTATTTATCTCCTAACGACGCAAAGTGGTTTGTAAATGAGAACGAAAATAGAGTAGCAGTCCTATTTTCGACAATACGCGTGCTACATATTGGTCACCACCTCACCAACGAAAATGTTAAAGACACCACCACAATGCATTGCGTTTTTGCAAAATGCCCTAATTCTGGTCTCCAATTTGTCTCGGTTCCCATAGACATATGTGATGCGATCTGTGAAAACCCGTCGGATGTCGCAAAATGTGAAATAGGGATTATGGGTAAAATAAGAAAAATTAAAAAAATTAAAGAAATATTTTTTTAAATATTTTTTTATAGATTTTGTTTAGAAAATTTATTTCTAATACTTTGTGTCATCACCTTTTATGAAATTTCACCTTCAAAAACTTACTTAAAGACCCGCTTAGTAGGCCAGGCCAAATATGCTTCAGGCAAGTTGCTGGGACTAGTGCATTGATGAGTGTTGACAACCACAAGGTTGTCTGCATAGTCAGTGTGCATGCAGTAGCAAGTATGTGTTTACAAGTTTTGACCTTATTTTGTCCTCAAATATTTATGTTAGCCAACTTAGCCAATTATAAAACCATAAAATCCTACACATGTGTACCACTCAAGTTGATATGTTCCAGGTTTTTAGGCAGCCCTTTAAGTCACTTTTCTAATTAGCCTTATAATGTTATTCTATTGAACTATGTATCTTGTATGGCCTATTTTCATGATTTCTTGTTTTGTAGCTTTTTATGACATCACAATCATCATTTACTCATAACTTTTTTTGTAGTGATCGTAGAAAAATGATCGAAACGGTTCTGTAATCAGCACAGTTTTAGCTTTCTTATGATATAAATATCTCCAATATGAAAAATGCCACCATGTGGCGGGTTTTCACAGATCGCATCACATATGCACACAATCATGGATTCATAGCGCGTTCACAGTTGGAGCTCTTAAGGTTCTAGCTTACATCAATGAATGAAGGAACACTAATTTAATTAGTGTTCCTTTTTCTTATTTTCTAAAACTTATGAGCTCGACAAATGCATCGTGTGAAAAAAGCTTTAGTTGGCTGGCGTTCGCGCAATACATTGTGGGAAGACCTTAAAATCTTCTTTGGCACCTCACCTTACCCGCCAGACACGAACGACACGTCTGCTGAATAAAAGCACACGATATGAAACGTTGGTGTCATTTTCGAATTGACTTAACGTTATCCTAAACTAAAGATGAATCGATCCCTCGGGGGATTCTAATTCATCATGGCGGCAATGTTTGCTTAGTAGCACCTGAAAATATTTTCCAAAATGTAGCACGTCTGCACGCGCTAGAAGATGTTTCTATGTGTATGGCGTGGGTATCGTCTGCTACAGAATCACATCGCATGTACATGTATACTGCTGCTCACCGGTAAAATTGGCTTCCGCACTTCAGGAATGAACTATTTTTACGCGCCAATTGGGGGAACAATTATAATTTTTATAATTGCATTTATATATTCATTTAATCCGTCGTTGTTATCTCCTACTATAAATGTATCGAGGCATGGCAAAATAAAATAAAAGTCGCCGTGAAGAAGAACAGAAACATATTCATCGATGTAGGTAGTCATGGTAACCTTTGTTAGAATTGACGTCAATCGAGGCTGTTTCCTTGGCATCATAATTAATACCCAGTGTAGCGGCACAGCATAGCTATTTTGCAATTACCAACTCTGGGTAACCTCGATGCATAGTTGGGGTTATTAATGATAATGCATAATAATATAAAGATCAAATACAATATACACACTAGCGCCTTCACTTTTTGAGTGTTATTATATTGGTATAGAGCTAGGTTGGATAAACGGCATCTGTTCCAGATCGATTTTTAATGGATGCAATAAGTGAAAGAATAAACACGTGGGTTTGTCGAGGGGCAGACAGCAAATAAGGATCTGACTAAGAATATACATTTTTTATCGTTGTCAATCTTAATTATTTCGAGTGCGAAAAAGGTGTTTACATATAATCATCCAATGTTTCAGAAGGATTATGATTTCTTGTTACTATGGCATAGACAGAGATTACACCACACGCACTATTTCTAGAATTAATACGTAAATACTAAAGTTAGTTGTCCATACAGTTCATACCTTGTAAACCGAGACTATAAAATCCCATAGGCATTTTAAGACGAAAACATGTTGATATAACGAAGTCTTATGTTTACTTAGATCGAGAGTAACATTGGGTGCCAATCAAAATTTTGCTTTTCGCAATAAAAGCGAAAAGCACACATAAAAGCATTTTATTGACAGGTCTTCACAATATCTGACGGATTGCGTGTAATCTTATCATTCTAAACACGAATTTATGAGGTCCAGCGAAATAGAACTATCTGTAGTGTAAAACAGATCTACGGCTCTCAGGTCTCATAGTAGCGATCATTTTTCTCAGCTATATCCTATATGTAAACAGATATTAGAACACGTTGTAACAGAATAATACTCTGAATATTAACTGTAAGGCATATTATGTGATCTTTTCCAGGGGGCGCCCTCTATTCATGATTTGTCTTTAGAAAGTAGATTTTCTTGCAGATTTACATATTGCTGATTATATTAATCATTCAGGGATTCAGAACCCTTTCGTCGCTACACTTAGGGCAATAGTGCACATCCTAGCACTACTTAGATTGTGACTCCTTAACAGCTCCCCACATATCGCTTGGGTTGACGAGGCAACTGAGACTAAGTATTTTGCCCAAGGATACAAACAAGTTGGCCACGGCGGGGCTAGAACTCACAACCTCTTGACGCCAGTTAAAACAAAAATTAAGTTTACGACATCGAACACATTGTGCTTCTACAAAAATGAAAAATGTCAATTACGGCGTTCTTAAATTCCCTCAACGATTCTATTTTCTGCTGCCAAAAAATATAATAAAATAACAATTTTGCGAGAATGAAGAATGGATGTCACGATCGTTTGCCAGTCTTCGCGAAACCTAAATGCACGTGAATATCGCTTGAATTTTCTATACTTCTCATTTCTGTCAAATAATAAAGTCGTCATTTGAATGTAGCACATACGTCGCACTGCCATGATGTAATAAATGTATCCTTCAAGCTGGGTTATTTGTAACGCCTTTCCAACTCGACGTTATTAACAAACCAGACACATGCTATTTTAGTTTAAGACGTGTATTTAATTGTTAAGATATCTTGCGCGGACAACACGTTTTAAACCAATAATAAGCTTACTTGGTATATTCGATAAGGTATTAATTAAAGACCATGCAGAGTCGATGACGGGAAATTAATGCCTTTTTTCATATAAGAAACAATGTACGCTTAGAACGAATAGTGTTAACTTGATATTAATAAGATAAACGCATCTTACGCTCAGGTCTTAACACATGCATGTGCAAGTATTTTATCTTGCAGTTAGCATTGTTTGGTAGCGTAGTTTGGTATATACATGTATAGTATATGTTACAACAGTTATTACACAACTGCGCTGTTTTTGTGATCGCCTTTCTTTGAATAAGTAGAGATTTATTATTTTCGCTGTGAATGACCCATAAGGAAATCGATTGCCTTACACACAGTTAAGAACTGTTTGTTCTATGTGATTTGAGATGTCTACACGAATGAATGATGTGACATAGTGTTAATATTGACAACTTTCACATGAGAGTGGTACTGCCCAATACTCAATCTGGCTGTCTTTGAGTTCACTGTATCTAATACCATTTTGTTATACTAAAACTGCCAAGAAATACAATGTGAACATGTAAACACTTGTAATAAATGTAACGATAGCCACGTTTTTTTGGTTCAAATGTTACTCGCACTATCAATGAAGACATTTTCTATCATTTTTTCAGGGCCTTATACAAAAGTTATAGTCATATCTCATCTCGACTATGGATATATTCTTCCCTCTTTTGGTATTACGGAACACAAATTGGACAGAGATCAAATATTGCAGAACAATGCTGTTCGGTTGCATATCCAAGCGACATCATATTATCCCATCGCATAAGGAACTCTACTGCCAGTAAAGGAAATGATTCAATATAAACTCTGTCTGTTTGTCTTTAAATGCATGAACTGCACCTGGTTGTTTATCCAGTCTACTTTCGCCGTATGTGACTCAAAGACAATATCTCTATAGATCTTAAGACGCACATGTTTCCATTATTTGTTAATAACAGTCATTTATGTCTATTACATCCCGGAAGTCTCAGAATAACATAAATTGAACACGAAAAAGCTTAGGGGAGACGTCAAAACTCGACCGCCCGTTGACTGCCGGTTACGGGCGGTTCCGCCCGGTTCTTTCAGGTCAAATGTTTTACTGGTATATGAATATTCGCGCATGCAACACTGAACAACCGCCGGTTGACTTAATGCTGTAATCTGACCAATTTAAACTATCAATCTGTTACTTTGCGGTCATAATAGCTATCTCTATAATCGTTCTATAAAAAAAAACATTCATAGACTTTCGGTATTGATTTAAAAAAGTTAATTGAGCTATAAACAGATTGAAAAAGCCAACCCCAGCGAAAATCAATAGCTGTATTGTACTGGTTGTCAACTGAGACTTTTAAGTCTTAAAAGAGCCCATTACTTCAAGATGTTATTGCTCACGTGTGTGACGAGGCACTTTCAACCGGTCGTGTTCACCAGAGTGTTACTATTTGACTTCATTATGTGTGTATATTATAACAGACGACACGTTTTGTGAGAACCGAACGGAACCGGCCGTAACCGGCGGTTGCCGGGCGGTCGAGTTTTGACGTGATCCCTTACGCCATCTCAAACACAACGAAATAGTTAGCTTTCTTCAAAATGCTCTTATTCGTATATTCTGCGTTTGTATTAGAATCAGTTCTAGTTCATATTTTACTGTTTGACGCTAAATTCAAGTGCATTTCTCTATGGGATTGCAACAGAGTTTCAATCGTATTTTATAATTATATTATATTGAAAGCGGGTATTTATAAAGCGGTTTTTCAATGTTGTTCTAAGCGCTTCAGTATACTTGAGTAATTTTAGTTTTGCAAGAACGTTGTATCTTACAGTAACGAATATTTTCTTGCACGATTTCAAAATGTGCTGATAGCGCACTTGAATTATTAAATGTCTACTTTATTAATATAGCAATTAGTTCATATATGTTGTGAGTGTAAAATGTATTGTTTTATAACCCAATAAAAAAGTAGTTCACTGTTATTGAAATATTAACAAACGGAAATAACGCAAAATGAGAATATCCACACATATTTTCAAATGCACATGCATCTACACAGCTAAAAAAATGTGCTCAAAAACGAGCAAAAATTTAATCGACACGGTAGTAAAAAGGGAACTACTCGATTTTGGATTAATTTTTAATCGATATAGGTAGATTAAAGTTTTACTCTTGGCCAGATTAAAAAATTAATCGACACGGTAGTAAAAAGGGAACTACTCGATTTTGGATTAATTTTTAATCGATATAGGTAGATTAAAGTTTTACTCTTGGCCAGATTAAAAAATTAATCGACACGGTAGTAAAAAGGGAACTACTCGATTTTGGATTAATTTTTAATCGATATAGGTAGATTAAAGTTTACTCTTGGCCAGATTAAACTTACTGATTAATATATTCCAAGGTAAATATTGTTCCATTTGTTAATAGGACTATTGAGTTTTAAGCTTAAAGCTTGATGGGACTCGGCAATTGCCGAGTCCCATCAAGCTTTAAGCTTACATACTACATACATACTACATATGTATGTAGTATGTAAGCTTAAAGCTTTGTAGTATGTAAGCTTAAAGCTTAAAACTCAATAGGCCTATAAATAGCTCGCACCCTCTAGTTAAATTAAATCATTGACAAATGGAACAACATTTACCTTGGAATATATTAATGAGTGTAGGCAATCCCCAAAGATTCACCAAAACTTCCATTTCACTGGTGTTCATCTCCGTGTCCATCTTGCGGCACGGCTCTCGATGGCAAATGGCGAACACAATAACCACGTGCGTGCAAGTTTTAATCATATGGTATTGATTTCTTAATCACGCGAGGAGTGACTGACGGGGAAGACGCGACCGGTGAAGCAATGCGATTAAGTTTTAATCGCAATTTGAGTAAAATACAGCAAAACGATAGAAACAATTACTCTTTCACAAAAAATTACATTTAATCTGGCAGAGATTAACGGTACTACCCGTATTTTACTCTTGAAAGATTAAATAATTGGTCGTTTTTTCAATCAACACACGTTAATCAGGCACGATTAACGCGTATCACGGTTCGTTTTTTAGCTGTGTACCACGTGCAATTATTCAAACACTGTTATATATAATACAGACTGACGGATATGTCCAATTGTATCGTTTTCTATTTGAGAAAAAGAGAAGCGTCAGTTCTCATTATTATTATGTTGCCACTTGTTCCGATGCTGATTGTCATGAACGTACTGCTCCTTGGTCCTGGCCGACAATTAACACTTTCCACACGGCTATTAGTTTATAATGTACAAAACAATTTATAAAAGGAACCTTTTCACAACTTTCAAAGTATATTTTGAATGTTATTGAAACAATACAAGGCATGTTTGCACTTATTATAATACATTCCTCATGGTGAATCCAAATATGGTGATGAAATTCCATAATTTCTGTATTTGTGAAACATTTCGTGACATTTTGGAACTGTTGTCTGCAGACGACTGCCGCGTGGAAAGTATTAAGATTGACTGCTTCTTGTAGCTCTCCTGTACACATTACCAAACAAGTCGATATAAGCTGTCAGTTGCGATTGAAACCTTGACCGTGTAATTGCGAGGTATTGTCATGTCAGACTTCTGTCTTTACTTATTTCCTGATGCCTTCATGGCCTCGAAGACAAACCCTTCCCTGAGTGTTTGTTCTTTATGTCACAGCTCGCAATTAAAAAACGTGGACATAACAGATGATAGAAATGGATGGTTAACCCATTCGGTACGGCTACTGTTCCGTCAAATATTAGCTGATTGGTTACTTGATATAAGATACTATTATTACTGATGAGAAAACATATTACAAATGTTTAGGTAAAAGTAAACATTTAAGGGTCCATATCCAAACTCTCAGAGCTTTTAAAGCATTTGTCTAGCGATTTAAAAGCGCTTTTCCAACGGTATTTCGTTCTATTGTTAAAAGCATCGGAAAAAGATCGGTGATTAACTAGAAACCACTCTACTTATCTGGCGTTAACAATAGAACTATTGTAGTACACTCGATGGCTGCATTAGTGAAGCAGACAGATCAAAGGCGCAAGGAAGGTAGTATTTCTAATAGAATATAACACTAGTTAATCACCGATCTTTTTCCGATGCTTTTAACAATAGAACGAAATACCGTTGGAAAAGCGCTTTTAAATCGCTAGAAAAATGCTTTAAAAGCACTGAGAGTTTGGATATGGACCCTAAGCCGTATGGACCGTTTTACCATGCCATAGAAATGGATGTTTAACCCATTCGGTACGGCTACTGTTCCGTCAAATATGAACTGATTGGTTACTTGATATAAGATACTATTATTACTGATGAGAAAACATATTACAAATGTTTAGGTAAAAGTAAACATTTAAGCCGTATGGACCGTTTTACCATGCCATAGAAATGGATGTTTAACCCATTCGGTACGGCTACTCTTGTGTCAAATATTAGCTGATTGGTTACTCGATATAAGATACTATTTTTACTGTAACCAATGAGAAAACATATTACAAATGTTTAGGTAAAAGTAAACATTTAAGCCGTATGGATCGTTTTACCATGCCATAGAAATGGATGTTTAACCCATTCGGTACGGCTACTGTTCCGTCAAATATTAACTGATTGGTTACTTGATATAAGATACTATTATTACTG
Organism: Ophiura sarsii; assembly: GCA_035610835.1. Classification (NCBI taxonomy): domain Eukaryota; kingdom Metazoa; phylum Echinodermata; class Ophiuroidea; order Amphilepidida; family Ophiuridae; genus Ophiura; species Ophiura sarsii. The sequence goes on from CM069455.1 coordinate 11,899,382, forward strand.
TAACCAATGAGAAAACATTACAAATGTTTAGGTAAAAGTAAACATTTAAGCCGTATGGACCGTTTTACCATGCCATAGAAATGGATGTTTAACCCATTCGGTACGGCTACTCTTATGTCAAATATTAACTGATTGGTTACTTGATATACGATACTATTATTGAGTGACCAATGAGAAAACGTATTATAACTTTGTAGCCGTATGGCATGTATGGACCGTTTTACAATGCCTGTAAAATGTGTCCAATATTTCACTTTGTGATCAATGAAAATGGCGGGAAAAGCATCATCGTTATATCCCTGACACATAACTCCCTTGATGTGGGCCGAAATATTTGTTCTCGAATAAAACGAAGAGATATTAAATGGATTATTTTGGAATGCTAGATAGACGGCCAAATACCGACTGAAGTGATCATTTTAAACTAATAAAATTGCGGGGAAAGTCAAATCCAATTTTGGAGATGAAAGGATGATGTAAATGTAGCGTAGAAAATGTAAACACTGACAGTGTTCGAAATCGAAAATACTTGGATATCCATTGGACAACCTGTGTGTAATTGTTTTGGTCCTGCCAGAAATGTTGTTTAGGCAACGAAAACCAAAGAACCATGTTCTACGGAAAAATGGACATCACAGATTGGTCGAACGGTTGTTTGTTTGTTGTGTGCGGGTTTTTTTTCTTCAGAAAAGTCGTTACAATCTTGTAGAATTTTCAAATAGTTTCAATTTTTTTCAGACATATTTTCAAAACATAGAGAAAATATTTTGGTCTTTCCCGGCGCCTTATTAACTATAAAAGTAGCCCAGCTATAAATTGAGGTTGTCCCATGTTAAAGGTGTAGCAGGAGACGAAGTTCCCTGGAGCCATAGTCCGCTCTGTACACTACCGTTTAGGTTGGTATGGCACTCATATACATGTAGTAAATGTGTTTTTTGAAAGATAGCGAAACAGAAATCTTCTTCGCTTCACACAGACAGGCTCTAACGTGATTTACATGGCATGCCCTTGAAAAACCGACAATTAAGTTTAATTTACACTGTGACACCATTTTACGACAGAACCTAGTAATTATTTTCTTCTCGAGAAACAGAAATGTCAAATAATTCACACAGGTGTTAAATAATTACAACATGCTGTGTTTTAATGCCCTAGCTGTAATGGCTGCCTTGTATTAGGCATAGAATATCAGCTATATATTACACGCGGCAGCTTTAAGCCTTTAATAGATTCTTAAAAGGCCTACCGGTATTCGTACTTCGTGATCGCTAATATTAGCCATATCTGTAATATAGCTGCTCTGTGCTACTTTTAGCTTATACTAAGGATCACAAAGCACATGATTTAGCCACCATATAACTCCTGGCAGCATTTTCAGGCAATGGGGTAAACCTTGGATGTTGTGGAAGACTACAAGAGCAAGTTGACAGACGACCGAAATAGACTGCAAAATGACGCATGATTACTTTAATTATGCGCGCTTATTTGTCCTTGAATGTCGTTTTTTATTATCCCAACACTTCATCATTACCATTTCCTTGTCCCACATCACTCATATTATTGATATATTCAGGACATCTGCTTATACAACTGATGGTCAAAATAAAATGTATACATTTACTATGGAATAATTGGTATACAAATCAAAGAAGGCAAAACGCTATAACTTATTTACCCTTTCTTCACATCAACTCTCAGCTGATTTTGAAATGTGCTTATTGCTTGCCAGATGCTATTAAACATTCAAACTATTCCAACATAATATTGGTGTGTACGTGCACCTCGCTTCATTGTAGTATAAAAGCGTCGGTAAGGTTAAAATGTAGAGTCTGTAGTTTATATAAAAAAATATATTTAAAAATACGTTGCGTCAAAAGTTGGATAATATGAATTAAAATCATCCGAACTATGTTTTGGGTCAAAGTTAGTGTATAACATGCAATTATGCATACTTAACTGGAACTGATGCTAGTATGACGACATTAATCAATCGATTACAGCTATTCTATGTTTGGTTAAAACATGTCTTAGTCCATATTCAGGGATACCCGATTGTGATTTGTGATTTCGAGTACGTGGGTAGATATGAAGTATACACACCGCGTCTGTGTTATTAGCTATATACATAATCCAAATGCTTATTTGATTGAAGTGCGCCGACTTCTTACTGCTCATGGGTACGGTTTAAATGGACGCACGTCACATGAGGTTGACCTCACGTAAAGTACGCGAGGTCAACCTCAACCCAACAATTGGGGCAACGGACATCAGTTGTGCGTAATACGTAAGCTCGACCCTCACGGCTCTGATTGGTTAGCGGCATTTTGTGAGTTTTCAAGCATGCGCAGTAAGGTAATCGAAGTGCGCCCGCGTATGACTGGCCATTCTACCCTGTCTCGAGCTATAGGTCCTAAGGGGTAAACTGTCTGTGATACCCAATGACCATCCTTGCATCCGTATTATAGAAATATTGTCATTGGTCTCAATTTGATTGTCATGGGTGGTTCTACATACAGTGATGGTACGTATTACTTTGACGCCTATCGTATAAGTCTTACGTACAAATCACTTATACGATGAACCATACGTACTAGTCTGTAGTATCCTGTAAACGCGGAGGCAACACTGCCCTCTCATCGGACACTTGAACTATGACACTTCTATTACCGGGCCACGTGGGTAGGCAAAACTCTACACTGTGTGACTAGTACAAGTTTTTTTACTGGGAATAAAGTTATTATTATGTGTTGGAATCATAATTGTTTCTATGAGTGAGGTTTATCTCATTTAGTGTAGTGTGTGTGTGCTTAAACAATGGTACACGGCAGAACTCTGATTCGTTATCCGACTATGAAATGTTCCATATTTAATTTCGATGACAACAACGATAGGTTTAATAAATAATAAATCGTACTATAGCGGTGCGCTAAAGTGCTATTATTCACAACTTTTGTATCCACACGATAGAAAGAGAAGGAAAAACGCCCTGTTAGATGCACCACACTTCTCCATATCAGCAGACGACTATGTTTTATTAATGTTCTAAATTTAACTTATTTGTTCAGCTCAAAAATGGTCGCTTTTCATCCAGGTGTCTCCCTTGTGAATAAAGTGTAGCTGATACACTGTTATGCTGACATTCCTTGAGGTGGGAACGTGTCGCGATAACGATACACTCGACAAAGTTGACGATCTGGTCACCTCCTCCATGAGAAGGTATATTATACATCGTCGCTGTTCTATCAAAACGTTGTATCTCCATCTGGCCCTTCAGCATGTATAAAGTAATACTCCCTTTGTATAACCTTGGGGCAGTCTGCTCTAAGCATGATTAAGGACCAAAACCACTTACCAAAACCGTGTATGTGCTCTCGCCCCTAAACATGTATAAAACGACACTTCCTATGCATGCATGATCGTTGCGCAGTTTTACTTTATACTTGCCAAAGGGCCATAAAAACATGCGAGGATTTGACAGAACAGCGATGACATGTGACGGTTATGACGGTTTCTCAAATGTCCTGAACTTAAGGAGCCATGATACTTGTACTGCCACTGTCTCCTCATATACCCAGCGAAAATAATGCATTATTCAAAGATGGGATGGTGAAACCTATAGGATAACGATACGATACACTGTCTCATGTGTTCAGTGCCAAAGTGATGCACTCCTTTTTTGTTTCATTGACGTCACTAAATAAGCTCCGGACAATCGAGGCAGGGCCCTCATTGGCAAGGGCTCCGTCTGCACAACAAAAGGTCCAATACAACTAATGACACTAGTTTAATGCAAGTTTAATAGCAACTTTACTACCTTAGCCTCCCATCCAAAATAGTTCTATGTTTTCGGGCTTACTCTTCACACCAATGCAAGTGACTCTTAAATTCCAAAACGAGGATCATTTGAGTTGTGAAGAGGGTACATAACCCACAAAGAAATGTTAAGCACGAACAACATTTTTATAATTTCTATAGTGTATGTAATTATATAACGTAAGTGTGCTATATCTATCAAGTGCTAAATAGGCATGTTGGAACCCGCGCGCAGTTTGAGCGTATATCAGGTTTTGCTTTCCTTTATTATGTACATAATTCAAATGTTCATTATGACCGCGTGCGCTTTCAACACATAAACCCAACTCTCAACCAAGGGACGTACCGACAGGAATATCGGGTAGTAAATGATTGATAGTGTCGTAGCTGACCGTCTGCAGTCCTGACAAATGTAATGCAATTTTAATCCAACGGTTCTCTTATCGTTTGTACTGTGATCATGGTGATGGTATGCTTCATATTTTACTCATATGTTGACAGAACCAATCAGAATCATAGTGCTGGTGTGATGTTATTCGCAGCTTTAGAATATTTCACTCGAAGAAAACAAAATGAGAAAAAAACCCCGCTTGACATCATCCGACATAATGGTTGTGTTATTAAAGTGCTGATAGTGTGTGCGCCGTGTCGGTAGCCTGGTAAATGAAGCGAAATTATTGTGACGATTTCCTAATGGTGGTCCCGTGCATCGAAATAGCAATACCCGAGCACGTTAAAAGGTTACAGACTATTTCGTAAAGAGTAGGGGATCATCCTGATCTGTAGCTATTCACACATCTAACGGACCCCAATGGTAATAAGCTAATAATCTTATTGGGTTATCCAGGGTCGTAGGACCCAAATGATATCAAATCAAATCAAATCAGTTCCAAATTTAACTCATCTACGGTAGCTGCTATTTTAGTTTGAGCAGCTTCAAATTTGCGAGCCTCGTTACAGCAACATATCAATACAGAAGAGTGTAGACGCGCATGAATCAACCAGCGTAATAGGTATCAAATGCGTGACGCGTGAGTTTAGCCAAAATCCCGTGCATATGACCAAAACCACGCGCTCACGTTTGGTTTACCTTTGGGCTCAGTGAGATAAAACCGCATACATATCTAGCCAAGTTGGATCTGATTGAACTATAGAACGGGTTTCCTGTGCTAGTGTGGGGTTTAAGTATCAATTCAGCATCCCTATACGCTACTAGCACGCAAACGCCATTTTTAAATGTTTTAAATGAAAGCGAGGCTCTCCCCTCGTATCAGCGCGCCCAGCCGCGTCACGCAATGCACAAACCTGCGTGAAACAACCGAGGCAGTGTGGCGTGATAGTACGTGAGCCTAGGGGGGGGGGGGGGGGGGGGGGGTGGGGTACCGCGCCATTTTGTCCCGAAGCAATGGTTATGACGTCATATTTTTGTCGATTTTCAGAACTCTTGTATTGGATTTACGTGCAAAAAATATGCCCTTGGCATCATACTTTCCCGGGTGTGCAGTTCATTTTAAATTTCAGATGTTCTAAAATGGATGGTTTTCTAAACAATTCGAGAAAGAAAATCGAACTGCACACCTCAGGATTGCAAAAAAAGCATAAAACAAGTCAACTTTTTTGTGCCTTTGAACAGAGTGGCGGCCGGGATTGTAGAATTTAACACAGTGCATTAACCCATGACCCATGATATAAATAAATTATTTGCGTTAATTTCTTTCAATTAGCACGGTTAGTCTAGTGGAAAGATAGTCGCTTGAGGAGCGAGAGGTTGTGGGTTCGAGTCCCATTAGGAGCACTTTTTGTTTTATATGCTGGATTTGCTTAGCATCATCTGTATGCTTGCCCACGCGGACACCACACTGCTGGCGTTTACCGTATCAGGGTTACGCCATTTTTTTCTCGAAAATGTCAAACAAAATTACCGTTCTTTTAAAAATAAGAATTATAATCAAATTACAAACACATTTTGTGCGAGAGCAACACACACATTTGGCAAAAATGGCACAATAAAAATCCGTTCGTTATAAATAAATGGACATAGTTAAATAATAAAACTATCACAATTACAGTCGTAAATCTCTGTGGCGTGCGTAGGTTGGCCATGTCGTAGCAATCGGAAATCACGGGTTCGAATTTTCCCATTATTTTTCTATTTTTTAAACTTGATGGTATATTAATGTAACATCATTGTTATGTCAATTTTTATCAATTATAAATGCCGCCCATGCGTTTATAGTTTTCTTTTTATTTATTTATCTATCATAAATGTATCCTTGATTTATTTAACTTTGTCTAAACAATTAAAATGCGTAAACAATTATATTATTGCTCGATATAGAGTGATTTAACTTGAGTTCAGTTTGATAATATGATAGCAAAACTTGTTGTAAAACCATTTTACCAGTGTGTCCAACAATTTCACACTTTGGTAATACATTTAGAGATGTCACTTTTAGCTTGTTATAGCTAGGCTCAATATAAGCAAGTTTGCGACCTCTATAATTTTAGGCTGGTAACACAATCCCACAGTGCATTTCGTTAAAACAGTGTACATTATTTTTCCACGATACGTATCACGTGATAACCACGATCGATTTCGCAAAATATTGCAAAATGGCGCGGTACCCCAGCCCCCCCTAACGTGAGCCTTGCTTAATCTTTCAATGTAGTTCCATCTGTACCGTGCAAGCAGCAAGTAGCGTATAGATGATAAAAGGGCGATAAACCCACATTTATTTGAGCGCCTTATCATCTCATTGGCTGAACTATACGTATTATCTCCTTTATACTGAGGTTTGAGGTGTTTTTTCAACAGCTCTCCTTCCAACGTGTTTGACTCCGTAGTGTTAGTGTCAAGGATCCTTCCCTTGCAGAATATTCCAGGACCTCATGGCATGCATAATTCTCTCCTTTGCGGGCCTTAATATATTGGTTATCAGTTGGATTCTGTATTGACAGGTACATTGCCATCGTTGATTGTCCAATATTTTGTGACTACTCTTTTGTTTGAATCCGTAGTGTTAGTGTTAAGATAGTTTTCTCTTTTCCCGCATATCCGAGCATAACACTCGGCATGCATTCTGTCCTTCAACCTTATTTCTTATCAGTTCTGATTTTACAGGTCGTGATATGAGAATTACATTTTGTAAGCTTTAAACTTATATACAACTTGGCGATAAGTGTTTATAAGATGCATGCTTTAAATGACGCACATTTCCGTTAAACTGTTTTTACATCGGGTTTTTTTGTGAGCTTATAAAGGGCTATATCTCATTAATGACACATAATGTCAGGTATAACCTGGTAATTTTCAGCTCTCTCACGAGAGTACATTTCCAGCTTTGATTTTCCAAAATTGTGTGACTACTCGTCCACTTGTGTTTAATTCTGTAGTGTAATAATGGCAACATGACCAAGGTGGTTTGCCAATTCCTGGATATCCATGCATAACAAGCTGCAGGCATTTTTCTCAAATGTCCGAAGAGCTAAACTCTTTTGTTCTAATACTGTGTGCACCAACAACTTCGTCATTTCAACAAGTTCAACCATTGTTATTATAAGCTGCACCGGCAAGCCTGCAACTTCGAGCTCGTTATGCACATATTGTTCCATGAGTTATTGAGACATGTGATTGTGTTCAAATTGATACGGTAAAGATGTTCCAACGCCTGCAAATCGCTAGACTTGTAAACTGGCGTATAACCCAAGCTGTCATTAATTTCATTGCACGTATAAACTTGCCGCTTTCAGTGATCTTCAAGAAGCGCACCTACTTGGATTTTCTGCTTGGGTCTTAGCGTAGATGTAGAGGGCATTTGAAATGCTTTGAAATGGGATGCCCACTAATACTGAGGGACTCAGAATTATCTTAAATCTTGGAAGGATTTTGTAGGTATTAGCATTTTTAATGTTGAAAAAGAATAGAATCACACATCACAACTCAACCCTAACCCACAACTAATATGACGCGTCCGTTACTCGACGATCGAAGTCAATACAAGTAACACCTTCCATATGCAGGCAGGAATAATAATCGATTACCTGTGAAGTTGCTATGTGCTCTGATGCATTCAACAACACTGCACGTGGTTTGAAATTCCGAATCATCTAATGTGTTGAAATTCCCGCCCCTCCGCACTATTTATTTCTTAACACTTTTCACGCTGCTATTGATTTTACCACATACACAAATTTTCACAAACAATTCCCAACTTTCAAGGTCTATCTCAAGGATTACTGAATCAATATAAGTCATGTCTGTACTTATTGTAATGCCTTTATCGACGTGATTTCAAATATGGCAATGTAATTCAATAATTTTGACATTTTTTATACATTTTGTGACATTTTGGAATGTAGTCTGCAGACGCCTGCCTCGTGGAAAGTGTTAAAATAAGCGAGTGGGTATGTGACGTGGGGTATGCATTCATGGATATTGCACGTGACTTGAAATTTCAAGAGTGCGCCGTGTTTGACTTCCCACCTTTACACGTCTTTGGCGAAATGCTAGTGGTTGTTAAGGGTACTGGAGTTATTCTATCGTGTATTTAGCTTAATCTCAATGTCGTGTTAAAAATTCTTATTTGCTACTTACACCACATACGGTATCTCTTAAAACATGCGTGTGCAAATAAGTCCCTGTATTTGAAATATACATATAGTCCGTTTCAGGGAAATAAGACGTTTGTCTGTATTATGTATTAACTACGGGTAAACTCGATATTGAAACATGTCTCTTTGATAGTGTATGGGGCCATTCGCTTTCACCATCATGCATGGGCTAAGAGTTGTTAATGACTTCCATTTAACGCTTGGCCTATATATTACCGATCTACATGACAAAACCAGGCAGGTGATGCAATCTAAAGCCACTACCCAGAGTTAGTGCTGTTAATGACTTCCATGCCTTATTTAACGCTTGGTCTATTACCGATCTACGAGAGACAAACAAACGTCCGGAGGCGTTAAATAAGAGCCGGCATAAAGTCGGCGGCGCGGAAATAATACCTATTTGAGTTATCGCTTAGCCAGTAATTGCAATACGATGATTGGTAGGTTTTACCTGGCAAAATCGTGTCTATTCTATTATTCGGCCAGACACGGTGACCGGCTCAGCAAGTGTGGGCCCCAACACCTCATCATCATTACACGTTGAGGACTGTGTTGGCGAGTGAAGCTCACATTATGTGGGTTCAAATTAGATATATAATGATGATTCTTCCCTGCTAATTTAGATGTGTCCGTAAAATATCATAACATATTCTTAACATAACACTTTACTTTTCAAACACCGTCCCGGAAATTGCTTCTCAATACGCGCTATGGTTGAAACGTTAGAAATTCCCGCTTTCTCTGGGAAAAGACCGATATTCCTTGAAAAACGAAATATGTTTGTGAATTCCATAGTACGATCCCCTGTGTGCTATTTCTTTAAGGATCGTACTAGCTTAAGACAACATTAAACGAAGCTTGTACGTGAAACTCGCAGGCGTTCCAAATCCTACTCTATGTATGCGTTCCAATTCTGCTAAGAACTCACAACAGTCAACTAGTGGAGTGGTTTTGAAGTACGTTAACGAGGGTTTTTCTATTTTCCAATAGGTCTTATATTAGGTACACGTGTATTCTAGGAGTGTGAGCGCGTGCTATTAGATGTTTCGTTGCTGCTTAATGGAAGCGTTTAGTGCTTTGGTGAGATACTAAAACAAAGTATGCAGTTTCGCGCTAATTTGAATTTTCACCATGTTTACGAATCGTAACGCTTGTGCGAAAATGAAAAGAAAACAAATTGCGAAAAGGGAAACGGAAAAGGTGAATCATGCGAAAATAACTGCTTTTAAGAGGATTTCTTTGGAATCTAGTTGCTGCCCAGTGTAATTTGAATGGTTAGCTACAGAAAAACGCACATAGAAAACACGTGGTAGCTATCATAGTATGAGGCATTGCAACAGCTGTAATCTAGGCCAAACAATTTTATCTATGTCCCGTGTGGTTTTAGCGCTCAATGCAAAATGTATGTGTGTCATCGTACGAATCGACTTCGTGGTTAATAGAAAAAACCAATTCATTAATACCATCATCTGCAAGGAACCCATTTCTGCGAAGGTGTTCGTCGTCAACCAGAAACAAAATATATAGAATAATACTTAATACTTAAAAGGCGAAAATTAAACAAAAATCTCTCCTAGGATGCAAAATGTCTTTAACTATTATTTTAATGAAAGGTTGTCACTGTGGCTAAAACAAGAGAACTTATTAGCCAATTTTTGAGTATCATACTAATCATGCTAATATGAATGTTACTCGTCTATCGTTGAACAGACAATTGATTTGTTTAAATAATTGTCAAACCAGGGAGATATTAACAACCCGCTTTCCCATATGGTAGGTGCAACGCCATATAACTTAACGCTTGTTAATACTATCCCAACACTAATACAAAGGAAAAGAACATTGACAAAATGCTCATTTTAAAGAGCAATTATGATTGTGCGAGTATAATGTACTATATATACAGTAGTACCAAGTATGTCAGTAAAGTTAATAAAGTAGGTTGTAGGGTGTAGCGTTACAGTTATACTTTATTTAGGGGTGACAATTTTACCAATTAGGACTTCAACAGTTACATGGATTTTACTGACGATTGTTTGAACGTATGTCACTGCAAAACCTTGTACTTATTACCTCTTCAAATACGTCATTCTTAATAGTATGCTAATTGCGATATATTTCGTCTTGCTCTGACCCAGTTCGAGCTGCTTTTAATTGTCGTTATTGTGACGCGTTCTCACCATCTTCACTATAAGAATAAATATAAGAAACAAGTGCACTTAAGGTCCTAGATACTGGTATACCAGTATCGTTCAATACTGGACATAAAATATACCAGTATCGGTCGATACTGGTTCGAGATTACTGATCCAGTATAGGTTGATACTGGAACACCAAATTGTGTTACAGTATCGAGCGATACATTGTACATTACATTACATCGTACATTACATTGTACTATACTGTTACATTGACTTTGTACCAGTATCAAACGGTACTGGGTGTTCCAGTATTGGACGATACTAGTAACAGTCCAGAATCTGGGACCTATAGTACACTTTTTTCAATATTTCAATGCGTCGTAAAGGAAATGTACATCCATTCAAAGTAACACATCTTTCTCTTACCCTGCGTCTATTACTTTCTTGGTTTAGAAAAACAAATGCATTCCGTATGTGGGGGTGTATTTGTTTGGGCCTCGGAGTCTTCATCACTGTAAGTGTGTACTGCACTTCACTCACCTATTGCACGATTAAGTATTATTGAAAGATATAAATCTATTTTCCAAATGGGGCCATCACTTTACCTTTACTCGACATGATACACAGTAGAAAACAAATGCATCTTATTGAATGTCAACAATAATAATAGCATACACACTTGTAATAACTGTTCTTCCATCACTGTTATCTGCATTTTTTTTAAACACCATGACCAATGGAGTCGAGCAGTTAAGAATACGTAAACAACTGAGAATACGTCAGAAATGTGCCAAAACATCAACAAAATGACAGAAAGGACTGTAGAAGTGTGAGAATCATCAGAAACAAATTTCCTCCAAGTTGATACTTGAAAGAGGTTATGACTGCGTTTTAATTTGTATTCATACCAATTAACGAAACCAATAAGTAAACCACGTCCAATCAAAGGAGTAGAGCTGTTTGGCTTTCGATGGCTTTTCCTTCAAATGTTTTGTACATCCTTTAAACGCTCAGTTTTTCGTTTCATAAGCAAAAAAACCACAAGTATGCTCTATCGTGACACTTAAGACCGCTCCTTGGCATAGCATGATAAATACCACTCACAATGTGTTAAGTTACGGTCGAGATACATTTACTCAAAATATTCAAAATATGGATTATCTTATATCATAGGTCACATGGTACAAATTGTGGCACGGTGTATTCAAGTTGGAATTTAATCAACATGTTTTATGTTTATTGAGGAAACAGCAGCAACAAGAAAAATATCAAAATTGACTCGAAAGGTAAAAATCAACCCTCCAATACAAACCCACAAAGGACCTGATTTATGGAGAAAGACGGGAATTCGTTCAGTCTTTAGATTATTATATTGAGTTAGTTCGGACTGATTGCTTTTGAAAGCATCAATTTGGTATCTCAATAGAGACGCATGGAAACGACAATTCGTAATTGCATTTCCAGCAAAATGGCTGCCAGCGAAGTTGATTACGGTGATTTCATGGGGGAAATGTTGACCATGAACCGCGCGAGATTGCAACACTAGCACAGCAGGTTCCGGTACTCTACAGATGCTTTACTCTCAAGCCTTTTTTTGGGGGGGGGGGGGGGGGGGGGGGGCGAAGCCACCCTTATAGCATGAGATTGCAAAAACTTACACATTTTGGTCTTTCTAGACATAAGTGGGGGTCGCTATGTTTGTAGTCTTTGTAAATTACATGTACCTATGCAGTTTATTTCAACAGTACCCGCAGTCTGTGCTGGAGTCAAAGCTATATTTGTTTAGTTGATTAGAGATGTGCTACTCCCAACAGAGAGACATAATAGCTTATCTTGTTTGACTAGCTTATCTTGTTTGACCAAGGTCATATATACCTAGATTGTTCTTCAGACTGCACTCCCCCTCCATGCACACAAATCAACTTTATTGGTTTCCTGTACTATTTTTAGACTGCGGTGTTTTGATTCTTTTTTTGGTTTGAATTATAGAAAATACATACACACTTTTCCCTGGTATTTTGGTATGAAATAGATGTTTGGTTACAAAACATGCTTCTTTCTCTTGGATCGCCCCCATTCCATTTCAACGGAATTTTTATTACCAGTACAGCAATGTTCTATTCTGTCTTGACTTGTTTTGGTTATTATACTTATTGGGAACAAATATCAATGTATTATTCCGGAATGAGTAAACAACATGTACAACATATACTAATGAAAGTAGGTTTGTTTGGAAAAAGCACTCCTAATAATTCAAATGAGGTTATTTGAAGCAATAAGCACAATTATTTCGATTGTATGCACCTGTGTATAACTAAAAGGAATTCCTGAAGAAGTTTTCGGTAAAATAGTTCGTATTCGTACTCTTATGAATGTCTTACTTTTCCGGATTCATTCTTACCAGCCAGAACCTTTGGGAATATTTCAAGGTTGATTTTCCCCATCTTAACACTATTTCATCTGTCACCAAATGAACAGGTGTAAGCTAGTGTGAACTAGCCGGGGTGGGCCTTTGCCTTTAAATACTGACAAGTGACAAGCCTTGTTTCTTTCTATGAAGTAATATTGAGATAATTAAACCAAAACTTACGTAATTATTGAATGAAACAAAGCCAATTAATGGATATAAACAATTAACTATACACTGCTTTCTTTTGATAAAGACGGTTCGGTTAAGATAAGGTCAGTTGGTCCATTTACCGTTTCTCTAGCTGGTTCATAATTTACAATGGTATATCTTGCAAATACTGAACATTTCGAAGGCATTTGATCTAGTAAATCATTCTATTGCTATTCAGAAGTTAATTGCCTTGGGGGTCCGGGGGACTATTGTTCCATGGATATGTAGTTTTCTCAATGATCGTCGCCAATGCGTGCGCTATAACCAAACCGTGTCCAATTATTTGCCCCTTTGTGCTGGTGTTCCTCAAGGAACTAAACTTGGACCCATAACCTTTCAGGCAGTTATCAATGATGCGGCTGAGAGTTGTTATTCCCACTATTGGAAATATGTGGACGATCTTACGTTCGCCGAAAATCGTTCCTCTAGTGAGAGTAGCAACTTGCAAGCTGATCTTGATGGCTTTCTGGATTGGTCTGTTACTAATCAACTCAAACTCAACCCTGCCAAATGCTAAGCCATGCAGATGTGTTTCATGCAAGACCCCCCTCCCCATCCTGACTTAAAAATTGGTCCATCGCAGCTTTCTTTGGCTAGCTCTGCCAACATTTTGGGCATTTGGTTACAGGATGATCTTAAATGGGACACACAAATTGACCACATGTGCAAGAATGCCAACAAAAGACTCTTTATGTTGCGATCTCTTAAACGTTTTGGTTTTCATACATCCGAGTTAGTGACGGTGTACAGGGGGTACATTCGCCCTCTACTTGAATATTCTGACGTCATCTGGCATTGTGCCCTCACATCCAAACTAGCTCTAAAACTTGAGAGAGTCCAAAAGAGAGCTTTAAGAATTATCCTTGGTCCTAGTTTTATTTCCTATCATAATGCTTTAGATGTATGTAATTTTGATTATTTGTCTGCCCGGAGGGAGCAACATTCTCTGAAGTTTGCTCAGTCACTAGCCGAATGCAGTAGGACTAAAAGGTTGCTCCCTGCATGCAGAGGTCAGGTTCATGGTAGACAATTGAGAAACAATGCCGAACTCACCCAGCCTCGTGCTCGCACAAACAGATATGCTGAAAGCCCCATTCCTTATTATGTGAAGTTGATCAACAGTGATCTCCCATAATTTGCTTCGCATATCCTGTATTTGGCCTTGTCCCTTGTTGTTTGCCATGTTCCTGCCCAGTATGTTGTCTATTTGTGTATTGAATTGTTTTATATGTATTCCTTGCTTTCCTGTACAATGTAATTCGGCCTTCGGGTCGCGATTTTGTGCCAATAAAATCATATCATATCATATCATTTCCTTACTATGTTTGGAATTTATCTAAATGATATCGTATTTGAGGCCATCGGTTTGGTTGACGGTGATATCGCTGATTTATTCCAGTTTGTACGCATTGGTAATATTTGTTGTCAGTTAATGATAGATGTGAAATACTGAAGATAATAATTTTTCATTTGCCTATTGTAATTCTTGAAGACAATTGTTACAAATTGCAAGTCATCATGCTTATGAATTGACAATTCATGCATCAAGATATTGCTTTGTGTTTATTACTTACAATTTATACCAATAGGAAACAAGTTTTTAAATTGTATACATTTTCCATTTCCACCACGTGGTATAAGACTTGCAAGATGTATCGGTTAATCTATATTTACAATCAGTGACCCAATTTAATACATCATATTCTAAACGTTTCATAAAATTAAAAACAGATGTTTTGTGAAAGTAAAGAAACCTATGAAACCAAACAATGTTGTAGGCATTTTATGTCCCCATTTCCAAAGGCATTTACTGCAATTGCAGTGCGACAAATTTGCAATTCCTTATAAGGAAGTTTTGTATCTGATTTTTTTGAATTTTGTGAGGGCTGTAATTATTTAAGTTTTAATCAAATTCATATAAAAGTATATATTTTTAGAAAGGGAAAGGAAATGGATCACAGAATCCAAATTTGGCATCAATGTTGATCAAAAATATTGATTTTTCTTTTTTGAAAAATATCACAAGATTCACTTTTTGACCCAATTTTTTTTGGACAAAGCTAACAAAAATAAATTTGAGTATAACACCTAATCTAATATTTTTTTGAAATTTTGACCAAAAAGTGCCAAAAAAACGAAAAGGTTTTTTTTTTCTGGCACTTTTTAGTCAAATTTGGATTCTCTGATCTATTTCCTTTCCAAAAATGTATATACGAGGGTCATTCAATAAGTTCTACCTCCTACCTCAAAACTTTGCTATAATACAAGCCAGTCGTATGAAAGTCCACAATTAAAGCTTTGAATCTCAGCTACACAATCATAGTAGATTGATCTAAATACTCATTGTACTTTTCTAGATATGCAGTAGAAACTAAACGTCCATTTAATAGTGCGACGGAAACGGGTAAAAACAGCCAAATGTCTCCAAAGTGCTATTCATATGGCCAATTCTAAGAGTCAAAATGTACCTATCGGTCAATTTCAATCGTTCTAAGTTACAAATATCTCTTGAACAGAATTTAAACAATACAAGTGACTGATTTCTTGGCGGAAAATGCCCTATAATTAGCCAGAACAAGACCAGGACAGCCATCAATTTTAACCCTACCCTAGAGAACCGCTAAGAATCATATTTGCTTTTTATAGGAACTAAAGAGATCTTCATTATACAAGACTAAATTTATATATTTCAAGTCTCTCGAAGATATATTTTTCTATCACTGACTACCTGTAACTATTCTAAATGTTGCATATAAGGAAACTGATAAAGCTACTATTATGTTAACATTTAACATTCGAGGCATCACCGTGGCTTGGCTTGTAACAACGAACATTTGACTGAATATTAGTATTCAAGTAGCTAAAGGTGTGTCAATACATATTAGAGTCTATATTATACTATTTGCAAGCTACAAAGGTTAATATTGCCTACAATCTGATTGATACATGATTGTATAGCATTATATTCAGAAATCATCCATTGTTTTCTATTTTCAGTATTTAAATCGGGCGGTTATACCTGATCATACAATATACGGAGAGAAAATGAAGGGAAAAAAAATTGGATTTGGGCTATGTTGATGATTATCTTTACGTTATTTGCTCATTTAGTATATCGATACATCTCTCTGTGTCTCTTTAAGTCCCCCTTAACACGGTTAGTTGCAAAATATGAGTAAATGTGTCAATTATCCGACTTATAGTACGACTGACCGCCTTGTTCTGTCCAATTAGCGCTAATGCGTTGATGCAGACACATAAACGCGTAAATCAATATATAGAACGCATAGCAATCTAACAATTGTTTTAAGTGATCTCTTAACAAATGTGATTGTGTAAGTGCTAATCTTATTGTCTATAATGTTTCTGCGATACTCTAAGAAAGCGTGAACGCAGGTTGTACATCATACAATACGTATATAGCGCAATTACATCTAGAACAAAGCGCTTAACAAAAATATATAGCAATAAAATACACGCGCACAAAAACAAATGGCCATAAATTAAAATCACATGTATGAATATTTAGAAACAGATGCGTTTGCAAATGTTTCTTAAATGAGGGTAAAGATGGTGACATATTTATTATGTTATTTTACTTTTTGATAAAGTATAAAAATCGGAAACCCATGTGCGATGGAATATTTAAAACAAAATCAAATCGGTAAGAATCACCTATTTTACAATCACTTTTATTGAATGATGAACACAAAAGGCAAATAATGGAATAAATGTCTAAAATTGTTGATAAAGGCGGGCTAGCTACCATCTGTTATACACCTTTGGTGCTATGACGGTGAACCGTGGTAAATATGCAATATTACACGTGGCAGCCATAGTACGTAGATAAGGTATATGGTCACTGAATCTTCGATACCTATAATTATAAAACGTTCACACGTTTCTATATCAACCTATTAACGCCTAAGCAGGTTTTCTAAAACTAAAACATTTTGTTCCTTCTGAATATGAGCAACTACACCAGTGAGTGATATCTAGCAAAATGTGACACCCATACCTTTTTGGATTCAGCTATTCATAAGTCGACCTCAATTGATAATCAGACATTTTAGTTTTAGTTTTACGATACAATTATTTTCCATTGCTCAGATCGGAGATATCTTAATCCAATTTAGATTCATAAACTGCTAGTCATGTATACGTATTGGTTTTCTCATATAACATTGTTTTACAATGATTACGGAAACATTTCTATCAAACTTGCAAAAAAGTCATTGTGTTTTATGAGTAATAGATCAGTCACTTATGACTTAATGCGAGATAAATTCAGGTATATTTCAATTCATTGATATTCAATTGATATGTCTAATATTATACAAGTGTTTGCTTTATCACGTGGTCTGCGGTTACCATGGCGATGATATAATAACACAGTTGTCTAAATATCGAATGCCGGTTGAAATGCATGTTAAAAATAGATATACAGTAGTTGAAATACATATTAAAAACTACACCCAATCTTGGTAAATGGATACGATAAGATACATCGCTTCCTATCGTTTTATATCATATCGTGTCGTGTTATATCAGAACAACATACATACATTACAGAAAATAGACACAAAATATCTAGTTAAAAACATGTCGCATTATTCATGATACACATAAGCACTTTTATTGCACCCTTTTACATAATTGACATTACTAATATAAGTTGATACGCTCTTGTGTTTTATATGAGATCATTTCATCTCTACAGCGTGTCTCAAAATTGTGATGATAAAAAGGAAAGACAGTTTATCTAAAATGAGAAGAAAAATACCTTTTGCTACGCCTAACGCACTTGTATTTACTTAACCTTAAAATTGTTTTACAAATCCTCTTATCACGTAGTCCCGAGTTTTGCAAACAGGTGTGAGCATATGCGGTATGTCTACAATTTCTATCAGAGATTATCGGGTAGAAACATTTTACAATAACGAAGTTTAGTATCACGAAAATCAGACTTTTTGTGTTATCTTTGAATTATCTATCTCCCGTCTCTCTGTACAACAATGTGGGACACATTGTAGATTAAATTGTATCGTCATCTTTTACATATTCATAAAAACACTACGTTTGTTGAATTTACGCCATACAAAATAGAGTGTTGACTAAGCAGTTGCACTCGAACCCTTTTTATATTTACACTAGTAGCCCGAGTAGATACGGTAGCTGTTATAGATGTCCTTGGGTTTTCGTATATCTTCTACACACACCGTAGATAGGTAGCGCTGCAGAATTGGCGATTATTTCTCTTTATCTAGCTTGAAATTCTACATAGTCACACGTGTAAAGTTGAGGTAGTTGTGAGAAAAAGCATCGACCGACCGACTTGATTTTTTTAATCCTTTACGGAAGTGGCAGATGTTTGCTACAACGTTGTTATCCATGTAGGAAGAATTAATCGTTTGTAATGTAGGTGAATAATTTTAATTTAGTGTTTCATAATTAAGGTTAATGAATGCATTTCATGCGAGATTTTGTTTTATTAAGTGATAGTAAAATGTGATACGCATTGCAGAAATTTCGGAGAATCAACTCGCCTTTAAAAAAGCTTGCTAAATTCTGCACCTACCTCGCGTATGAGTTTATTTCCAATATATTAATATCAATAATATCGTTGTCACTAGGTTTTTAAATAATGAGCAGTTCACTACCTTGCTAAAATACTGCTACAATAGTTAACAGTCAATTAACTTGTTACAATAATTGTATCAGATCATTTCATAAGAAACAGGGTTTCATAACGAAATTAATACTCATACCTGTTCTGTAGTGATGAATATTGGTAAAACTTCTCTAGTCAAGTTTAAAAGATATACAGGCTGCGTAAAGAAAGTCTATCATTGTATTAAATTATCTATATATATTATCGGAAATTCTTACCAAGGAACATTTACAGTATTATTTCAAACCACACTAAATAATCAATAAATGTATCACATAGTTTCAACCAATGAAAACACAAATGTGAGACGAATTTTTGTCCATCGTGATTTAAAATGACTTGATATACAGGTTCAGCATGATATCTGATAATGACATTAGATGGCAACGCTAATTTAATTTCATTATGTCTTTATAAACTGTAAAAGATTATATTTATATATTAAGCTGTGTCGTCGGATTTGAAAACATTTTAACAATCTTCAGGATAATCAATCAATCAATCAATCAATCAATCAATCAATCAATCAATCAATCAATCAATCAACCAATCAATCAATCAATCAATCAATCAATCAATCAATCAATCAATCAATCAATCAATCAATCAATCAATCAATCAATCAATCAATCAATCAATCAATCAATCAATCAATCAATCAATCAATCAATCAATCAATCAATCAATCAATCAATCTTTATTTCCCATCATACCAAAAAAGACAAAAGACAATGACAATATGACAATTTACATGATCATGATGATAGACGAGGAACATCTAAAGCAAATGCCTAGCATTTTCCCACCCCCAAAACACTTAAACACTACAGACTAATGCAGTTGCGTAAAAGAAAAACAATATAGAAAATATCAATAAACAAAAAGAACAAGAAAATACAAAAAGGTAAGCAAACAATGGACATAGTAAAAAACACCTTTTTTGACTCAGTATTGTTTCTGCTATTATTATAGTTTTCTATTACTAGTAACAATTTTAATATAGATAAGCGCTGCTATTAAATGACAAGTTAAAACGTAATCATACCCTTTTCCCGCGGTTGAGTTCTCTAAAACACTTAACCACGACTATCTATCCCGAATGTGGGCTTATCCAAGCTGTGCTATCTAATGTAAGACTCTGTTTTGTACTGGAAATGTGGGATAGTCAACATATCTTCCGCGGAACTCACTGTTTTTTACTTTTCACTCTTGCTCGGGATTTTGCTCTTTGCAATTCGATTTAACCGTTCATTGAACGAGACTTAAGCATTGATATATTCATGAAATTGGTTATCATCTAAACTAAAAACACAGTGTAAGGTAAGTTTAGTTAGACACCGCCATTTATACGGCCGCATTTTCATGTCTTTGAAGTGCAAGAAAGCTTAGGGATAACGGGAACAGGGGTTAATGTATTTCGTTCTCTACCAAAGCAATTTCTTCAAAAGACCGTAGGCCGTAGGGGAGTTTCACATGCTTTGCTGGTGTGTTTTTCTGACTTTGTATGAAGCAAATCATTGATTTAGAGATGCTAAATAAAAACTTAACGGAACGTCCTTTATTAGATAAGTTAATTATAAAACGTAAACCGTGCCACCAAAATCGAATATAAGAGGGTCTAGTTATAGTGTTAAAGTCCGATCTAAAGTCGATTTAGAAAGAGGGAGCAGGATGTTCAGAAAATCATGAACATTTTAAAATGCAAATGTGATTACTGGTCTGAACACTTTTGGGTGGAATTTGGCAACACGGACGTCTGTAATAGTTTGAGCGGGAAATAATAATCTAGCTCTATTAACATTTTACCATTACAAAACAGATTTTTCAGAAACCTTTCCCAACTTTAAAAGAATTACTGAACCAATACTAGGCATGTTTATATTTATCTTAATATTGGTCATGGTGATTCCAAATTATGGTGATGAAATTCAATAATGTTGACATTTTTGAAACATTTTGTGACATTTTGGAAGAGTCGTCTGCAGATGACTGCCACGTGGAAAGTGTTAAACCGCATTTGCGTTTTCAAAAGTTACCGCGACTTTTTTGGACATACTGTATAAACTTTAGATTCTACGCACGCCTCGCTAAATTAACAATTGTTGCGAATGACACACGAAGATGCTTTATCGCGGGGAAATGTCAGAACAATACGCTTCATTAATATTTTAAAAGAGCTTTCACGTGGAATGCTGCATTATGAGCCTTAAACTACACACAAACGAGCGTGCGACAACATTATACGAATAAGGCGTCGTATGAACTTCAATGACACCGCCTTCGATGTGGTTGACCGAATCACGTATAACATGGTTTCAACATGTAATTAGGCATACCGCAGTGCAGCTGTGTCCGGGGACTCCGACTGCATGACCAAATACCTCTAGGCTGCGGACGTTCACCCTTGAGTTTTAATCATGTTTGACACCTCAAGAGTCTGTTTATGGAGATGAATGAATGTATAACGCCATTAATGTTAAAGATGATATCGTACCAATACCTCATTAAATTAATGGTGAACTTATAGTGGATGGAAGTTAGTGGATGTCACCATGCAACAAGCCATACAACTTTTAATTGCACGCACATGCCTATATAAACTAGGCTCAAGAACTTAAAGCCATCGCAACAAAGTGTGGCATATCGATGCTACACCCAAACTGTATAAGGCAGACTAAGAAGGCTACGGTGATTTCGTGTTTGATACAATAGTACTAAGGCTCAGGACTCAGTTTCTTCTTTTTTGGGGCTGACAAAAAATACTGACAGATCGTGGTTCATGACAAGACAAAATTGGTAAATGTCAATTTGACTAATGTTTCTAGTGTAATAATAGTTTAAAAGCAATGTATATATAAGCAAACCAGTGAGCAAACTTATTCATTTCAAGCAGAAAATAGTAATATTTTCAAATCTTTAATAAAAAAATATGACCGCGACCCTGATTTTGGATATTTTAGGGTCGCTGAGGGCACCAGAACCTCTTCTTTTCTTTTTTCTTCTTTTTTTTTTTGGGGGGGGGGGGGGGGTCTAATGTGACATATCACTATCCCGTCGAATATGGTCTTCTTCGCAAGGATACAAATTAAAATGATCTCACAGGTATATTTCAATACCCTTTACTAAACACATGTCCATAATCAAGAGATTGTCTCAATCACAAAGAAGCATAATACATTGCGATAAAACAGGCGGGAAACAGGTTGCTGAATACCACGTCACACATTCGTCTGGCACAGAATCTTGATTTGACCTATCAGGAAGCTTCCAGACGGGAGTTTTGATAACAGCATAAGGAGTATTGTCATGAGATATATAGGCATTTATTATTAAGGCCAGCATAGTCAGTAAGGAAATCATTCTTATGCAGAATCACTTAGGCACAACCTTTTGCTGTACAGGTCATGGGTCCTTTTCCTTGCTTGTTGTGACGTTCCATTCAGAAACCTGTTCCATTTGAAGGCCTTTAATGACCCAGATCTCTATTCACCTCAATTTTCACCGACAATTAAGATTTTTGGCGTGGCTTGTACAAGCAAATTAGAGTATAAACACCTGGATTCTTTCCTGCCATCGCACTTTCCAACCTGGATCGTTTAACACTTTCCACTCGGCAGTTCCACAATTTCACAATTTATTTTAAAAACGTCAAAATTATTGGATTTCATTACCAAATTTCTAATCACCATGAGAAATGCTAAAATACAAACATGCCTAGTATAGGTTCAGTATTTCATGAAAAATCCGTTCAAAATTTACAAGATACATAATGTTAACAGTATACATGCCATATACAATGCAGCATGCAATATGTGTTCAGCCCAACTGCTAACCAGGAATCGAATATAACACAAGTACTTTTATCGACCGCTATTATCAAATCTCTCATAATAGATAAGTCGCTGACACTGTTTTGAGTATAAACACAAAAGCTGATATGCTCTGTTTTGGTGTCAACACGGAATTTCATAAATCGTAATGCTTTCAAAACATATCTTGTTTAACAAGTAACACTTGGTGTATGAAGTCTGCACGCTAGATGGATACGTCATTAACGATCTCGGGCGGTGAGGGTTGTCAGAATTTCTTCTCAAAAAGTTAAGCTTTTCGTGCAAAGAAACTGACCTGACTAATTTGACTGTGCACCTCTCTTGTTACTTACTTAGAGACTGAATGCAACAGTGTTACCTTCCCCGGACAACTTTACATTACATCAACACGTATCAGTGTGTTTTTTCAGGCGGTAAACAGATTATCGATATATTCCGACTGGGCGGTATTACCCGGTTTCGGCTGTTACGATGTGTTTTTGCTCGCGCATTGATATGAAGAAATGTTACCTATTCGCTCACCATTAGTTATATCACTTATCTTTGGATATTCCACCGAGGTAGCACATTTTACAACAGGTAGATGTAATCGGCTTGGATGCGCGCTCATGATAGATAGTATTAAATACCCGAGAGTGTGATAGGACAAACTATATCATGAGGTCAAATTTTGATTTATTTTTCTCCATTGGGACCCAACTGGCCGCTAAATTAATGGCCATAAAATGGTATAATATTAAACGAAATGTATGATGAAAATATAATTTTAGCGATGGGATATCTGTAGACCACTAGTAACTCATATCCAATATGTTTTGCTTTGTTAACATAGTTAAAAATCTAAAATGGCCGCTAAAATGGGTCCCAAAATGGCTGCACAAATTGTCAAATTCCATAAAATGGGATAATATCCACAACAATGTAAAAATATAGTTTTTACAATGGGATGTATGTATTAGACAACTAGTAACTCATATCTAGTATTTTTGCTTTGTTAAATCCAGGATAGCTCCCAAAATGGGTCCCAAAATGACTGAAAAAATTGTCGTATTCCATAAAATGGGATAATATCAACCAAAATGTATGATGAAAGTATAGTTTTAATAGTATTTGGATGTATGTATTAGACCACTAGTAACTCATATCCAGTATATTTGCATAGTAATAACATTCTTTATATCCAGGATGGCCCTCAAAATGGCCGCTGTAAATATAAAAATAGTCTACATGAGTGTATGATAACCCAAAATAGATATTGTAAAAGTGTTCAATTGCATCACATTCACCAAATAGTATGTTCTAAACTTCTAAGCTATTTGTGTTATATAAAAGATCCAGTTCATTTGGATTTTAAGTATGTTAACAATGCAAAGCGATCCAAAACCAGACCAAGTGATATAGTTTTACCATTGCACAAAAAAATTGCTTTTAAATTATGATATCACGCAATCAATTTACAGCCAAGTGTTGGTTAAAACTATCTCATGGCTAAAATCAAGCCTATCATTATATTTTTTAATTGATTTTGTAAGAGCTTAGGGTAATTGAACTCATTTATAATGGGATATAGGCCTATGATGCGTTGTTAAATCATAGAAACAATGTAAATTTCTAGATAGTTGTGTCTAACCATGCAAGTCCGTAGTTCGTTCTATTTATTCCATACCTATATATAGACCAGCCCTTCTCCTTTATAAGCTCATGGCGGATTTGCTTTAAACCGCAGCGAGAGGCTAGAAAAAAATATCATGACAAAAATAAAGTAAAGCTATTTCATCTTCTTCCGGCGATGGCGTTTTACAGCCTTGCTCACATATCATACTTTCTGCATAAATACATAATAGTATGCATAAAAACCATACTGTCAAATTTCACAGCGATTTAAACAAGAGATAAGGTGACGAAGTAGGTCCTTAATGGCAGCTGTGGCTGGCGGGAAAATATGGAAATAGTAGCATCAATGCTATGAATAATAAGTAACGGCTTAGGTTGAAAGAAGTCAAATAGTGGCATTCCTCGTGAGGACCCAATACAGAGATAGGCACAATTGGTACTAGGAGTTATACTGTATCGTTTAATTATTTCTGATTAAAGAAGCTAAATTGATCGTGAATTGATTTACATACTAATGTTACAACCCCAAGAAAAGTTTTATTTTTCGGGACTCCACCAAGCGTAACATTTCTTTGTCAGTACAATTCTGAAGAAGGTACCATTAAAAGAATAGGGACGAGAAACAATGTTGTTATGCTCTTCTCTGCTAGTGTTTTTGACCTTATTTTTTGCTATCCAAATTAAAATTAAATTAAAATTAAATAAAATATTTCCAAGAAATAGATGATCCGTCAGTTAATATTTGATATTTGTCTCAGATATCAATATAACAAATATCGTTTGACGCGGTTGCAAGAAATTATGAAATGCTTTTTTCATTTCTAGGCCTATAGGTTATTTTGCCCATGACAAGAGTAAAGCTTTAAAGTCAGAAGTTATAAGTCATACAAGAATTAAACCAAGAAAAGAATGTGCTTTTTCAACACCAGGTACAATAAGTTCTATAACCAAGTAAGGTAGTTGACACTTTCTTTATTTTCTGCGGGCGCTCCTGAGTTTTTTGTTTATTGCAAAAGACTAACGAGGCATTAGGAGACTTTATGGCTCTGTGGATAGCTTTCATGGGAAAAGGTGTAGTTTAGGTCCCATATTAATCAAATGTATAAAGTAGAAATAACAAATAATTAAATGGTGATACCAGCTTGTAAATCTGAGTCTAATCTGCGTCTTCCTGCGTCTAATCTGCGTCCTCCTGCGTCTAATTTGCGTCTATCACAAGAATATGAACTGACGTCATGGTCGTTTTTCTACTGGGATGAACTAAGAGAGTGAAATTGCCTCGGTTGTATCGTGAAAGGTCCGAACCACCCTTCAGCAATATTTACACATGGATGTGTCCACTGTTAATGACATTTTACAAGAGGTGTAAGCACTCAGGCTATGATCATTAGCTTCAGTTTCGACGATAACTGACTTAATTACCGAATGATTACTCACTGCCTGTGGCTAGTTCTGTATTTTACATGTTTTGGATTGCCATAATTTCTCGTTCACTCTCCTTCTAAATGTTTACCTCGACGCGAACTGTCAAATTCTAATTTAATTTCTGAATGCACTCCTCATTCCGGATTGATACGGATCTATTTGTGCGTTAAAATATAAGGAGCAAACCTAACCGTGAGTCATAGCTGTGTTTTGCTGTGTATATAGAATCAATATTATTGTAAAATCAACGTTAGGTGTTGATAAAAAACCAAGTGAAGGCTACTTGGATCCATTTTGATACCAATTTTTCAGACATTGAAGGAATCTGCGAATTGGGGTTATACAAAATCAAGTAAAATATAAAAATATGGACTTTTTTGCGTCTACCAAATGTTATTTTACGAACCAGAGAAAACAACTGTTTATCGTATCGTGTTTCTTGTAGTAAACATATGTTGTCATTAAAGACAACCAATACTTCTAGCTGATAACATATGCAGTTTCCTATTGCAATACCAATACAGTTTGCAATTTATTACCACCGTGTTAAATGTTAACAACAAAAAACGAAAATGTTCAACAAATTTGCAAACAAAGTCCAAAAATTGTTTTAAAAAAGTTTTGAAAATTCGCGAAAATGGGTCGGTCGGGCCCGTAGAACAGGGTTTTGTTTTTTCGTCGCCTTATATATAGCTACTTTTAAAAGATATTTCGAATGTTTCACGATATATTTCGCAGGTCCTTAACGCTTTCCACGCGGCAGGCGTCTGCAGACGACATTCCAAAATTACACAAAATGTTTCAAAAATGTCAACATTATTGAATATAATTACCATATTTGGAATCACCATGAGAAATACATTAAAATACAGGGTGTCTAAAAAAAACCCGTGCACGTGTTTACCCAACTTATTGACCATGGACTTCTAGAATTTGGTGTAACAATTGTATACATCTTGATAGACTAAACGCTTAGCTTTCATATGCCGTTTATTTCATCTGATTTGGTTTTGTCAATCTTGAGATATGACCAATTAACTAAACTACCTAAAATCGACTTTGTGCCGCTTTACAGTTTGCAATGAATAGAAAGGGTTACTCCGGAGAGGAGGTGGTGTGGGGTAGGTTGTTACCAACCCCTAAAAAATCCAATCCGAAATGCAGAGTATGCTTATTTGGGTACCATGGTATAGCTAGAGGTTCCTGGCCCTCTATCCATACTTACCAAAACAAGTGCGAACATCCCACGCATGACGTCATAATGACCCCCGATACCAAACATGGCCGACCTCAAAATCCCGCCGTATTCGTTGGACAGTGAAATATAGGCCAAAATATAAATATTCTCTAAAAAAGTTCCAAATACCAGAATTTCACCCGGTTTTTGCTTATAAGTGAGGGAAATGGTGTTTATAACATAGGCCTACACTCTTAGAAGGTCAGGATCAAATATGAAACGAAAAGGATCAATTTTGATCCAGAAGCGGTATCACATATGAGCTTACCCTTTCCGGATCAAAGTGATCCGACAAGCAGGATCAAAAAGTTTGATCCGAAATGGGATCAAATATTTCTGTCAAATGATACTGAAACGGATCAAAATAATGATCCTTAATCGGATGTACCTGTAGCTTATGATCCTACTCCAGGATCAAACTGAATCAAAGAAAAAGTGAAAACATAGGGGGTCATCGGGTGACAGATTGTAAAAACAAGCATGCATGCAATTAAGGGTCTTTCGGTGACACCGGGCCAAAAAAAGGGGGGTATTTTTGATGGAGCCTGGTGTGAAACCTAATATTGATTGAGTGCCCCCACCCCCGGATGCACACTGCAGACTATATATCGAGTGCAGTAAGCTTACTACATCGTGCAGGCTTAGTACATCGCAGTGATCGTGACATTTTGTGAGGAGCATTTTGACCGAAAATCGTACTGATGGCACTGGTCAGGTACAAGAAATTTGTTCACAAGAATAGAGCATGTTCAAACATAAAAAATAAAACTACTTTACCGACAAAATCATGTAACATTTTACAGATTAGACTGGATAACTTACCGCGGTATTTCACCCTTGTTTCAACTGTGGCGACCGAATTCAAAAGATCGTCTGCTTGTCGTCTATCGGTTTGCGAAAGAGTGACGTCAGTCACTCATTGACCAATGAACTGTTTCATCGAATTGATCCGGAAATCAGATCAAAGTTGATCAAGGTGAATTTGATCCGTTTGTTGATATCTGTCTGGAAACGGATCAAAACGATCCGAAAACGGATCAAAACGATCCGAAAATGATCCTTAAAGGATCAAAACAAAGTGAGCCGGAAATCTACTCATGTATTTGATCCTGACCTTCTAAGAGTGTATGCTATAATAATCAGGACCATACAATTCAAATAGTTTTCAAAATGACGATTTAAAAATAATGTAAGGTGGCAACCACCCCCCCCCCCCTACTATCGAGCGCAGGGGATGTAAAAGCGATCACCAGTACTTCCATGACGCCCTAGGTCACTGTTCTTTGCGTTTTAGCGCAATCAGCGACCACCCTCCCTTAGGAGGACAAGTGTTTTAGTGCTTATATCTTAAGCATTCTTCTGTAAAAGTGGCACAAAGTCGGTTTTAGGTAACTTTAGTTAATTGATCATATCTCAGGATTGACAAAACCAAATTAGATGAAATAAACGGCTTATGAAAGCTAAGCGTTTAGACTATCAAAGTGTATACAATTGTTACACTAAATTCTAGAAGTTCATGGTCAATAAGTTGGGTAAACACGTGCACGGTTTTTTTTAGACACCGTGTAAGTACAAACATGCCTAGAATTAGTTCAGTAATCCTAGAGATGGTAAAACTAATAGCCGCGTGGAAAGTGTTAAACTAGTGGTCATATATTTAAGGAGATGTGTCTCAAGTTCGTGTCAATCTCACCAGAGCACGAAGTTATTAATTTCGTACCAGATAAGTACTCTCTTACGATTATCCTAACCTTGACACAGTGCTCAGACAAAAAGCTAAATAAACACCGTTACCATGACAACTTCTCCATAATCTCACTAGATGTATCCTTGATCTTACAAAAGATAATTATAGTTTCCAAGGAAAATTCACTATAGGACGATGTTGTTTTTATTAAAGTCCTGTCAAATTTGCGGCATACACTAATCAAAGGCGTGTTAGTGAATGTTTCTAACTACAACGAGTTCTTCCATCCAATGGCTTCTTAACTTATATAATTATTTTAAATTTGGTCGAAAACTTCGGTTTGTTGGACGTTTAAAAGTGAAGGAGAATGTACCCACCACCTTTAGTTGTATGATGGGCAGGCGAAACCTACAAGACAAATATAATGATTGTCGCGAGATGGAATGGTCACATTTGCGCCCGCGTCATAACGATGGCACTTAATTCAAATACTGACAATGATTTGGTTATATTAATACACACAGATGCAAGGATTCCTCATTAACAATTAGTGAGGGACAATTATCTCCTTCCCCATGTTCGCCATATACATCCCATAGGTGAATATACTTGAATATGATGATTTAATCTTGGTTATTGTATCTATATTGTATACTCCCCTCTATTACTTTTCCTTCGCGAGTAAGAGTACTAACCTCAACTGCATTAAATCTCACTTTCGGGAGCTTGAAGATGAAAGGAAAATAGTTAATCCGACGCTTTGGAACCCGACTGTTTATTTTGACGGAATATACCGTATTCAAAATTAGAAACCAGCTTGATGCAGGGGGTAACTTTCGAGGTGCCGAAAGTCAATTTCGACCGCATCACAGGGTTGCCCATAAACACGCAGAACCCAGCGGTTATCTATAGCCAATATTAATAATATTTCTTACAAAAAATCTAGAGATCATTGTTCAAGTTTCTCATGAAAAAAAAAAAAAATCAATATTTCAATAATCGATTCGTTCATGAGTGACTGCTTTGCGTCCCCTACTAATAAAACTCATCGCCCACACCTAATAGTTAATTCGCTATTGCTCATAATGACAATTACATTTTTTTCAGCGTGTCCCAAAAAAATGGGTCCAAAACTTTCAGAGCTTATAACTTAAGATATGGAAAACATAGATACTTCATGTTTGGGAATATAAAAGTAAATATATCTGACATTATTTGGTGAAATTATAAGACCAACCGAATGTAAGATTTTAGAAATACAAAGCTTTGCATACAACGTAGTCAGAACCTGTTTTTTCCAATTTTGCCCATGAACCGTCCATGCGTTGCATTTGTGCATCGAACTGACGTCATCAAAGTTTTGCCTTTGACTTGATAACAATGATTTACTCAAGGAAATCTTCCTCATAAGGGGGATAAAAAGTTTAAATACCTATGATTTTTGTTAGAAAAATCAATAAATAACCTTCTGAGACACTGGCATCTTAGAAGCAGTTCAAGAACCATTTCTTCTAAATTGGAAACCAGCCGTTAAGTCAGTCATCTCATCAAAGGAATTAGAGGCAGGGCTGGAACTTCAGATTTTTTTCAACCAGCCAATCGGGATCGGGCAGGTAACTCACAAAAATACCTGCCCGACAGAAATTCCACCAGCCTGTGTAACTCTCACACTTGCACCGTTATATTGAAATTGTTTAACCGCCAATCGGTTGCCGGGGTCCTTTTTCCCGACACAACATTTACCCACTATGGGCAGGTGGGTCGGTGCTATTTCAAGGCATGGTATCAGGGTAACAGTTGCTCTGTTTTTGTGTATATTCAACGACAAGGTTACTGCAATGGGTATTTAAAATGCTGAATATTGATCCAAAATACCTATGATTTAACCCTTTTCTACCAAACATAATATATTTCGGAGAATAAACACTATGCACATGATGTAGGGACAACTTGCACACAACGCAAATGCAAGGCATAAGGCGTTTGTTCCTAAATTGGAAAAAACGGGTTCTAAACACGCTCTGTTGAAAGCTTTGTATTTCAGAAAGTTGCCATTTGATTAGTCTCACATTTTAACCAATTAAGGTCAGGTATATGTACCATAATATCCTGAAATATGAAGCAGCTACGTTATCAACTTTTTAAGCTACAAGCTCTGCAAATTTTGGACCCAGTTTTTTGGGACACGCTGTATGTAGGTAAACATTTTGGTATAAGTAGACATTTTGCGTACAGTCTACCGATCCCGGATACCAATCTACCTGCAGTACATTAGATTGAGCGATACAATAGCACTTGGGCTTTTTAAAATAGCTCAAGTGGGATTAAATCCCTACCAGGCGGGATTGCTATAAGCATTGCGTTGCCAAGACAACCACATTTTGAGTTTCTTTGTCTCATGATAAGTATTTTTGATCGTGCATATGTATTATTATATGAAATCGTCCGCGGATGATAATACAATAATATGACCTTTACCAATGACCATGTGCTGTTGCAGGGAAAGAACACTTGTATTATATGGAAGAAGAATATTCAGTGTACACCTAGCACATAAAGTCCCTGCTCAGGTGCTTTGAGGTTGACTAATTCAAAATATATAATCGGTACCAAAAATCTGAGATATACATTAAATGAGCACATTTCTTCTCCGCAGTTTGATACCTCATTCAACAAAATCGAATGGATACTTTTAAAGTTATGTCGATTTCAATGACCGCGGATGCAACAGAAAAGTGGCACTAGGTATAGGAAATCATTGATTTATGTGTGATTTACCATAGACGGTAAAAATCAATGTTTTACCCGTCTATGGATTTACGCACTGAAAAACTCACAGCTTATCAGCTAAGACTTGTATTCTTCACAGCCAGATACACCCTTTGTCCCGCACATTGCGGTTATCACTAAAGACCCATTCATCTGTCACGTTTAGATAGCACACAGTTATCACACACAAATCAATGATTCCTATACCTAGCGCCACTTTTCTGTTGCATCCGCGGTCATTGAAATCGACATCACTTTAAAAGTATCCATTCGATTTTGTTGAATGAGGTATCAAACTGCGGAGAAGAAATTTGCTCATTTAATGTATATATAATGAAAAGCTGAATGCAAACTGCTTATCCACAAAAATAGCCTGTGAAAGTAAATATAATAATTATAAGAGGGCCTGACGTTTCGACAATATATTTAATGTATATCTCAGAGTTTTGGTACCGATTATATATTTTGAATTAGTCAACCTCAAAGCACCTGAGCAGGGACTTTATGTGCTAGGTGTAGATTAAATGCAGGGTGTCCCAGAATGATTTAGACCGCATCTGATACAAATATAAGACAACAGTATATCTCGATCTAATAACTGCAATACACTGGTGTGCATGCCCCCTATAGGCTATACTTATTTGTTATTAATGTCATTAAGATATTTCTTTTTAATCAGGTGCGTCATAACAGCTTTGCCGGGAATCGATGAAAACTTCTATTTTGTTCAATGTCAGCGCAATTCAAATGATCAACTTTACACCACCTTGCGTGGGAGCATGAACTTTTTGAAAGTAGCGAATTTGATCGGCCAGTGATTCCAAACATAGTGGTCATTCGATGAGAGGTTTTTCCACTTCCACAAAAAGGGTCATTCTCTTAGGTTCCCTTATTGGTTTCTAAAATGGTGAATTGAGGCGAGGGGCAGTGGTAATTTAGTGTGAACATTTTGTCGAAGTCATTTTTATTATGGGGAGCATTTAGTGTTAGAGTCATTGTACTAGCATGATTTATTCATTGAAAGATTAATATCAAAAGAATGGTCATTTTGGGTGGGACGATGTTTCAGGTTTTATCCAGTGATTGCATATTGAAACATAAGAGTTAACGTTGCGGATCATTCCTTTCACCAATTTTAAAGGCAGTCTCCATCTGCAACTACTTATGAACGATAATTTTAACGCATCGTTTGTCCTTCGCCCATCTTTATCGTCGTTGTAATGGGAGTCACATAGGAATGTCTTTTTACATTTCATGCCCACTGGGCCTTATCATACGTCAAGTCTACTGACAGACTCGGCCATCTTTAATTTCGTTAATGTATTTACCATATCATATTGGTTGTTGAAGTATATTTTGTATAACTATCTCTTATAATGACTATATGGATTCCATGATAATAACGTTATAACATGAGTATGAAGGGCAAGGAGGTTGCTTAAAGGGGCATTGACAGATCCGGGAGATTTGTCAAACAAAATGACATTAACTATCTATAACTTGACTATAGGTGATTATGTAAATCCGTAATGTAATGATTTATTCAAAAAATCAGTAAAAATGAAAATAAACAAAATGTTCTCAGAATTTCTCAAGGCCAAGGAAACAATACGTATCATTATTACAAACACACATGATATAGAAACATCGCGAGTTGTAGCTTAATCTTTGTTATGTCGTGTTGAAATAAAATATTGCAATATAAGGCATTTGTAGAGGACACAGGAAATATCTTATTAATAAATATTGTAGAGGACACAGGAAATATCTTATTAATAAATATGTCTGTACACTGAGTACCAGAACAGTATGTGTTTCTATTCAGAACAACTTTTAAGTTGAAAGTCATGGTATGATTCTTATGCGGCGACTAATTTTACCATTATTCAAAACAGATTGTTCACAAATCTTTCTCAACTTTTAGAGTCTATCTCAAGAATTACTGAACCAAAACTAGGCATGTTTTTACTTATTTCAATGCATTTATTAGGATGATTCCAAGTTTGGCAATTCAATTCAATAACTTTGACATTTTTGAAACATTTTGTGAATTTTTGGAATGTCGTCTGCAGTCGCCTGCCTCATGGAAAGTATTAACGACGAGTCTTTTCAGATCAGTCCTAAGAATATAAAGACAAACACACCAGTCACTGATAGGATTTTATTTGTCTATATGCATCTCGACCTGGTATACAAGTTGAATGAATGTGAAAATCTCACACGAGACGTCCGTAATTTCCCTGTAAATAATACTATA
Source organism: Ophiura sarsii (assembly GCA_035610835.1). Taxonomy (NCBI): domain Eukaryota; kingdom Metazoa; phylum Echinodermata; class Ophiuroidea; order Amphilepidida; family Ophiuridae; genus Ophiura; species Ophiura sarsii. The sequence continues at coordinate 11,933,057 of CM069455.1, forward strand.
GCTGAAATATCAACCCAACTCATGGATGTCTGACTGCAATTGTTTATGTTCTACAACCTCTTGGTTACGTTATTGAACCTTAACAGGTGTAAAAGCTGAAAACCCGCGAATGGTTTGTACCTTTAAAGGTGTATGTTCCAATCACTTTAGCTTTTTTTGTCACATCAACATATTTGGATATCCGATGAAAACCCATATTTTACTCATTATTTCTATAAAATCTAAGGCGCAATATATGTTCCATTTAGGGCTGATATCCAAACTCTCAGCGGTGTTACACCGGTATTACACCGATGTTATACCGGTATTACACCGATATTTGTATAGAATATCGGTGTAATACCGGTATAACATCGGTGTAATACCGGTGTAACACCGCAGAGAGTTTGGATATCAGCCCTTAGACGTTATAGACTAAAATGCAGTGAATTACCTGCCAACCAAACCAACTAGTTTGTGTACTACTCGATCAGCAAATTTCGTGTCACCTTGTGCTTCTAAAATAAAAACCATGGGAGTTACGCAAATCGAACTTTGGAATTTGACTATTTCAAAGATGACCCTGCATGTAAAATAGAAACATCAAGTTGAAAATCGGGCCAGCAATCGGAACACCTACCGTTATTCATCTAAGTGAATACCAAATGCAACAATTTGTACTCCTGTGTTGTGATGATGTGTTCCACGTTTACCCACACTCGGAGAGTTACCTTTGCTGCCGAATGATGTCGAAGTTTTATAAAACGTCAAGTATTGATCGATACACTTTGCACACATGCCATACGTTTCATACCATTTTCCTATATTCAAACTCGAGTCGTAACCTTGCTGGTGGAAGTCAGAGATTCGTCAAGTATATAATCACTAAAGTTTCCATCCATTTATGCTTAACACTTTTTAAGCGGCTATTAGTTTTACCATTTACAATACAGATTTTTCAGAAACCTTTCCCAATTTTCAAAGTCTATCAAAGTCTAAAGGTTTACTGAACCAGTACTAGGCATGTTTGTACTTATTCTAATGCATTTTCAAGGTGATTTCGAATATGCTAATGAAATTCAATAATGTTAACATTTACGAAATATTTAGTGACATTTTGGAATGTCGTCTGCAGACGATTGCCGAATGGAAAGTGTTAATTAACACCATTATCTTTTACATATTCCCACCTACAGATAGCAACTTCTTGTTAGCCAACGCGCAGGTGGTGGATTATCCCGTGGTCTACAGTAACGATGGCTTCTGCAAGATGACCGGCTACAACAGGGCAGAAGTCATGCAGCGTAGTGCAAAGTGTAGCTTTATGTATGGCGACCTGACGGATAAGGAAACCATACAGAAAGTGGAAGACGCCTTTGAGAAACAAGAACCAGAACAAGTAGAGCTACTAATATACAAGAAAAACAGTAAGTGTCTGTTTTAGGTTCTACCTAGGAGTAAGATATTCAAGAAATCACCAATATTAAATGTACTGAAAAGCTAACATAATTCAATATAATATTCAGTTAAATGGTGATAAGCTTCTTTAATCCGTTCGTGGATATCTTACTCATTAGGTAACACTCTTTATGTTTGGTATAAATGTTAGAAAAAAGAAGTGGAAGAGATACTGCTCCGAACAATCAGAGAAAATGTGATGCAGCAAAGTTGGAGGCCCACTCTGCACGGCGAGTTCATTATGGAATTCCCCTAGGTTGGTTATATATCTATGTTGTTTTTAACTCTGTTCTTACATCAAGTAAACAGGTGTATGGCAGTTCTTCTGTGACGAACTTGCCATGGTGGGGCTTTCATTCTGTGTAAAGGTATTAGCAAATGACACCTCAATGCTTGACACTTTCCACGCGGTTACACGTTTTACCATATACAAAACGGATTTTTTTTTTCTTCTTCAAAAACCTCTCCCAATTTTCAAAGTCAGTCAGAAGGATTACTGAACCAATAATAGGCATGTTTGTATTTACTGATTCCAAATATGGTAATGAAATTCAATAATTTTGACATTTGTGAAACATTTTGTAAAATTTTGGAGTGTCGTCTGCAGATGCCTGACGCTTGGAAAGTGTTTAGAACAAAATTCACAATATTGCATTTTCATGAATGGGAAAAACGACGCCGTAAACAAATGTGCAAGACACCACTGAAAAACAAATATGTAGCTAGTAAAGTTTAGCGTGAACATAGTAAATAGTAAGATATGCTTTCCCCTTTAAACATTTGTCACCGTCAGTAATATTTAAGAATCAATATATCATCAATACAGAACTTATCGTGGATTGTTTATTGGCAAACCACGTGTTTGTATTATTAAACACACCTATTAGAAATCTTTCTCAACTTTCAAGGTCTATCTCAAAGATTACTGAATCAATATCAGGCATGTTTGTACTTATTTTAATGCATTTCTCATGGTGATTCCAAATATGGTAATGAAATTCAAAAACTTGACATTTTTGAAACATTTTGTTACATTTTGGAATGTCGTCTGCAGACACCTGCCGCATGGAAAACGTTAATGACATTATATATCAATCTGGATTTCAAAATTGTGTCGCTTGTCTCCCCTGCCTGTATCGGCCAGTGCTGGTCATTGCTGGTCAGCACCGCGTCCTGTGGTGTCATTCTTATGTCCGTTCTTTTAATACATGTTGATGTATTTTATTGATTAAATTAATAATGACCTACACAAGCACATTAACAGGACATCTTCATCAATTAATTTCCATTTTCCCTTCTCATCAATCAATAGTCGGACTCATAGGGAAACTGCTGAAGACATTGACATTTCTCAAGATTGTGCAATGGAGAGGGATTGCTATTCGTTTTCAGTGCGTGATTGTTGAAAGGCTTTCATCCAGGATGGTAGGGTCCTCTCAGGGCCGTAAGACACTTTTTTCAAAGGGGGGCGTTTTCCCTAAAAAATCATCGAAGATTTGTTTGAGTCAAATATGCGCGCGTAGCGCGCGAAAATTTTCGAATTGGCACCTATATTTTGCACGATCGAGGTACATTTTGGCTCTAAACAAGATTGTAGCAAAGAATATTGCATTTTGGGAAGACAAATGCGCGCGTAGCGCGCGAAATTTTTTCATCTGTGTACAAATTTTCCGGGGGGGCGATCGCCACCATCGCCCCCCCCCCCTTCCTACGGGCCTGCCTCTTAGTTCAAGTGATGAAACATGGAATGTGTACAAGCGACAAAGTGACGATAACGTTCTTGAATTCATTTGAGTAAGATTTCGAGGAAATGTTGATCGTGATGTTACATAACCTGGTATATTTTAAGACTTGCTATGCATGCAGAAGCATTTGCTTTTAGTGCGATGTATCGTGTGGCGCGGATCCACATTGCTACAGATGACGCTCCTATTTTGTGTATAAGGTCATCGGCAATATATTGGTACCCTTACATATTAAAATATACATCCGCTAAAAAGTGCCGCACCTCTAGATAATTGTCTACTCTTTTCAAGGTTATACATATTAACACTGTTTGACATGTTCTTTCATGGAAACCATTATTGAGACGAAGTCACTAAAACATTTTTTTAAATACCGTATCCCTCGTAATTTCCCTGTAAAATCAAGTCATTTCCAGTGAGATTAATGGAAGGATCACGAAAGGTCATGTTTCGAGGTATCATATTATATACAATACTAAAGAATGGCACAACTCTGGTGAGCGTAAATTACGCGCGGTACATAACAGTAGACATATACCGTGTGTGAGTATTCCAAGTGGTGTGTATAAAGCCATAGACACAAGTAGTTGACTTAAGTTTGAGTATATACTTCATTGATGTATCGACAAGCTCGTATGTGACACTTGTATTGCGAAACATGTCTTTCCTGAGCTTACACAAACGACCTTTTAAACTACAACATGGTGACAGAAGCACTGAGCACGTTCACATTATAAATGAAGATGTGTCCAGCAGTGCAATACTTTTTGCCAATTGTATAGATGTAAATTCACGTGTATTACATCTTAATTCATATATTCCTACTGGCAGTTTGTAAATTATCTAGTGTTTTCATCCAGGATTCATAGACGCCTAATTGAGTACAAAATAAATTGAGTTTAAAAGTATTAGTTATTGAGACGGTACTTCATATGACCGGAAGTTTACTCTTTGGGTTTACTACGTATCTTCCAATGTCATAACGACATTAGCGTACCACACGCACAAAACCTTGTCTTATAACATAAAGCTTTTTGATGAACGACAGGTACAATAGGAAAGGGCAGTATTTAAAATTGGTTATAGAATAAGCGAGGACGTACTTTTGTACGGTTAAAGCCAGGGTGATAACAAGGATTGTACCTTTAATTAATTTACAGGGAACTATACTGCCTAGAATGACAATTCATACAAGTCACATACAGTTATAAACCGTGTGAAGCAATTGATGTCCCACCCATTGAAATCCTTACACATAATTTCAAGACATGCTTCAAATTGGATCGGATTTTTTCAACTTGTAAAGGCCCTGTCACACCATAGCGTATGGCCTGAACGTGGCCTGAACGTATGCCGACGTATTCAAAAAATAGCTCGAAAATTGTCAGAGTCCGAGAACGTCCAAGAACGTCCAACTTCCCAACGAATTGCGTCAACATCGGTGATGGAATTGACGTATCCATAGCGTATTAAACGCATACATAGCGTATGACTAACGTATTGATAGCGTATCACTAACTTATAACAAACTTATGACAGCGTATCACAGCGTATGCGATCGGCGAGCGTATGACCAACGTATTCGTAGCGTATGTCTGCCGTGCTCGACGTATCCTCAGCGTATCCTCGGCGTACAACGAACACGTGACTTATGCCGTTGCAGAAATTGAGTTTCGTACACGGCGGGACAAGTGTTGCCAGTTCAAGTAAACGCAGCCTAGATGATGACCATTAAAATATCTAGAATGGTAAATCTATATGTCCAACCTATAACTTAAGACGATTAACGTACCTCTAACGTATGTAAGCGTATGTCTAACGTATGTCAGCGTTTGTAAACGTGTGTCTAACGTACCACGAACCTATCGGGAACTTATGCAGAACGTAAGGTAAGCACACGTTGAGTACGTCGAGAAATTTTGAACATGCTCAATAATTTTTCGCGGGCTCGACGTGTTCCAACTTTTCACAACGTATCACAGCGCGCTCTTAACGTATACGACGTATCCCAAACTTACCCCTAACTTGTATCAGCGTACACCAACGTACGCCAACGTATTTTTTGATATTTCGCATACGTTGTTATACGTTCAGGCGATACGCCATGGTGTGACAGGGCTACCGTACAGCTAGCACGCATTCGGCGTTTTGGGAACTTATGGAGGGTTTGAGTATATAAATGGATCCCTTGAGTATCTCATCCTCACTTCTTCATGGTCTGTCTTGGCCTTCTTGCTTTTTCCTCCTCCTCGGCCTCGGCCCCTGGTTGCTTGCTTGTTCTTGGGAGGCATGTTAACTGCTTGATGACATCGGCGGGAATGATGTAATGTGAGATCGGCGCGGTATTTATACGTGCTACAGCGGCATAATAAGCCACGTGTTCGTTGTACGTCGAGGATACGCTGACGATACGTCGAACACGGCAGACATACGCTACGAATACGTTAAGTATACGTTAAGCATACGTTAGTCATACGCTCGCGTACGCTGTGATACGCTGTCATAAGTATGTTATAAGTTTGTGATACGCTATCAATACGGTAGTCATACGCTATGTATACGTTCAATACGCTATGGATACGCTATGGATACGTGACAGGGCCTTACACGATCGCCCGGCATAAGTTGAATACGTGAGAATACATCGAAACTCGTTGGAAATACGTCAGGCATACGTTAGACATACGGCACATATACGTTATCAACTCGTTATCACTACGTTGGCTGTACGTTTCCCCCAGCCTACGTTCATCAACGTATACCAACTTACGAGTAACGTACGAGTAACGTACCACTAACGTATTTCAGCGTATGTCAACGTATATTTAACGTACCACAAACTTACCGGGAATTAATGCAGAACGTATTAAGCACACGTTGAGTACGTCGAGAAATTTTGAGCATGCTCAATATTTTTTCGTGGTCCAAATTGTCACAGCGTATCACAGCGTGCTCTTAACGTAAACGACGTATCCCCAACGTACCCCTAACTTATATCAGCGTACGCCAACGTACACCAACGTATTTTTCGATATTTCGCATACGTTGGCATACGTTGAGGCGATACGTTATGGTGTGACAGGGCCTTAAGGTTTGATATGAAAGTTTTTTATAATATCATAACCAGGTCAAAGGTCAAGAAGGGGTCACTAGGGGTCATTGAACTTTACAGAGGTAAAATTGAAGACATGCTCCGATTTTGACCGGACTTTTCATTTCATTTTTTTCATTTTGTGCGCATTGATGATAATCCAAGAAAAAAGTCAATAATCATAACCAGGTCAAAGGTCAAGAAGGGGTCACTAGGGGTCAAAATGTGTCAACTTCCGGAACTACAGGTATATTTATTTTCTGCTGATTTACAAAAATACACATAAAAACACGAATACTATGTCGATGTTGATGCTTTAAACGCCACTAGCGTGATTTAGCATTCAGGCAGCCTATTATACATTGTTTGTTAACACATTCCCTTCTCTACTCCAGTAATGACCAATATTGCTTCAGGCGGGATGGGACATCAATTACTGCTAACGGTATAAAAGTTTGGTGTACGCAATAGACAACTGGGGCTGATAAACGTGAGGTACATAAAAAAAATAAAACAGATAGACATATACCGTTCGTCGTATGTGTATAATCCAAGTGACGTGCGACAAGTGTTTTGAGTAATCATCTTCATTGATTTCTTAACAAGCCCGAATCTCCGAATCTGGCACTTGCATTGCAAAACATATATTTTCTGAGCCTTTAAACAAATTACCCTTTAAACAAGAACGCGGTGGTAAAAGCACCGAGCACGTTTACCTCATGAAGATTTATCTAATGGTGCTATACTGTTTGCCAGTTGTATATAGAACCACCTGTATTGCACCTTATTCACATATTCATATTGGCCGTGTGTATACTAATTATGTTTCTATTTAAGGCAACGTTAAGTTATCCAGGGTTCATAAACGGCTAATTGAGTTTAAAAGTGTTTGTTATTGAGACGGTACTTCAGATGACCGCAATTTACCCTTTGAGGCCTACTACTTCTCTTAAATATGTAATGTTGCAACGTCATTAGAGTAACCCAAAAAAGAAACCGCCTAACTTATAAATTTAACCTTTTTGATGAACGGAAGGCTCATTAAGAGATGAAAGTATTTAAAATTAATATAAAATAGGTGAGGAAGTACTTTTAGGTGATGAAGTACTTTTGTTTGGGTAAAGCTAGGGAGTAACACAAAAGTACAGTTATGCATTTACAGGGAAATTCTATTGAACAGAATGGCAATTCATACGGGGTCTACCTGCTAGTCATAAGGGTCGCTAGTCATAACGTGTATTATACCACGAGTGCGCTAGTCATAAAAGTATCTAAGGGTTAGGGTTAGGTTTAGGGTAGAATAAGGGTAGGTTTTGGGTTAGGGTAAAGGTTTAGAATAGGGTATGGTTAGGATTAAGGTTATGGTAGGATTAGGGTAAGGGTTCGGGTTAGGGTTTATGACTAGCGACCCTTATGACTAGAGACCCTTATGACTAGCGACCCATATGACTAGCGAGTTTGACCTATTCATACAAGTCAAATACAGTTATAAAACTCTGGTGTACGAAATGCACAACTGTGGATGTCTTACGCACAGTGCATGGCAGATAGACCCCTACTGTCAGTATGTAATCCACAGTGCATGGCAGATATATCGCTACTGTCCGTATGTAATCCAGGTTTCGTGAGGCAGCCCTATGTCTTACGCACAGTGCATGGCAGATATATCGCTACTGTCCGTATGTAAACCAGGTGTCGTGAGGCAGCCCTATGTCTTACGCACAGTTCGTGGCAGATATATCGCTACTGTCCGTATGTAATCCAGGTGTCGTGAGGCAGCCCTATGTCTTACGCACAGTGCGTGGCAGATATATCGCTACTGTCCGTATGTAAACCAGGTGTCGTGAGGCAGCCCTATGTCTTACGCACAGTGCATGGCAGATATATCGCTACTGTCCGTATGTAATCCAGGTGTCGTGAGGCAGCCGGCCCTAGAGACAACTATTAGGAATAGCTTTGAGTGTTGAAATCGGGACAAACTCGAATGTGGCACTTGTATTGCGAAACATATCTTTTCTGAGCTTATAAAAAGTTACCCTTTTAACCAGAACATAGTGGCAAAAACACCGAAAACATTTAAATCATGAGAATTTATCCAGTGGTGCTATAATATTTTTCCACCGGTATATAGAATCCCGGGAATTATTCATATATTCCTATTAATCGTGCGTATAATAAAGTGTTTCTATTTAAGGCAACGTTAAGTTTAATATCCAGGGTCAATTGAGTTTAAAAGTGTTGGTTATTGAGACGGTACTTTATATGACCGCATCATGTTTTCTCTTGGAGGCCTACTACTTATCTTTCATATGTAATGTTGCAACGTCATTAGTGTAACACACACACAGAATCCCCCTATCTTATAAACTAAGCCGTTTTTATCATTTGATGAACGGCTGACTCAATTTAGTGCTCAGCAGACTCCATAACGCTCCAACGCCTAGCGCAAGCGTTGACAACCGTTGACCAATCAGGCTGTGTCATTTTGTTGTGGTGGAGCTACTACGCATGTGTGAGAGCGCAAAGAGTTCGAGCGTTGTGGAGTCGACTGAGCCCTTAAGAGAGGGCAGTATTTAAAATGGGTTATATAATATGAGGGCATTCTTTTGTTTGGGTAATACCAGGGTGATGACATAAATGTCCAGTTAGTTATATGTGCAGGGTTTGCCATACCTCCAAGGGTTTTTTGACCACAAATTACTCTTAGGGTTTCCATATGCTTTTCTGAAGCAATGTTGAAAAATCATAACAATTACAGTCAGAGAGAAATCGGAGTGACTGTTACAGTGACCTGGCCCTACATGGGTTTTGATAATATAGATTGTAGACCTTGTGGAAAGTTTGCTGGCTATATTTTGATATCACGTTTGCTACTTACGACTGTAAACAAACTTGTTATGTGAGATTGTTGACCTTCAAAGTGAAAATACAGTAAACAATATGTTAACATTTCCATCGTGTGTATAACACTTTACGAGAAACTAAAAAGAAAATGATAAAAGGAGAAAATGTGAAAGGTAAGAGCTAAATCGTGCAATGGAGGGTTTTAGGAAATACCATGCAAGCTTGAAAAAGACGTAAGATCAACGTAAACGACCTCGGTATATCTGCCTGAAGCCATGACCAATTCCAACGTTTCAATGCAATAGAAAGTATTACTTAATACATGTTGAAGGGCCAAACGGAGATACGATGTTTTGACAGAACAGCTGCGATATATGAATCTTGATAGACAGCCTCTCCTTACTAGTAGATATTTCGAATATGGCATGGACTTGAGTGGCTCCAAGTATAGTATTTCTCGTGTATGTGCAACATTAGAAATTAAGTGTCTGGTAGGTACACCCATGAAAGTGATTGGATTTCGTGGAATTAACATACAAAAGAGACATACCGCGTCATATATCGTGTCAGAAATACGTATACTGTGATTGAATATGATTACATATCGGATAACGATGTAAGGGGATTGCCCTTAATTTTCACCGAGTCCTAGGTACGTGAATTTTAATGAGACTCCTATGCAACATAATTTACGAAAACGTTTTAAAACATACATACAAGTTTTTTTAGTTTGGTTGGTAAACAAATTGTGGGGAATAACTTAATAGTTCTGATATATGAAAAAAAGGCTCATCTGTATCTACCACTTATCGTGCGTGTACCGTTAATCTAAAGGAAAATGCTGTTTTCGAACTATGGTTCTCAGGTTATATACCTAGGAATGGCATTTTTATGAGCTATGAATAAATATATGTATAAGATAGATAGTAAATGTAGAATATAAAAAGAAGAGCTATAGATGAGGTGACCGTTGTTTACATCCAATGTTTATCAACAAACGCAACGGTCGAAGGGACTGGACTGTTGATACACGCTTGAGGGAACAGCATATGAACACAACACTGTCCGCTATGCTGTATCGTAATTTATAATGCTTTGGCGCGAGTTTTAAAAGCACGGGTCCTAAACAAAACAGGATGCGGGCGCAAACTGCCGGGCAAAGAACAATTACAACTAGCCACGTTTTGCCCGGTGTGACGTCACCTGTCACCCCATCTATATTTGTTGAAATAAGCAGTACCGTGAATGGCACGGAGAAATGTTATTTAATAGAGAAATTCGGTGAAAACTTGGTGAATAACATACAAGGCTAGCTAGCAAAATAAAAACATTGAACATAACATAATTGTCATCGTGTATGAATGAATATTGATGCAACATAACTCATTAAAAAGTAAAAATGCATATAAGATAATTTAGTTGATCCGTGAAAAAACTCTAAAAATCTACCACTCATTCGTAAACAGTGAATATAAAATAGCTGTGTTGCGTACGATCGCTCCCAGGTTATTTCCTAGCTATGACATTTGTATGAGCTATAAATGAATAAATATTAACAGATAAATACTAAATGCTCCATATCAAATAGAGACATATATGTGTTGAAATTCCATAGGAGTACCGTAAATGACATGGGGAAATTTATCATCCAGATAAGTTCGGTGATAACTTGGTAAATAACATAAAAGGCTGATAAGATACCCTAAGAAGACATTGAATATCTTCAACAGCGACGAGAAAAACGTGAAGCGAATCGATATATATGTCTGTGAAGCCTTGACGATTTTAAAGTTAATTTCTCATGGTCCATCAAGTGGAAAAGGTGTACTTTAGGTCCCAGATTCTGGACTGTACTAGTATCGTCCGATACTGGAACACCCAGTATTGCTCGATACTGGTACAAAGTGAGTGTTCCAATATCTGCCGATACTGGCACATATAAAATGTTCCAGTATCGCTCGATACTGGAACACAATTTGGTGTTCCAGTATCGGCCGAAAATGGAACAGTAAAATTGTACCAGTATCGACCGATACTTGCAACATTTATGTTCCATTATTGAACGATACTGGTATACCAGTATTTGGGACCTAAAGTACACTTTTTTTCGAATTGACAATCTTCTATGCATCCATCTTTTGCATTTCGTAAACATAGATTTGAGATTCATGGCAGACAGACTATACTAGGCTAATAAATATTCAGAATTATGCCATCGACTTGATTCGGTTTTCGGTATACCATTTCTTCTAGTATATGCAACATTAGAAATTAAGTGTCTGCTGTGTACACTCATGAATAGCGATTGGATTTCATGAATTAATTAATGTAACGCACATAAAACCTTGTCCGATATATCCTTGCTTTGATTAAGTATGTCGTGAAAATCGTGGGCAATATCCTCAAAAAATGGTTCTCCAGTGTGAAACAAGCCTGACTCCTAGGTACAATTAAAAATAGTGGATTTCGTGGAATTATTACCCAACGTTTTACGTACTGTTGATCCATGTAATGATATACAGTATGATTGTGACAATATCATCAATTATGAATAATGAAATAAATCATCTCGTTATATTCTCTTTTTAATCGCTTTTTAACACTATTTTTTCGTTTCTAGATCTTGAATAACAAAACAAGTTCAATCCAGGAAAACAACTGCTCTATATCAATTTAAGTTAAATCAAGGGGGTATTTTACCTGTACGGCCATGACGACCGCCCCTTCATAGTTGTATAATGATACTATTCACTGGTCACGCCCTCAATATTATACTTTAGTTTTTGATCAATATTTCAGCACACTACACCACACAAAACATTACAAATACATACCAGCTTGTCACTGTACAGCCGGTATGCAAGTTATGGTACGTGAACTATGCCAAGAAGTCGGGGTTGATAACACGATCCTGAATCTTCCCTACGGAGTTATATGCCTTTACTGAACAGGTGATCTTAATACACTGCATTTGACCTATTTTAATGAAACCGAAGACAAGTCTTAGTTAATTTTTCTGTTTTCCGGGGGTGGGGGTAATGGCTAATTTAACATACAATATTTCAACCGTTAAATTGCGTTAAAAGGAGTAAGTCAGGTGCTAAACCTACCCAGAATGTCCAAATATACGAGGGGCATTCAATAAATACCTGCAACCATAACTGGACCGTGACATATTGTGTCAATAAATTAAACTTATGATACTTAAACTGTAAGTCTTACCCCTTTCTCACAGAAAATTGACAAGAACAGCATTATAAATCAAGCGCCAATATTAACACTGTTAACGCATGTATCTTAATGCATACCATAAACTTGTCTTTCAAATTTCCCGCCATTGTAACATTTAATTCCCTAACCAGTGCCCTGAGATCACGGTATTCACAGTGCTAAAATGTAATGATCAAAATGACCTACGTGTTCGAAATTTTCTGTGAGAAAAGAGTAAGACTTACAGTTTAAGTATCATAAGTTTATTTTACTGACACGTGTCACGGTTCAGAGATTTTCAATGGTTGCAGGTATTTATTGAATGCCCCTCGTACCTTTTAATCTCATTTTATGAGACATGTTCCGTTATTTTACACGATAATCTGTTCTTATTCAGTTGAAAAAAATAACATACATTTCATCAGAAATTTATAATCTGTGCACATTTGTTGCAATATTACTTCAAAGCAATACAATCAAAATATAACACTGAGAAGTACAATGTGTGTAGATATATTACGACTGAGTAATTAATGGCTTATCGTCTATAGCGATCGGTTTTCTTTTTGTACGTCAACGATAAGCGAGCGTATACATAAGTGTTAGATTTGTTTTCAAATAGGCAATTACAAAATGATCAAATATAATCCAAATTTAATTTGGTAACAACACTATTTATTAGTGCAATTACCTAATTTGAATTACCCGATTCAATAACTAAGAAACGCACCAAATGATTCTGATAAGAAAATTATATATATAGCCGAAAACAGATTTTATAATAGTTTGACATGCGCATATTATGTTTTTTAAATTTCATTATTATTATTATTATTATTATTATTACTATTTTATTTTTGTTATTATTAGTGTTTTTATTATTATTATTTTTATTTATTTATTTTTGGAGGGGGGGGGGGGGGGGCGGGTGGAGTGACATGTGATTTCAAAACAGACATTGCAATATAGCCCACACATTTTCTATAATTTATTGTAGCCGTATTAACCAGATGTGAACCCACGTTGTCACAATATGACGTTAAATCATATAAAAGGTTAACAAGCACTTCGGTCTACCGGTATCTTTCAAAAAAAGATGAAAACATACAATTTAGATATTATTCATGACACATCTCGGTCAATTCCTTTGAAATCTGACTATAATTAAGTCTACACGAGAAAATTAAATGTCTTAATTTGAAACAAGTAGACAGGTGAAGTATTGGTCAAAGTAAAATGGCAGGCGTTATCACACCACCAATATATGACCCACAAATCATTTAAAAACAGCTATTAATATTTTAAATGGTAGTTACCAGTAGTATTAGATCTAGTCACGCGATAATTATATGTGTTAATTTGAATTAAATTGTGCAGATGGGGTTCATGTCAACGGACAATAGCAGGTTCTGTTATACCTAATAACCTTATCATCTAGAATCAGCTAGTAACATAATAAATACTAGTTAGCAGTAGCATTAGAACATAGCACCGACACAAAACAGTAGTAGTAAGTCCCCACGGGGTCATTAAATGATTTATACAGCTAAGCACACTCCATTGAGCAGGTGGGGTACAAAGAAGAGTTCATGAGCAACACCAGCATGCTTTACTTTCATCTCATGAACAGAACCTCTAGTGTTTACTGGCTCACATTGACATTACGTTGCAATGAAAGGACGACAAATTATTAAACAGAAGTCTTTAACTAAATCCTGCTATAAGAAGTTCAATTGGTTTTATTTATTTTTTCTTAAAAACACATTTATTTGAATGTTCAATGTACGTTTTAGTTAGAATTCAACTCTTGTTCATACATGTGACCAAGTCTATCTGTACCATTAAAAAGTCAGTCGATCTTCAGCTGATAATTACTTAAGGGAGCACATCAAAACTCGACCGCGCGGCAACCGGCGGTTCCGCCCGGTTGGACCGCATATCATTGTTTAGAACAATAGAAACCGGCTGCAACCTCACGAAACTGCACGGAACCGGCGGTTGCCGGGCGGTCGAGTTTTGATGTGCTCCCTAAGCAGCACATGTTGAATACTGTATATACTGTGGAAAAGTCTTTGAGGACATCACTAATGATCTAAGCATGCTGGGTTGCACAATAAATCTGCTTTGTTGGATATGTATACACTCTTAGAAGGTCAGGATCAAATACATGAGTAGATTTCCGGCTCACTTTGTTTTGATCCTTTAGGCTGGGTTCACATAGAAGTATACGGTATACGATATACGGTATACGGTATACGGTATACGGTATTCGGTATACGCTATACGGGCACGGCGAGTCACATAGGATAGCACGCGAGCCCTACTCGGTCTATTAAATTGCAATAAAATGAGTACAAAGGAGTCCTATTTTTCTAACTTACCCTATTCTACGCAATACATTGTTTATAAATCGTGATTGGGGAAATTCAGAACGCCTGTACACACGAATTGCAGCTGCTTCCTCCAAACGGGCCGGTATACGGTGCACGAAAATCGAACACGCACGATTCCCGGTATACTATACTATACTACACTATACGCAGGTATACGGCCTTTTCGAATAGTGCCCTCTTATGTGACCTGGTAGTATGAAATTACATTGTTTCGATTCAAGCTATACGCGTGCCCTGCAAAACGTGCACCGTATACCCGAATAGTATACTCCTATGTGAACCCAGCCTTAAGGATCATTTTCGGATCGTTTTGATCCGTTTTCGGATCGTTTTGATCCGTTTCCAGATAGATATCAACAAACGGATCAAATTCACCTTGATCAACTTTGATCTGATTTCCGGATCAATTCGATGAAACAGTTCATTGGTCAATGAGTGACTGACGTCACTCTTTCGCAAACCGATAGACGACAAGCAGACGATCTTTTGAATTCGGTCGCCACAGTTGAAACAAGGGTGAAATACCGCGGTAAGTTATCCAGTCTAATCTGTAAAATGTTACATGATTTTGTCGGTAAAGTAGTTTTATTATTTATGTTTGAACATGCTCTATTCTTGTGAACAAATTTCTTGTACCTGACCAGTGCCATCAGTACGATTTTCGGTCAAAATGCTCCTCACAAAATGTCACGATCACTGCGATGTACTAGGCCTACACGATGTAGTAAGCTTACTGCACTCGATATATAGTCTGCAGTGTGCACCCGGGGGTGGGGGCACTCAATCAATATTAGGTTTCACACCAGGCTCCATCAAAAATACCCCCCTTTTTTGGCCCGGTGTCACCGAAAGACCCTTGCATGCATGCTTGTTTTTACAATCTGTCACCCGATGACCCCCTATGTTTTCACTTTTTCTTTGATTCAGTTTGATCCTGGAGTAGGATCATAAGCTACAGGTACATCCGATTAAGGATCATTATTTTGATCCGTTTCAGTATCATTTGACAGAAATATTTGATCCCATTTCGGATAAAACTTTTTGATCCTGCTTGTCGGATCACTTTGATCCGGAAAGGGTAAGCTCATATGTGATACCGCTTCTGGATCAAAATTGATCCTTTTCGTCTCATATTTGATCCTGACCTTCTAAGAGTGTATAGATCAAGGGCAGAGTACCACAGGGCGAGCACTGACGGACTTTGACCATGGTCACTGTGCGATCTGGGTTATTTGGCATTTGATTGATCGATTTCGTCGTCAAGTCGTACGGCGTAATTGAGTCTCATTTTAACATTTTCACGCAATGTTTTAACGCACATACGGGCACCCGATGCGAATCTTTGTGATGGCGCACATTTGTTGCGTTATTGGATATTTGCTATCGCGGCGCATCCCCACCCAAACGCAAACTGCATGACCCAACGCAGCGCAGTGTCATGCACAAGGGTTGCGTTGCATTTATAATTGAGTGTGGAGTGTCACAATTACACATCGCGCCAGGGTGGTGGGGGCATGGTAGTGCAACTTCCAGATCTTCGTATTCTTTGCAAATTATATTTCCATCATACAATGGTCTACTAGTCACTAGACATTAGTTACTGGCGCCACAAGCATGATGTATCATGCCAAATAGAGACAATAATAATAGGAATACATTAATTCAAAAGGAAATCACCTTGATAATAACACTACAGAATCAAACAAAGTAATACATTAATTAAATATGTTGATTTGCATTAATTGCTAGGTACGTGGGGTTATGTCAAGGGCCATGGAGAGGTTCCACGTCACCATATTTGACTTATATATAACTATTATTGAACAATATCCAGTTTCCGTAAATTAAAGATTATATTTTCAATCGATAGTACAAAGTATATAACGAGTAACTTATAATGTTTGTATTTAACAGGTACTAGCATATTTTTTGAGGTATAGATCAAATCCAAAGTCAAAGATATGTTATCAACATAAGTAATACAATATTGGACTGTTGGCATTTTAACTAGATTTCGTGAATCAATGACGGGCTGGAGATGGACAACGTATATGATTTCGGGTTATATTTCAAGAACTCAACATTGGCTGGCTGTTACAAGTTTGACATGATTGTCATTTCTGTAACAACTCCAGACAATTACCTACTAATATTGATTAGTTGATTCAATCAAACTGCCGGTTTTACTTGAAACTTGTTTTCCAAACAGTGTACTGAAATAGATCTTAAATCAAATATACTTCATGGTTCCCGGGACGATTTGTGGATGACGTCTGCACCGTGCATTTTACATAATGAATGTTTCTTTTAGGTGTTATTTGAATTGGTAATTTGGTTTAACAAGTGGCGATGTGGCGAACAGCTGTGCAAGATTGGGAATGAAAAAAGACTCAAATTCCAGGGATAAGCAATGATTATAGAGTCCGTTGAATGTCCGTGTTCTATTTTTGCGGCTGATAAAACGTACTTCGAGTATGTTAACTTAACTGAATAGGTTTTTATACTCTTAAAAATTGTTTAAAGATTGCACACCGGTATATGTAAAATGTGGGTTTCACAACGCAATTTTTTGCGCTTCTAAATCACTCACTCACTCACTCACTCAACATGCACTTTTTAAAATTCGCGGCGATCGAAGTCCCGGTGTCGATGACGTCATGGGTATCGGTGCTCAAATTTGCGCATGTGCATTGTATAACAAGGACTGCTACAAATTATCATTCTACCCATACACCATACCTGAATGGAACTTACTACCAGCCCTACAATGGTTTAAGTCCTATCTCTCTGATAGACAGAGCCGTGTGTTCATTGGCAACAGCTACTCTGATCCTGTTGATCTAAAATATGGTCAACCGCAAGGATCCATTCTAGGTCCCTTAAAGTTTTTAATCTACACGCTCCCTCTCGGTAACATCATTCGTCGCCATGGCTTAGACTTCCACCTTTATGCAGACGACACGCAGTTATACTGTTCCTTTTACCCAAAAATACCTGGTGCTAGGCAACACGCTATCAAGAGGCTGCAACTGTGTATTTGTGAAATCCAAAATTGGATGACCATTAACATGTTGAAATTAAATGAGAGCAAAACAGAGTTTATTGTGTTTGGATCACCCATTTTCTCCAGAGCTTGCCACCTGTGTCACTGGCAATTGGTGATGCACATATTGAACCAACGCTGTCTGTTTGGAACCTGGGTGTAAAATTTGATGCACATATGACCATGACCAAACAAATATCTAGCCTCTGTCAATCTACACATTACCAGTTAAGAAACATCCGTAGAATAAAGCGATACCTCGATAAAGACACTCTTCATCATGTCGTTAGAGCTTTAGTTATCTCTCGTCTTGACTATGGTAATCTTCTCCTATTTGGTGCTACGGAACATGAATTGAACAGAGTTCAAAAATTGCAGAACAATGCCGCTCGGTTGATATGTTCAACATATGTTTCCCACGCTTAAAGAACCCCACTGGCTGCCCATACAGGAAAGGATTCAATTCAAACTCTGTCTTTTTGTCTTCAAAAGCATGAACAATTTACTGTCACCATATGTTCCAAAAAGAGCTCTTCGTTCTGCAAATGACATTTAAAGGAGATTTCTCCTAGTCCTGCATAGCCTTGCATAACATTTTTGGAAAAGAAAACACTAACTGAATCTCTGGGGACCTGCCGGGAATCGATCCGGGGTCCTTCCGAACATCGGTCCGTTGTCCCACCCACTAAGCTACGACCCTCAGCTACTCGTTAGCGCAGTTACCTAGCTCACTATATAAACCCTGTTGATTACGTCATTGAAACCGTCCGCACATGCGCTTGGAGATATCAAAGCATATAACACTTTCAGCTTATATAAAGGTGATTTCCCCCTATCTTGCATATCATTTCATAACATTTTGAGGTATTCTGTCTTCACTGAATCATGCTTTAATTGGCCTTTTGTTTAATTATGAAGTGTTATTTGGAAGGTGATGTTCCCTTTTCCTGTATGTAATTGATATTCTGTCGACCCTAGACACTGCTTGAATTACTTCTTTTGTTTGATTATGTAGTGTTATTGAAAGGTGATTTTCCCTACTCCTGCATATTCTGGCATAACTTTTTTTAAATTCCACTTTCCGTATATATTTACATATTAAAGGGTGATACAAAGCCTCTTTAAATATTGAGATTAACGTAATTGTACTAGACCCTACCTGTGTCATATTGTATAATATAAATGCGTGAAGATTTTTTTGCTTTTTGCTTTTTGCTTTAAAATACTTTCAGCTATTGTAAAGGTGATTTTCCCACATCCTGCATATCATTTCATACAATTTTGAAGTTTTCTGTCTTCCCTGGACCATGTTTTTAAAAATTGGTTCTTTGTTTAATTATATTGTGTTATTTTCAACGTGATTTTCCCGATTCCTGCATATCATTGGTATTCTGTATTCCCTGGACCCTGCTTAAATTGGGTCTTTATGTGATTATGTAGAAATACGAGGGTCATTCAATAAGTTCTACCTCCTACATCATAACTTTGCTATTATACAAGCCAGTCGTATGAAATATTCCACAATTGAAGCTTTGAATCTCAGCTACAAAGTCATGGTAAATTAGTCTGAATACTTATTGTACTTTTCTGGATATGCAGTAAAAACAAACTTCTATTTAGTGAGACGGAAACGGGTAAAAACCAGCCAAATGTCTCCTGTGCTATTCATTTGGCCAATTCTAAGAGACAAAATGTACCTATATCGGTCAATTACAATCGGTCTAAGTTACAAATATTTCTTGAATAGACATTAAAAACAATACAAGTGACTGTTTTTTGGGCGGAAAATGCCCTCTTATAAGCCAGAACCAGACCAGGACAGCCATCAATTGTAACCCTACCCTCGAGAACCGCTGCAAAGGTAATATTTGCTTTTCATAGGAACTAAGAGATCTTCATTATACAGGGCTAAATGGATATATTTCAAGTCTCTCGAAGATATATTTTTCTATCACTGACTACCTGATAAACTATTCTAAATGTTGCACATAAGGAAAACTGATAAAGTTACTATCATGTTAAGATTTAACATTCGAGGCATCACTGTGGCTTGACTTGTAACAACGAACATTTGACTAAATATTAGTATTCCAGTATGCTAAAGACCTAGCAATACATTCGGAGAGAAACGAAAAATTCATGTATTTATCTTTGGGGTAATTTTCCGTGTCCGTTGTCCAAAATCACTCTCTGGCTTTGATTATATCATGACAAAAGTGAAATAGGTATCAATTAGCATTTACTATAAATGTGTAGCTATGATTCAGAGCTATAATCATAACAAATGTCATGAGGCTGACATTCATATTAGCGATGTTATGAGTGAGGAGGTAGAACTTATTGAATGACCCTCGTATTATCAAGGTGATTTCCTTATTCCTGCATAACCTCACATAACATTTTTATATAGTCTTTCTTCCCTGGATCATGCTTAAATTGTTTCTCTGTTTGACTCTGTAATGTTATTATCAAGGGGATTTTCCCTATTCCGCTGCATAACCTTGCATAACATTTTAATATACGGTTGTCTTTCTTCCATTGACCATGCTTAATTGGCTCTCTGTTTGATTCTGTAGAGTTATTATCAATGTGATTTCCCCTATTCCGGCATATCCTTACATAACATTATTATGCAGTCTGTCTTGCCTGGACCCTGCTTGAAATGGCTCTCCGTTTGATTCAGTGTGTCTATAGTGGATCCTGCTTAAATTGTTTCTCTGTTTCATTCTGTAGGGTTATTATCAACGTGATTTTCCCTATTCCTGCATCCTTGCATAACATTTAGATATAGTGTATCTTCCGTGGATCCTGCTTTAATTGGCTCTCTGTTTGATTCTGTAGTGTTATTATCAAGGTGATTTTCCCTATTCCTGCATATCCTCGCTTAACATTTAGATATAGTGTATTTTCCTTGGACCCTGCTTAAAATGGCTCTCCGTTTGATTCTGTAGTGTTATTATCGAAGTGATTTTCCCTATTTCTGCATATCCTCGCTTAACATTTAGATATAGTGTATCTTCCGTGGATCCTGCTTTAATTAGCTCTCTGTTTCATTCTGTAGTGTTATTATCAATGTGATTTTCCCTATTCCTGCATATCCTCGCATAACATTAAGATATAGTGTATATTTCGTGGATCTTGCTTAAATTGGCTCTCTGTTTGATTCCGTAGTATTATTATCAATGTGCTTTTCCCTATTTCTGCATATCCTCACATAACATTTAGTATAATCTTTATTTCCTGGATCCTGCTTAAATTGGCTCCCTGTTAGATTCAGTAGTGTTATTATCAATATGATTTCCCCTATTCCTGCATATTCTCGCATAACATTTTTGATATAGTCTTTCTTCCCTGGATCATGCTTAAATTGTTTCTTTATTTGATTCTGTAGTGTTATCATCATGTGATTTCCCCTATTCCTGCATATCCTCGCATAACATTTGTATATACTGTAGATTATTTTCACTGGATCCTGCTTAAATTGGCTCTCTGTTTAATTCTGTAGTGTTATTATCAAGTGATTTCCCCTATTACTGTATATCCTCGCATAACATTTTTTTTATGTAGTCTTTCTTCCCTGGACCCTATTTATATTGACTCTCTTTTGGATCTTCTGTACTGCTATTATCAAGGTGATTTTCCCTATTCTTGCATATCCTCGCATAACTTTTTTTAAATTCCACACCAGAATGGTTTCCGTATCTGTTTACAGTTTGAAGGTTGTTACAAAAAGCCTCTTATAATATTGAGATTAAAGTAATTGTACTAGACCCTACCCGTGTTATATTGTGTACTATAAATGCGTTAAGATTTTAAATGTTTGTTGCTTTTTGCTTTTAAAAAATACTACTACCCGCATGTATGTCACACAATACTGAGTGTCCCAAAATTATTAGTACCCATCGATGCCCAAAGTTCAATACATTTTTTCATCATCAAAATCAATGAAATAAGATTCGTTGTTTTTACTATCATATTTGATATACTGTATCCTTTCATTAGAATTTAAGATCAAGAATATCGGACTTATTTGACTGAAGTTACACTCCATTGTGTAGGACATGGTGATTTTACCTTTTTGGCAAGGTGCTAAAAAATGTGTGTGCTATTATAGCTTGTTTGAAAGAAACTCGTGTATTCTCGTACCTCTTGTCTACTAATATTATAATCTTGTGTGTCTTTCTGTTGTAACTGTTATTAGTTATGGGTGTTCAAATCATTAATAATTCTTCTCTTTAATTCGATTTAAAGGGTAAAAGAAGTTTGTCACACTTGAGTGACCCCATGCATTGTTTTTTTCACCAGTGGCTTAGATTTCATTTTCACATTGGAGAATGGATTTCGTGAGATAAACAGTAGTAAGGGACTATATCATTTTTACCAAGTTTGTAGGAAATTTCATCTCCAATATGAAAAAGAAGTCTAAGCCATTGCTAATTACCCATGACCACGTCTTAACCTGTTTAAATGTCCCTCAAGTTTAGCCTCAAAACTAGCTCATTATAGAAACAAAGCTTAGGGTCGCTCATGCGTGACGATCCATTTTTACTCTTCAATTTAAATCAAAATGAAGAAGTATAAATGGTTTGAACAACTATATGATACAACAGCCGATATTCATGATATAAAATTCTAATGAAAAGGTACAGTATATCAAATATGATATAAAAACAACGGATCTTATCTCATTGATTTTGATGATGAATAAAATTATTGAACGTTGGCCATCGATGGGTACTAATCATTTTGGGACAGCCTATATATCACGAGTATGGCCTAAAACAATACCTTTATTTTCTAATTTGATATTAAATGAATCGACACTTTTGTTAATATTTAGCAAACGATTATCATTTCCTTCTACTCTAATAATTGGATGTAAAATGCGCTTTTGATAGATTGATAAGTATATATAAAGATGTGTGCAAAATCATTTGGGTAACATTTACCCCACTTTTTACCAGTGTACATCACGACAACCTCACTGTGATGACGTTAAACGTGTGAAGTACTTTAATGCGCATACTATTAAGCCTCGTAATTAAAAGGCGTTAATTTACTTTAACAACTACTATAGACATTTGAAGCACAATTCAAGGACTAACAAGTTATTGGTTAGACCGTTAGAGTAACGCCTTATTGGGTATAGAGAAAAGTGCTTGGAAGTGAATGTGTCAAAGTAAGGACTACGTTAATAAAGTCTGCGATTTTTAGAGATTTTAAAAATAGCAGACGATTTTGATCAATAACAATATACAAATTATAGTAGTTTTCAGTACGCGCACGTGACGGACGGAAATACGTTTTATTTTCCCCGGATGAAGATATAGAGGCTTTCTCATTGCTATGTGTGATATAATATTACTATCTTACATCAATAACTGTAATGCCTAAATTGCTCAAGAAAGTACTTTTTTCCAGGTGCGTCCCATTGTTCAATGTTGAATTACATATTTTTGGTTATGAAAACAGTCGATTGTCTCGATCACATTGCAAAGATACACTTTTAAACTTTTAAAGTTCTAAGAAACTAAATGAGTTTTATTCCTAAAATGTCCACCATTTACTACCGTTACCTGTTACTACTATTGTTGTAATACGGCAGTGTCGCATCTAATTTGCATAATTAATTTATGGGTATAAATGCCATTTTCGTCAACATTCTCGAGAAAGCACATTGTATATCTCGGAGGCTAAACATTACAGGTCGTAACAGAATCTCTTGTTTGCGATTTGTATTTCATTTTTTCATATAATATGTTTGTTCCTGTAAAAGCCCTATTTTAAACAACGAGGAGTTCAATGCATACTTCAAACAATAAATATATTACAGGAGCATCATTCAAACCCGTTTTTGATTAACCCATTGTGCTATCACGCCGCCGTTGCTATGGTGACGATATGTTGTGTTCAATATGATTTTTCATGCATGCCATGCAACGGAATGTGAATAAATAAAGAAAAATGCAATACGTGTGAACTACCATACATGTGGTGTTGTTATGGGAATAAAACCATCATTCTATTTCAGCGAATGCGTGGTATAACGTATGATGGCGAGCATCAAATATGCATGGTTGCCATTTAATAATGATGCATTCTAATGGAGATCAAATTTTCAAGGGAGTAAGAAACATGAGTGATAAGCAAAAAGGCGTGTTTGGACACGCCTTAACCTATACATTTTATCAGGTACACCGCCTACATACTCTTATACAGGTCATTAGTGTTTTAAGGAAAGTAGGGGGAAGATTGATGGCTTATTACAGTAATAGCACTAAATGCGGTTTCTGGGAAATTATGTTGACCTTCATATGGACCTACCGATGTATTAAGGGGAGAATGAAATTAACAATAACTACTTTTTCATATATCTTCATAACACCTAGAACCTAATATGAATATATCATAAAAAACATGAAACTAACGTCAAATACCATGAAATTGTCTAACGCGCATTGAAATAACCGTGAAAGTTACAGTGACAAAACTAATACTATGAGACAACCACGTAATATTATGAAGTCCCTTAAGATAAACATAATATATCATGCTTTAATGACGGTAAACTATTAGTTTCAAAAAAAATTGCGAAATGCCATTTTTTTTCTGTCGACTATTACTCTCACTTTTGTGACTCGACTGGTAACATTTAGAGTCAGAGGACAGACAGACAAACAGGCAGACAGAACACACACAAATGTTAAAAAGCAGCATCTTTTTGCAATAACTGCTGAAAGCTTGCGATGACAGGTGTATAAAACCAAGCACCTTATATGGCTATGTGGCAACTTCCATGTTCAGCGGATGTCCAGCTGTTAACACATTATTATTGTATTCGTTCGTAAATCAATATTGAATCTAATTTTGCAACAAATCATGGAGAATGTTCAGAAATAGTGGTCCTAGCCATTATACATCAAGTCTTTGACGGAATAAAATGCATAATGTTAGTATTAATGAGACACGTTATTGTACCGTGTAATTGATGGCATATCTGGTATCTAAAGTATATTCGAATCTCCCTATCCGGAGCCTGTACAGGTATAAAGATATTCTGTTGACAAAATGACAATGCTAAAATTCATAATAGTGGGCGTAACGATATCCAGTAGGTTCCTCGTTAAACCATATCCAGTAGGGTCCTCGTTAGGCCTATAAATAACCATGCTCTTGGAAATGCTCTTCGAAGCGTAATTAGTTTCTGCAAGGTTTAGACCAATCCAAAAGGACCGGTAACCCTCTTTTGGGGTTTACAATAATGAAAGAACGATACAAATTAACAACGGGGAAATGTCACATACAATTACATTCGAAGAAATATAACTGGTTTACTTTAGTTACATCTGAGAGCAAAAAAGGTTATAGTTTTAACGCAAATTCTTCTTACTTATTTGTTGATGGATTGTTTAAATGTTGTAAGATGAAAGATGAAATGAAATGAAAATAGTTAGACATTAAGATGACAGGAAGAGAGACAGCCGACAGGCGACAGCCAATAATGTACAATGGGAAAGGTGGTCTAGTGCCGATCTTATAGTATATTGTATACTCCTCGCAAATAAATTCGATTGGGCAAAATTGTGTTGCGACTCTGTATGCTCTTATGGAGAATCAAAAGATATTGCAATTTAGAAAACAGTTGAAATACAGTTGATTTTTTAATAAAATAAATAAACGTGTTTTACATGCACGAGATTTAGTGATTACTTTGGTTTTAACCCGCCATTTTTACGAGACATAAAAGGTAGATTATCAATCTGGATTTTATTTCAAGGAGTATAATACAAGCATGATGTTCCTTAAGATTTCAAGAGTCCTCCACTCATCATGCATATATAACATGCAATTTCCATCTGTATGTATTATTATTAATATAAATGACAAAATGCCAGAACAGCGAAATAACGCATCAATAATGTAATAAATATAAGTACATTTTTAATTTTCTGAAGGCATAGTAACCAAGCCTACGCACGTAGTCATTTTTGCGTCGTTCACTACCGGGAGAACTACCACAGTTGACGGTATGGGTAAATGGGGCTGTTAGTACCACGCCCGCTCTTTGCCTTGATCTTAAGTAATCCCATTGTCCCCTGACATACTCATCTTTTTCACATACGCTGTCACCGAAATCTGCGGGATTTGGCTTCACACCCCGTACCCATTTCATATATTAGTTTCCTCCCCCCTTCCCCGGATGATCACATCAAATTTCAAATCCGTTGCTAGGGCCCTAATGTATACATACTGTACATACATATATACATACATTCGAGCAAACATCCAATAAAAGCTTATGTATTAACATTTTCCACGCGACTGTTAGTTTTACTAAATACAAAACAGATATTTCAAAAGCATTTCCCAACTGTCTAAGTCTATCTCATGAATTACTAAACCAATACTAGACATAATGCATTTCTCATGGTGATTCAAAATGTGGTGATGAAATTCAATAATTTTGACATTTTTGAAACATTTTGTTCAATTTTGGAACTGTCGTCTGCAGACGCTTGTCGCGTGGAAAGCGTTATAGCCCCTGGACATTCGCCGAGGGACCCCAAATGTAATCAACTCGAGTACTTTTACTCCTTTTGTGATTCTTCAGAAAACTGTTGAAACTTCATTAATAATGTAACGATGTCTAAAGCATATATTGACATTGATTCACTTTCTTA
This sequence comes from Ophiura sarsii, assembly GCA_035610835.1. Lineage (NCBI taxonomy): Eukaryota > Metazoa > Echinodermata > Ophiuroidea > Amphilepidida > Ophiuridae > Ophiura > Ophiura sarsii. Next base: position 11,959,501 of record CM069455.1, read on the forward strand.
GCTTTCGAACTGGAATAAGCAATTGGTAGTAAAAAGACCTTCAGGGCATAAGATGCTACTAATTTGCGTTCAGTTGATGTAAAAGCCATTTTATAATCTCTCTATATGTATAATCACAAACTGACTTTTAACCCCGGTGAAAAGATTGGGTATGTTGAATTTCATAGAAGTAAACAATATGCTTGTCAAAACCAACAAATGTCTATGATCCATTACTAAAACCAACTGGCAACTCTTAAGATGACTTTCCTTCCCGCCAAAATGGATCGTTGCAATTCTGATGAAATCCTCCGATGTATGAGGATGAAATATCAATATGTGAATATTTATTTAATGGTTTCGACAAGAGTATTTGTAAGACTTTTAACCTAATCTCTTTCTTCGCGTTTGAATACAAAAACTAATGGCATTTCCTATCTCATGAAAAATAAAAGTTTTTATTTTCCATAAAGACTTAATACAAAATGGGGGAAACCGGCGCAACTTGCAATCTGATATCGGTCAGTTTCTGAACAACTAGCGAAATGTACCGGACATATTATTGGCTGGTAAATGTCCAATACGGCTAGATGGCTTCGATCTGATTTTAATAAAATCAACTAAGGGACCATTTTTATTGGAATCTCTATATTGTAATTGTCATCCTTCTGCAAGTTGAAAGAGTTGTTGGACTTTTAATCTTTTAAATTGTTGGTGTTTTTAGATTTATATCAGAACTATGGACCTTGTTTTTAATAATGATGTTTTATCACTTATATTTGTATGCAATCATATTATTTATGCAATATCTTTTTTTATAAATGTTTTATTATTGGTCATTGTTTTATATGGTACAATTTTAGGCTTTTTAGTTGTAGGTTTTAAGATTTTACTGTGTAAAGCGCTTAGAGGCCTTTTCTTGTGTTGGGCGCTATATTAAGTACATTATTATTAGTAGTAGTATAAGGGACACTAAGAGATGTGTTGGAGGCTGCGCCCTCATTTATGATAAAAACTGGGATTGGTTTATTTTTACAATTGCATTACATGTATGAAATTACACCTATAAGGATTAAGAAAAATCAGCCCTCTTTGTACAACTAAACGTCGATTCAAAAATGCTGATCGAGCCGCGACCAGCATTTAACGTCAGACAGTGTCCCCCTGCAGCACGCATGATAAATAACGCGAACCATATTTACACAGAGGGCGTTTTTAAGAAAAGGTTCAATAAATATCAATGTTATTGTTTTAATCAAAATTTGCTGTGTTTTTTGTGAGTAGAAACAACAATAATGGTAATCTATAATGTTCATATTGAATTCTGAAGTAATTTTTTTTTTTTTAAATCTTCAACATCACTTTGTGTCCCTTTTAGATATAAGAGCCACTCTTCGCCATTTTTTATCACTAGTTACTATACGAAATGTTGCCAGTTTCATTGTCGGAGCATACTTCTTGTATCTTTTAAAAGCGCTATCGTAGAATTATAATGAGATTTTATTTCAGTTCAAGTAAATGTCTGTGTACCTACAACATTCTTTCGTTGATTTTGGGGGATCAGTTCCATATACCATTCTTATATTATGCTAATTCACAATTAACTTTATGGATTTATGCACGCTTGACCTGGTGGCCGACAGCAACATTTACTCAGGTCTATAAGATATGCTCGGGATAGACGCGTGTTTTTTGTTGTATCAAATCATGTCCTCAACCGTAAATGTTTGCATAACAATCAATACTAATCATCCAATTGACCATTGTGACCATTAGTGTAACCATGGTGACCAGACAACGTTGGGGACAATTCCTCTGAGAGACAAAAGATTTCATTTGGGGATTTTCCCAACCGTCGTTGCCAGTGGCTTAATAACGCGCAAGGCACGTCTGAATTATCATAATCAAATTATCTCTGTAACAGGGTATACCTTGTCGCAGAAACCGCTCGAATTTCATTGAATTGGGACAGATGTAACATAATTAAGGCTTATAAGAGACTCGTTAAAACATGGACTACTAAAACAACAGGCTAATTGGTAACGTGACATGGTATGTGTCTATTCCTATTGTGTATCATTTACTTTTTGGTTTATTGAAGTGAAGGCGGTTGGCAAGGAAAGTTCACGATAGACTTTACTTACAAATATTCTAATAACCTGCGCTCGCGTACAGGGGCGGACTGGCCACTGTGGCGTTGTGGCGATCGCCACATGGGCCGCTTGGTTTTGGGCCTCTTAGGGCCGGTTACTAAAATTTTGTGGCCGTGCGAAATTTTTTGACTGTGCGAAATTTTGTGACCATGCGAAATTTTGTGACCGTGCGATTTTTTTTGACCCTACCCCCCCCCCCCCCCCACACCCCCCCCCCCCCCCCCCCACACCCCCCCCCCCCCCCCCCCCCCCCCCATTTTGAATGGGGAAAAAATTGGGGCAACCTTTTACGAAAATTTACAACCGGGACGACATACTTCTGCCTGACATGGTCAAAAAGGGCCGCTTTAATAATTTTGCCACGGCCGCTTTCAGGTCCCAGTCCGCCCCTGCTCGCGTACCAATTGAGACTAAATAGTGATTGAGCTTGCGACGCACTTGATCTCACATAATTTGTCCGTTTTATTCTGAGAACACCGTAACTTGCTGGCCCGGTTCTGGTTTTAAATGATTCAAGTACCTGAATATACTGGCCATCTTTTGTAGAAATTTCAGAACATTTGTTGGTGCCATTTCTGAGAAATAGAGCTTTGAATATTATTATTTACTATAATAGCGCCCTCATCGGCCACATTTCCCATAGAGTTACATGTAAAATGTGTGTAAAGTAGAAAATGACGATAATTTAAAAACGGCTAAAACAATTTTCTTGAAATTTTCACCGTATACCCGTATTCATTAGCGCTACCTAAATCAGGTCAAACCATAACGGGGCCACTAATTTCATTTTTTTTATTCCATAATTTTAATTATAAATCGGACAGTCAAACAGCCGTGACCGCACGTCGCAATCAACATGTATTTTAATGAGACAATCCTTAGTTGGCTTAATTCGTTCCTGTCGGGGTCATGAGCACACTAACAATGCAACAAGATCAATCCAAATTCAAAATCCAATGTAAATATTTGCTATAACATGTATATACAAACTGGGTGAAAAAGGTTGCCATGGTCTGCAAAAAAAACCTATCGAAACAGAAATTGAAGATAGAGAGTAATATTATCGTATACAATTCAATAATTGTACCTGAGATCGTTAACACTTTTAACGCAGCAGGCGTCTGCAGACGACATCCCAAAAGCTCACAAAATGTTTCAAAAATGTTAAAGTTATTGAATCGAATTACCATACTTGGAATAACCATGAGAAATACATTAAAATAAGTACAAACATGCCAAGTATTGGTTCTGTAATCCGTGAGATAGACCTTGAAACTTGGGAAAGTTTTCTTGTATATGGTAAAACTAATAGCCGCGTGGAAAGTGTTACTAAGCAATGAAAATAACTTTGTCTGGCTATACTTCGATAATCAATTGGAACCTATAGCCAGAATAGCAATATGTTGAATTCCCATACATTTACCACTCACACATCATATATATTATAGATCGTAGTTGGTTACTACGTTGTTACGGTGGCTGGTAAATATTGTATTTTGTTATTTATTTATAAAATTCGGCGGCATTGTAATTTCGTAACTCTTCATGTGTACATCGCAACAACGAACTGTGTAATCGATTTCCATGCGAGCGAAGCCACAAGCTACTCTTAATGATTTATTGATCTATTGCCTATGTTCATATCATTTTGTCATTTTCTGTCACATTGGAGTAGACGAAAACAGGTGATGTGACACATGTTATAGATCATCATAGAATGTTTGATATTAATGTAGACTCCGGCAGTCACATGTCATGATGTAAGTATACGTGACTAAAGGATTTCGAGTGGGTTTCTCCTAATTTGACACCTAAAACGAGTCCTAAAAAAAAGAGACAGGAATTTTGAAAAAGTATTATTTTTCTTGAAAATTATTGTAGCTCACCACCTTACAAATCACCCCTTATTACGCGTGGTAACAGTTGCCCAACCCCAACCTCAACCCTAAACCTAACCCCAACGCCAACCCTAACCCCGGTTGTAGATTTCACTCAGAACGACGCTGCAGCGAATTATATAATCCATTGCACGTGAATAGTATGGAGAACATGTCGGTCGTTTTATGGGTGTGTCCGTGCGAATTAATTTTATGTTGCTCTATCATATTGTGTTAGCCCAGGTTGCGAAAAGACCTTGAAGCCAATTACATGCTTTGAAAAGGATATTTAAATTTTCGGAAATGTTCAAGTCGAACTTGACATTTATAACGTTTATAAGCGACAACATGATTTAGACATTATCTACTGATGGCGCCATTCAAATCAATCTCTACATTATACCCTACTTTTTTACTTCGTTGACTCGATAAACCTAGAAAGTAATAACACCAATTATTATATATAACCTTGTGTGAGAATATCGATGCGATAAAAAGGTTGAGCATGCCTAAACGTAATTCCCACTCTTGTATCAAGATAATTATGGTAATAGCTGAAACTCACACCATCAAACAATAATTATAATAGCTTGGGTCACCCCTGAGAATCACCGGTGGTCATTAAGTGTATCTTATCTTAAATATGCTTTACTTGCGATAGGTTCCAAAATAAAATAAAATGATGACTGTCATTCTGTTAAATCTGACTGTCGATCTGTTAAATCTGTGACAAAGAATTGCGTGATAGAGACCTTCAGAATCGTAGGCCGGTTGGCATTAGCCTCTTTTAGGATACTTCTTTGTTTGAAAAATGCATAAAGAATTTATGTTCTTATTCTTCTTAAACGTTTTGGTATTAGACATAAAGTGGTGAGGTTATTCTAGCTGAAGACGTCTGATGGTCAGTCTGAAAATTATAGATATACATAAACGTGATTGTAGCTCTGCTGCGTCGCCCAGATGTCCCCATTATTTGCCCACCCCGTGTGTTAGATCTTGAATCCAAGTTCTGGAAACACTAAAGCAGGTCTACCAACACTCTCTCTAATGTAGTCACCCGATAGTCCATACCGATGTGTGTGGTGTGCTTCGGATTTAGATTGTCAGTGACTAGCAGCTATATTAGTAATTTGAGCAATTTGTCTTTGGTCTGGTCACTGTTGTCAGTAGAGGTGCCAGTGATTGGCTATGGCTGTACATAGTCTGTACATGCTGAGTGTATGGTTGGTGTAGGGGAGGGGGAGGTTGTATTGATGAAGGGGTGGGAGTAAGAGAGGCTCTGTAGCAGAGCTAACGTGATTATTGAAGACATGTGTTTCAAATCAACTCGACGCGACACTCTAGTTAAATTAGATCATAACCACATTATATTTTTGATCGCAAACCATTCCAAGCGCTTATTTCCTTCCATTCCATTACGGCCTTGCACAACACAACTATAACCAAATTACTCTTCGATTCCATTGTGTTACAATTGTACGCTCTTCGATATAATATAATAAAATAAAATATTGTTATATATTTCGATCACGTCGTTCGGGCGCGTTACCTGCTGCTAAGGGTGCCCTATTGTAATATCATGTTCAATAGGGCATATCCCACAAGCCAAACAGTTTATTACTTACTGGCAATATTGAATGAAGACGGAAAATTACACACATTATAACGATTGCTTTCTTGAACCTGACCTGGATACGCTTAACTGATGTACAGTGCGCCAAAAAAAATCATGTTGCTACAATTATAGGTGATATCAATTTTAACAACTTCTCTATTATGACTCTTTACTCTATGGATTGATGTACATTGAAGATAAAAGAGTTACTATACATGTTTAGGTTTTCACATAATACGGTTACGCTTTGATTTTTCACTACATATCGTCGCTGTTCTGACATACCGGCACATCACTTTACTTAATTCTGTAGTGATGTGCCGGTATGTCAGAACAGCGACGATATATAATCCATCTTGTTTGTAAGGATGATGCTGTTAGTAATGCCATCAGGTTATGAATTCTAGTCATTATCCAAAATATGCTCAAGATGATTTCATCGTTTGTTTTAAGCAGTTTTAAATGTGATTTTAGTGTGATTGATAGGTACCACTATTTAATATTGTTGAAATATATTGACCGGATCCGTTCTCACTTAAATTTTATTTAGCCTACTACATGAAATATAAACGGCAGTGGGGCTTTTAAAGTCATTTTGCCACGTACATTTATATTCAGCTACGGTATGTCTTCCCAGCAAAACTGATCGTCAGGGATTATTTTAAAGGAGCAATTAAAAGAGAGCCACCCAAAAAAATGTCACTTTCAGCCTCACAATAATTATTAGGTAATTTCCTGAATGCGGACTCCTCCTATCGGCTATCGACCTATGAAAACAGAATAACTTGCTACTATACGCTATATAACAAAAGGAGATTGAATGCTAGGGGATATCAACAAATGGTAGGCCTACGCAAGTTATTGATGTCAATGTATACAAGATACTTGTTCGTTTCGCTTCATCGTCTCTAGATGGCGTATTTATAAATGAAAGGCTATTTTTACTGCCTTACACACTTTGGTGCTATTATCGTTCATGCAACTGTATGAAATGTACCAATAGTGATAGGCACTTATCACTAACAAGGAACATTGAGTATCGCTTAACTTTAGGCGTCCGCTAATACTTGGATGAGAACCCGAGATTATACGCACAAGCACAATCGGATTAAATCATATTTCAACTCAAAATCATATGTGCATCACCAATCGACAACGGTGTTAAGGCGTCTGCGTTGCCCTCGTGAAATAAACACGCACTACGCACAGAACGAAAGTTGTCGATTGCTGATGCACATGCGCTGAAACATGATTTAATCACTTTCAACAACAACCAGGGATTTAAACGCCATTTCATAAATAGACAATGTAAACAAGAACATAGTTTAATTGTACTTCATTATTAACCATTTCATTCAAAAACATACAACTGAAATGACCAAATTAAAATAATAATCATGTTCCTTTACGTTTCAAAAGTCGATGTAAATAGTTGGCACGGCCATTCCAAAAACAACAGACACAACGGTTGCGCTATCGCGTAGCGCGTAAACACACTATCCGCGTGTAAGGTTCGATCGGCGTGCTGGTTGCCAATAACAGCATTGTTTGACTCCAAATGACATCGCTTTGCCACTGTACGGGGTATGGGGGAGTTGTTGAAATCAGGATCATTACGTGCATATTTCATTAGACGTATATTGATAAGAATTACAGTTAACGATTTGGTCAAAGATAGATAGAAGAGGTTTATGTTTGTGTCAAATGAGATATGTGTCAATCTATCTGTGCTAATATCCCTACAATTATTAAAAATAAGCTTTGTGGTTTGCCATTTTTATCTCAATGTCTACACTCTTTAAGCCCGCATGTCTTCACTTTTTAGAGTGGTCAAGATATAGACCTTCATGAATGATCTTCTTACAAGTACAACAACTTGATGGCCATAGACATTAAGTAATGTTTTAGCTTCATGTTAACACGTTCCACGCTGCAGGCGTCTGCAGACGACATTCCGAAATTTCACAAAATGTTTTTAAAAAGTCATATCGTATTGAATTTCAATACCCTATTTAGAATCACCATGAGAAATGCATTGAAAGAAGTACAAACATGACTACTCTTGGTTTAGTTATGCTTGAGGTAGACTTTGAAAATTAGGGAAGGTTTCTGAATAATCTGTTCTGTATGTGGCAAAACTCATAGCGCGTGGAAAGTGTTAAGGGGGATGTTATAAGGGGGATGTTAACCCCCAACTCATGAAATGTATAAAGCGCTGTAGCTTTTAAACTATTAATGTGATGTATATGGCCATGCGTTTTAAGTTGGGCCGGTCTCGTGTGACGAACTTAAAATTGGTGAATATCGCGTGTATTTTCATTTGAATGGCGATAACTTTTCTATACTAGGCAATACCCCCACAAAAGTATACATTTTCTTGATTAAAATTGTCTTAGGGGTTCAAAAATGCACTTAAAATTAACATAGGATGAACCCCTAGAAGGTTATGAATTTGAAAAGGTCAACAATTTATGAAAAATATCTGCTGAGAAGAAAAAAAATATGAAAAAAATTCTGCATACCCTACAAGGTTAATTATTGCAGATTTGAATTTCTGACAGTTAAAGCTTTCCAAGCATATATAACTGTCTATATCTAGGTAATGTTTACAGTATTTTGCACCGGGCTGGAAAAAATGTCATTTTGCGAAGAAAAAAATCTGACATACGAGGGGCAGTCAATAAATAATGAAAGTGATCATGGTATGGGATGCATGAGTGATTCTATTGAGGGGATAATGTGATCAATACAAAGTATGAACCTTTCAATACACTTTTGGATTTTTAAATGTGAACTATGACGTCATAGCACTGTCTCAAAGTAAGTACACTTGGGACACTGCTAAATCAGTTATTTGGCGGGAAATTTGAATTGTTTTTATGAAACACGTGGTAAGAAGATTGCATAACATGACATCAGAAGCAGGTAAATCCCGTTTTCGCATAAATATGATACTAAAGACAATAACCTTAATCCCTGTGTAATTTGGAATGTGTAGTATAAGAGGAAACAGTAAGGAGAAGCAATTGAATAAAAGGTATACAAATATCAGTATTTCAAATAGCTAATTTTTATTTAAAAATGCCCAGTCAGTGAATCACTAATATGGTGGAAAATCAAACAATTTAGGAAAAATTCAAGCAATTAACCAGTTTGGAAGATTCCATATGATAGTTAACTAATTATCTGAACTTATTCGCATGAAACCTGCAGAAAAAATGCGCATGCGCAGACGGCAGATAATTTTGAAACGGGCCCAAAATGGCTAAAATCATGAAATTTACCAGATAAAAGCTTACTGTGCCTTCAAATTCTAATCAGAAATAATGAAAAATGTTTAAATCAATGTGTAAACATATTGTGATAGTCAAAATGAAGATATACAGGAATGTATCAATCAAAGATGGCTGCCACAACCTCTCTTATTACTGTTATCTTTAGAGCTACTAGATATGTATTGTGTAAGTAATCGTCATATAATTTCAATGGTTTGAGGAAATTTTATGAACAGCTCCTTTTAAAATCCCCACTATTATTGCTTTACATCCCACAACAATTTATTAAATTATAATCCCTCTATTGTTCTTTATCCTTTGTTGTTTTCTAAGGTATATTATTGTGGATTTTGCTAAATAAAAGCGTATTTGAGATGGTCCCTTCTTGTTCGTATTAAGGCATTCAGATCTAAAAAAAGAGTGTCAAACAGAGATAAGTGTGTATTCTAACTATGTGCCAAGTGTTATCTGTTTTTATGCTTGCACTGCCGAGATTTACGCAAATGTATTAATCAACCCATATTCAACATATTACATATCCAGCCAAATAATTGGCAGATTTCAGTCAGTGTCTGAAACCTATTGTGTTTATGTTAATGACGTTACATAACCAAAGGTATCTAACAATCCAAAAGTGTATTGTTTGAAAGACAAAAGTTCATACTTTGTATTGATCACATTATCCCCTCAATAGAATCACTCATGCATCCCATACCATGATCACTTTGCCTAACCGTATGTACTGGTAAAAGACGCTGCGTCGGTACATATCCATCCAGTCATACACATGTAGTTCTTCAATGCATTGCGGGTCTGTAATTATTGATTAATTCTTTATTAATTAAGGTGATTACCCATTATTAAACATCTAAATTATTCAAATCAGTTTATTTACCAGAGTTTATGTATTTTGATGCAACAATTTCATTCCATAAACATGATTTAACTCAATTGCACTGAACTGTACTGTAGATGCCAAATTTGCTGCGCCGGACTCTCCTGCGCCGGACTCTCCTCCACCCCTGATGTTGGTTAATTAACCATTAATTAACAAAAAATGACAAAATGTTAACACATGCTAATACTTTTATCTTCTTGCCCTGCATAAGAGCTTTATTTTGATACCAAATTTAGCTATGTAGGTGGTATCTTTATACAAGAAATTGAATAGACAATGTCATTTTTGATGTGCCGATGTCACAACTCCACCTTTTTGCAGGCCCAGTTCAAAACGCATGGCCATATACAATTAAAATTCAAACAAGTCAAGTAAAAGGTCGCATAAATGACGTAGAGGGCAGTATTCAATTACCACAGTGCAGAGGGGGCCGCACGAAGGAGCTTGCTCTCGCACAAATACATAGATGTTTTTTTACATTAATGTTGTTCTGTAGCACCAATATCTGTCCAAGTGTAAGCGGACGGGATACATTTAAATTAACAATCCGCATGCCTAAATTAAAAAGGTCAATTGTACTCTTCTTTTTTCTGATTTTCATAACGATCTTTGGAAACAAAGGGGATACCCGTTGACACTGAAAAATTACCGGAAAAGGTGCAACGAAATGCTACTCTTGCAAAAGGTTCCCAAAGGTTTCTTATCTTTAACTCACAATACATATTATAATCAGAGTACAGTTATCTTCAAATGCATGCTACCTTGACCGCTGTCACTCAAACAAAAGATATCGAAATAAGTGAACCTTGGACTTACGTCTAATAAAGGTTGTGTAATATATAAATAAGATGCCTAAATGACCATGAAACTGTCTTCGCAGAATTAGCTCTACGATTGTCAATGTCACTCTGTCTATCAGCATTATGCGACCATTAGTTATATCGAGAGGCTAGCAAAGCTTCGGTATCGCTTAAGAAGAAAAGGGTCTAGCAAGCTATTGTAACAGATTATTTAAAACATGAAGCATACATACTTGTTATTTAATTTCCCTCCATGAGAATACGGTAAGTTGCAAATGTTTTATACGATAAAAAAATTATTTGTAAAATTGCATATCTCTAGAAATAAATCCAAAACAGATGGCTAAACAACTACAGATACGGAAAAGTAAATACAAAATCAATTCATATATTTAAACAACTACGGATGCGGAAAGGTAAATACAAAATCAATCAATATATTTAAACAACTACCGATGCGGAAACGTAAATACAAAATAATTCCATTTATTTAAACAACTAAAGATGCGGAAACGTAAATACAAAATCAATCCATATATTTAAAATCACTTACAGATGCGGAAAAGTAAATACAAAATAATTCCATTATTTAAACAACTAAAGATGCGGAAAAGTAAATACAAAATCAATCCATATATTTAAATACAAATCTATATTCAAAAGAGATTCCTACCATGAAATGTTGTCGATATTCATGAATATCGATTAATTAAAAAAGATATAGATCAAAATAGAGATAAACATAAAAAGCCTATTACGCCCACTACCCCATCCCCCACACTACCCCCCCCCCCCCCCCCCCCCCCCCCCCTGCACACACCCAATTCTTAAAAGGGACGCAAATAATAATAATAATAATGGCAGCTTATAATGCGCCAACATTTAACAACAATGTTGCTCCAGGCGCATCGACACAACATTGCAAAAACAAAAATGGTACAAGAATGCGAATGAAGGAAAACCGTCATCACTTCAACACAACAAAACAAAAGTGGTAGCGTTGACATGGTTGAACTAAAGACAAGACAACCCCCACTCAAAATCTGAACATGCCATAAATAATAACATACACATTAAGAACATGATACTGAATTCACAAAAACACTAATCAAAGAAATTACTCTCAGATTTCATAATTAAAGTCTTAAACAATGTTTTGAATGAATCCACATATTCTGCAGTTTTTACATACTCCGGAAGCCTATTCCATAAGCGAGGTGCAGCACATAGAAAATAACGTGTGATCCACAGGATTTTGCAAATCTCGCATATACCTGTGATAATCACCAGCAATTTGTTCAACAAAATGAGTTCCAGTGTAATGTGAAAGTTATAACTGTATTGTTTAAGATGGATGGTTGGCATTAAAGCTGCTAGTGGCAAAATGGTGCAGTTGTCGGTAGAATGCATTTGGAGATATTGATGGAATAAATCTGGGAAAAACAAAGAAAATAAAGTAAAGTTTATAATCATTTCTAAATATAAATTCAGAAAGCTGTGTTCAATCTTGACTACAATGGTGTTATTTTGAAAACGCTCCTTTAGCTGGCTGGTGATAACATCTTCACTCTTTTGTCGTGACGGTACTCATATGTGTTAAATCTGATCGGAAGCGATAGTGACAGCCATCCTTTTGAAGTTAAACAATTGTTTGGAAGCATGTCATATAAGAATACTGATGATATACTTTGTACCTATAAATCCGCTTAAAGCTTAAAGAAATAACATTTCAGTTTTAAATCTCATGCCATACAATATAAATCATATTGAAAACTGTAGTGTTAATTCCTTGCACACGTTTTAAATACATTAGTTCATAGTTTATTTTTAGCTTTTGCTTTTGTGACATGAGCTTTGAAGCGAAATTACTTAAGAGTCTCTTAAGTCATGTGTGAATCCTGGTGCATTGTCACTACAATGCAAGACAGATTGCGTGTTATCGTGATTAAATAGTAAGTGTCTTTTTTTCTAAAAATAAACATTTTTTCTTTTAGAATATAATATCAGACTTAAAACATATGATTGTCGCTTATAGCGTGGATCAAAAACGCGCTCGTTTGAGAATAAGTTTGTATGACTTTGAATCTGTGTAAAATAGTTTAATGCTAAGGCCTCACCGCAAAACTAATACGTATCCAAGCGGGCACTCAACCATATTTCAACGTTGAATAACGTTGAAATACAACCATATTTCAACGTTGAATAACGTTGAAATGTAGTTTCGTTGTTGAACAACATAATTTCAACATCTCTTCAACTACGTTATGTGCTTTGTTGAAGTAACGTTGAATATTGACGTTGAATGGACTAGAAAACATTTGTTTGCATATTTCACTCGGCCTTATATTAGCCGATAAAATTGCGCAAATCGCTCATTAGCATATTTGCAATGGTACAAAAATCAGCACCGGTGCTCGTTTGTACCATTTCAATTATGCTAATGAGCTAATTTGCACCTTTTATTCATTTAAACCTATTATTTGAATTAAGTCGATGCATTAATTTAACACCATGGAAAGTATATTGGTATATATGCATATTTTCTCACTATTTTTAAAAAAGGGAAGTGATTGTTCACTTAATAAATGCATAAACATTGTGCAAGAACACAAAGATTCAATGCTTGTGCAGCCCCCCCCCCCCCCCCCCCCCACCCACCCTCCACTACCACCAGCACCACCATTCCCTGGTTGCCGAGAGATACAAATGTGCGACAAAAGCTTCAGCTTCACAAAGTTTATTTTTAGGAAGAATTTAACACATTTTTTATCACATATTTATGTTGATTCAACGTCATATTTCAACGTTAATGTAATGTTGAATTCTGGTTACGTAGTTGAAATTTGTTTGGTATATTAACCACATTTCAACTACGTGACCAAAATTCAACATTGAATCAACGTTGAAATATGACGTTGAAATCTATGGTTGGTCCAAACTTTCAAATACAATGTTTATGCATCGATTTTTCAACGTTGGTAGTCAACGTTGATACAACGTTGTTACAACGTCATTTTGCCCGCTTGGATGGCTCATCCGTATTTCATATGGTGTTGCAATATCATAAGTCTTACGTACAAATCACTTTTACGTACGAGACATGCGTACTAGTTTTGCACTGCAACCTTAGAATTGATGTTGAATGTTAGAGGTGTCGTTAATCTTTAAATCTGTTAGCAAATAAGATCAAGTTGATAATGTGCATACAACTATCATATTTTTTGATTTACAATACTTGTTCCGAAGTTTTATTGTATTTTTTCCCTCTCATTAGAGGAATTTGTGGATTTTCTGATACAAAATCGTTAATTCAGATGGCTATATTGTAACAAACAATAATATATACTGTACAATGGCATGAGCATGCTTTAAATGCCTTTTGGGTCCTAACATATGATACTTTATCGTGCAAATATTGAAGCTCTAAATGTATGTATAAAAGTGCCGTTGAACTTATAATAGTTTTCAGATGAGTTTTAAAATAATATACAAACAGAAATGTACCGAAGAGAAGCATGGGATAAAGTGTTTACGTGTTATTAAGTTTCCTTCGCTCCAATATCATATTGATATAAAATTGGATAATAAAAGAAATGTTTAGAATTTGTTTACCACACCACAATGTCGCTCTTTTCGTATCGCCAACCTTAGAATACATTAATATATAAAGATATTGGCAGCGCAGCCACTGTGGATATAAACAGATACTGGTTTCGCACATACATACTTAAAATTACACGCGAAAATCAAACTTTAGTAATAAAGTAAATAATCGATGTATGCTATTTGATATTTATGCTGTTGCTAGGCAACAAACCAATATACATACTTTGAGATGGCTTTTTGATGCGCGAGATTGCAATGTACACAAATTCTACATTATATTTCAGAGCAGCGTAATGTTAACACTTTCTACGCGGCAGGCATCTATAGACGACATTCCAAATGACACAAAAAGTTTTAGAAATGTCAAAATTATTAACTTTCATTACCATCTTGACCATGAGAAATGCATTGACGTAAGTGTAAACATGCCTCGTATTGGTTCAGTAATCCTTGGGATACGCCTTGAAAGTTGGGAAAGTTTTCTGAAAATCTGTTTTGTATAATGGTAAAACCAATAGCCGCGTGGAAAGTGTTAAGATAATTTGAAAAATTATCAAATGTCGAACATGCTCTATATCATATTTGTATCGGATAATGTTTACAGTATGTTTTCCCATTTGATTTGAAATCTAGTACAGTTCTGATTGAGTGATTATGTATCCATATTGTAACCATTACTGCGGTTGCGGTTATAATAATGAAACTGAGTATGCGACGAACTGCATTCAAAATTTAAAAAGACCTTTATTTTACAGTTCAGAAAGAAAATAATCATAATGATAGAAGAAGAAGACAAAAATCATGTTATAGTTTCAATAAACTTTGTTTCTATTGCAGTATTCACATTAAAACAAACAAAAAATTGATAAGGATTCAACTCAACACAAAGAAGATTTCTTGAGCGGCACCATCATGCTTCATTTTCATCACATGACCACTAAATTCTGTCACCAGTGTCTACCGGTTCCCATTGACATTACATTGTAATGAAAGGCATATAATGTTATAAAACGAGGGTCTTCTTAAATCCTGCTGCCATAAGGCACAATATTGTAACAACTACTTTCAGTAAATTTACTTCATGATTCTTTGCATATTATTATGATACACTGCATATATATAATAATAAATACTGTGCGTGTTTACACATATTAGGCAATTCATAGATCATACCTGTTGTTTTCATTTAGGCAGCATAATGTCAAAATGATCTAGCTGAACTTATGACAGTGGTTTCATAATAACAGAGATCAGCCCACCACTTATGATTCGTCTGTAGCCTTCAATGTGTATTCCAACCAGCGAGGATATTACCTGGCTAAATGAACCGTCAACGAACCGCAACAAAACGTGTTGGCGATTATCTGTCATTCCGTCTCTGAAATGCAACACTTTTCAAAACTAAATGAAGTGGACTCGTTTCGAACACTTCTATGGTTTCCAATAAGACGAAAATATTATTTGAGGTATTGATCATGATGCGTGTTGAACGCTTGATACGAAAGGTCGTGGCCTTTGTGATAGTATTGCAAAAATATAACACCGTTTTAACCAACAGTAGCTTCTTCGATAAAACGAAAAAATGTTATTGAACTTAAAGGTGGAAAGTGGGTTATTTTTACAGATAGTATTTGGTATTTTTATGAATAGAAACTAACATTTATTCAGGGGTTTTGATTACAATAGTATCGTATAGTAGACTGAGATTTTTGTAAAGTAGTCATGAATTCTGTCGTCATATTTAACAAATGGCCATGAATTTTGAAATATAACTTTGCGTGAAATACTATTTTGATACACATGTATACATTGTAGATTTTTTTTATCTATGTACGCATGTTAGATGACAATTCAAATTACTGCATGTTCTATTCAATATATTTATGACCAATCATAAATAAGAAAAATACCAATAAATGTGCCGCAACGGTTATTGTCCTATCAGTCAACATTTTCTCCAAGATCATCCCCATTGGGTTAACATGGAATGTATTATACTCGCAAAATAATCCCCAGCGAAAGACCGCAGCATATAATAATGATCATTTCAGCGATGATTCTATCACGAGGTCGTCATCAGATGTCAACGCTTTATCCAGCTGTGTGGCCACTGGTCACCCGTTCTGATGTTAACACAAATATTAGTCTTTTAAACAGGTTTTAGACAATATCTGTGTTAACATGGTAAACGGGGCACAACAGTGATATACATCCGAGTTTTGTTTCATGGAAGCAAGTTCCGGCTAAAACAGAAACGATTTTGTGATATAATGTGTGGTCCTTTAGGAATCAGTTTGGCGTGAGGTTAGCATATATGCAGCGATGGAAATACCCAAATAACTTTCCATCTGGGGTAGACAGTCCCGGGGTATACAGTCCCGGGGTTGATAAAATCTAAGTCGACTAACCCTGGGTGGACTACAATAGCGCCCTCATGGAATAAACTGCATAATACTGTTTAAAAAAACCTTGGAAACTATATTCATTCTAAATTATATGTTACAACACTCAGTGGGTTGGCGGTCGGAGAGGTAAAAACAAGGAGGTAAAAACAAGGATGGATCATTCTACAACAACCCAGGGACTGTCCAACCCCGGGACTGTCCACCCAGGGACTGTTTCTAACCCTAAACCTAACCCTAACACTAACCCTAGTCCACAGGGTTTGTCGACTTAGGGTTGGTCTACCCCAAAAATGTGTACTACGGGCTGATTTAAGCCAATGTTACCTGTTATCCAATTGTACAGAACGGAATAAGCATACACAACTTTTATACAGTGCACAACTTTATTCCGTGTACGATGTGACGTCATGGTAAAAGATCCCGATAATGTCTACTTTTGTCATGACCTTTACCTGCATTACATGACTAATACAAATGTCAGCTATAACAAATTGTTCACATTTCGCCTTTTATTCAATGGCCTTTGACAACGCTATGAGCCTGGGTAGTTTAAATGTCTTAAGCATCCATCACTTAGACCGTATTACAAAAGCTATAAACGCTTTGGACTATACAAAAGTAAGCATTAAATGATGGTTGCTTTGGGTTATTCCTGATTTCTAAACAGTGATAAACTCTTGAATTAACATTGAGCAATGGTGGAGCTTATATTTTACGATTTCTGAATACGATTATTTGTGTTGCTTTAGTTTCTTCTTCCTAAATGATATATGTTTACCGTCAATTACACTGGATTTGTATTGGGTGCAAAATAACGTAGTTAATACACAGACATTGGCTTAATTTAGAGTTTATCTCGCAACACGCAACACCTGAGACAGAATAAATAAGTTTCAATTCTTCGACATTTGTTCTTGTCAGCAGTTTTACAGAACAGAGATCAGCTTCAAAAGTAATTGACCATTTCAAATCTTTATACATGATAAATAAATAAAATTGACTATTGACTCATTAGAATGTCAATCAATTTGAGCTCTTCTTGCGTACCCCGAGCTCTCTCAACTAAAATGATGAAAGTGTTCCCCCAAAAAGCAAACTTATATTTCAGATCAGCACCTCATACACAAGTTTAAATCATCATTAACTCAAATTGACGAATGAATTTAATACATGTGCTCTGTTTCTGCACATAATCTGCACAAACTCTTGGAAAAATCAGATATATCCTATTCCATTTTCAATTGCGAGTTGAGGCAGTATTTAGGGAGCCTTTTTTAAAAAAAAACCCTCATATGTACGCGAGGGTTACACAACCAATCGAATATTTCTATGCTATTATAACTAATGTCAATGTGTGGTTTTTTCTATTCAATAGGAACACCAATGTGGAGTTTACTACAAGTCGCCCCCATCAAGAACGAAAAGGACCATGTCGTATTATTCCTATGCACATTCAAAGACATAACGGCCCTCAAACAGCCTATTGAGGATGACACCCAAAAAGGTAAGCAAACAGTAAATATAACCCAGACATAACGGCCCTTAAACGGCCTATTGAGGATGACACCCAAAAAATTAAGCAAACAGTAAATATAACCCAGACATAAACGGCCCTTAACCAGCCTATTGAGTATGACTCCCAAAAAGTAAGCAAACAGTAAATATAACCCAGACATAAACGGCCCTAAACCAGCCTATTGAGTATGACTCCCAAAAAGAAAGCAAACAGTGATTATAACCAAGCCATAACGGCCCTTAAACAGCCTGTTGAGAATGACACCCAAAAAGGTAAACAAAGAATGAATATAACCAAGACATAACGGCCCTTAAACAGCCTATTGAGAATGACACCCAAAAAGGTAAGACAAACAATGACTATAACCAAACGGTCGATGCTTTGGTACACGGTAGAGAGTGTTGAAAAACATAGCTAAATAGTTTGGAAGCGCGGAGTGTGTCATAATTATCGCCATTCGCAACACGATGCGCCTCCAGTGGTTTCTTGGAGAGGCTGAAATACGAAATGCATCATGGGGGGAAATCGACATCCAAAACTCGCGTAATACAAATAAACACCGCACAAAAATTTCCTCCCGCGCATTTTGACACCTAATTTGTCACAATAGCACAGATATTGATGAAGCAGTGGCCATTTGAATAAAAATTGAAGCAGTTTTCATTGTCGCACATAACGCATACCCATGAAAAGAGCATAAACAAAACAGTAAATCTAAAGTCTTCATTCTCTCTCTCCATGCAAAGACAATCCTAATCCGAACATCGCACATCGTTAATTGTTTCAAACACCTCACTGTATCTACTGGTGAGAGATTTATCCCGACAATGACCAGGATCATTCAACATGTTTGTAAGCCAACACCTGTCTCTCCATTTCCGTGCAACCTTTCTAGTAACTCCAACTCGACGAGCAACTTCAGTTACAGAAACTTTTCGTTGAGAGAAAGAAGCGGTTCATTTACTGTTTTGTTTATGCTCATTTCTCGGGTTAGGTTAAGTGCAACGATGGAAACTGTATCGTGTTTTACTTAAATAAACTTTATCCTATACCCATGAAAAGAGCGTAAACAAAACAGTAAATCTAAAGTGTACCACTTCTTTCTCTCCATGAAAAGTTTCTGGAGTTTCTGTAGCTGAAGTTGCTCCTCGATTTGGAGTGACAAGGAAGGTTGCACGGAAATGAAAAGACAGGTGTTGGCTTCGAACATCATGGATGATACTGGTCATTGTTAAGGATGAGTCTCACACCAGTAGATACAGGTGTTGGAAACAGTTGATGATGTGAGATGTTCAGATTTTGATTGTCTTTTCATGGAGAAAGAGAAAGAAGATGTACACTTTAGATTTACTGTTTTGTTAACGCCCTTTTCAATGGTATAGGGTTAAGTGCAACAATGGAAACCGCATAATTTGTTCTTCAAATGGCCAATGCTTCATCAATATTGGTTCTATTGTAACAAATGAGGTGTAAAAATTCGCGGGAGGAAACGCCTGTTCGTTCTCACTTGTTGAATTTATTTAGGGTCCTAATAATTAAACACAGGGTGCCTCGAAAAAAGTTGATACTTCAGCTTTGTGCAGTGTTTACAACACATGTCATTGTGTCTTTAAATGTCATTGTATTGGGTATACACACGAATGCATACTAAACCAGTAACATTGCAATTACATTGTATAGTAGATTCATTATTTTCTATTGATCATACGCAATCCTTTGTTGAGCTGTATTATTATCACACTTGCCTGATAATCCAATGGTGGCTTGCAAGAGCAACCGTTGTCAAGATCAACCGCCCGCAAGAGCAACCGCTGGCAAAAGCAACCGTTGTCAAGATCAACCGCCCGCAAGAGCAACCGCTGACAAAAGCAACCGTTGGCAAGAGCAACCACTGGCAAGATCAACCGCCCGCAAGAGCAACCGCTGGCAAAAACAACCGCTGGCAAAAGCAACCGTTGTCAAGATCAACAGCCCGCAAGAGCAACCGCTGGCAAGAGCAACCACTGGCAAGAACAACCGTTGGCAAGGACAACCACTGGCGGCTCATCAAATGGAAGAATGAACCCATACAAAAACAATAAGGAAACAGAACTTCCGCGTGTGTGCGAGTCGCGCGCAAGCGGACTTCAAAATGTCGTCATGTTCACCAATGTTTACACGCATCAAAATCAATCTTCACCCCCCCCCCCCCCCCCCCCCCCCACCCCTTGGGCTCCAACGGATGATAAATACTTAATACTTAAAATGTTATAGTGACTTCATGACAAAACATGTCCGTATTCATTGTTACAATTTCAAACCTGTTTGATCATCTCATAATAGTAGCCTCTAACAGTAGATGAGATCGGAAGAGGGGATAATTAGTACTACAGTAGATTCACAGACTATAGTTCCATGCTTCCCTTTATCTTGAATCACATTGTATGTAGTTCATATCAAGAACAGTGACAAAGTTCTCTCGTGCCGTTGTACAAAGTGATTTAATTTCTAATTTAATCCTCATTTATATATAAGAAGGATTACAACTCTAAGAAGAAATTATTATCAATAATTGTCACACGTTAAGATGGCACGACTGAATAACGCGCTATTTGCTCGGGTAGTTTGAATTCATGCATGATATTATTTTGAGATGTGTTGCTTCAACGCTTTGAAGTTCATTATCTCAGCGAAACCAGTAGCATCTTAACGAGATATCGTCGTGATTGGTCCATTGTGTTTCCTCTAATGTTAAATGGAATAGTTATGAATCTACTATAACACCTCCCTGAATATATGAAGACCAGTATTTTATCCTTGCCCTCCGCAGCTCTCATCATAACACACTATCGATATAGGTCATCACCTAGTGATTATTTAAGTCGAGCTTGACCTCAATTGGAATTTTATCCATCCAGTCGTATTACTTTACAAATGAAGTGTTGAAGGCACCATTGATAAAACATCAATATTTTATTAACTGCGAGCTGCTACTTGGAACCACCTGAACTGCAGCTGCTGTAAATACTGTGCGGATTATCTTGATTAGGTGGAATTTGAAATATTCTAAATATTTGAAAGGGTTTTTATTTGTGGTATTATGTGGTACTATGTACACCGTTAATTGAGACATTCATTTCGTGTAACAGTCGCTTAGCTCGGTGAGATTTACGGCCTTTTAACTCGTTTGAATTTGAAATATTCTAAATATTTCAGGGCGGCATTATGTGGGGGTCTACCCGCTAGTCATACGGGTCGCTAGTCATAACGTTTATTTTCCTATACCACGAGTGCGCTAGACATAAAAGTATCTTAGGGTTAGGGTAAGGTTTATGGTAGAGTTAGGGTAGGTTTAGGGTTAGGTTTAGGGTTAGGGGTAGGGTAGGGTTAGGCAGTAGCGTAGCCAGACGGGGGCAAGGGGGGAGCAGAGTGCCCCCCCCCCCCCCCTGAAAAATAATTTGACCGGGAAATCGGGAACTAAGCGGAAAATTGGGAAGGCAAACGAAGGGAAAGAAAGGGAGAAGAGGAAGGAAAGGAAAGGGAAAAAAGGGAAGGAAAGGAAAAAGGGAAGAAAAGGAAACGGGCAGAAAGGAGAAAGGAAGACATGTAAATTAGTATGGGGACGCAACGCCCCCGCTTGTCATTTTCTTACTCGACGGCAATTCAAAAAGTTACATGAACAACTTTGCTAATACGCCACCGGGTCGAACTGGTGCTCACCGGGGAAAATACCCGTCCCCCCTGACAAGTGACCCTGGCTACGCTACTCGGGGTTAGGGTTAGGGTTAGGGTAGGATTAGGGTTAGGTTAGGGATTATGACTAGCGACCCTTATGACTAGTGACCCTTATGACTAGCGACCCTTATGACTAGCGACCCTTATGACTAGCGACCCTTATGACTAGCGACCCTTATGACTAGCGACCCTTATGACTAGCGACCCTTATGACTAGCGACCCTTATGACTAGCGATCCTTATGACTAGCGACCCTTATGACTAGCGACCCTTATGACTAGCGACCCTTATGACTAGCGACCCTTATGACTAGCGACCCTTATGACTAGCGACCCTTATGACTAGCGACCCTTATGACTAGCGTGTTTGACCCTTATGTGGTACGATGTTGATGTTATTGAGGAATCAATATTGTACATGGTGTCTCAGAATGATCTATACCGAGGTAATACGATTTTTTTTTCTCGGTATTTTATTTAGCCTTTTGATATCAATCGATTGTTGTGGGTATGGAAAACAAAGCTTTGATTGAATAGGGCATGATTTGTTCAGCTTGAGTGGTTTTAACCTTCATTTCTTTGGCGGGAGTTTTGAATATAACTTATGTAAAGATGAATTATGTGAGCCAAAATATGAAAATACGTTTTTCACCGAACAAAAAGAAATATCTCAATTAAATTAACGGAATAAGTAGAAAACCTTTGTCACCAACTCGCAAGTGTTAATATTTGAAACACTATTTGTTTATAATTTGTTTATATTTTTAAAACCGTCATAGATCATTCACACCCTGCATAACAGTCCCTAAACCCCGCCCTCCCATTAGAGAAAGTCTGTTTACATTATCAGTGATTGGTTCATAATGCGAAATATAACATGTATGATTCTCTAATTAACCAAGCCATGTACGTAAATCTCTGTGCGCCTTTTAAGCTTTTCTAACGTTGTCGCTTATTGGCTATAGAGTTACCATACAGGTAACATTTCTAATCAACCGGAACCGGAAGAACTCATGGGTTAACATTCCCTAGTCTGCCTTCTATGTCACTATACAATTTGTTGACGGTACGTTGGAGTCGTGTAGTCCAACGCGTAAAAGACGAACTGAATTAAACACATAAAGGCTAATGGTATATACCGTAATGCGCTAGCCGTTTGCTTAATGGACCAAATCACGTAGTTCAATAACCACAGCGACCATCTTTGTAAAAGCTGACCGTGGATTATCACAAACTAAATCATTTATAATGCCACGTATTTCAGATGATATAAAAATTAAAATTGCAAAAAGCTGCCGTATTTGAAATGCAATCTAGTAATTATACGAGTTGTGTTATAAACGCAGTACGCCTTTCGATATAAGCAACATTTTCTGTGTATATTATACCATTAGGCGACGAAAAGAAAAAGACCTGTTCTACAGGCAAACAGACCTCTCAGTTGGGGTCAACGGGTTGGTAAACATTTTGGTGAATTTTCAACAGTGTTCATTCAAACATTTTAAACACATTCAAATTGTTCTCATTTTGTTTATTTCAAACAATTTCAAAAAACGTCTAAAACGTTTCGCATTTTTTTCCAAAATTCTCTTTGGCATTTTTTTCCAAAATATCTCAAATTTAAAAAAACACCGTCTGTTGGGCACGCACGTGGAGGGAGTATCTGAGAGACTGTTTCGAACTCTCAAAACATACAAGATCATGTCAGCCATGAGACCTCACTGCACACTCAGGAACGTGCTAGTCCAGCCTAAAGACAAGTGAGATCCCCTTTGCAAGAATTGTGACGAGGTGTACATCGGGGAGATCGGAAGGAAATTCGGTAAACGCATAGAAGAACATAAGTCTGAGGCAGAGAAAGCAGTGACTACGGTGCGCACCAGGGCAAATCGAAAACTGTCACAATCTACAGTAAACAAATCTGCCATTACAGATCAGCTGGGATGAGGCAAAGAGACAGGCAAATACAAAAGATCATGGGTTAAGTAGGCCATAGAGATCAGGAAGCAGGGCACCACCATGAATAGAGACGAGGGGCAGTTCTACCTCAGTCACGTATACGATGATCTTCTGGTTGCCAAGCAACCAGAAAGTAGTGCAATCAACACAGGATCGTCACTCAAGCATCAGTGTTGATAAAGAAAACAGCAGCTGCTTGTTTTCGAAACGTCCGCAAGGTGTGTTTTAACTCTGGACTGGATAATATAAACCAATCTACAATACCTCATAACCTTTATTATGCTAAGATCAAATCAGAAGAAAAATTGTCGTCCATTTTTAACCCAAAAAAATTATATCTTCCATTTCTGGCAAATCAGATATGTAAGATGTGCCTACGTCGAATATTGCAAAAAGAGGGCGTTCTTGTCAATTGAAAGTTGTATTTTCGGGTATTGACGCTTTACAAATATATACCTTTTAAAAACCACGAAACTGGTTTTCAAGGATATGATTTGTGTGTGTAAATATTAAATACACCTATCAGTTGTAAGACGCACTATACGACCCCCGGGAGAGGTGCGTCGTGGGTGCGTCGTTTACCAATAATTCTTGACGGAGGGTACGTCAGTGGCAGCCTTTGGTCCGTCAACAAAATGACGGAGGGTGCGTAAAGGTCCGTCACTTTACATGGGTGCGAATGGGCTGATAGTTGACTGAGGGTGCGTATTTGGATGGCAATGGTCCGTCTTTTTTTGACACAGGGTGCGTCATGGTACATGAGAAGTTGACGCACCTCGGTAAAGTGACGCACCACTCCCGGGGGTCGTATAGTGCGTCTTACAACTGATAGGTGTATAACGACAACATGACAGTGACATTGTATTTGAGTGTTGATGTTACAAACGCGCAAACAGATCAATCGACAAATTCAAGAATTTAGTTGATTTTACCAAAATGACATCGCGTTTTTGTACACGTGAAAGAGGAGCTATAAACCGAAGAAAACATTTTTTGTCATGAGATCTCATGAAAGTTCATACGTCGAATTATAATTTCCGAAGATACCTCAATTATAGATCGTACACTACGTCCATTGGTTACTGCAGAGTAGATCAGCCATTGATCACCACAAACCTGTATTGTAATGCTATCATTGGTAAGTCTATACGGGAAAACGAACTCTAACTAATTGTATCACCCCATTCATCTGGGTGCAAACTTGCCTCGTCTCCTTCAAGTACATTTCCTTCAACAAATTATCCAGTGATATTCTATAACCACCCATATCCGCGAACAATTCATTGATTGAATGGCTCTCGCAGATTCCCGGATCAACAACACCTATACTTCTTTTCTCTTTAAATGTCAACTTATTGTTGCTGTTTCAATAGCACGGGGTGTGTGCAATAACTCGATAGAACATTCACACGTCCTTTCTGATCATGATCACGCGCAGTTAGCTATAGTTACTTAACTCTCGTTTTGCCTTTAGGTTAAGTTGTCGCCCAAGTGACAGTAGTTCTTTCTAGGGATTCCACTAAACAATTTTCTTTACAATCAGCTGAAAGCAGCGAAGGTGGATTCTTCGTGTCAGTTCCTTTTTAGGATCGATAGCGCCAAGTTATTGACCTGAATTGCACGAGCTATTTATAAACGACCCCAGTTAGTGTTTCGATTTTTGTACATTAAAGTTAACTCTTGGATACACCGTGGAATTGGTGTCGTTAGTTGAACATACTTTTTTTTTAGTGAAACGTAACAATAAAGGAAAGGCCTCACAAATTTCTTCAATTTGACAATGAAAGTACATTGAAGGTGCAGAAACGGAATTGGCAAACCTTTAGCGATAATGTAGAGCATACACCTTTTAACACGTCTTTTATATTGTCTACGAACACGAACATTTTAATACACCTTACAAACTAGTGGCTTAAATGCCATGGATCTTTTTAATTAAAGAGTCCAAGACAAAAATGACAAACTTCACAGACTTGGATAACCACCAATAACAGAGTAACTCAATTAAGACCGCACTGCCAAAATGACGCATCTATGCAAATGAAACGGAATTCAATGGAACACGATGGCGATGCAAACTATTACTTTGTTGTCTATCGTATAAGTCTTACGTACAAGTCACTTATACGTATGAGTCTTGCAGTGCGGTCAAACCAACGCTTGTTGGTTACACATTGCGCTCAGCGTATACATGTAAATACAGCACGACTCCAGACTTCACGTATCGTTTAAACGTCTGTACTTTGAATCACGAGCAAGACAGTTTGATAAATTAGGCGGTATAATTGATGACACAATCCCGTATCTACCGATCACATCTCGGATAGTGTAACCACGCTACCCGCGTGTAAATATAACGTCATTTTGAAAGACATTTATCCTAGAAACCTCACGGATTTCGATACTACTACGTTTTGGTGACAACACTAATTAGTAATGATAGGCGGATGAACTTTGCAGTTGTCAATTTAACAAGAATTATAACGGGTATAAATTGGAGTAAAATAAAGATCGAGAAATGTGGTTATCTCTAGCCAAGACCCCTCCCCTGGTCTCTCGTAAGATAACCGTTGTCTACAGTATACGCAATAAAAAAATGAAGGCTTGTTTTTATAGACGAACATTTTCAGAATATTAGCATTAGGACTTGTCATGGTGGCGCTCATAATCACAATTTTCTTTAACAACGCTTTAAACAGACAACAATAATTCCATGGTTCAATGCACGCATCAAGGTCATATGGCCGTTTAAAATCGTGCACAATTTCTTTTTTTCATTCTCCCTGTATATGAGTCTCACGATTTGGAATTAATTAAACTATATAGCGTACAATATGATCCATCAACTATAAGTACTATCATACACAAAAATTAGTTTAGTAATAAATATAAAATATTACAAAAAAGAAAGAAAAGTAAGAAAATTGAGATGAACGCAATGTCTTGCTGAGTCTCGAACCCACGCGTTTATATTTTTGTTTCATGCGTTTATATTTTTGTTTGTTTGTTATCTATGTCTTCTGCTTTAACACACACATTTTGTCTGGTCATGAACCACGGTCTGTCAGTAATTTTTTTTTTTTTTTTTTTAAAGCAAGAAAGAAAAATAAGAATGAAAATCGACCCACCGACCCGACCCGACTTCAAGATTATTGGCACTTGAGGGCAAAAAAACACTAACACCAATAAGAGACCCTAACCATATCAATGTCCATATTACTTTCATGAGATTTCATAATACTGATCGTTTTCAAAAGAATTTAGGACGTCATTGTCTACCTTCCACATAAGAAATGTCATTCTTATCTATCTATTTATTTAAATTTTTCTTTATCACTTTAACAGGTTTGGGCAAGTTCGCCCGACTAGCAAGAACCGTGACACGAAGTAAATCCGTACTAGTACAAGTCGCTCAAAACCTCAATATCAATAAATCAGAACAGAACAAGCAAACACAGATATCGCAAATGGCACATGTAAGTATGACATTGTTGTATATAGCCCGTAATGCACCTGGAGGAGAATATTACAAAGTAATTTCAATCACGTGACCCAATCTCCAATCCATTGTTAGCATTGTTTCTACCATCAATGTTTTTCGTATGCACGTAAATCACCCTGAAACGAGCAAAATATGACGCCTAAGTATGTAATATTTTGAAATGCAAATGACTTATGGGGTTATGTTGGTTGATATTATTCTTCTACCAGTTTTTGCCAGTGAAGTGTCTGTGTTACTCCTTGATTACTGACGTACACCCCTAACGAAATCATAGTAAAACGCCATATACTTAATCTAGTTTTGAATTTGATCGGGGTTCAGGACTCAGAAGAGTGATCCAGTAGACATAATGCTAATCGTATTAAACGTAACACTTCACCGGTGATTTAAGAATGATATCGAAATCATGCCATACAACCACGTGTGAAAAAGGTCTGCCGCGTATCGTACATCTGAAATGCGCCATTTTGTTTTCCCCTAGCTTATGGACCAAAATATGGTTTATTTTTCATTTTACATGATATTATTTCTCGTTGATTTAAAACACACTAGTGAAATGATAAACATTAAAGCATCTCTCATAATCAATCCGGTAACTTGTGATCATGTTTACAAAAAGGATAAGACAATTCTATAACGAAAGTTACGAAACCGTTTACTTTAGTACACATTCTTTTAATTATTACGATTGAAGTATCGATGAAAAACCTGGGCAGTAGACTTGTCATACATAACCTAATACCTATCCAAATTGATGTTTCCAACAACTTTTTTTCTAATTGATCCTGAATAGATTCCGATTTAATAATTTTGTCACCATTTTTGGAACATTCTGACTTTTCAAGCAGAATTAGAATCTGGAAGAAATGTATGGGTATTATATGTATGAGCATCATATGCATCAGATCACATGTCTTCAAGCTTGAAGCAGAGTATGTATCTCAAACAAAACAGTATATGACTTATTATGAATATCATCGAGTGATGAACAATGTGTATCATATTTCTGTTAATTAGCTAGAGATAAGAAACCTATTGACTATATAATTAAATACCATTTCAGCATGTCAACGTATGAAAGTCAAATGCTTAGTTTAGTCTGATAACTGGATCAGTGTATTACCTTAGCAGCTAGTCAATCCAGTTTTGTTGTTCACAAACCGAGTTTAGGTAACCAACCGGTTTAGATAGGGATTTTAACACAACTAGGTGCATGTGTAGTATGACAATGCATGCGATCCGAATGGCGTCTGTAAAGTGGCACCGCCCCCAGCGGCAATGACGTAACAGCACTATTAACAACGGATGGTTAGTTGGATAAACATACCTTAACTTATGAAAGTATTTCTACACATCAGTAGGACAAAATCGTTCAATTTAATTCCTTAGTGCTTTTCGCGCGCGGTAGAGTTCTCAAGTCTACTGGTTTTATTGTATCTATATATCCTAGTTCCTTGGCTTATTTTCTACAATCTGGAATTTCTTAAATCCGTATCCATAAGTTACCCTCGTAATAGGAAACGTAACTTTCATGGCTTAACGTAAATTATCAAACCCAATTACCCACCTAGATTTAACCGGCGATTATTCAGATGTTTAATCTGTGACTATTGTTTGATCAGCTCCAAATTGGCGAAGCCTCCTTCGAATGATTACAGAAGGACCCAGGCGCGCATGAAGGCAACAATCGCACTGTGCATCTTGCGTGACGCGTGCGTGCCACCATAAGAGTGTGTGTGAGGCCATAATCTCGCGCGTACGCTTGGATTATTTTTGCGCGTGGGGATATAAAACTGAATATTTCTCGGCAATTTCGAACTGATTAAACTATAGTTCACTATATCAAAGGCCGGTGTACCATAACCTACATTTATTGGCCCATATAGTCGAAACTAGTTTATCAAACCCAACAACTATTAATAATTAAACCTAGTTGCCACAATCACGTCTAGCCTAAGTAACTTCCATGGTTTAACCTAGTCTTCGTGAACCCTATATAAACTCAGTGACATCCATTTACCGATATTCAAATCTTACTCGTTCCGTAACCATGATAACTAATAAATAAGGGCTTCAATATTAAATGACCTAAAATTAGCTAATAAATCTTAATAGAAACACCTTTCCTTGATTTTAAAAGCAGTGAAATGAATGAATTGTTTGGTTTAAGTACGAAGCTTTAAACAACCAATGTGGTTTCAGATTTCAAACCAAGTGTTCAGTGTTTCTATATTTCTTCTAATTTCGATAGCAATAAACATGCGTTTAGGGATGGCATCCAGATTCGTACGGATTGAAAACCGTATATCAGAGAGGGTAAACGCACTGGGATAAACGGACAGTTTTGTGTAGATAAACGGAACGCCGTTAAATAATGACCAACCAATACGTGTTAAGCCATGCTTAGCAAACGCATTGAACAACTCCGTGAACGGACAGCCAGTGCGTTTACCCTCTCCGATCTACGGTTTTCAATCCGTACGAATCTGGATGCCATCCCTTACTTTGAGTCCACTGATGATTTATACCTACTTCCATCCATAAAACTATATCGATCTGACACATTGATACCCATAATAGATTTGACCTGATTACATATGCAACAGTCACTGTTATTGTACTCACCATGCCTTTGTAACTAACTCGGACAATAGTGTCTCAACGATTGTATTTAACAAGATTAATCATTCACGATACCACATTTTCTTTTGGGGGTTTGAGGTGAAAACGAGCCACAACGGGATCTGTCCAAAAAGTGTTAAAATAGTAAGTGTCATCTTCAGTACCCGTCATGCAATTTACGTCAACTTACGTACCTCCCAGCACTGTATACACATTCACTACAGTCTGTTTCACTTACGACGTGACAGTGACGTCACTGTGCACTGACTCATCACAATATGACCACACAATCTAATGACGTATTCACAAACCGTACAAAAACGGCAGTAATAAAATGGAGACTGCGCTTATAATAATAGGGCCCCTGAGTGACCTCACTGTCACGCGACAACGAAATGGATTACGCTATATTATCTAATTCTCCCATATTATGCAAGATAAAAATAAACCATGAATCGGCACTTTATTCCACTAATGTGTGTGTTTGCCACATATATTCTGAACGGAGGCATGGTTGTAAGCTTTCAATCCAATAACAGTCAATACATGTGACTGTCACGCATATTCGAGTTATGAATAACCCTTATCTCCTGTTCGTCGTACCTGTAAAATGTCAACTAACATTATATGATGGGCATAATATTATCAAAACCACTATATAATCAAAATATGCACCCTTTCCAAACATTTGTTCTTAAGAATCACAGGGTCCTTATTGCTACTTCAAGACACTTATTTTCAAGGCGTCATATCGCCCTCCAAAATGTTACTTTTGATACCCAATTATAGATGTCCGCTTCACCAAAGAACGTTAAAAAAGAAATACATACATAGCATATCTAATGTCAACTGTTTATAATTATTTTTCTTTAGTTCTCCCCAATAACGTGCACAAAACAATGGAACGAGACAGTTGAATTTTGCACCCTGCTATCAAAATTGTTAAGCTTTTAAATATAATCGCAGACGTGCCATTTGAAGAAGATTATAGTAGTATTTGAAACACTCTGTACTGTACGTAATCAAGTCACTGCCTCGTTCAAATGAAATGAACTAAATTCAAATTGAATAATCATTGACCCAACCATGATGTGTTTTGAAGCCATAACGATATGAAAATCAAAAACAAGTTATTTTATATTTCGTGAGCAAACATAACGCCGCAATGTCCCAAAAGGCATAAGACCATTTTTCTTACATTCAGGTGTGAAAAGGCGTAGGTGAAATACCGCAAAGAGTTAACACTTTCAACGCGGCGGACGTCTGCAGACGGTATTCAAAAAATGTCACAAAAGTATCAAAAATGTCAACATTATTGGAATTTATTATCATATTTGGAGTCACCATGATGAATGCATTAAAATAAGTACAAACATGCCTAGTATTGGTTTAGTATTCCTTGAAATAGACTGAAAATCTCTTTTGTATAATGGTAAAACCAAAAGCCGCGTTGAAAGTGTTAATCATACAACTTATCATCTATCTGTGAGATAGGGTCATTAACATGCATCACTACATCTGCGTAATTTGCTTCTTATGGAAACCTAATTTATTTCCGTCGTAAAGGGTGTGAGCCCATATTAATGTAATGGGGCGAAAGTCGTTTAGCAGAAGTGGTTCTATGACAATATTATGCAGTAGTTAGTACTATTTTGAGGGATTGGACGAAGGTGGATTGCCTGAGTAATACCATAATGCACTATTGACGTCACGTGACCAACGGATGTTTAATTTTAATATATTTCCGGTGTCTTCTGTTTCCTTAGATAATCTAGTTTTGCACATTGGAATTGATATCAAATGACTTAGGTGCTCTTCTTTTTCCTTATACGGCGTGCCGGCAAAATCTACTATAAGTTATTTAAAATGATTTAAAATTACATTATTTTGTCGTTTAAGAACTGTTTACGTCTTTTTCTAATGCAGTCGTCCCGAGGTGCATTCTGGGTTACTCATGTAATCTTCTTTTGGAACAATCGATTTACCTATGATATAAAGATTAAACATAAATTAACTACCCATGAGACTTAAGGAACTTATGAATATTTTAAAGTAGTTATCGCTCAATTAAACTGACCATCATCCTAACCCTATCCAATTGACCATCCCAATGTATCGATGCATGCAGGTGACAAATAACCCAGATCGACTTTATACGGTGTAACATGACCACCTACAAAACACTAGGGAGGGGCGGTCATGATACATCGTAACTTTACTTGTGTATGTATATATGCCAAGGTACAATTGTTGGATTCATTTTCTAGATCACTGCCAAGGGATGGTTGGAAGGTAGTTTTGTTTTGTTTTGTTTTTACGAAGTTTCGTTTGTTACTAAGGCCGGTGGCCATTCTAATATCTACGTCATCTTTTGCAAACATGAAAATATCAGACAACCGGGACTTAATAAATAACCGCACGCTTTATGTGTGTGTATATCATATATATATTTGTTTGATTACCGCATGTATTGGCGAGTGGCCCAGGAAGTAATATCCAACAACTGACCTTAATATGATGCATTGCATGAAATGAACCAAACGTATAAACATGTATTTTAAAACGGTTAAACTTTATCTATTTATTTTTGATAAAATCATCATCTACATACTAGGAAGTTGATATTCGCAAGGTAAATCCCGATATAAGAGAGTGATTAGATTTTTTCTTGTAATTATTATTTTGATTGCGTAGCTATGTCAGCTGAAAAGAGTGAGTAAATGTGATCCTTTTAGTAGTTGGCTTTTAATTTCTGCATCATGCAATGTTATGTTGATTTAATTTTGTACTAATAAAGTAGTTTGTGTCAACATAATATGATTGAGAGACTTGTAATAACAACGTCATGTCCGGCTCTC
The DNA here is from genome assembly GCA_035610835.1 of Ophiura sarsii. Classification (NCBI taxonomy): domain Eukaryota; kingdom Metazoa; phylum Echinodermata; class Ophiuroidea; order Amphilepidida; family Ophiuridae; genus Ophiura; species Ophiura sarsii. The sequence continues at coordinate 11,992,279 of CM069455.1, forward strand.
AAAACCTGCCGTAACATATTTATCTAACACTCCATGTATTGACGTTACAGCAGTTTAATTACAGCATTTGATATAACAGCAATGGATTATTGTGCAACTCCTCAATTAAAGTTCGGACATTGCTTGGTTACACATCAATGAAAAGTTGGTGTGTTTCTCTTTCCAACGATATTCCATCTGTAGCAATCAATTCGTCGCTGTTCTGACATACCGGCACATCACTTTACTTAATTCTGTTGTGATGTACTGATGTGCCGGTATGTCAGAACAGCGACGAATTGTTTCAGTACCCAGCCACTTGTTTTTGAATATGGGGAGGTCTCAATCTAAATGGGCCAAATTCACTGAGATAGTGACGATGAAAAAAGTGATTGATACCAATGTGTTATGATTGGGGAGATGAACACATCAGCTTTCCATTGAATGGGCAACATTATGCTGGTTCCCTGCACCCTAGATCCCCGGGCCAACTCATCCATAGGTAAAGGTACAGTCTTCAAAATCACCAGCCGTTTAAAAAAGCCTCTTCACCACATTACATTGTCGCTCTGTTATGGCATAAGTTAAATAACAATCAAACCACTCTAGCTGAGATACCGCATCGAGCGTTGAATGCATTGTCGCGCAGCCATAGCTACGGCGCGGTGGGGAATGTGCTATGACATGCGTGTGTAGTCCGGCGCTATGGTGAGCGCAGATACAAGTATAGTTTGTGCAAATTTGTGAAGCTAGCTTGATCGAATTTATTTGTGGATCTATTTTTCGTCATTCATGAATATGTATGACTTTTACGCCAGCAATTCACCGTGGTGGCATATTTGGCGCATACCTGCATCTATGGATAAGTTGTGTGGAGCCCATTGCTGCAGGGAACCAGCATACATACTGTATAAACATGACGAAACATACGAATATAGGCGATTCCCCAAAAATACGAAGTTTTTGAAGGGTTTGTTTACGATTGGGAACAAGCTGCTTGAGAACATTTAAAATGTGAATTACTTTTAAACTATTTTTAAATATATGAAGCCTCCCAGCTACCGAGGGTCAATAAATCCGTAACTTGGGACGAGATGTATCGGAAGTGACGTCAATATCAATCATGACGCCCTCTTGGGTCAACAACATAGTTGTCCCTAAGGTTGACCCCGCTCATCACACCGTTCCCTCTGGGAAAATGATATTAATCTATTCATGATTAAAGAATTAACATAATGATATAGGGCCCTACTTGTATTTTGCATATACTAGCCATGTCGGTAGATACACACATGTACTAACAATTCCCTTCGAATGACGTACAGATATATTTTATCATCTAAATCATGGTTTATTTTGGAATTTGTCCACGTTATGGCAAACTATCAACATACCATTTTTGAATATCGCCCAGACGATGGTAGATGTACATTGTAAGGCGTACGTCAGTCGGTGTGCCAAATTTTGCATGTCTGAATTCATTTTAGCCGCTATGAGGTAATCTTATTTCTTGTTTGTGTAACATTTTGTTATCGATAATAGATACTGTCTGCCTGATTGAATTTTTCTTAGCGTTTATGAAATATTAATTTATTATTTCTTGATGATCCGAAAATATGACAAAATAATGCAAAACAAATATTTTATTTATTCAAAATATCGTGCATTGTACGAAATTCACAGACTATATTTTTGATTTTTTTTTTATCCAACACGGATTCCCTATAGTCAACTACCGTTGGTTTATGTCTAACCAACATAGTCACGGTATAGTTATGCTGGTAAATTGTGCTGGTTAAATATTAACCCACGTTTTTGCAGTGTATCACGAAACAGGTAAAATGATAAAAACAACTTTAGCAATACATGAACAATGTTTATGCCAATCAATTACAATAACGAATATAAAGCGTTATTAGAAAATATCATCGACAAATGTTTGCAGTGTGCAAAATTGAATGTTAGTTGTTACATTATCGATACCAACACTTTCTAAAGTTATCTAACACTGCGTTGTGTTGAAATTAACATTACATTGACATTAATACATAGTTTTATATTTAACCTCTCTTTATAAAAGCACGACGAAACCCCCTCTCTTAACAAAACAATCTAAATTGTATTTTTAATTCTCGCACGTATTCAATATCTGCGTGCCTTGACCGGACAATCCATCCGCAGTTGCGTAACGTGGACAAATCGATGCCTTAATATCATGCGTGATAAAGTATTTTTGTGTGTTGAGCATGATGGTGTTGTTCAATATCCTTACTAACACTAACAAATCTGTAACATTATTGTTTTATTGATTAATTAATGCGATGTACATAATGTATCGCACTATACAAGGTGACCCTATCAAGGCGCATTTGTATTTGGCATAGATGTTTATATAAGCTATACAATTGATTGAAATGCCGTTAGCTTCACGAATATATTTTTAATTTCCTTTTACCCTTTAAAATATTCGTTTGACTTGCCAAGAACGTTTAAAACGGGTTATGCCACTGGTAAAATTGAGGCTCATTTTAAACATCGAATCTAAATCATGAATTTTGACTATGATCAAAACAAAAATGTGTCGATCACAGCGCCCGTCATGATCCGAGCTCTCGTTATCATTACAAAGGTTGAGCGTGTCCTTGCATTCAGTGCGTTCCAAAACAGTCGCAACGCGGCGTGGGGTCTTATTAATTAGGGCCGCGATTGGTCAATTACCTATTTGTTACATATTCCGGTTTTACTGCGCCCTTACCATCGCGAATAACGCGGTTACGCGATATACGCACCAGTCGCATGGGACGCTGGGGAATCGTATACAATGTGATCGACAAATATTTGTTTTTATTATAGTACGTATGGCTCATATACGCACAAGTGGCTTGTACATAAGAGTTATATGATAGTCAACAAAGTAATATTTTGCATCGACATACGTACAAGCATCAATGAAAATTGAACTAAATCAATGCATCGTACAAGTCACATATATACGTATGAGCCATACGTACAAGTTTTGCCGTGCTTCCTTAAAGTGTTAAGCGTCTAAATGTCCCGTGATTAGTGCTTACACTTGACATAACATTTTCTTGAAACAGTAAATACAATTGCAGTAACGGTATCCACGAACCATCGTTCAGCTTATCTAGACATTATACCAAATGAGCAGTGTTGTCGATTGAACCAATGAACTTTCTTATGGAGTATGTCGTTAGACATGGAAACCGTTTACATTTGATCTTCATTTGTCTACTCGTAAGTCTTGATGCTGATTCATAATCCGTGGGTTGTTTGTCAGTTCAGGAGTGGTACACCTATCGCCTAATGTGGAATCAAGTCAGAACCGTGACGTGACTCGACTGGACATCAGTGAGGTCACACATTGCTTAAGACATATGACACACTAAAACAAAGGCGGCTGCCACGCTAGACAATGTTCTATCCCGGTGACTTCATTGCATTGTAGTATATAGCAGGTTTAGATTTCTTACAAATACAGACTGTTGAAATAGTTTATAATATCTTGTCAAAACAACATGAATCATGCCGCTTAAATTGATTGTACAATGTAAAGGGTGTCCCAAAAAGAACTGTGCACATGTTTACCCAATTTATTGACCATAACGGTATATACAATTGAGTGTAACTTGATTATACATAATGAACGACTGAACGCTTGCCTTTCAGATGCCGTTTATTTCATCTGATTTGGTTTAGTCACTCCTGAAATATGACCAATTAACAAAAGCTACCTAAAATCGATGTTGTACCACTTTGACCGACAGAATGCATTCTAAGCGTCCAACCAGGGGTATGTCACTGAGCTTGCCGATCGGGTCCACTTTTAAATTGAACTTAGTCAGCATAGAATTGGGGGCGCTATACCGATCAGGCGTGATGATTGTAGCAGACGACGCAACGCTGGCCACGCGTCTCTCAGACGACCCAATTTGGCAACGGGAGTGCACCATTTTGAATTATTTTTAACAGTCATCGCCCGGTTAACGATAAAAATCCTTTTAATTATGATGTATTTGTCAAAATGATAGTTTAAAATTCGCGATTACGTGTTATTCACTACGAATTCAAAATTTAGGTTTCGCGTGGCTAGGGGGGGCTGGGGTACCGCGCCATTTTGCAATATTTTGCGAAATCGATCGTGGTTATCACGTGATACGTATCGTGGAAAAATAATGTACACTGTTTTAACGAAATGCACTGTGGGATTGTGTTACCAGCCTAAAATTATAGAGGTCGCAAACCCGGTCGCAAACTTGCTTAACAAGCTAAAAGTGACATCTCTGAATGTAGGCCTATTACCAAAGTGTGAAATTGTTGGACACACCGCTGGTAAAATGGTTTTACGGGGGTTTTACAACAAGTTTTGCTATCATATTTTCAAACTGAACTCAAGTTAAATCACTCTATATCGAGCAATAATATAATTGTTTACGCATTTTAATTGTTTAGACAAAGTTAAATAAATCAAGGATACATTTATGATAGATAAATAAATAAAAATAAAACTATAAACGCATGGGCGGCATTTATAATTGATAAAAATTGACATAACAATGATGTTACATTAATATACCATCAAGATTAAAAAATAGAAAAATAATGGGATTATTCGAACCCGTGATTTCCGATTGCCAACGACATGGCCAACCTACGCACGCCACAGAGATTTACGACTGTAATTGTGATAGTTTTATTATTTAACCATGTCCATTTATTTATAACGAACGGATTTTTATTGTGCCATTTTTGCCAAATGTGTGCAGCGTTCGCGTTAAGTGGTTGCCCGGTTGCCCGGGACACCCAAAATTAGCACCGGGCAACCAACATGTACTTATTTGGTTGCCCGGTGGGCAACAATTTTTTTTACAAGAAGTGAAACACTTAACACATGCATTTAAATATTTTACAGAACGGGCAACCAAAAAATCTGCCGGGCAACCATAATTTCCTGCTTGGTTGCCCGGCGGGCAACCAGATTTTTTTCCTTAATTCGGACGCTGAATGTGTGTGTTGCTCTCGCACAAAATGTGTTTGTAATTTGATTACAATTCTTATTTTTAAAAGAACGGTAATTATTTTTGACATTTTCGAGAGAAACAAATGGCGTAACTCTGATACGGTAAACGCCAGCAGTGTGGTGTCCGCCTCGTGGGCAAGCATACATATGATGCTAAGCAAATCCAGCATATAAAACAAAAAGTGCTCCTAATAGGACTCGAACCCACAACCTCTCGCTCCTCAAGCGACTTTCTTTCCATTACACTAACCGTGCTAATTGAAAAAATTTAACGCAAATAATTTATTTATATCATGGGTCATGGGTTAATGCACTGTGTTAAATTCTACAATCCCGGCCGCCACTCTGTTCAAAGGCACAAAAAAGTGGACTTATTTTATGCTTTTTTTGCAATTCTGGGGTGTGTGGATCGTGTTTTTTTATCAAATTGGTTAGATATCCGTCCATTTTAGAACATCTGAAATTTAAAGTGCACCCACACACCCGGGAAAGTATGCTGCCAAGGGCATATATTTTGCACGTAAATCCAATACAAAAGTTCAGAAAATCGACCAAAATATGACGTCATGACCATTGCTTCGGGACAAAATGGCGCGGTACCCCACCGCCCCCCCCCCCCCCCCCCCCCCCTATCGCGTGGCCACCGTCGTCTGTTTAAATCTACAGCGCCCCCAAACCTATGCTGACTAACATGCCGTTTAACCTGCCGTTAAACCTGGTTAAACGCGTTAAACGCCGTCACGGACGCATTCCGGACGATTACTATAATTTATTCAAATATGCAAAAGGATCCGTTTTCGCTACGTACGTTAGTATAGGACTTTCCTATCCCAAAATTAATAGTATCCCTGGTCCAACCAATACTACCTTGTTCTTCCAATGGGTATCAATCCGTAGTGAAACATTGGGGAGGATGGAGGCATTCGGTCTGATTTTTTTTAATATTAATTTCAGTTTGGCTTCACAAATACTCATCATATTGTTTAAACCTATTCAATCCCACTACAAAAATGTTATGATTGCATAATATTTGCTAAGACCACTAAAAACAGGTGGAAGATTTGTAACTTTTCTATTCATTTCAAACTGTAAAGTGGCACAACGTGGATTTTAAGTAGGTTTAGTTAAGTTGTCATATCTCAGGATTGACTAAACCAAATCAGATGAAATAAACGGCATCTGAAAGCCAAATGTGTCCTCTTTCTAAATTCAACATGTTAAATCAAGTTAAGCTAAATTTTAGAACTTCGTGGTCAATAAGTTGGGTAAACATGTGCACAACTATTTTTGGGACACCCTGTATAAGCGAATAGTCTTCGACACTGAGTATTGTATAACAAGACAATACGGCATCATTACACTTGTCCCCAGTATCATCATGCAATTCATTAAATATTGCATACGGCTGTAGATTTGTGTAATCGAGAGAAAAATACAGACAGCTTGTGATCATTAACCAATTTTTAAAATAGAAAACGCTTGTACATGTATTTACATTTATATGTAATTGGGTCCGCATGGTTGACCGAATTGCGGTTGTTCAAAAGGCGATAGATGTAGAGTGTGACTGAGACTATTATCAGGTCTGTGTGATGAGCATGGGACATGCCATGAACATTTTGATGAACATTTTTATTTTTTCTGTAAAATGTGTGTCACTTTTTGCGTAATAGTAGAATCATTCAATGCTAGCACCAGTGAAGGAGAACTCAAACTATAGTCCGGTCTCCTGTAGGCATTCATCTGTACGCGCAACACTACTTTCACGCTTCATTCCGTTTATTCCTATGGGCGCCGGACTATAGCTCCACCATGAGGACTATAGTACATGGCTCTTTTCACACCGGTGTTAAACATTCGATCGAACATTGGGCAAATGTCTACGAGTCACGTAAACATTATAAGCATAAGAACGCACATAGCCACGTGTTACATTGCATTCCTAGATCCCCAATAAATATTACGTAAATCAACCGCTGCTGAATCGTTCTCATGCGGTGTAGGTTTCTTAATTGTCCCCATCATAATGCATTTTCCATTTGTAACGGCGGCTGATCAATAAATAATTGATTGCGTATCGTATCGTGTGAAAGTCAAATAAAAGGTCAAATATATCATAGATTAGAAATATATCCATCCATATATTATGAATAAGTTGGCTTATACATACACAAAAGAGGAACATTCTACTTATTCTAAGAGCTTATTTGGGTTAAATTTAAAAATTAGGTTAAAGTTCTTTGGAAGCTTAGTATAGATGAGGTGACCTATGATGTCATGTATTTACAAATAGGACACCCTCTGTTGTTTCCCTCCAGGCAGAATATACAATAAAGTTAATGAAGACAACATGAAATTTCTTTCTAATCAATTGTAAAACTCATTTAGTTTTAGTTTTTTTTGTGAAATGCGATAGCTTATAGCATTCCTAAGCAAGTTTCAAGACAGTTTTGATAACAATTTGCTGTGACACTACAATCTAGTTAGAAACCTGATCTGGCCTATGTAAACTATAGGAACTCTTGCCCGGTGTGTTTTGTCTCAAACCAACAGAGGGCGTCCTAAATGTCAACAAATGTCACCTCATCTATAGCTTGGCAGCTTAATATAGCTTAAACAAAAATCCCTTAAAATGGTTCATTGTTGAATGATCCAGTTGGGTGGATGAAAAGAAAATCTGTGAGGTGTCCATGCTATATCGGGATTTTTTGATCGAAAGTATGCCGATAACAGAGAAATATGTGACACAAAAACGATGAAAATATAATTGCTTTCATCACATTTTGTGTTGACCTGTATAGGCCTATGCATAATTATCAGCTTCAGTAATTGCTCTAAGACTTCCCTAGCGGTGCGTACGTGTATACGCGTCAAACGGGGCCATTAAATGTTCTGACACCTTTCATAATCGATGCAGATGCTATCTAGGGGTGCCACGATGACAAAATGAATTATCAAAAATACATCACAGACAATTAATATTTTGTGGAGAGAAACCTGGGTCCCTCTCGTATGTTTAACCTATAAATGCAATCTATTAAGTGTAGAATTCGTCATCCTTTTACTGACTAAGCCATGCTAGGAATGATGTCGATGCTTTCGTGTGAAAAAGAAATCATCGAACTTTCTATATACCACCTGGTGATCCTGGCGATACTGATGGCCATCTCAATGGTCATCGTTCAGACCAGGTCAGATTTGAAAAATTCTATGCACCACCTGGCGTTTCTATTCTGTTGACGAGTGGTCTTTCATATCTGACCAAAATTCTCTCCAAATACTCATCTCATTATGGATTCAGACCTGCCAATATGGATTGTTTTCTTCCTAGCCTTTAGACATAGATGTGTTGAATGTTTTCAAAACACCTAGATATCTGCGCGGGAAATATACCGATAGTCTGTTTCCGGAATATTCGTCATCTCGGTCACTCTAACGTAGTCATATGTCACTGTGGATCGTATGGCGTTGCTCTGAACAATGTTGAAACCGTTTGATTGAGACAGCCCGAAGTCTTCTTTGATGTCTTCCGCGGTAGAAAACAAAATCAGTATGCTTCTGGTCTTTATCAACTGGGTGAACTTGGGGTCACGAAGTTGATTTATGGAAGGATATGTCAACAATTGCTGTAGCAAGATTTGTCCGTGGACAGCTGTTCAGAATATCAAGAAGAAAAGTGCTGTTCTATTTGCTATCGACAGCGTGTAGCCTTTTTCTGGAAGCCTGTATATCGACTCAGTAACCATGGCAACGATAGAGTCTGATAAACTATTGAAGAAACATAAAGCGGTTTGTAATTGGACAATTTTACTAGGGCCGATTGATACGTCCGCGGCTTGTCGAATGAAATGGCTTTATACAGTTTTGACTGACAGGTCAACTTTGTGAATGATTGCACAGAAAATTTAAAGATGTCTAATGTATATATATATATATATTAGCTATATACAAATTCGGTATTGAGCACTTTGTTCAATGGCTAGTCTAACCAGAAACGGCTGTCAATTACTATTAGCTATATTAATACATATTTAAACCTGAAAGTCACCGTTTCGGAGGGTTGAACAATCGGAGTACTACATAGAATTCAATAGCCGCCCTTTATTATATTTAATATCCCCATCATATTGCACGCGAACCATTCTGAGACCGTAACTCATCACTCATCCCTTTCTACCAAATTTCAAATTTTACTGGCCACTTTGTACTTTCATCTTATTTTGGATGTCATGAGCCCAAGTTCCCTTTGAGTCAGTTATTGAGAGGCCATCTTTAGTATTCTTCTCTTTTCTTCCTCTCTCATTTTGCTCCACCACATTACGGTTCCGTTCTCTGTATGTTATCCAACTTTCTTGGCCACGGCTTTGTTGCTTTATCCAGGGTAATAAATCATTCCCTCCTACACCATTTATCTGATTTATTTCACACCACCTTTGTCTTGCCAGCGTGCTTGCTACCATTTCCACCGCTGTCCTAAGCATGGCTCAAGGCTCTTTTATCTGGGTGTAACTAAATGCCATGTATTACTTTTGAAAAATGTTGTTGTGTTTAGAAATATTAACTTTTAAATTCAATTTGTCATAGAAACTAGTGCTATATCATATTTAGTAAAAACGAAAGTTCAAGTTTCGAAAAAATCACATTATATTAGTTTTAAAACTAACCCATACCTGCTGAAAGTCACCACGTGTGCTAAGTCATGTGGCAAGACTGCAGTGCCTGGGGGCTTGCTACGAGTTCCACCGCTGCCACACTCAAGGTCCCCAGCATGCGGTCAATGTTGTTTGATGGATGTTATTCTTGGGTGGAACTTACTAATACTAGCGTCACGGCCAGTTCAACCTGTCAAACTTGGGCTCACACATTACAGGCTACTGGAATGTACTGATTTTTCTACTAATTTTAAATCTTTCAGGAAACCGATGATTATTGCTGAAATGTATGTGACGCGCCGTGACGCGCATGGCAAGAGAGATAATATATTCAAATTTTCTACGTCATTATTCATAAAATTAAATCTTAGCTTTAGTAAATTACCAATCAATAAACTGATACTGTATAGCACACCTTTTACCTCCGAGACAAAGGATTCATCAATAAACCCTCGGGGTTTTTTTAAATGAAACAGATCTTGTGAACGGAACGCCCGGGCTATAAAATGCAACAATAGGATCGTTTGTTATCAGAACCATCCACGGTAGGCCATGGAATGTAATCTGCACATGGATTGTTTTGTGTGGCACATATCAACTGAAGTGCTCCTCCCACATTGCAGTGTTATTGTTATTTTGTAAATATAACCAATCCACAGAGACTTGTATTAAAATACACTGTACTCAAAAGCACTTGATCTGATAACCGTGACCTTTTGTATTGTCCTCTGAGAGAGATGTGTTTGAATAGCTGTCTGGAGGGTGGCTAGCAGAATTGAAGAATTTGATATGTTACGTGGCGGATCGTGGGTTGATTTTGACATCGCCCTTATTTATTATTTAAGTGCTGTTAAAGTATTCAAATATTTCTAGGACATTCGCGCAGGTCTTTCCTTAGTAGTATAGTCTGACTCTGGGTGCCGATATTTTATGTTCAAAAAACAAAAAGCAAAATTGATAGCATGAATAGAATAACTCGCCAGGAGCACGATCAATTTCCGGGATCAATTTTAATTCCAACAATATGTACAAGGTACAAACACAATATTCGTATTGGTAAGACCCCAATTTACCAGAAAGAAAAACAAATTTAAATCTGATACTTCATCCACCCTTCTCAGTCCAGTGTTCGTAGAGGGTTTCCTCGTTAACACTTTCCATGCGGCTATTAGTTTAACCATATACTAAATAGATTTTTTTCAAAAACCGTTCCCAACTATCAAAGTCTATCACAAGTATTATTCAACCAATACTAGGTATGTTTGTACTTATTGTTATGCATTTATCATGGTGATTCTAAATACGGAGAGTGAAATTCAATACATTTGAACATTTTGTAACTTTTGGAATGTCGTCTGCAGACGCCTGCCGCGTATCTCTAACGCTCTGATGTGCTTTATTGCATTACGGTTCTATCGCCTTTATAATTTGAGCCACTTTAGAATTGAGTTTTTTGACTATAATGACAGGCCAAGATTGCTCCGTGAACATGAATCCTGACTTTGTCTAGTCAATACAGGCATACAGCCTTGACGCGTTTTATTTAGCATTTAACATGTTTAATGTAGCCCAATTGGGCTAATACTTGAAGCTAAAGTCTAATCTAGAAATGCTATATCGACACCTCCTCAAAATTTGAACATTTTATAGTTCAAAGCTAGAAATTCTTTATACAACCTCGCTAAAACATGCTCAGAACATACAATTTGAGCGCTGTGTGTCATTTCAACCAGGAATTGGCAGACATACATTGCACCGTCCACGGACGAGCCCACATGCTGTGGAAATTGCTTGCTGGCTTCCTCCCTTGACCAAGGCATTAGAGTGTTGCTACACGATGGTTGTTCAATGTCCTGATTTTTGTGCTCATTTTTAACCTGAAACCTAAAGCAATAGTATAATCGTGATTTTTCTCGAAATTTGAACATTTTATTTCACAAAATCTTTTTATAACAAATTGAAATTTAAAGTATAATTTTTATAACATAACAAATGAAAAACTTAACACTTTGGGCTTGCCACAAAACACCCTAGTCAAAACCGGGTTGTCCAAAGGGCCAGAGCAGGTACCCAAAGCGCTGTAGGCACTAACAGCTGGTGTGCAATGACTCAAAGAGTTGGGGAAAGGAATCATAATTTACAACCCCGGATACCATGGCATATCCGTGGTCAAAAAAAGCTCAGTATATAGAGGGAACAGAACCGTAATGTTGCGCGAGCAATGGCAAATCCCGAATAGCTGGAGCAAATGCATTATAAACATGTGTGAATATCAAATGAGCGCATAGATAATAACTGCTGGTTTGTAACATAATGATACCTTTTATGGTTACTCGATCAGAATCTGATGTGGGTTTAAATAACAAACACTAATCGTTCTCTAGGACTGACAGTCTTTGTCACAACCAAATCCGTTTACGGTTTTACCTATACATGACAACAAGTGAAACTGCAAACCTAATTTACTATGAATTATGCCACTGAGAACGACACCCATTGAAAACGTCACAATAGCCGTCTAATGTAAGCGCGAAGTAGATGGAACTTATTGAATGACCCTCGTCTATCAAACATGGATGAAAGTTGAGATTGTAAACATACAAATTGCCATTGAAGGCCAAACAGAATGGATGCTGAATGTGTTTTGTGTTGTTTGTGTGGGCGTTGGAGGTATGTTATAATAGACGAGGACGGGGACTGGGAGAATTATAACGACAGGAATTGAATTCATATAGCAGCTCAGTAATTACCCTGTATGTATGGCACGCACATGCCGCAAATCCAAGGTGCATTAACAGGGCTTGTTCATATGTTAACCTGACATTAACATAAAACAAGATGAGCACTGTCTATTGGACGATCTTCAGATTTTCGAACACAAGTTGATTAAAAAAGAACGGGCACTTTTTCGCAAATATGTCACAAAATGCTACATCATCATGTTACACTAATTAAATTAAAGCCCCCAATGTGAAAGCCAATCCACGGGATTGTCGAATTATCAAGACATTCCTCAGTGTATTATAACGAGTGTCATTTTCTTAATCAGCTGAAATGCCACTTTTCAGTTTGTTTACACTCTCTTGAATTCAGACCTTTTTGTATAATATTTACTTCCGGTCATTTTAAGATTTTGTATTCCAAATTCATGTGCCTTTTCAGGTTTTTCACAAGTTTCATTGATTGGCATCTTCCAGCTAGCAATACAAAGAGTTTATTGCTATCCCGTGGACTGGCTTTAAAATACCGGGTGCCGCTAAAATTGATGAACCCTTATAACGCAAAAGTCGAATTCAAAAATACTTGTTTTGAATAATAGCTAGTAAGACAAGGGCGCGTTCTTTCTGTCTTACCCTGTACTCGCATGTTCAGGGCTTCCGGCGAAGGAGTAAAACGTGACTTCAAAAATATCGTTTTGGGTGAAACGGAAATTGTAATTGTTTAAAATATTAAGCGCCATCACAGGGTTGAGAGTAAGTATATTTTCTTTGGTTACGTGTGCGATAGTCGTATAAACATTACGATGCACTGGGATGTCATTAACGACGAGATTCAATGTTTATCAAAAATCGGCAGATAATAACTTCTGTGCTCGATGATAAGTATGCTGTCAGTTTTAATAAACTTATGTGATTACACAAGTTGATAATATGCATGAATTAGATGGCATCTCTTGAATTTAAATACCCCAATATGTCTTCATCGAAACATTAGGGTAAACAGAACCCGTTGTGCTATTTTAACTTGTACTTGTTGATGCTTTCATTGTACAGACGGGGAAATAACCAGAACTACACCATTTGCTGCGTTCTAAACGTTTAAGGATTTGCGCTGCTGATTATCTGTTAGCTTTGAAACTTACCGTTAAATACATATCTCAATCTGGTTAAAATCTAAAGGATCCAAAACAGCGCTCGATTGCCACAATACTTACCGATGATGCTATTATAAATAATACATTCGCAGCAATCCTCCGGGTGTTTTAAGTAACTAACAACATAAATAATATAGCAGAGTTTCAATCAATATAGTGAGTTTTTCAATTGCTTTTTATACTAATAATTTAAAATCTAGAATAATATGTTTACCCATTTGTATTTTAACGTTAGGAAAGTAGGACAACGTTAAACAACCACTAGTTACCGAAACATCATGCGTCATAGAAACCCGAATCGAAATAGCGGTTATAATTGATTTCCTTCGATACTCGACAAAAGAGTTCATAAATGCTAGAAAATGCTGGCTCCGTTTCGTTCTCTGAACGCCAATATTTGTTATGGATTTCCATGGAAACGCGGACAATGGTTCAAAATTGCAAACATGTTCCATATCGACGGTTGTATAACGATACTGGTATGAGATATCAATATTAACGCGTATATCAATACCTAAGGTTGTTTCGGACTAAAATTGAAACCATTGGCGTTCTTCGATTCCATATTTAATGTATGTGTAGTAAATCCGACACCACGACGGCAGAAAACAAATTTTGAAACCTAACTATAATACTAGGTTTTTAAGTCTGTCTAGATTTGCTCGTATAACCAGTCTGACTAAATTTATTTGGTGGAGTAAACATTTGAAACAAACGCACGAACATACCGTTACGTTAAATACAAATAAGAAGACAAACTATAATGCGAAAAAGTTTCAATCACTTTAAAACTCTCATGTATGCCTAATATAACCTGATTGAATTTCCGTTTGTGCATGAAACACTTAAAAACAAACGTGCGAAAAGATGATAAATTCATCGCTACGTAAGGAGAAGTGTTAATCGAACTATGATTATGACGAATTCCAATTATTTTAAAATCTCTCCTATAATTTCTGATTATATTTTATTTAGTGGAGGAAACATTTTAAACAAATATATGCATATTTATGACAATCCTTCAGAAACGCTGGCATATCAGGGCCATATCTGTGATTAATATAATAATTTAAGATTCCTTCTCATAGGAATGGTGTATTACGTAAGTACCTTTTATCAGATTGCTGCCCTGTTCTCATGCATATGTTTGGATTTGTGTGAAATAGCCAACTAGGTTTCTAAGAATCTAGTACACGGCAGCTATTCGGGCACAAAGCGATAGTGACAATCCAGCCATTTTGCTTACAGGGCATTTTAAGTAAAAATGGTCCCTGGTAACGTACACGAGCACAACAAACCAGGATGGATTGAAGTAGTTACGGGAAAAGCTGCTCTGGGCAAAAAGGAACTATCGAGACATCGCCAGGGGCAGTTCATTGGCCAACTATCTCAAAGAAATAAAGGGTCACAAGTCTAATTGTGTGACGTAAATGGAGAAATGAATCCCGGTCAATGGTTTAAAACCACGATAGTTGCCCTCGGTGTTATTCAGGTCAGAGTAAAAACAAAGTATCTCCCAGGGGTGGAGTTATTAACATATTAATGTAAAGGTGTATTAAGACGGGCTGCATTCCATTATCGGATGCCTTTTCTTCGCTCGTATGGGTAAGTTGCAATTTGGCTAAGACGTAGCTGACATGTGGTTACAATTTGTGGTACGGTTTTAGAGAAAATATTTTCTTAACTTAACCAACAACCATTGGAACATACCAATATTTAGTTAAAAATACTAAGAACAGTTTCGAGATACGTGTTTGCCCTCCTTATATATGGCAAGTGGTTTATATGCCTGTTTGTGTTTGTTTCTATTGTAGCTGTCCCATGTCCGTGGTTTGATACAATTCGCTGTGGTGATTGGTTACCTATGAGAACTGACTTGATCAATATCAATTTCCTCTTTTTCTTCACGCATTTCTGTCCTACGTCCTAAACTATACCTATCGATTTGCCATTTGATGTGCCGATTTTTGCACGTGACATTTACAAGAAGGAAACTTCACCTTGTATCGAACCCATACTAAGTGAATGGCAAAATGTATCCGATGACTTCTATGTGTGATATCAAATTGCCCATAAATGCTGCTCTTAAGATACATTGAGTTGTTATTCCTCGGGGCTTTTCAACTCTGTTTGTAGTATCCAGAACAGTTGCATGCAACCTCACGCGTACGTTGCAACACATTTACGATTGAGCTGTATTAAAGTAGATTTAGGGTATATTTCAAGCTGTTCGCTTGAACATTTACGTGAAAATGCACATGCATATGCCTTAACACATACATTTACGATTGAATTGTGTACAGATAAACAGGCTTTTTTTTAAAGAGTTGTCGTTCAACCTTTTGATTCTAACGGTTCTAATATGATACAATGACTTCAAAATGTTTTCAAGTGACTTTCACGATCTGATTCACACCGAGAAACTTCGTGCTATTTGTGCCTGACCATATGACCATGATGACTTTCATGTGTGACATTTGATCAAATTGCAAGTTGATCATGTTATCACGTTGCATCTCAAATAAAATATTAATATATAGATCATAATATTAAACAAATGAAAATCAAAACATGGCGGGTGTTTTCGTGTAACTGTCCATGTAGTGTATGTCCACGCGAGATTCCCGTTACGACAGGTACAAATTGAACGCCCAGGTACAGTTTTACAAATTAAGCCAAGCATCGAATTTAGGGGATCAGTGTTTTCGTTTGCAATCGCTCAAAAGACTTTTGGATTTTGTGAAATTGATAGCAGACTTAACAAAGGATCATAATCTGCGTAAAGTATTATCAGTGGTGAAGTGGACATGTGCATTACTAAAAATCTTCGGACTGAAAAGGTCAAATAGTCGGTCTTTCCCCAAATACAAATAACTTACCGAAACATCATAAAAGACGTAAAATGGCATTGCTAAACAAGTTTAAAAGAGTCCTAAGTTCCGGGCCTTTCCGGGGAATTGAAAATTAATGTTGTATACGAGCAGTAACGGATCGCGTTTGTCCATAGACAACACATAAAATACATTAGGCCGCTTTGCAAAACCAGTACGTATTGCTCATACGTATAAGTGACTTGTACGTAAGACTTATACGATAGACACCAAAGTTGAACTGAGACCAATGCAAACTATTTCCATGGTAATATAGAAGTATTTTCACTGGTCTCATTTCGATTTTCATCAGTACTTGTACGAATGGTGATGTAAAATATTGCTTTGGCAAATATCGTACAAGTCACTTATACGCTCGAGACATACGCACTGATTTTGCATTGCGGCCGCAATAAATTGCAACATTATGGACAAGAATTATATTTCGATGTTGTAATATTACAGACCTTATTAGGAACTGCGTCAATCACCATGTGATAGGGGCTGAGAGCTGAGTCGTTCTCTTCTGACAAATGGTGTCTTCAGGCTCATACTTTCTGGGTACTCAACCTATTTATTTATGTCATAATATGACATGAGATGACGTCGAAATGCTGGTTTGGTAGAGCAGGCAACTACTGTGGAACACATGAGCGTTAAAGTTCAATAGGGGCTTTAGTAAAGATCGGAGTGAACCGGTTTCATCAATAAACGAGTCCTCTAGGTCTTTATTACTGTACGTGTATGATATTGCACGCATAGTAGTTTGTTAACACTTTTCACGCGGCAGGCGTCTGCAGACGACATTCCAACATTTGTCAAAAATGTCATAATTATTTAAATTCATTAGCATTTTTGGAGTCACCATGAGGAATGCATTTAAGTAAGTACAAACATGCCAAGTGTTGGTTTAGTAATCCTTGAAATGGACCTTAAAATGTTTGTGAAAAATCTCTTTTATATATACATTAAAACCAATAGCTGCGTGGAATGTGCTAACCTTTAACAACGTCGATGCTTATTCTGTTTAAGTCTGTGGTTGCTACATTAGGACGGTCAGATGCCTTAGCCCGGGTTTGTAACTGGACTGCCATTTACAACTTTTTTTCAGGAGTTGCTATGGCCATCTTTGATGAAGCTTGATGATAAGAAGAAAAAATTACAACCACTCAAACGTAAACAACTTTAGCATTATTATGAAGCGTTATTAATCGCGTAGTTATCCTGTAAAAACAATTGATCTATATTTACAACGAGGATCACATTTGTAGAGTAAAATGCTTCGAAGTCATATAGGGAAAATTTAATCTACCTAATGGTATGGAAGTAAGCTAATGTATTCACCATGTTCACGATTACACAAATAGACAAAGCAATACGTAAACAGTGTACCCAACTGTGACTTGATGGAATGTATTGGGCTATTTCATTTTGAATACATACACCCCTATAAAAGACATGATATTAATGTTCCACATACATGTAGGGAGTGTAAATTTCAAATGAATTCACCCATGCAGGTAACCCTATTTGAAATTCACACTCCCTGTGGGTTATGATTAAGGCAATGTCTTCCATATGGGGTGTGTGTATTAAAAATGGAATAGCCTATTGAAACTCTCAACGTGCTCGGAATCCGTATTTCTATTGTACAAAGGCATATAGCTGGCTCTGTTGTTTTGTGTCCTGTACTGGGATGGTTTTTAGAAACGGTTGACGTTCAAGTGTTTGGTTTTGCATTGAAACTGATTAGCGAGCTTTTCGTGGCAGTTTTACATGATTGTATATTATTCACCAGGGTTCTTTAGCTGATGTCTGAGAGCACTATATTGCATGTCATGTTTTCAAATCCCAGGCGAAATGAAATTTGTTGTGAGATATGACGGTATTTCTGATGGGAATAGTTATATTCTGATGTTTGCTGAGTTCCATAATCATTTAGTCATCATGGTTCATATATTGACCTCTTTTGGTGCTCATCATGGTGAAATAAAAACTAAATGGTCCTCCATATCGAAATGTATGTACATTTCAGAAATCACGCTCCTTCACATAAAGAGTTGTAAACATAGGCGGCGCAAGCGGGGAACGCCCCCCCCCCCCTAAGAATTGGACGTCCCCTACAAACTACTGGAAACTTGTTTTTAACATCATACTGGACAGTTTTAGTGTTAAAATTGCGTGAATAAGTTTCAGTTTGTTACAAAAGATGGCTTTAGGAAAGTGATTTTGTAAAATTCTAATTTTACAAATTATTGAGCTTCCGCCGTCACAGGTTGTAAAGGAAAACAATGAAACTAATCAAATTCGGGTGGAAAGTCCTGTGAATTATCTTCCTTTTTTCTCGAAAAAGTTATTATTTGTAGATATCATTTTTAAAGATGAATTTAATTATGTGTACATATTGTGGTAGAGATTGATGTGGATCATATTCTTGAAATTGTACCCATGGACAGATCCAATAGATACTTGGGTCTCCTAAAATGTGAGATTTCTGATAGACAGCCGAAACAAGTAGACACTTCTAAGGGCTCTGATTATAGTATGTTAACAATTCCAAAGCATTTTATATAACGTGTAGCTGGTATTATGGTAATGTTTACAATGGCAGGCATTCTATATAACTTGTAGCTGGCATTGTTAACATTATAGTTTATGTAGACAAAGCTAATAGTTATATGTTACGTTTGATTTTAGGTAACAAAAATTCCAAACACCGTCCCAATAATTGTAACCCCAATTCTTTTTGTACACACCTTTACATACAGAAAGATATTCCACTTAATTAATATGTGACCCACTGTTTAATGTTTTGTATTCAAGCAGATGATGTCACTGGATGCCGAAGTCTTGCCACAGTACAAGAGAGAAGCTCCTAAGACGCCACCCCACATCATTCTTCATTATTGTACCTTCAAAGCCATCTGGGACTGGGTAATCCTGGCGCTGACATTCTATACTGCCGTAGCAGTGCCTTTTAACGTGGCCTTCGATGCCAGATCATCTAAAGAATATGTAATGATGGTCGTGGATGGCATAGTGGACATTGTGTTCTTTATAGATGTTATACTTAATTTTCACACCACTTTTGTTGGACCCGGAGGGGAAGTGGTCAGTGACCCCAAGGTCATTCGCATGAACTATCTGAAGACGTGGTTTGTTATCGATCTACTCTCCTGTCTACCTTATGACGTCATCAATGCATTTCAACAAGAAAATGTGAGTATGTAGATTATTGTTTAAGGCAAAATTCAAATGAAGTATATGAAAAAGGTCGATCATCTTTTCAGTGCTATCGTGTACGCATGCTCAGTGTATCATTATGTTACTCACTTTCTCTTCATCTGTGCGAAGTTATTTCTAATGGTTTTCAATAACTCACTTTTATTTTCAGTATGACACCAGCTCCTTAATGTAGGGCACAGTCAGGAAACATGAACTCACAATGTGTGCCGGCTTCTAATGTGTATAAATATCTTTAATCGCCACATTATATTGCAGAAGATGCCGTGCTGATGGGTGCACAAATCACCTTCAGTCTTTTTTAGTATGTTCTTTTTTGTCTCAACGACATGCGTTAAAATACAAAATCAAAAGCACAAAAAGCCATTAGGCGTTGTGGTATATCATCGCTGCGTGTTTTAAATTTGTCTATAGGGAAAGATGAGGATATACTAAAGACAACAATGAGGACTTGTCACGCGATACACATAAAACGATCAGAATCACTATGGATGATATGAGTTATAGGGAAAGAACGTTCTCATGACAGTTTTATTCACAAAGGGTTTTAAAAACAAGAAAACACAAATTTTCTCAAAATTGTGCAAACATCTTGTTTTAACAAATATTCTTAAATCCAATACCCTGGTGATATATGATAAAAAATGAAGCTCCAATTATCAAATAGCTTATGGCCATTTGATTTCTTTAAAAAGAAAAGGAAAGATTAGAGTTAATTTTAAACACTGGTCAACTATAAACCAATCGCTCTTTTAATGCTCTTATCGCATATTAATATTCATAATAAAGAATGGTTTAAAATATACCACATTTTTACCAAGTTGTCTCTGCCACTATTTTACTTCAACTTTTTATTAATTTTCAAGGCCATTTTAAACACGCGACTACTAGTTTTATCTACAACGCAGAAACCTTTCCCAATTTTCAAAATCTATCTGAAGAATTACTGAACCAATGCTAGGCATGGTTGACCTTGTTTTAATGCATTTCTCATGGTGATTCCAAATATGGTGATGAAATGTAATAATTCTGATATTTTTTTGAAACAAAACAGTTTTACTCCATTCCATGTTGAATACAGGTGCTAAATGTATATCCATTCTTATAAAAAGGTCTTTGCTGAGCATCAAATGCTTACCCAGGTATAGGAGTGCGTGTCTGTAAAAGCAATATAATTTAACAACATAAATACGTGAATATAAATATAGCATTCTGTATCCATGGTAACCTTTTACCAAATGGCTGATTAATCTTGTATTGGATGTTTTTCCTGTTTTACGCTTATCACAATGCTCCATCTTTATTAAGTGCCTTTTCTACCGTACCGCCCTGCATTACTGAAATTAGCGTCATGAGAACGATGTCTGGCTATCGAATGTTTAGATGAAACTATTCATAAATGCATCCGATCTGTGATCATATTGTCTCTTTTAAACACTAAATTAGATAATATTTTCGGGATTATATAATTTGGCGATACGTAAATTTGGCTACCAGAACTCGATGGGGCGTCTTAAGCTGCAAATTGCAAATCGGCAAATTTCAAAGTAAAATGCTCGTTATGAACAAACTAACGTCCAATACTATGTTTCAATGTACCTAAGAGACAGTTACTTACATTTCCCTCCTTTCTCTTTAATTCTTTGTTTATATCCTTCTTTTGGAACAGAGTCCCTATTTCCCTGTTCCGCCCTTATCTACCTCAAATGGCGAATTCCTTCATTCAAAGAATGGATTACAAAATCCCTCACTAGACTATATCAACCATACGGTCTTCTATTTCTAAAGTTATTTAACCTTTTCATCCTAGTGACCTTGCTATTATTAAACATGTACCCCCATGTCTACACCTTATTGTCCTTCCACGAAGGTACAGGCCTCTGCTCTTGATTTACCACCTAGTCCCCTCACACCAACCTGGCCGAAATCTTGGCCAATGTGGCCTTATACCAATAACGATACTACCTTTTCTTTGTCATCTTTGTGTATCCTACACTACATTCCCCTAGGCTGATCTTGGCAAATCAATATCCCACTCATACACACTGCCCAGCCAGACACCAGAAAGACAAGCCAGAAACCACGGCCAGAAACCTTTGTTTATACCCGCAGTATATATACATCTTGCCAATTGATAACATTTATGCTAAGATTGTCCTTGCAGATCTTGTGATAATGTGATAAACTAGCTCTCAATGTAAGTGACAGACCAATAAGCTTTTAAGATTTGTTTGATCAGATGGTTAATGGAGAGGAAAAGTATTGAGCCTGATCAGTTAACAGAGAGCAAAAGTGTGGAGCCTGACTCAGAGCAGATATGTATACATATAGTCAAGTATACATGGATACATACATAAGAAATAGAGCGCTTGCATGGAAAGTTATTAGTTCAAACCTTTATCCCTGGAAATACTAGGAGGGAGTACAATCAATAGAATCAATTGAATAGGTGATTGATAATTGTACTCCATGCATTTCCGTGTCTTTTGGAGAATGGTTTGAACTATTACCTTCAAATTCCAAGTCATACAATAAGGCTCTTGATTGAAAACCAAGCTGAATCAGTAGCAAAACATTACAATTATTAATAACCAAACGATGTCCTTATTTGCTTCTCACTTCTCTGTCTCTCCCCCACCACAGCATCAACTTAGCAGTATATTCAGCGCATTAAAGGTGGTTCGACTCCTGCGTTTAGGACGTGTGGTTCGAAAATTAGACCATTACATCGAATACGGCATTGCATTCCTCATATTACTCATGTTAACGTTTCTACTGTTCGCCCATTGGTTTGCCTGTTTATGGTACACCATCGGCGTCAAAGAACTCGGCAAGTCCAACGGCACGATGACCAACTGGTTATGGAAACTCGGGGTGGATACGGGTCAAAACTATTATTTTAATAGCACAACAAATAAAACTGAAGGCGGACCGGACCCTGGTATGAAATATGTGTCCGCATTATATTTTACTATGAGTAGTTTGACCAGTGTGGGATTCGGCAATATTTCATCAGTCACTGCGGGAGAAAAAGTGTTTACAATCTGCATGATGGTGGTTGGCTGTAAGTATAAAACTATAAATACAAAAGAGTGAAAACCTCGCTATTAAAAAGAATAAAACTCTTGTAAACTACCCTGAAAAGAGTAAAAGTCACTCTAAAAGAGTGAAATGTCATTCTTTCGAGGAGCTCATAGAGGAACAGCTCTAAAAAGTGTTGTCCCTCTTTTACATTTCCAGACAGTCGAGTATATGTTACTACAATATGACAATTGTATTGGGTCTTTAAGCAATACGATTAAATTGGTTGTAAACAGTAAACGGTATGTAGCTTTGGTCATGTGTTCACAATGCTGACTCCCGTAGTTAAATTTGAATAAGGCGTCTAATATGTTGACACTCGGAGAAGGACATACGTGAACATTATATATTAAAACAAGCCAACTTGGGGTTGTTGGTCGGGGAGGATGGTGAAACAAGGTCCTAAATATATGTGTATAGCTATAAGCAGAGATGGAAATGCCAACACACTTTTCGATAACCTGAGGTTAGATAACCTGAGGTTAGATAACCTGAGGTCAGGTGACCTGAGGTTAGGTAACCTGAGGTAAGGTAACCTGAGGTTAGGTAACCTGAGGTTAGGTAACCTGAGGATAGGTAACCTGCGGATAGGTAACCTGAGGTTAGGTAACCTGAGGTCAAAAGGTGTATGAGCATTTCCATATGTGTGTGTATTTCCGTACCCCTATTCAAATGTTAACTACGGTAATAAAATTCGCCTTCGGGACTCTCCTATGAGGTAATCAGTCATACCTCACTCAATATGGGGTTGGAATTTCTTACTGTAGGCACATGTTTTGCTGCATATTTATTCGAATATAGCCTATACCAAATAATGTATGTCAAATGATTATATGATGCACTCATAAGAGAGGTTTCATAGCACGAATATCGACACGGGGGGATTGATTTTATACATGTATATTATACTCATTGTCTTTAAGAATCAGTGACCTACTTTGAAATCGTTGTACATCACGAATTTTACCTATGCTTATTGCATTTGTATGTGTTCTCGTATGCTATTTGCGAATGGATCCGTGGCATTATGGTGATAATTTTACCTAAAAATCAATTATTTTTTCTCATTCTCAACCAGTCCTTTTATCGACTTTCTGCTGATGTTGTTTTCCGTACCGATAATCAGCTGTCCCCATCTGTTCATAAGTGGGTAATCAATAGATTCGGGAGTAGAAATCTTGTCGGTGACAAAATGCATTTCACGCATAAAACATTAGCCAGTCAATTTGCTATTCAATTGCAATGGTTTATAGCTTAGCCTGCAAACATGTTACCTTTTATTTCAATCATCTGCTAACCTTCTCTGTCCTTAATCGCCCATTTTCGATTTGCGAAACAATTGTACTTGCGCGTTTCAACTGCGCATTCATACCACTGTGCAATCCCATGAAGCATTCCTGCCATCAACTACAATTTCCCAAAAACAATAACATTCGCGGATATTTGTAGCTCAGCTGATAGCTCAGTTCCATGTCGTAATGTTGTTAAGCAACAATATATAGATTCTAGATTTTGTTGGTTTCATCTTTTTCACTTTTTTTTTGTATCATTGCATTGAGAAAAAGCCTCCAATGTCATACTATTGAAACAAATATGAAAATTCTCGCTGATTAGTTCTTCCAAGGAACCATGTTCTTTCCTGAACATTTCAATGGACAATAGGTGTTGAAATGGCTCCATCGCACAGTGCTCATCCACTGCATGCTGGGTTTACATTGAGCCATCCTCAGGTGCACCCCGTCTGTTTGAACAATTATTAAAAAATTGCTCGGGTAATTTGGTTAATCAATGATCGATACGAAATTCTATTGTACCAATCATTAGCCTGATAAAATGATGATCAAGTAGTAATTATGGTCTAAGCTTATATATTGCCCTATTTGTCTAATATATTTTTGTTTTGTTTAAAAAAAGACAATGTATGCAAGTTACCTGACGGATCGCATCAGAAATCTTTGAATTCACGAATGCAGGAAGTGTCTTTGGAGGTCATTATTATTATGCAATACAAAATATCCTGCTTATTAAAATATTAATTTAATAATATAATTTCTGAATGGATTCTGTTAAGTAAATTTAATAAGAAAAAGCTTTTTGAGTTCTTGCAACATTCACCAAAATCGAATAATAATAATAATAATAATAAAAGGGCATTTATAATGCGCCTCACATTGTGAACACAACCCCGAGGCGCATAACATACATGTATGAAAAAATATAAGAACATTACATCATAGATTACACATCAGAAATAACTTTAAGTACAAATACAACAACAACAACTTATAATAATATATAATAGAATAGCGTTGTTCATGGTTGGTGATCACAATGTCGACTTTCCCGAATCTGCACTTCCATGTAAGACCATTAAACGCCCAACCAGCATTAACTAACAGACTAATCTCTCGAATTTTCAAGTTTCACTGCCTACAACAAAAATCGTTATGTAATTGTTTGATTTCATAAAACAAACATCAAAAACAAAAAATAAATTATCATACCGTCCATTGATAACATAATAATGTAATATCATTATATTGACGCCGTTGCAGGCTTTCTAATAATATCATTGCATTGAGAAATAGACTCCAAGGTTATACTATTGAAACAAATATGAAAATTCTCACTGATTAGTTCTTCCAAGGAACCATGTTGTTTTCTGTACATTTCAATGGACAATCGGTGTTGAAATGGCTCCATTGCACAGTGCTCATCCACTGCATGCTGAGATTTCATTGAGCCATCCTCTGGTGTACCCCCGTCTGTTTGAACAATTAAAACATTGCTCGCATCCGGGTACTTTGGTTGAACAATGCTCGATACGCAATTTTATTGTACCATTCATAAGCCTGATAAAAACGATGATCAAGTAATAATTTTAGTCTAAGCATATAATACGTTGCCCTATTTGTCGATTACTGCCTCCACCTATCAATAAAACCAGCCAGGTGTGTGTTGATAGGCAAGTAGGCATAACGGGGAAGTTGTTGTGTTATGATTGCAGACAATTAAAACCATGACATGATATTTCTCCCGCTTATAACCTTGAAAATTATTATGTAATTTAATTTTGATCCGCAAGCGATAAAGTTGTTCTTATGTGGGTGTGGGTGCATATTTGCAAATGAGAAAATGGATTTTTCTTTTTTCTTTTACCGCAATCGTTCGACCGCATACGCACAGCAGTATTTATAATCACTGATAACAGATCTCTTCATAATATCGTACAAGATTTCTACATGTTTCAGTTTAACTGCATGTGTCAAAGGAGCCATAGTCCCCCTGGAGCCATAGTCCGGCCTCAATAGACATACATGTACATGGAATGAAGCCTCAAACTAGTATTACGTGTGTTAATGAGTGCCCTATTTAAACCTATACTTTACTGTACAGGGTGGACTATGGCTCCAGGGACTATGTCTCCAGGGGACTTTGTCTCCATCTATACAGGGTTAAGACCTACATGGCAATTATTTGAAGCCTTCGGTTCTGACTATGTTTAAAAGGAGAACATCTTCTAATTTTGAGTGGATTTTAAAGAATAAACAGCGCCCTCAGTTGGCAAATATCGAGCATGTGATAAATATTGACCAATCATATTTTGATTAACTCTCCAGCTTTACTGTACGCCTCCATCTTCGGTAACGTGACCACCATATTCCAAGAGTTCACGTCCAATACGGCCCGATATCACGAGGTACTCAATAGCGTACGAGAATTCATGAAGTTACATCAGGTGGACAAACAATTGGCTGAAAGGGTGGTGGATTACGTCATATCATCATGGGCAGTAACAAAAGGCATCGATAAAGATCGGGTATGCTATAATATGCGCATGCGTTGTGAACTGCATTATGTTAATTAGGCCGAAGCTACTATTGATCAAAACAAAGCAATTGGCGTAACCCTAAGCCTCTGCTCCTCGCAAACCAAATGCTTATACCTGGCTGCAAAAAAAGAATATTTCTGTTAAATTTGGCCCGTCTTCTCATCTACACATAAAATGCTACCCACCACGTAATATTGCTCCCTCTCGGGCTCCCTCTGCCAAATGTCCACTCTTACGCCTGGATGCAAAGAGAGAAATAATTTATAAGCAGATAATATACCTTATCCGTCAATTAAATCTCGTCTTCTGCAAAGTTCTTTTATCGTTTCTTTGTCCTACAATGTCGAAAAAGGGGAATTGCTTTTTGAGTAATTGTCATAGAACAATATTTGCTGGAAGCATTTGGACGTTTCTTATACAGAGAATCAATAACAACCCTTCGCCGAGTGGTCTATTTCTCACAATGGCAAGCGAGTCCAGCGACTTGATGTTAACTTCCGTTTTGTGTCCTAATACTCGATATCAACATGTTCATCAATTCGTGTTTTACATTGTATCTTTCTATTTCTATTTCTAGGTCTTAAGTCACTGTCCAAAAGATATGAAAGCTGATGTCTGCGTGCATCTTAATAGAAGGGTATTTAACGAGCATCCCGCATTTCGACTAGCTAGCGAGGGTTGCCTTCGGGCACTAGCGATACAGTTTAATATGTCCCATAGTGCCCCGGGCGATCTATTAATACATTCCGGTGAAAGTGTGGATCAACTATGTTTCGTCGTTGGGGGCTCACTAGAAATCATTCAGGACGACGAAGTGGTCGCCATCTTAGGTTAGTTATTTTGATTTATTAGTCAAATTAATTTTACGCTATGTAATCATTATCTTAAAACTATGTGAACGGCTGAACTAACCTGAATTAAGCATGGAAAGATGCAGGTGCATTCATTTTACACTGAATAATGCAATCGGAACTGAAGATTTGTAGACACAGATGGTGAAGTATGGCACACACTGACACGTTTCCGATGCTAGAATAATGTCTAGTTGCATATATCCCATTGGTCAGCTGTCATGACCAACATTTTTCGAAATGGTGGACCAAATTGACCATATTTGTATTGGAAGATGACGAGGATTCAGTCTTCGAGATATGATGTCATGTTAGCAATACTAACGCTTATCTAATAGGTCAAAATGTTAGTATTTCCATTATTTTACAGTGACATTTTGTAATACAATACATTTACCTATATATAAAATAATGCTGATTACCTAATATGTTATTCGACCATTCCATTTGAATCCATACAACCATTGTATGTGAATATCAAATGGCATTACCTGTATGGGTGATTCCATCCATGATAGGGGTGCATGGATTTCAATCGGAATAGCCCAGTGGAGTAAAGTTGCAAGGACACTTAAGAAGACATGGTCTCGAACACATGGCCAAATTCAACAATGGACAAACGATTTTCGAGCAGATATTATTTTTAGATTCTTAATGCAAGGGACAACCTTAACATGTTTGGTATGCTTTTAAAGATGACAAAAGTAATGCCCGATTTTAAATGTGGAATATCTCAGGAAATCAATTTTACTCCAATTGTGTTGGAGCAAGCACGTTATGGAATGAAATAGCATTTACTTTATATTCCTACGAAACTCTTTATTTTGTAATACACAAATATTCACTTGACTAAAATGCCCACCGTTCATTGCCCCGAATGTTGCTTAATGTATGTCCGTCTATTTATCTCACTTGTCACCATTAATGGTTTACAGGTAAAGGCGATGTATTTGGCGATGTATTTTGGAAGGAGCCAACACTAGGCCAATCAGCAGCCAACGTCAAGGCGCTCACCTATTGTGACTTGCATACAATAAAGAGAGACGACTTATTAGAAGTGCTCGATTTCTACTCATCATTTGCTCACTCATTCGCCCGTAACATGGTCTTAACGTATAATCTACGACACAGAGTAAGTACAGAAGTGTAATAGGTGTTATCCATGTAGCCATGCGCAAAGGACTACAAAGGGGAATCGCACCCGGCCTATTCTACATTCAATTGAATCGGTGCATGACGTCCAATCCAATGCATGAACCGTGTTACCAAATTGGCCTACATATCATGTAATAGGGGTTTCCTATTTTTGAAAATCTACAGTTATTATTCCCATTACATGGATAACCTCTATCGTTTGTTTTATGATTGGTCCAGGTGGTTTTAAATACGAGATATCCCAACATTAGTTTCACATTTATGCATGGCATGGTTAAAATAATAACATTGAATAGTAGTTATTGACAGTGATCTCCATTCGAATGTATTCTTGTGGTTTCACACTCCAGTATTACATGTACAGACAATATGTTTTGTAAGAGCATAGATAAAATTACCTCTATCAATATTAAACTAAACTCAAAAGTAGCAAGTAGTAAGTTCCACATAAGTCGATATCTTTACCTGAACTAGCATTACACTCTATCTTATCTCATGCCAGTAATCAAATTTTCCACGGAGTCACTTTAAACAATTATATTATATTTAGTTGTAATTAAGCTTAAAGTATTTTATGACCATATTAAGTGATATATCTGTTACTATCGCATCACAAGTTATCTTTATAGATTCCATCCATTAGAGTAGTAAAACATCACTTAAATGTTTGGTGTCAATGTCCGTATCATATCATAAAATCAATACCGCCAACTAAAATGTATTTCAAAGTCATTATTGAAATTAGAGGGAATAATATGAAGCCACCGCCACTTTGCATCTTACCAATTTGAAATATAGTGGTGTGACATATATCCCGCTAAATTGCTCTGTTTATATATTAGCTGATATGGATAACATCTAACATAAGGCGAGTCTTGGTGGTCGGAGAGCCGAAACTAATTCCGATGACGCAGTGACAAAGTGGTCTGATTGAATTAACCACGAACAGAATGGAATCATATACAGCATTTCAAAAAATAAATTGGTATTAATTTGACTTATATTTCGTTGCTCTAGCATTCTAGTAGGATATTTACAGCTTTAGTGGGTTTAAGTCACGCTGCTTATTGAATTCCCGGCGGTGGGTGTGTGTATATGTGTCCTGCCACGAAGCATACTAATTATCTTGCATGCCTGGATCGATTCCATTTAAAGCGTGAATTAATTCCATAACTATGGTATACATGACAGCTTCCTACTTTAAAATGGCCCGTTGCTATGTATAATTACATTATAAAGTCAACTCCTCGGTGTAAGTCTAACTACGGATATACTATTTTACTGACTGTAAATATGAGCTAGACTTCATTGGAATCTAACCAGGGAGACATAATTAATAGATTAAAGAAACTTACAGCACTTAGTAAGATATATTGAGTCGTGACTTCAAGTAAATAATGCTAAACTATATGCCATTGACCTTAAATAACCTTATTATTAATAATCAAATGCATTTTTCATATTAAATTTTAATTTGATAAAGTATGGCGCATATTAACGTATGTGTATCATATTTACATGGTTGACTCCTTACACGAATGAATCGCGTCTGACATTTTTCGTTTTCATATTATACACCTAGCACATAAAGTCCCTGACCAGGTCCGTTGAGGTTGGCTAATTCAAAATAAATAATCGGTACCAAAAATCTGAGATATACATTAAATGAGCAAATTTCTTCTCCGCAGTTTGATACCTCATTCAACAAAATCGAATGGATACTTTTAAAGTTATGGCGATTTCAAAGTTGCATAGGTATAGGAAAGCAGTAATTTGTGTGTGATTACTGTCATAACTGTGTGCTATCTGAACGAGCCAGATGAATGGGTCTGGAGTGATAACTGCAATTTGCGGGACAAAGGGTGTGACTAGCTGTCATGGCTGTGAAGAATAAAATTCTTAGCTGATTAGCTGTGAGGTTTTTTCTTCAGTACGTAATCACACACAAATCAATGATTTCCTATACCTAGTGCAACGTTGCTGTTGTTATTCGCGGTCATTGAAATCGCCATAACTTTAAAAGTGTCCTTTCGATTTTGTTGAATGAGGTATCAAACTGCGGAGAAGAAATTTGCTCATTTCATGTATATCTCAGATTTCTGGTACCGATTATATATTTTGAATTAGCCAACCTCCAAAGCACCTGACCAGGGACTTTATGTGCTAGGTGTATAATACTTATTCCATATAATTTGAGGTGAAATGGTGCATATCATCATGTTACATTTATGATAACATTATATATACTTAAGGGTCCATATCCAAACTCTCAGTGCTTTTAAAGCATTTTTCTAGCGATTTAAAAGCGCTTTTCCAACGGTATTTCGTTCTATTGTTAAAAGCATCGGAAAAAGATCGGTGATTAACTAGAAACCTCTCTCCTTATCTGGCGTTAACAATAGAACTATTGTAGTACTCTCGATGGCTGCATTAGTGAAGCAGACAGATCAAAGGCGCAAGGAAGGTTGTGTTATATTCTTTAAGAAATACTATATTATAGTATTTCTTAAAGAATATAACACAACCTTCCTTGCGCCTTTGATCTGTCTGCTTCACTAATGCAGCCATCGAGAGTACTACAATAGTTATATTGTTAACGCCAGATAAGTAGAGAGGTTTCTAGTTAATCACCGATCTTTTTCCGATGCTTTTAACAATAGAACGAAATACCGTTGGAAAAGCGCTTTTAAATCGCTAGAAAAATGCTTTAAAAGCACTGAGAGTTTGGATATGGACCCTAAGAAACTTTAGATTAAAAAAATGTTCGATTTTTGTATTGTTCTGTGAAAACTGACATTATAGGTTTCAGACAATATTTGCATTAACGTTCCTTAAAATATTTACAAATTCTAGGTTCTACGTACGTACGCGTTACACCCGTTCAAGTCAGGTCCTAAGAAACCCGTATGTCTCTCTATGTACTTTATTATAAATTCCAATAAAAATAAAATATTTGGGGTGGTTGACAATTTATTTTTTGAAATTATTTGAATTGTGTTGATTCTTTTGAGGGAACAAAATCGCACGAACGACCGACCCTTTCTGAGAGGTCCCTTTGCCCGTAGAACATGGTTTGGGTTTTTCGTCCTCTAAGTTACAAACTAATTATACAATATGAAGATAAAAAAAATAAATAGAGTTTTAATGAATTATTAATGAAACGAACACAAGTTTGTTTTTAGATTACGCAACGTCAATTTGAAGACCAAAATAGCACCAGATCACTTCACCCGGAACAATATTTTTCGGACGACAACTACCTTGCATACAACTTGAACATGTATTTCCTATTACGATGCATGCATAATATGTTATCAGTGTATATGGATTGGGGTTCATCTATGCCGGTACAATACCCTGTAGACAGTAGTCGGTTTGGTGACTAGAAAAAACCTTGTTCTACGGTTTAAACCTCTCAGGCAAGATGGGCGTTTTTGTTAGTTTTTGTGTGGTGTTTTTTCTCTTTTTCTACATTTCTTTTTGATAATTTTCAAAAATGTAAAATGATTTCAAAAATGTTCGAATGTTGTCCAAAAGTTCAAAATTCAATATAATGGGGGATATTATAAATCTTTAAAAATCTGAAAAAATTGAAAGATTTACATAAAATGTGAACAACATCAATTTCAAAATGTCAAACATTTTAAAAAAATGGTGGCGCTATACCGATAAGAAGTGATTATAACAGAAAAAATGGCAAAAAATTCAAAAAAAATTAAAACGTTTCAACAATTTTCAAAATCATCTAAATAATGTTCACAACTTTTTTTGCAATTCAAATATTTCCAAACAAAATCAAGACAAATGAGAAATGAGAATCGTAACAAAAAATATTTCAAATTCCAACAAAAAGGTTCGGACCGGTAAAATGTTCAAGGAGATTGTGAACAAAAAATTAAAATCAAAAAGAAATCCCAAAAATATTGGTCGGTCTAGCCCCGTAGCACAGGGTTTTATTTTACCATTGGCCTTGGTTTTTATATCATCTATCTAGCCATCTATCTATATATACCTACCCTCTTGTCGATCCATCATCGGTTTTACTGACGTCACCATCCAGTCAAATTAATTATGAACGAGTTGCTCGACTGCTATATTCGTGATGGGTTTGTCGGTGTTGCCAAATTATGTTGATGACGAAAAGCCCATTTTGAAAAGAAGCGCAATTTGAGTTTGTAACCGCTTTAAGGGGTAGATGTTTTGTTCTTCTACTTAGCGCCTTTCATTACCACTTTATATATTTTAGTTTGTCTATTGCTATTTCATTACAAAGCATCAAGTGTTTTAACACTGTTATAATAACTGTTAACAAATTCGAACTGTTCGTTAGTGGGTTTTCACGTTTGTCTTTTTACTAAAGAAGATCTACAAATCTCAAGAAACAAATGTTTTACTAGAAAAAAAAGGAAATCATTGGGGTTAGGTTGACAGGATATTTGCACCATGCGAACCCTCAGACGACGCTGGACACGGGCGTATTCACGAATATTCAGGTAAAAATATGCGAACGAGGTTACGTGATCAAGTGAATAGGACGAACGTTTAACAACGGTTTAAATTCAGAAAGTGATACTGACACTGCGGATGGTTAGCCACCCACAGTGGTTTTAGGATGAAATAATTTAGTTCAAACGTGTGATGAATTTTATGGGGTCATATAATCAAAATCCATTGTTACATTGAAACCAACGGAAATTCAAAATTAACGGCCGTTCGTGTCCACCGTCGTCTGCACTCCCTGAAACAAATAAAAGCGCCATCGCCGTTACTATTGAACCACTTAAATATATTCAATAGATAGGCTATTGAAACGTTTTGCGATGCTACTATCGCGCCCACGAATTGGAAAATCCTATAAAACGGCGGCACATTTAGCATCGTGTGATAACACGATGTTTAAATGAACGACCGTGATTCATATTTGAACAATTTAAGCAGCGTTTAAATTGGATAATTGCCGGACCACCACCTGAAATTGTCATTTCTCAAAATTATAATTCTCCAGCACTCTTTGGGTCTTGAATAGTCGCCCTACATGGGCTTTTTATTGTACAATTAGCAACACCGATGCATCGGTATCGAACGGTACTCCGCTGGGTATCCCCTGCCTCTCAACGTAATGAAAAATAATGATAATTATAATAATAATGATAATAAAGACAAAAGTTCCAGGCGCCATGTTTGATTCTATATTTAGATCACTAACTTCGTGTTATAAATATCCGGTTTAACGTTTTCACAGGTATTCAGAGGTTATAGCGTGCCAAACAGTACATGAAACTGTTATAACGTACGCTCGGTCGTGATCGGTTCTCATTTATCTATACTTTAAATAGCGTGCTATATATATATATATATATATATATATATATTCTGAGCTGAACTGAAATAAAATAGAATTGAAATAGCCAGGGTACTCTCAGTTGGACATACATTGAATAGAGAATTGTATGTTTAAAGGGGCATTGAGAGATGCGTTTATTAGTGCGCCCTCAATTTTCCTGTGAATTAGGTTTTTTGCACCTGCGTAATACTTGGGCATATACTAACTACCATCTGAAACCATTTACCTTAATTTGCCGTCTATCGTATAAAATGTCAACAATTTGGTCATTTCAGGGTTTCTACGTACCTTATCTATTGAAACTATTTTAACTGTCTCCAAATTTCATTTTTCTCGGCAATCTCTCAATGCCCCTTTAAATATATACACGTCTTTACTTGATACGTTCCCCTTTTCACCCATCGTCCTGTATTCACATTCAGCGTATTTCAATTGATAAAACTCACACCAAACTTCAAAACGGCCGCTAGAGAAAATATGGTAAATCACTCAAGCTGAACAATTCCCTCACACCATTCAAATATTGATTCATAACGCATCACAAACAGTTGATATCGATTAACTGTGTAGTGGGAATTAAAAGAAGACCTATCAAATGACACGCGTATTATTGTAATTGAGGTTTGTGCTGAACATGGTCTATTTGTAATTTTATGAGTTTCCAAAGAGGTAATATAATAGGTAAAATCAATTTTAAACAAAAGAGTCCACAAATCCGGTCAGAAACGTCCGATTTTTAAAATTCAAAATCCTACGAAAGCTTTTAACTGTATGTAAATTCTAGAATCATATATAAGTAGTTTAATTAATCAATAACAATGGTATTTAGAGCTAAATAAATGCACCTTTCCCGGTATAAACCATTTTGGGACACCCTGTATAACTAGCTGAACGGTACCTGAAAGCATTTGCATAAAATGACTATAAATGTTTTCATTGGCACCTTTAATTTTATGATCTCACAGTAACAAGTTAAGAAAAAGTGTCACTTGTCGTTCAGGTGCTCCCTTTTTTTAACGACGGGTATAATGTAATACCTACTTACTTGTGACCAGAACCAAATATTGCCACATCCATATCAAGATTATAACTCATACTACTTGGAAAAGATGTTAAAAAATGAATATATTAGCTTCGAAAAACAATTTGAAGGTTTGATCTGCTAGTGTTATAAGGCTTAGGGCCTACTGTTGAAGCAAAAAGCCCGAGTATTCTTAATCTTGTCATATTTATCCGAGATATTGAACTCTATTTTGTGCGCAATTCTGAGAATGGGAGCAGGTGCCTAATTTGGTTTGTGTAATTATAATTATACTTGATATAATGCTCTGTCCTCCGTACCATGACTAATTACAATCAGGTCTTGTTTGCCATTTTACTTTTACCATCATGCTTTCGTTATTTATTTACATATGGCTACCGACTTAGGAATCACTGCAAAACTAGTACACATGATGTATACGTACAAGTGACTTGTACATAAGACTTATACGATAGTCGCCAAAGTACTTGAACTTATGCCATTGCACATATTTCTATGTCATTATGGAAATATTTGCATCGGTTTAGTTTAATTTTCATTGGTACTTCTACGTATGATGGCGCAATATATTACTTCGGCACCTATCGTATAGCTATTACGTATAAGTCACTTCTACGTACGGGCCATTCGTACTAGTTTCGATGCGCGGCCTTAAGGCCAAAAAAAAAAGGTGTTTGTTTGTCCATAGAGGGTCCTCAAAAGGTAGGGTCGGTAGGTCGGATTTTTTTTTTTTTTTTTAATATTTTTTAATACGGATATTGTATTTGGGAATATAAATTCGGCATGTATACTGTGAATTAAAGTCCAAACACACACCAAAACACCTCACTTTTCATAAGTTTGCGACATTTTAGTTGCTTTACTCTTCACACTGCTGATTTTGATCTCTTTCTCCTGCTGGGGCAGATTGTCAATTTAAAGTTCCAATACTGTCGCATTGGTTGCAACACTACAAACTCGATCAAATATTATTTTTGTACTGAGTTTGCATTGCGCGCAGATACCGTAGAACGCCGCCATTGTGACTGAATGTTACACAATGTGAAATAACGTTGTGTTGAAGTTTTGCTAGAAATATATACGTGAAAGTATTGCTAAACCTATTTCCCCGTACTAACTACCCCAACAATTGTTATATACTATGTTGAAATTAATATTCATGCCGTTGAGCAACATTTTGGGAACAAATATTAACCGTAACTAGATTTTTCATATTTTCTCACACTGCGTTTTTAGTATAAAAATGACATCACTTGCACGTGCGATCACTGATTTTTATTTAGTCCTTTTAATAGTCCCCGCGGGCCGCGGGTGCCAAGTTCATGCAGTAAACATCATGTTACACGGGATTGCGAATTGGGGTTGGTGTTGCAAATACCAGATTGACGATATCATACGAAATAAGGAATAAAACGGTCCGTTTGGCCATTCAAATTGCTCAAAAATTTGTTTTAAAAAAATTATCGAAAATAAAAAGTAATACGGTCGGCACCTAGGTACACGGTCGGTCGGACGTGGACAAACAAACAACTTTTTTTTTTTGGCCTAAGGAACAAGCAAGCAGCGAAGGGGTCAAAGAGAGGTTCCTCATGCCAACTTTATTGCACAACTTTGGGATAACACTTCAAGGGTATTTGAAATGGATTCACGGTTATTAGATACCGGCATTACACAATTGGATTGAAATTAATACTAGTCGACGGAACTTTTTATGAAAGGGGACTGATTCCAATAAAGCAAACGATTTAACTTAAACAGTCGCCTGAGTTTATTCTTGGTTGCATATTGTAATTTGTAAACAGCATAGGCCTATACTGCCCTACCATGACAAAAGGGAGTAATGGACACTTTTTTCAAAATGAGTTTTTCTATACTAAATGATAGAAATAATATTGATACATAATTCTATCATAGCAGGAACCCTCAAAAATTCTTAATTAATGAGTAATTAGCATATCAAAAAGGAAGCATGTTCACTTTTTACCAACAAAACCATGACAAAAGGAAGTAATGGACAATAGAAGATACAAGATACAAGGCAAATCATGTTTTTTGTAAGACCCTTGAAAAGTGATGAGTGTTGTTCTGCTAATGTTATATCAGTTCAATATCACATTTAATGTACATTTTTGAATATTTTGTAGATTTAAAAAAAAAAAAAATGTTTTGCCTTATAGCTCTAAACTTTCCTTTTTGTCCATTACTCCCTTTTGTCATGGTAGGGCAGTATAGCGTCGTGCATTGTTTGTCATTTTATGGCCAAATGTATTTATATTATGTGCACAACCGACACTGTTTGTTTCTTTACTTTATACAGCTTGTATTCAGAAAAGTTGCCGATGTGAAGCGAGAACGTGAAGAAGCCGAGAAAAGGAAAAACGACCCTCCAATTCCAGCCGACCATCCAGTGCGCAAAATGTTTAATAAGTTTCGCAAACTAAGTGATGTGCCAGATAAGAAACCGCCCGCCTCACCGTTAGCCTCCCTGGGCATTGCATTAAAAGTGAACAATCATAACAGTCTCGATGTTGAGAAGGGAGAAGGAGTAACTGAGAATGGCCCGCTAAGAGACGGAATCGTGTCGCGAGGCCCGATGTTAACAAGAGTGCCTGAAAATAGTCCCGATAGTAAAAGAACTGACAGAACTGATTCTGGTAGAACGATAAGGGTCAGAATGCCAGATGCAGCCGTTCCAAAAGGAAATAGTCAGTTAAGGGCATTTGGTGGGGCTCCAAAGGCGCCGGCGGCGTCTAAATGGGGTATGTTTAAAAAACCAGATGCTGAACCTTCTAGGCCTGCCCCGCAACAAAAGGTGAAGTCGGCGCCGGCGCCGACACCCGTAGTGGCGGTGGCGCCAGCTCCAACCACAAAGTGGGGTATGTTTAAACAGCCAAAAGAGAACGTGAAGAAGGCCGACTCATCGGACAGTGGTTTCTTACGCAGTGAGCAAAAACTAGACGAGGTGGGTAGAACTGATAGCAAAGAAGGGAGTAATAACTCGACAGCCTCGTCGTCAACGGATCAGCAGCTGTTAACCAGCCTTATGGAAATCAAAGTGGAGTTGAAAGAGGAGATAGAGGCCCTGAGTGTGAAAATGAGCAGATTAGATGATCAAATTGGAGATATTATCAAATTCTTTTCCCCTGATACTTCGCCCTATTCGTCCAATGTGCCCAGCTCGAACAGTTCACGAGTGGGATCGTGCAATGAGGTGCCTCTCGGGTCCCCACAAAAAGCGGTGGGGTCACCGACCAAGAAAACCGCTATTGTGTTACATGTACGCGAGCAAGGTGACAGCTCCGATAGTCATGATAGTGTACATAGCTCGGGAAATGAGCGAAGGAGTTCCAGCGTCACGTCCCATGGTTCGAACGGATCGCGTCATTCTAGCGGAAGGAGGAGTCCCGGCGTAGTTGCTAATTACAGCGGGCCAACTCCGGTAGAAAATCCGAGCATGTTAAACCTGGCGTCGATGAATCCTGATTCGAGACATCGAGAAACTATTGCATTCACCGAAATCGAATCACCTCCAAGCCCAGAAAATAACAACGTCTCACATTTTTAAAAGTATTGTTTATTAGTATGTTATGATCATTACATCTAGGTATGGTCTTTAATAAGAGTGTTTTGGTCTTTTTAACACATGTCAGTGACTTTCTACCACAATACTTTCATTCTCGTCTATACAATGATCGATGATACATACTTTATTCCAGCTCCTCCGCGAGCCCGACGCCTCCCATAGTTTGAGCACCGTTGAAGATACAGCCTATGGATGTGCGCGTGCGCATATATATAGTATCGCCAGTACGCATGACCATATATATATATATAGTATCGTCTTTACGCATGACAAAAACAATTACGTCGGTCTCGTGACTAGATGGAGAAAAGTGTATCACAGGTGAGACCTGCTCCCACTAAACCAGGATACAGTTAATTGGAAAATTATTTTGGATTTTATTTCACATTCAAATTGCTTATTTGTCCGACCTTTAAAATGGTGTGTTACACTTAAGTATTGATGCTCTTATGTATTTCAAAAATGTTTAAGTCACTTGAAAATACTGATATGTCTGATTTACTTTAGCTTCTTAATGTGCATGTATCTCTAATACTATCTTGGCGACTAAAGTCTGGTTTTGTGGGAGCAGGTCACAAATATTAACCAACGTGCCATATTCCATTGTCTCGATATTTTATAACAAAACAAAAGTGAAGATGATGAACAAACAAGCAAATATTTGCCGTTATGGCTTCTAACTAATACCATTAGTAATATTTCACTTAATTTTGAAAGTGAAATCTTAAAATAAAGCTGTTTCCTATACCATTCATCTTTCGAGATTGCTACTAAGAAGTTGCATTACTCCCAATACGTGTATTACAGATTATAATAAGACATAATACAGAATTCTCCAAGTAGATTGTTTTTTCTCATTGAACATCTCTATGGAAACAAAACCCAATAAAGTCGATATTGAGTGTATTCGTCCAATCAATTTTGACGTAAATCTAACAGATCTGGGACACAGCATAGGGAAAAGGATACACAACGCTGGTAATGCTACTAAATTATAAAAAAATTGAAAGAATAATCTTACGTAAGCTTTTATTTTCACGATTGCAAGGAAAAGTTCAAGGCCGAGAATAATTGCATTTGACCACTGTTTAAAAAAAGATACATACATCTGCAACAGACCGATATTATTCAACAACGGCACCGTTCCCATCTTGTATAAAAATAAATATTTTTGGAGGCATTATTCTTATATTGTCAGACTTGTACGATTTGTATATTATTATTCACTGTTCCGATGCAAAAGAAACTACATTATATGTGTGTGACTAGTATGTATGTATTAATAATTTGTCAGAAAAGTTTAGGCCACTGGTGGGTTCACTTTTCGCCACTGTCTGTAACTAAATAATAAATCACAACCGCTAATTTCTCTAATTAACATTAGACAAACAAAAATTATGATGAATCAAGAATATGTTTGTATGATGAATCAAGAATATGTTTGTAAAACAGAAGTTGAGGATGAGTACGAAAGCTGACATTGTCTATTTGTGCAGAAATGTTTCAAATTCAATGTATTCAAAATTTACAAATTATGAATATTTTTGGGTGAAACCAAAGTGTAAGGTTTGATTAGAAAGCTCCTGTATTATTATTTTTCTCATTTGTGCTCAAATGTTTCAAATCTAATTCACTGTCAATTAGCAAATCGGGAATATGTTGTGAATGCTTCGAATTGCATTTATTCTCCATTTTATTTCATCACAAATATGCGAATGAGTTAATACAGCATTGTATCGTTATTTGCACTAGGTGCCTGGGATAGTGTAGGAAATTTTTGTTATGGGATGAAAGCTCCCCAAATAGTAGATCCATGGTAAAAGGTGTGTTAAGACATTTGTTATGCGTTTCTTTTTAGACTCATGTGTGTACTTCAGCAGACAACATTGTATGTCCTCTCCAACGGCTTTTCAATGGCGGCTGTCGAATGTAGAGGGCAGTATGCAAAGTTAAACTGAAATAAGTTAGACTATTTTTTAACTTTAGGAATTAAAACGAAGTTTATCTTAACGCACTTGAAGGTTTGTGTTCAAATTCCTATGAATTGTAAGCGCAAATCATGCTATGCATGAATTGTGTCGACAACAATGGCGTGAACCTTTGAGTGGAGATGTGCGTGTAGTCACGCCTGTTTGTCTATGTTATTAACAGACTTTCCTCCATGCATTTTCTAGGGCTGTATATTCCGTGTGACAGTGTTATCTCAAGCACCACAGTGTCACCTCACGTTGCAATGTGAAGAATTTTTCACCCGCGCTATACAAAGAATAATGTTGATATGGAAGCGGATATGCCATTGTAGCATCACCTTCCGGCCATCTTGAGGTGTTTCAAATAATATTATCCTATATTCAATGGTAACAAAACGAAGATATTACTTACAGATTTGAAATAACTTTTTCAGAATGAGTGGAAAACAATGGCATGAACCGTATGTCAGTTTACACACCAATGACTTGTAAACATTAGAGTAACCATCAATGTTGTCAGATAAATGAAAGCCTATATTTCCAGAAAACGTTATGTTAAATAGCAAGCAAAGTACACATACCCTCATCTGCATATGTCACAGACGACCATGTGTCTGCTACATAATGATATAAAGCCTAGTATTTGTGAGTCATTCGTATCTATTCAAGTATCTAACTGAGCGAAAAATTATTCCAATATGTATAAATGTGTTATTTTATGTACCCATTTTTCCCAACAAGAGTTCGTGCATGAATTCAATGTCAGCTTTCTAAAGATCGTAGATTTTCGTAAATATTGCCCAATTAAACCTACAGAACTGCATCTAATGAATTGTTGAATTACGTTCTGTTTAAAAAGACAGTTTATGCAAGTTACCTGACGGATCTCATCAGAAATCTTTGATTTCTCGAAATGAGTGAAGTGTCTTTGAAGGTCATTATTATTATCCAATACAAAATGTCCTGCTTATTAAAATATTTATTTAATAATATAATTTCTGAATGGATTCTGTTAAGTTCAATGAGAAAAAGCTTTTTGAGTTCTTGCAACATTCACCAAATTCGAATAGCGTTGTTAATGGTTGGTGATCACAATGTCGACTTTCCCGAATCTGCACTTCCATGTAAGACAATTAAAGGCTCAACCAGCATTAAATAACACAATAATCTCTCGAATTTTCAAGTTTCACCGCCTACAACAAGAATCGTTATTAATTGTTTGATTTTATAAAACAAACATCAAAAAAAAAAAAATTATCAAACCGTCCACTGATAATGTAATATCATTATATTGACGCCGTTGCAGGCTTTTTAATAATTAAAGCCAGAGTAGAGGGGTTTTTTTAATATTTCTTTTTACTATTTGTCAATCATGTTAAAACTGACCCTTGTGTGAATTAAGTTAAAAGTATTGCAAATTATGACTGTAATACATTTTTTTCTTCAACTTTACTAACTCAACACACGGCTATCACCATCATTGGAGGTTAACACTTTCCACGCGGCGAGTAGTTTACAATATACAAAACAGATATTTCAGAAACCTTTCTCAATTTTCAAGGTCTATCTCAAGGATTACTGAACCAATACTAGGCATTTTTGTATTTATTTTAATGCATTTCGCATGGTCATTTCAAATATGGTCATTTATTTCAACAAGTTTGACATTTTTGAAGTATTTTGTGACATTTTCGAATGTCGTCCGCAGACGCCTGCCGCGTGGAAAGTGTTAATATTCATAACAGGCTCGTCAAAAAGAGTATCATTCTAACGCACAAAGCGTAAACAATTATCGTCGCCACAAATGTTTACATAGAGATATTATATATTATGATATGCATCTCAACTCTTCGTACATACTTATGCATATATTGTTCACTGGGTTACGAACCGTTTTGTATTAATTGATCTTCATTATAAAAATTCCTGTAAATACCTGATATATTTCATATAGCACTTTGTAAATAACATTGTACATAATGATTTCCTCTTCTGATTGCTTCTTTTTTATATAATGCTGCCTAAAGCAGGTGTATTGAATCTGCCTAAAGCAGGTGTATTGAATCTGTGTACATTTCTTTCAACATTTTAAGATATATATCGAATAACCATGTGTGACCGATTCTTTGTAAATTGATGGCTTCACATATATCATATCTTCTCTTTATATACTATATTATAACATTATAAACCTATATTTATTGTCTGTTTTCCACTAAACCTAAAAATGTAATAACGTGACCTCTGACCTTATCGCATGTTGACCTAAACTCAACCTACGACCGGGTCATATAGGTTCGCCTTTCATTATGTGTGTGCACTTAAATAGAGAGACAGGATGATAATATACGGTTTTCATTCAGGTTATTTCTCGGGTTGATTCGTTTTAATAGGCAACGTTTCATAAGTATCATCTTTATTGACGATAAACTTTAAATATGTATTGATATTATATATTACATAAACAATATGCAAATCATGCTCAATGATTACTGCCGGCTTAATTGTTATTACAAATAGTACAAATATAAGGGATTGCTTGACATGTGACATTCCTATATGTTGTTCGAAAAAAGCGATCAATTGCGAATCTGAATATAAATCCGTATGTTTTAACATTTTATTTCAAAGGCTACAATTAATAGCTGTATATTTGTTTCATTGTTCGTGTTTTTCATTCCAAATGCTGTATCTCTCATAGCTCTCTCTCTCTCTCTCTTGTTCCTTATCATTATTCAACTTAAAGCATCCAAAATAAATAATCATTCAAATTGATACTAATTGATGGTAATATTAATAATAGCAAATGGGGAATAGTGTACTTTGAGTTCCAGCCATGCATTCAAAGAAGATATCTTGTGCAATACAGCATGATTAGCACCACTATGGTGTCAACAGGGCTTTCTACAAAGCAAACAGAGCTTAACATGTGTTCAAGTAACTAACAGCTAAAGGTGGTCTGACTTCCATTTTCTAATACATGGTACAGATAGGCGTAACTTAGTCCCATACATGAAGAGAATAAAGAAGTTGAATGTGTTCTTTAAAAACCAAAGTGTTTTTTTAGAAAAACAAGAAAGGACTTAATTGAATTCACAACA
This sequence comes from Ophiura sarsii, assembly GCA_035610835.1. Lineage (NCBI taxonomy): Eukaryota > Metazoa > Echinodermata > Ophiuroidea > Amphilepidida > Ophiuridae > Ophiura > Ophiura sarsii. The sequence continues at coordinate 12,035,894 of CM069455.1, forward strand.
ATCCTACTACATGCAGCAGGATTTTCTTTAAGACCCTCGTTTAAAAACATTATTAGCCTTTCATTGCCATTGTATGTCAAAGGGAACCAGTAGACACTGGTGACAGAAACCAGTGGTCATGATGAAATGAAAGTGAAGCAAGCTGGTGTTGCTCAAGAACTCTTCGTTGTGATGGAATAAAGTGCATTATACAATAACAACGGAGACAGTTGTTCTACCGTGCACTTAATGCATGCCATGGACCTTAAATACACTTAATCCAAATAATAGCTATAATATAACATTAATAAACAAAATATGTTTCAGACAAAAATAAAAGAAATTTAAACTTTTTACAGCAAATGTCGTTGATTTACCTGATTAAATTTTATTAAATAACTAATATAATAATGATTATATTTTTAATGTCTTTAAATTGTTTCTGATTGCTTTGGTATATTGTTATTTTAAACAATTTTTAAATACAATTTGCGTTTAATTGCAAGGTAAATTGATCAGTATTCTCTTGCAGGTCTCACATTACAATCTATAATGGATGTGAAAACTCTCAAAATAAAGGCGCGTTTGACATCATATTTTGATTAACAATATGATCAATATTTTTCACCAAATTAAATATGTAATCAAATTCACTTAATTTGAGCTTCTCGAGTACATACCGTAGCATTCTGCTGAACAGCTTTAAATGTGTTAATCGTGCCTTAAGCCGGGTAGTTTCATAAGTGTTTTTTTTTTCAAAATAAAAAAGAATTAAATGCATGAATGAAAATAAAGACAATATCAAAGTAAAAATCTAATGTCGAGTATCTTGTGTTATTCCCTGATCATTCATAATGAAATCAAATTACACAACATTCCTCAATAAAAAACATTTCGAAAGTGCGCAAGATGATGTTTGTCTAAGCAGCGCACCCTCGCGGGTGCGTAAACATTATTGATCAAAATATACCAATTGAATAAATGCGTGTGTGGTATTTGATAAACACTTTCCATGCGGTAATTAGTTTTACCATTATACAAAACAGATTATTTAGAAACATTTCCCAACTTTCAAGGTCTATCTCAAGGATCACTGGACCAATACTAGGCATGTTTGTACCTATTTCAATGAATTTTTCATGGTGATTCTAAATATGATAATGAAATTCATTAATTGCGACATTTTTGAAACATTTTGTGAAATGTTGGAATGTCGTCTGCAGACGACTGCCGCGTGGAAAGTGTTAATACAAATTAGGTGATTTAACAAAACACAGTTATAAATAGTACCTACGGCTTCAGTAGTAATTTGGTCGCTCTACGGTATGTTTAAATGACCTAATATTTCATGAATTTTTTCGAAGCTAGTAAATAAAGCATTCACAATTTTCAAAAGAGAGAATCAGTTTTTGAAAATATTCTTTAATATAACTATTTTCAATAATTAGGGCTTTAGTATAATGAGAAACGTTCTTCGCTTAGTCTCCATTCTACAGTGGCCTTGACAATTACAAATACGGAGCCAATTTAAACCACGTATAGAGATCGTTCATCTACTAACGGTTTGAAACGTGTGTACATAAACCACAAGTAGGTTGGGTTTTACAATAAATGCCACCGAAATGAGTAAATAAAAATTCCTTTAAAAGGAATAACACAGACTCAACTATAGACTTTTACAGAATGTTCACTGTGGAATATAAGTCAATTTAGAAACATACAATCGAGTTGTATGGCGGTTATAATTACCAATGTTTAAAATAAATATGATTGATCGTTGAATCTAGCGCTGGTGATTCTAGAGTGTGCTTCTATTGATGGTGTTGAATTATTCAAGTCGAAAGGCGTCGACTAAATTGCACATCCAAGGACACCTTCTTATAGCAATGATAATGCAAAAACTGAAGGCGCGTTATCAATACTGATAGTGAAATACAAATTATGTTGAGACCACTATAAGTGATGGAGTAACTATAGATTACCCCTCGTACCCATCTTTGACCATGTACTTAATTCCGTTTATCGGAATAAAGTGCATGGTAAGATCGGATAGGTGCATCGGTATTCTATTATTATCATGCGGGTAATTATGAGGGCGCCCTATAATAGTGATAATGGCGAAGACAAAATTAGGCCAGGGGCTCTGTAAATGTTTGTTATGTTTACTGCAACCCTAACATGCTCATAGGGTGGTGCGGACATTATTGGGCAGGAACGGACGAGAGATTTACCCCGCACCGGCTATACTGAATAGACTCAGGATAAATGAGGTTTGGCAAGCATTTATAGTAATCTGTTTAATTATTTGTATCTAATATAATGTGGCTGTTCATGCGTTAACCCCCTGAGAACTACCGGCCGATTGGTTAAAAAGATGGATACATCATTTATTGCACCAATGAGAGGCATTGTTAGAATAATTGTATCACTGATAAAGATGGGAGTGAAACATTTTACAAGCTGCATTTGAATTGGCTATTCATACACACAGAAAACACTATGTAAAAAAGTATGTAAATATAGAACTCCATAATTATTATGTAAGAGTTTACATAAAACATGTAATATATACCCAAGCTTGTGTAAATTCCTATGCAAAAGCTTTACACAACTGTTTACATAGTATTATGGAGTTCTATTTTTACACAGATTGTGTATTGTTTACATAATTTGTGTAATGTTTTTACATAGTGTTTTCTGTGTGTATGAGTACATCTTGTAATAAACCAATCAGAACCACTGTTAGATAGACAGGTAGACCCAGGGGGTTAATCAGCGCTGTTTCAACAGGGTGTTACCCTGTAAAAGACGTACAACGCTCATGTGTCATTGAAACTACGAGGGTCATTCAATAAGTTCTTCCTCCTCCCTCATAACATTGCTAATAAGAATGTCAGCCTCATGACATTTGTCATGATTATAGCTCTGAATCATAGCTACACATTTATATTAAATGATAATCGATATCTGTTTTACTTTTCATATGATGCGGTCAAATCCGGAGAGAGATTTTGGACAACGGAAACGGAAAATTACCTTAAAAATAAATGCATGTTTTCGGGGGGTTTTCCGTATTATATGGTTTAATATAATAGCATGATTTTAATACTGAAAATGGAAATCAATGAATGTTATCAGATAAAAGTATAGTATATCATGTTTGAATGAGATTGTAAGCAATATTAACTCTTATAGGCTCGCAAATAGTGTAATATCAACGCAAATGTATTGCTATGCCTTTGGCAAACTGGAATACTGATAATCAGTATAATTTACATTGTTACAACTCAAGCCACAGTGATGCCTCGACGTTAAATCTTTAACATAATAGTCACTTTTGAGTTTTCATTATGTGCCACCTTCAGAATAGTCAATCAGGTAGTAAATGATAGAAAATTATCTCTTTAGGAGAATTGTAATTCCTCTATTTAGTCCGGCATATTGAAAATCACTTGGTTCTCATGAGAGTTGAATATGCCTTTTGCAGGGTGCTCTGGGGAAGGGGTAAACTTATGGTTGTCCCGATCTGGTTCTGGTTAATCAGAGGACATAATCTTTCCAAAAAAATCAGTCACATTCAATGTGTATGGTCTGTTTAAGAGATATGTAACGGTTATGATTGACCGATGTTTTGCTTCTTACAATAGGCCAAATGAAAAGCACTTTGGCGATTTTTTTGTTGCTATTTTACATCCGTTTCCGTCACACTAAATGTAAGGTTGGTATTCACTGCACATCTAGAAAAGTACAACCAGTACTCAGATCAATGTACAATGCATTTGTAGCTGAGGTTCCAAGCTACAATTGTGTGATATTTCATAAGACTGGCTTATATAATAAGAAAGTTATGAGGTAGGAGGTAGAACTAATTGAATGACCCTCGTATATACTAACGCAAGGTCGGGTGTTGAGCCTGGTTCAAACATCTTCATTCATGTGAATAACGTCCATTTGGACTGGGTATTTGTTGACGTCAACGTATAAGATGATAAAGGGGTTTGGGTAATGTGAAATAATATATCGTTTTCCTTTCTAAACTCTTTCAAGTGTCATCTACAAAGCATGAACAAATGCTGTATGTATAGCCCTTTTCATCATAGACCGTTTTCTGCCATCTGTGCATGCAGGATTGTATGAACTCACACTTTGAGTAAGTGAGAGATCATGAGTATACATGTAGCCAACGGTGAATGACGCATTGATATCATTCCCTCGAGAAAGAAAAATTGGCTATAGATAGTTGGCATAACTTAAACTTACTCTGGTAGAAACTGTATTAAAGGAAATCCGTGCCATGGAACATTACACACAGAAAACACTATGTAAAAAATTATGTAAATATAGAACTCCATAATTATTATGTAAGAGTTTACATAAAACATGTAATATATACCCAAGCTTGTGTAAATTCCTATGCAAAAGCTTAACACAACTGTTTACATAGTATTATGGAGTTCTATTTTTACACAGATTGTGTATTTTTTACATAATTTGTGTAATTTTTTTACATAGTGTTTTCTGTGTGTAGCGCTCAGATATGTAGCATTATTATCATACAGACCACTTCTGTAGGTAAAAGTTTTAAAGTACCGCGAAATGACACAATCGGCTTTAGAAAGAAAAACAGTCACATGTATCAAATGGACGTCGCCATATTGATCAAAGCTATGACTAAACAGTTACGAGATGTCCGCATCTCTGTTTTATGTATTCATATTATCGATTTATGCATTGAACTCCTGCGTGATACCGTCCAGCGACCTGTTGCTGATGAGGCGGTTTTAGTGACGATGACATCACAATATTGTGATGTCATCGTCACTAAAATCCCAACAGCACTTTCGACACAGATAACCGGGCGCGAATTTCAAATAATCACAGGTTGGGGATGTGCAGTTTAAATTCGTTTATTTGAACATTATACTTCTGTGTTCAATAAAAATGGTCAATACACATTAGATAATTATTTTCCTACCATATATAATGCATGGTTTAATGAATAGAACGGTATTCCTTTAAGGCCTGTTCAATACATGATATTAAAACACTTTTATCATGAAATCCAAACAATGAATACTCTCCTTTATAGTCTGTCCAGAAACAAATTGGCTCCATTTTACCAAATCATGACGGTCTTGGATATCCGGGCGGGCGCCAAATGATTCTCATACGCATGCGCCAATTGACAGACGTGATGCTTGTTTTTTGTGTGTTAAAATCCAATCGTACTGTTAACATGGTTAATGCGTGCCGATTTGGCTCTGGACACACTATAGAAAAATACATGATTCTATTCGCATAATTTGTATGTTGGTTAGTTTATACTATTATTGGGAGCTAAATATAAATGAATACTTGTATCGTTACAACACCATTTTATATTACAAATGTTTGGTAACAATGAGGAAATATTGATGTACTTGATCAAATGTGTGGTAACTACTTAACTCAATGAATTGGTTGAGAAGACTTCATATATCCCATGCTTATTTAAGTAAGGGCTGTTTCTATTTTGAGACTATAGCAAAACCATATTTCCGACAGGAACAATTAAATTGTAGAGAATCAAACAACTGCAATGTACATTTCCATTAGATTTATTCTTATTTAATGTCATTGTATGTTTCAAGGGCATATAAAAACGATTTGTCTTTATAAATTACAACCACATTCAAGGGGGGAATCTTTAGTGAATATCATTTCATGGTCAACTTAGGTCGCCCTGCAAAACTAGTATGTATGGCTCATACGTATAAGTGACTTGTACGTAATATTTATACAATTAACGCAAAAGTATTATTTTGCATCACCATGAGTACAACCTTAACACTTTCCACGCGGCTATTAGTTTTACCATATACAAAACAGATTTTAGAGAAACCTTTCGCAATTTTCAAAGTCTATTTCAAAGATTACTGAACCATGTACTTATTTCAATGCATTTCTCATTGTGATTCCAAATATGGTTATACAATTTAATAATGTTGAAATTTTTGAAACATTTTGTGACATTTTGGAATGTCGTCTGCAAACGCCTGCCGCGTGAAAAGTGTTCAAATAAATTATGTGTGTGAGTGAGAGTCAGGAAGCACGGGAAAACTAGTACGTATGGCTCATACGTATAAGTGACTTGTACGTAAAACTTATACGATAGTCGTCAAAGTATTATTCTACTTCACCATAAATACACGCCACCATGAAAATTGTACAGAGAGCCATGCGACTATTTCCGTGACATTGTTGTTGTAATAAATTATCAACTACTGATGATCCATGTTTGATATCAAATATTTTGATCCACTTTCAATTAAAAGTAATCTCAAATTTAAGGTTTAGAATTACAGGTCATAATAGAAACAGAATCAGCAAGAAACTTAATTTAGTTGGCTTTAAATGAATTAACGTATAATATTTTGACAGATAGAATAGTAAGAGAAGGAATAATGTATGACGTCATGCACCTTTTAACGGATCAATTGAACGATTGCTAATGGTTTGTAGAAATAGAAATCTGAAACGAAAGATTGCAATATAAGTTTTAGACCGCCATCATCAGGTCTAAATGTTGGACATCAGATGCTCAAAAGGAGTCGATGCACGTTGATTCATAAACCTATTAAACGTAACTGGTACCCGTTGGCGTGCTTACAATAATACCCCTAAAATAAAATGTTCCTGACCAGGTAGTTTTTATGTTGGCTAATTCAAAATCAGTAATTGGTACCAAAACTCTGAGATATACATACATCAGGGCGCAAACTCTGAGATAGATATACATCCATCAGGGCGCACACTCCCTGCCCGTAATTTGACACCTGTTTTATGAAAATTGAGTGGACACTTTTAAAGTTATATTGCCTTAAATAACCAGACCCAACGATAAAAATAAAGTTGTAGCAATTGTATTTGTCCATGGAATATCATTGCGTAGTGTGTGCTAAGCGGTATCAATGTGTGTGTAATGAATCACAGCTTATCATCCATCCATACCCTGTTGCTGTACCATACAAACAGGGTTTGAGCTGACCTGCAGATTTAAGGGGTCCAAATCAAGACAACTCGGGGTCCAGGTATCTAAAACTACACAAAATTAGGAATTGTAGGGGTCCAAATTAGTCAAAACTGTCAATCTAAGGAGTCCTGGACCCTGGACCACTTTAAACACCATCCCTGCATACAAATCAATGATATCCCATAGCAAATTAATTTGCTACAACTTTGTTTGTTGGGTCTGGTCACATAAGTCGTCATAACTTTAAAAGTACCCCTCAATATTTATGAATTATCAAATTACGGGAAAGAAATTTACTCACCCAATGTTTATATTTTATATTTTTGGTACAGATTATTAATGTTGAATTAGTTATTTACTGACATGTATTAACACTTTCCACGCGGCTATAAGTTTTACCATAAAACAGATTTGTCAGAAACCTTTCCCAACTTTCAAAGACTTATCTCAAGAATTACTGAACCAATACTACGCATATTTATACTTATTCGAATGTATTTCTCATTGTGATTCCAAATATAATGATGAAATTTAATTATGTTGATATTTTTGAAACATTTTGTAACATTTCGGAATGTCGTCTGCATACGCCTGCCGCTTGGATTCCAAAATCCAAAAATTGATTTCTAAACTAACGCTCTGTACGTGACCAGTGCTGCGCGTACGTACAGCTCTGCCATTAAAAATCTGCACATGTCCTAATGACAATTTAATGAGTTATTTTATGGTTCTTGTGAAAGATATTGAGACATAGCCTACCCCTCGTGATAACTTAATCTTATAAATGAAATAGCACGTAATAATCGTTCATGACTTACTGTTCTTAACACAACGTGCATTGAACTCTTGCGTGAGTATGTTATTCGTTAGAAATGAACAATCCAAAAAACGTCAGGCGCGTCTTACATCATACATACAACAATAGAGCGACCTAAAATAAATGTAAGTGGTAATTTCGTGATTTCATTTCAAAATTATATAAATCAAATGTCATTGTGTTTGCAACGAGTTTTTGATTAAACAAACACATAGTTGTTTTCAACATGTTCACAACGGGAGTATTCTTTTTATTTCCTGTTATATATGGGTAGAATTGTCAATACAGTATGCGTGTTATATATGTGTAGGGTTATCAATGGGGTTGTTATTATTTTAATTTGTCTCTCTGTGAAAGAAGGAAAGATAAAAATAGGATTGCATTGTACTAAATATAGTAACGCAATCGTACAAAATGAACAAATTAAATCACGTGCACGTATAAGCATGACAAAGACACACATTTCTTTTATACGTTTCATTTAGTATTACTGATTTTAAATTTAGACTAGAAACCAGAACGGAAATTTTAGCAATTGATAAACTAGTACTTCATTTTATATTTTGCTTTTAAAATATAGCTTAATGAAAAAAATGTGTTCCAGAAGGACAGTTTACCAAACTCAAAATAATATTGACATATATGACAAATATAGTCAAGACTCAAGGTCATCCATGAATAATAATAGGCCTATTGTATCAAGATTATTTAAAAATGAATCCATATAATATACAAGTTAGATTTTACTTATGATTATTACAATTTAATGAACTTGTTCTTCCAGACAGTTCGTCATCAGGATAAATTCGCCAGAAAATTATTTTGATTATCACCCTTCCCTTTCGTAAATTAAATATGTTATCTAATGTTCAGAACCCTTCGAAAGTAATGGCGGGTTTATCTTTGTCTTCTAAAATGTATGTCGTATAAAGCAGTTTACTAACCCACGGTGTTAACAATTACAATAAACAATATAACAAATATTATTATTGAATGTCCTTGCTTATTTTTCATTCGTTGGGACATTCGCCGGTGTTTGTTAGTGTTTGTAGTTATATTTTCTATTGTAAAAACCATGGGTTGGTAAACTGTTTTATATAATATATTCTAGAAACTTTACTACAAGTAACTGCCCTTGCCTCTTGAGGCTATCACTGATAACACTAAACTAGGTGTGTAATAAATACATCCTATTTCATTTTTCCTATCAATTCATTCAATATCGCTTTTAAGCACTTAAAAGCGATTCCATCTTTATTTACTTAAATAATATACAATAGTAATCATTTGTTCGTACCGATTAATAGCCGATTAATAATTAATTTTGTTCGGTACGTGCTTTGTAACATTGTTTATTAGCGCGATAGACACGGTGAATTTATATTTACAATTCCTACTGATTATTGTAACATGCTTTTTGTGCACATGGAATATTTTTTGCAAATCTGCTTTTTATAAAAAATAATGCGTGTTTTGAATTTCCTTTTTCTTAATTACTAATAAGTCTGTAAAGGTACTCGACTTGATCATCCGTCTAATCTTGATATTAATTTTACAATATAGATGCAACTCTTTTAGAAATAAGCTACCATTGGTGTAAATCTTTGTTACTCCGTACACAACGTATGCATTAGTGAAGTGGCAACTTTTGGGCTTATCCAATTGAGATTCATACACCTTCTATGAAAGACATTACCTTAAGGTTCCCCACAAAGTGTGCATTACCTGCATGGGTAACTTCGTTTGAAATATACATCCCAGTGTGGGAGTATCAGGTGAGGCCTTCCATAGGGGTGTGTGTATTTTAACTGGAAGAGCTCTTTGCATCACCATGAAGCGCAATATCGCTCTACAAGCGAATTTTAAACGCGTTAAATGGCGTAATATTTATATTCTCGTCGTTGTGCATCGCGCGACCTCATTAGTTATCGGCGCGCACGCTGAAACAATGTCAACTTTTATCCGCCGATGTCGCGCTATGTCCAACGACGGGAGTATCAACAGGTCTTATCGCTCCGATGAAATAAGCGGTATTTTGTTCAAATACTGTCGCTCCACTGACTGGCGCATTGACTCTATCTCTACACCAAATACCCGCATTCGTTGCTAGCTATTTAATATTCACGATATTTCTTATCTAAACTATGGCTACTTTTGAATGAAACTGCGATTGTCCCAAATTTATCGGAGGTCGGAGGGACTCATAAATGTACGTGCCTCCATATAAGGTGACCTTTTCAATTTTGCCGAAAAATAAACGAACACTTTTCCTATCTATTTTTGATAAATCATTGGGTTTGATAAAACGTCATTTAAACAATTATAAACATCAGGTCACATTTCGGCTCTCAGGTATCAGTTTAAGGTATTGTGAGTGGCTTACATTAATCTTGCCACCCGAATTTATGCTTAAATAGTGTGTCTCCCTACCGTACCTGTACCCGACCTGTACCTCGAAATTGTCCTTATATTAACAAAATGTGACGCGGCAAGAACAAAATCGCTGGTTAAATTGCGTTGATCTCTTTAACTAATTATTAACTACATAAAGCTTCAACCCATCTCTTCTTGTACTTTCTTACTACGAGATCATCTTCGGCTTTACACTTTTCAGCTTAACACTTGTTTCTATAATTTAAATCAGCCGAATGTATGCTAAACTAGTATTTCAGTTGAAATTTGATTTAAAAAGAAGTGGTCTGGTTGATACGACCAATTTAGGAAGCACTGCCAAACGAATACGTAAGGATCATACGTATCAATGAATTGTACGTAAGACTTGTACGATATTTTACATCACAATACGTATATCGAACCTTAGAATCGAACTGAGACCGATGCAAATATTTCTATATAATAATTGAAATATTTACGTTGGTTTACTTCAATTTTCATTGGTGCGTGTACGTATGATAATTCAAATAAAACGTTTGCGTCTATCATACCGTATGTCTATAGTACAAGTCACTTATACGTGTGAACCATGTGGACTAGTTTTGCAGTGCGTATCATTTTATTGTATTCGATGATGAATTACGGTTACTCTAGAACGATGCCGGGTAAATCTAAACTCTGGTTGGTTTAATCACTGGTTTAATGCTACAATTATTGTTATTTTGCAGACCTACTTTACTTTTCGAAAAAGGAAGAAGAAAAAATCATTCATGGGCTATTGTTGATTAGTGTAGCCTAGATCATTGATTGGCATACTCGTTTTTGAGTGTTTCTCCATCTTAACAAATTAGTTATTCTAATCACTAACGGTGTATGAGGATGAACTTTGACCCAAGGCGCTCTTCAATAACCTTTGACCTAAAAGACTGTCATATGATGTCGCAGGTTGTATTTTTGTAATTCTATAGAGAACGTTAGAATTATGTGAAAAACAATTATACTCTCTTTTTTTGCTTTTATCCACGACGTGGTATCACTAGTGAAGTCAGAACGTGTTTCTGTTTTCTCCGTATTTGTCAAGAAATGTTGTGAACACGCATGATATCACTCCTCCTAGAAGTGTAAATGGGCTATAATGTATTATTTACAATCGGTTCACTGTTTGTTATATCGGCTGGCCCGAATGCGCGATGGGTTGTTCCATGTCGACATTGAAGGAATAGTGTTGCGCAATCCATCATCAGTGATTAAATTATGCATGCAAAGCTGTTCGCACTTCATTTAAACAGACAACCTCTCAGATCCATTCAACAAAGATCATAATAATATATAATTGAAAACATTGTGGGTCCATGATGCATTGCGGCTCGTGCCGTTCGATAACATAAGGCGACTAAAGTAACGGTTTCATAACCGCTTTGCATTATAGTGTGTGATTGAACAGACTTCAATCGATGAGACAGTAGCGTCAAGTTCAATGTTTCTTCATATATCTTTTTTTATAGTTTTGTACATCCACGTCACATTTCACGCTAGCGCTATGAACTTGCCTATCGAATAGTAAAACGCGACAAGAATGCTCTCGGTCGATCCCACATGGTCAACGGTAGTTGTCAACGGTATGTCCCTGAATTGCCACGTATCGTATGTCGAGATCGCCTATCACAATGAGTCGTTGCCTGTATAATGGAATTCGTAATTCGGTGAGGAGATCACGCTACGGATAATTTAGGACTTGGTATTTTTGGACTGTATAAGTGACATAAGAATAATAACATCGTTAAGGTTGAACAAATATGGAGGGATATTGTAAGCGTGCGCGGTCTGCTGTTGGAGTGGGGAATGCCCAAACGTGTGGGTAGGCTAATACCAGATCTGACTGAATAATATGATGTAGACTGAATAATTATAGTAGCGTGTAAAAATTCTCCTCAGTCTTAATAATGGTTGATCTTTGAAACAACTGCATTTTCTACACACCCTTCATTTTGGCGGGAAAACTACTTAGTTCACTTATTCTTATATCGTCTGCAATAATGTTATTATAGTTGACTTTTTGCCTTTTATTACAGGTGTAATTTTAACACCGTAACTATAATATATTATGTAATTGTGATGTTTCCGATTTTTAATTTCCCAGTGTAGTTAGCGGGTTTTGAACGGAGTCTTCGCGCGCACGACGCGAATTTGTATCAACACATAAACCCTTTTCAATACCCGCTGACGTCACTGTGAACTTTTAATATGGAAGCAGGCTGTATTGTTCCGATAACAGGTGACAATAAATTATGCCGAGACATTCCTTAAACATCTGAGTTTGTTTGTTTCTCTGTCTGCTTCTTTGTCTTTTTCAATGGATCTACGGCACATAATCCCTGGCCACAGTTCAACATACGCGGGCGCACCGTCGATCAGCCCACTACGAATGCTTAAAAACTCATAAAATTACGCTAACCAATCAGCGCCGTGAGGTCCAGCTGACGTGTTGCGCACCTGGGATGTTCGTTTCACCGTTTTGGGGGTGAGGTCAACCTCATGTGACGTGCATCCAGGCGGATTGTGGGTTACAACACCGGCAAGACCGGAAGCGAAGCGAATGTGTCCTACCTACTGACGTAGACAATCTTTTCATATTACAATGAGCACATTGCGCATTATAGTCTAATCCCAGGTGGTGACCCGGGGTTAATCCACACATTTCAATCACTCGCTTTCGGTGTTGCCTAGGTGTTGTAACCCAAATTTGCGTATTCACCCTTTCAGCAGAGCTGAAATCAGACTGATTCAGAAAGCCATTTCAGTGAAAATGTTTCATTAGAATGTTATACTAAATCATAATTCGACTTATGTTAGGCCTATTCATCCATTCATACATTTAACATCTAAAAATGTGCTCGGGAATATCATTCCGTTTTAAAGGCATATAATGCATAATGCGATCTTTTCCATGGGACGCCCTCTATTCTATCTATTTTGAAAGCAGATTTTTCGCAAATTTACATTTCTGATCATAGATCATAAATATATTCTGAGTTACAGAGCGATACGATTCCTAATTACTTGGAAAAAAAACTGTTTATTTTTATTCTAAATTCACTCTAAAACCATGATTTTGAAGTAATTAGGTATCACCTTGTGAGGATACAGAGCTTCCCCTGGAAAATATCGCATAATATGCCTTGAACACAAAACAAAATAATGCATATAGGCCTAAAGATAATTATCTTATTGAGAAAATAACAAAATAAGATTAATTTAGAGTAAGCAGTACGCAGCTATAGTAGATTCATAATTATTGGCCGATTGGTTATTGACCTATGAACCTATTCCATTTAACGTTAGACTGCCACAATGGACCAATCACAACGTTATCGGCATCGTTTAAATGCTGCAGCAACTTGGTTTTACAGTAGGGGGGTGGGGTACCGCGCCATTTTGTCCCGAAGCAATGGTTATGACGTCATATTTTTGTCGATTTTCAGAACTCTTGTTACAGTATTGGATTTACGTGCAAAAAATATGCCCTTGGCATCATACTTTCCCAGGTGTGCAGTTCATATTAAATTTCAGATGTTCTAAAATGGATGGTTTTCTAAACAATTCGAGAAAGAAAATCGAACTGCACACCTCTGAATTGCCAAAAAAATGCTTTAAACAAGTCCACTTTTTGTGCCTTTGAACAGAGTGTCTGTCGGGAATGTAGAATTACTAGCGCATTAACCCATGACCCCGGTGCATGTTCGCTGTGTATAACAGATCGTAACATGAATAATGCAACGTTTCAGTCAAGCAAGGGTATGGACTTACCGGGTTGATGTGTGGTAGAGCATGACATTGTATTCAGTGAGATCATTTGCATACGTGGGACTTCTACACCATCCCGCTACCAATGTTTTTGGACCGTATAAATGACGGCATTTCTTGTGTTCGAAAATGTCAACGTTTTTTACCTTTCTTTCAAAAATAAGGAGTATCATCACATTACAAACACATTTTGTGTGAGAGAAACACAAAAATTTGGCAAAAATGGCACAATAAAAATCCATTCGTTACAAATAAAATAAATATGACTAAATAATAAAACTATCACAATTGTAGTCATCGGTCTCTGTGGCGTGCGTACGTTGGACGTGTCGTTGGCAATCGGCAATCACGGGTTCGAGTCCCGGAAATTGCTTGTTATCCTTTTATTTTTAACTTGATGGTAGATTAATGTAACATCATTGTTATGTCAATTTTTATAAATTATAAAGACCGCCCATGCCTTTATAGTTGTCTTTTTATTTATTTATCTATCATTTTACTCTTGATTTATTTAACTTTGTATCTATCTAAACAATTAAAATGCGTAAACAATTATATTATTGCTCGATAAATAAGTGATTTAAATTGAGTTCAGTTTGATACTGATAGCAAAACTTGTTGTAAAATCATTTTACTAATGTGTCCAACAATTTCTCCTTTGCACACTTATTTTATACATTCAGAGATGTCACTTTTAGCTTGTTATAGCTAGGCTAATAATATACAATTGTAAGCAAGTTTGCGACCTCTTTGATTTTAGGCTGGTGGTGACCCGGGGTTAATCCACACATTTCAATCACTCGCTTTCGGTGTTGCCTAGGTGTTGTAACCCAAATTTGCGTATTCACCCTTTCAGCAGAGCTGAAATCAGACTGATTCAGAAAGCCATTTCAGTGAAAATGTTTCATTAGAATGTTATACTAAATCATAATTCGACTTATGTTAGGCCTATTCATCCATTCATACATTTAACATCTAAAAATGTGCTCGGGAATATCATTCCGTTTTAAAGGCATATAATGCATAATGCGATCTTTTCCATGGGACGCCCTCTATTCTATCTATTTTGAAAGCAGATTTTTCGCAAATTTACATTTCTGATCATAGATCATAAATATATTCTGAGTTACAGAGCGATACGATTCCTAATTACTTGGAAAAAAACTGTTTATTTTTATTCTAAATTCACTCTAAAACCATGATTTTGAAGTAATTAGGTATCACCTTGTGAGGATACAGAGCTTCCCCTGGAAAATATCGCATAATATGCCTTGAACACAAAACAAAATAATGCATATAGGCCTAAAGATAATTATCTTATTGAGAAAATAACAAAATAAGATTAATTTAGAGTAAGTAGTACGCAGCTATAGTAGATTCATAATTATTGGCCGATTGGTTATTGACCTATGAACCTATTCCATTTAACGTTAGACTGCCACAATGGACCAATCACAACGTTATCGGCATCGTTTAAATGCTGCAGCAACTTGGTTTTACAGTAGGGGGGGGGGGGGGGGGTGGGGTACCGCGCCATTTTGTCCCGAAGCAATGGTTAATATACAATAATATACAATTGTAAGCAAGTTTGCGACCTCTTTGATTTTAGGCTGGTGGTGACCCGGGGTTAATCCACACATTTCAATCACTCGCTTTCGGTGTTGCCTAGGTGTTGTAACCCAAATTTGCGTATTCACCCTTTCAGCAGAAAGCATTTTGCATTTCGTTAAAACAGTGCAAATATTTTGTTCAACTGTACTTATCACGTGACAACCACGATCGTTTTCGCAAAATATCGCAAAATGGCGCGGTACCCCCCCCCCCCCCCCCCCTAGTTTTACAGTGATATAATGGACTTCAAGGCGTTGAAGCAACACATTCCCGGCCCCAATAGCGTGCGTCCATGCATGAATTTAAAGTACCAAAGCAAGCATAAATGGCGCGCTATTTAAATGTGCCATCTTAACAAATGACACAAATTGATCATCAGGCCCCTGTCACTTAACGCCCGTTCGTGTTGCTTTAAGGCCACGAGAGGGGGGAAAAGACCGACCCCTTTTTTTGTCTTCGAATTTTCAACAACTAAAAAAAACCAAAATTAATATGTGAACATTTTGGGAATTATTTTGACAATTTTCTTTTTCTTGGGGTTGTTTTAGAAAAATATTCGAAATGTTTGATTTGAAAAATAAAAATGTCATAGACTATTTTGTTGTGAAATTCCGAAAATTGTTGGAAATTCTCCACAAATTCCCGAAATTTGTGTAGAACAGTTCGTGGCCTAACGCGATCGCGTCGCAACCGGGGCGGCCTGCAAAGGCCACATCCCCCCCCCCCCCCCCCACATCCCCCCCCCCCTCAGACACCCCCTGTTAGCGGTGCAGCGCACCGCTTTGATGATACCAGCTCAATTACCTTTACAGTTTTCAACCTATAAATGACCGCCCCACTTTTTGTTACCTTGCTACGCCTCTGCAATGAGAGATAAGTCTCAGGTGGTTTATTAGCAAGTAGGTGATAAAGAAGCAAATTACAACACCGCGTTGTCATCCGTTACGAAATAAAGGTGTTAATGGAGAATTTTGGACCAAATTAGTTGAAACAGGGGACTTGCCGACAGGAAGCCACATTTCACTCGCTTACCTGATGTTTTGAATTTCCACTTAGGAGCCCCACTTTGCCAATATCACGATTACAACTGTAACGATGACGCAGGCGTGATACTGATGTTTCCACGTCGCCTAGCATTCAAAAATCCTCGAGGTTGTTGAGGAACCAATACAGATGTTGGAAAGATCCAAAATATAAAATTTGGAGGAATAGAATGTTTGTACGTTGAAAAGTGCAAATTATTACTGTTGCGTCATCTGAAATATTTAGAATGAAATTCACTTCTAATCTCGAGTAAGCATCTACCATACTTTGAAATAATGGCAATGTCTTCCTATGTCCCGTAAGTGATGTGCGTATCGCTCATAACAATTACAATGTGAAGCAAGATACATGTATAATTATGTCGGCCTATTAACCCATCCCAAAAACATACTTTGGAAAATGTGGCTCGGTGGTTAGCATGGTTAGGGTTAACGGGAATTTCATTTTTTTCTTCTTCTCTAAGTATGGTTTTATTAACCCTAACCCATATATTGAGTATATTGAGTACTACGAATTACTACGGTTAGGTGAGCTTGTGTAAGCTGACGTGGCAGTTTGTCGATGAAATAATGGATCCAGGCTATAAACATGGCCGAGTATACTCGGCCATGAAGCATCGACACCCGTGTCCCACTGGTAGAGAGCTCGTCTGTGAACAGAGAGATCCGGGGTTCAAGCCCCGGGAGAGCCAAGACACTTTTTGGCCTCGCTTTTTGTAGTGCGAAAAAAAAAATCTTTAGAAAATGTGGCTATGGGGGTTAGGGTTAAGAATGATTCTAGCTGAACCTATGACTAGTGAAACTCAATTAAATCCACGCGAGGAGCGAGCAAAGGATACAAACCAAGAGTGAATTGAATAAATGATATAATATAGACTCGGACAAACATGCGTGAATTAAATTAACAAAAACCTTTAAAATACACGGTCTCGAACCCCGCGGCCGTTATTTTGCAAAAAACATCGAACATTTGACTTTTTGAGATAAAATCATATGTCAGCCATTTTTGGGGCGCTGTTTCTATCTAAAACTCTGAAGTTCCCTAAGCGCTTCCTTTTTCTTCATATCACTATCGCGGATTTAGAATTACCCACTAGATCACAGAGGCTGTGTTTACGTAGGTTAACAGATGAACGAGCGCTATATATTATACATCACTAGAGCGGTTCTCGGCTTTCGCGGTTCTCGGGTTTGGCGGTTGGTGGATTTGAATGTTCAAATGATTTTGGACAAAACCTAACTGGGTCTTGTTGGTTGGTTTATTATAAATGGTTGTTTATGTTGAAGTCAAATTATTGGTTTGTGGCTGTTGAAATATATTTGGAAGATATATATATACGATTACATATATATAATACGGCAATACAATGAGGCATTGCAAATGTGAAACAGATTTATATATATATTGATGTTTCATTTTAAACATTTCAAACATGACTGTATATTTACCTTATGTGATGCGATCTGTGAAAACCCGCCACATGTCGGGATTTTTCGTATTGGAGATATTTATATCATAAGAAAGCTGAATCTGTGCAGATTACAGAACTGTTTCGATCATTTTTCCACGATCACTACAAAAAAGTTATGAGTGAATGATGATTGTAATGTCATAAAAAGCTACAATACAAGAAATCATAAAAACAGGCCATAAAAGATACATAGTTCAATAGAAAAACATTATAAGGCTAATTAGACAAGTGACTTAAGTAAGTTTTTGAAGGTGATATTTCACAAAAGGTGATGACACAAAGTAATAAAATTAATTTTCTAAACAATTTTTTTTTATTTTTTTATTTTACCCATAATCCCTATTTCACATTTTGCGACATCCGACGGGTTTTCACAGATCGCATCACATATGTAGATGACTCCTTCATCTCCTAAGCTGGTGGGCTACAAAATTGTGTGCTGGTATTGCTGATGGGCACATTGGAATAACAGTACGGCTGTGGTGAAAGCCTTATTAGACACCACGGACGAAGTGGTACTCCAGTGGACCATTATTGTTATATATTCCACTCTTCTATTCCCACGGTAGTCCACTGCTGAAGACATCTCTCTCATGCTCCCATCTTCTGTTGCTGTCATCTTCTGTTATGACTGTATATTGTATGTGCTCCACATGGTGTTTGCCCACGGTAGTTCTCTGTTGACGACGTCTCTCTGTTGTTGTTGTCTTAACTGCTATCACTGTATATTGTATGTGCTCCATGTTGTGTTTGTCTACGTTAGTCTACTGTTGAAGATGTCTCTCTGTTGCTGGAACTTCTGCTATCACTGTACATGTATAGTGTATGTGCTTCACATGGTGTTTGCCCACGGTAGTTCTCTGATGACGACGTCTCCCTGTTGTTGTCATCTTGTGCTATCACTGTATATTGTATGTGTTCCACGTGGTGTTTGCTCACGGTAGTTCTTTGTTGACGACGTCTCTCTGTTGCTTCCATCTCCTGCTATCACCGTATATTGTATGTGCTTTACATGGTGTTTGCTCACGGTAGTCCACTGTTGACGACGATTTTCTGTTGCTACCATATTTCGCTATGACTGGATATTGTATGTGCTCCCATCTTCTGCTATCGCTGTGTATTTTATGTGCCCCACATTGTGTTAACCTGTGGTATCCACTGTTGATGTTGTTTATCTGTTGCTCCCAACGTCTGTTATCACTGTATAATATGTGATCCACATGGTATTTGCTTGTGGTACTCCACTGTTGAAGACATCTCTCTGTTGCTACCCTATCCTGTTATCATTGTATATTGTATGTGCTCCACATTGTATTCCACTGTTAAAGTCGTCTCTCTGTTTCTCCCACCTTCTGCTATCACTGTATATTTTATATGCTACGCATGGTGTTTTTGGCCATGGTAGTCGACTCACTGTTGAAGACATCTCACTGTTGCTCCCAAGTCATGCTATTATTGTATGTGCTCCTCATGGTGTCTGCATGCCCACAATTGTTTATTTTAAGTGTTCCACATGGTGTTTGTTGGTGGTACACATCACATGGTGTTTGCCGTTGTATTACACTGTTGACGATGTGTCGCTGCTGCTCCTATATTTCGCTATCACTGTATATTGGTGTTTGCCCACGGTAGTCATTGTCGTCACTGATGACGACGTCTCTCTGTTGCTGCCATCTTCTGCTATCTATCAATGTATGTGCTCCAAATGGTGTTTGTCCACGGTAGTCCACTGTTGACGACGTCTCTCCGTTGCTGGCTTCTTCTGCAATCACTGTATATTGTATGTGCTCCACGTGGTGTTTGCTCACGGTAGTTCTCTGTTGAAGACGCCCCTCTGTTGCTGACATGTTTTGCTATCACTGTATGTTGTATGTGCTTCACATGGTGTTTACCTACGGTAGTCCACTGATGATGACGTCTCTCTGTTGCTGCCATATTCTGCTATCACTGTGTAATGTATGTGCTCCACGTGGTGTTTGCTCATGGTAGTCTACTGTTCAAGACGTCTCTATGTGGCTGCCAGTTTCTGCTATCACTGTATATTGTATGTTGATTCACATAGTGTTTGCCCACGGTAGTCCACTGTTGATGACGTATGTCTGTTGTTGCCATCTTCTGCTATCACTATGTATTGTATGTGCTCGACATGGTGATTGCCACAGTAGGTATTTCTTGACGACGTCTCGGTAGTCCAATGTTGAAGACGTCTCTCTGTTGCTACTATCGTCTGCTATGACTGTATATTGTATGTGCTCTACATGGTGATTTACCACTGTAGTTCTTTGTTGTCAATGTCACGGTAGTGTTTGCCCACGGTATTCCACTGTTTAAGACGTTTCTCTTTTACTACCATCTTCTAGTATGATTGTATATTGTATGGGCTCCACGTGATGTGTGTCCATGGTAGTCCACTGTTGAAGAAGTCTCTCTGTTGCTACCATCTTCTGCTATCACGGTATATTGTATGTGCTTCATGTGGTGTTTGCCCATGGTACTCCTTTGTTGCTCGCATGTTTTGTTGTCTATTGTATGAGCGCCACATGGTGTTTGCTTGTGGTAGTCCACTGTTATATTGGTGTTTGCCCACGGTAGTTATTGTCGTCACTGTTGACGACGTCTCTCTGTTGCTGCCATCTTCTGCTATCACTGTATGTGCTCCAAATGGTGTTTGTCCACGGTAGTCCACTGTTGACGACGTTTCTCTGTTGCTGGCTTCTTCTGCTATCACTGTATATTGTATGTGCTCCACGTGGTGTTTGCTCACAGTAGTTCTCTGTTGAAGACGCCCCCTCTGTTGCTGACATCTTTTGCTATCACTGTATGTTGTATGTGCTTCACATGGTGTTTACCTACGGTAGTCCACTGATGATGACGTCTCTCTGTTGCTGCCATATTCTGCTATCACTGTGTAATGTATGTGCTCCACGTGGTGTTTGCTCACGGTAGTCTACTGTTCAAGACGTCTCTATGTGGCTGCCAGTTTCTGCTATCACTGTATATTGTATGTGCTTCACATGGTGTTTGCGCACGGTAGTTCTCTGTTGACGACGTCTCTCTGTTGCTGCCATCTTTTGCTATCACTGTCTATTGTATGTGCTCCACATAGTGTCTGCCCACGGTAGTCCACTATTGATGACATCTCTCTGTTGCTATCATCTGCTGCTATCACTGTGTACAGTATGTGCTCCACATGGTGTTTGCTCACGGTAGTCTAATGTTGAAGACGTCTCTCTGTTGCTGCCATTTCCTGCTATCACTGTATATTGTATGTTGCTTCACATAGTTTTTGCCCACGGTAGTCCACTGTTGATGACGTCTGTCTGTTGTTGCCATCTTCTGCTATCACTATGTATTATATGGGCTCGACATGGTGATTGCCACAGTAGGTATTTCTTGACGACGTCTCGGTAGTCCAATGTTGAAGACGTCTCTCTGTTGCTACTATCGTCTGCTATGACTGTATATTGTATGTGCTCTACATGGTGATATACCACTGTAGTTCTTTGTTGTCAATGTCACTGTAGTCCACTGCAAAGGTCATGCGGCAGCACACGCCTTTTACGCTCGTATTTAACGACTGCATACATAGCTGCTTTAAGTCGAATTTATAATTGAACGAATACATTGGAGCAGCGTATTGCGTACATTGCGTGAGGCTCGCACAGCCAAAGTTTGCAAATTTCGGGCGCGATCATCTTTGTGCTGCGTGCGTGTTATTAGTACAATAAATTATTAATTCGGCTATAGTTTAATCTATTTAGTGCAGTCTCGTTAGTTAAAAAATGTCAAATTTGACTGGATTTTCACCCGGAAAATTACACCATACGGGTAACTTCTGCACGCGGGAGAAGGTGAAAGTGCTTGTAATTCTATATTTCCCCCATAATTTTAAAGGTGTTTTCAAGTTCCGTCGCTGCGTCCGTCTAAAAATCATGTTTTTAGAGTGAAAATAAACTGTCGGATAACTTATTTTTACTCTAAATTCACTCTAAAACCATGATTTTTGAGGTACTAGTAATTAGGATTTAGGAATCGTATCGCTCTCTGTAACTTGGAATATAGTCATGATTTCTTTCTAAAAAAATCATGAATAGAGAGCGCTCCCTGGAAAACATCACATAATATAATAATAATAATAATAATAAAACCATACTTATTGAGCGCATAACACAAAATTCCCTATGCGCTATCACAAACAGAAACAAAAACACACAGTAACATGAGTAACAAAAGACAAAACAAAAATAAATTAAACATTAACATTAAATAGGTAAGTTTTTAGCAATGATTTGAACTGTTCAAAAGTTTTGGCGGATTTAACATGATATGGTAAGTTGTTCCAAAGTTCAGCAGAAGCATCTTGAAAAGAACGACGACCATATGAAGTAGAAGGTGAAGAAACATGCGCAAGAAGATATTTTGAGCCAGAACGAAGATTGCGAGTGGGCTCGTATTGTTGAATAATATGCCTTTAATCATGCTTTTAAACAGCATGAACAGTGGCAGAGGACATTCCTGCGCCGAGGAACAGTGTACAAAAATACAATTCAATTGCCGTTGTTAATAATTCATAAAAAATAAAGAATATTACAACAATTATATTACCAATCACTGTCTTACCTATTTATAAAATAGATCTCAAATCGTGTCTGATAACCGACAACATAGTTCTAAACAAAAAGCGATGCTGCAACGGAACGATGACGCGTGAACGAATTACGAATGTGAACTGTCAAGTCCAAGTATTCAGGTGCAACTTGCTCTAGTGTATTAAGGCTCTTCAAATTCAAAATCGCGACCCCACGCTATGTAAATTAGGCCATTGTCAGTCCCATTGTTGAAAGAGGCCTAATTTACACCTCTCAAAACATACAATGAAGACGCCCCCGGGAATAGGTGTAGGCCTAGTATAATTACACATACTCCACATCAGGAGGAAGTAGCATAGCAACAGATCCCACAACAGGTAGTGTGATGAGGCCAAGAAACAAAAAAAGACGTGTTTCTCGCTCGCGCCGGCTCCGATTTTTAACGCTGCTCCTCTCGCGGGCGGGTCCCTCCTATTTGATGCTATTTTTTTAATATTATTTGTTTGACAATTACAACAACACTATATTTAAACAAATAACAAAAATCCTTGCCTTTGTTTTTCGTCAGACCAGGGAGTTATTATTTGGTCAGACTATGTATTGTATTTACTGCAAACTAAACATCCAGTCCTTATCATCAAAAATCTAACATTTGTAACAATAAAATAACGAATATGTATGACGAAGTGCTATAATTAAGGTCAGGGTTTTTTTTGGCAAGACTGAATCACCTGGCCCATACAACACTCCCGTATAATGATAATGTACCTATAGCTCGGGCTCCACTGTGATGGAGAAAAAACGTTTCATTTCACTATCATTTGCAATCACGCGATCTTTCCAACAAACAAACCAAAATATATAAGTGCAATCCAGGCCTGCACTTTACCATGACTTTGAACTACCATGATTTCTCAAGTGATTGTCAAGGCCAGGCTCTAGATTAATCGATACAAATGACAACGAATTACAGAGTTTACTGTTCCCATTTCGCGCCCCGCTATATTATGTTTCAATTGGTAACTTCGAATTGGGCGCATTTTGTGACAAAAAGGATTGACGAGCCTAATTATAGCGTGGTAATCGCAGCAACGGAATGAACAGGTACCGAACGAAAATGGCGACTATTATTTCGTACCGCAAAATCTAGCTGAGTTTTAATTCGGGTAGCCATACAATTCCGGTTGTAAATACGACTTTACGTACACAAGATTTTACCTAAACAAGGCTTCAATTATTCCCGTAGTGCAACTTAGAAATGTGAAAACGTCTTAGTTAGCAAGAAAAAATGGCTTCTTTATAGGTCATATTTTCCCTAGAATTACTCAATAAAATAAAACATAAATTAAGAAAATATCACATACATCACTTATATGAGTCCTTTAGCAACATTTATATGGAATATGTTGGTCAGTTTCTAATTCTAAAGTTGAAAAATCGCAATTTCCAGTGAGGCCGTCAGTTTCTAATTCTAAAGTTGAAAAATCGCAATTTCCAGTGAGGCCGTTTTCCATGGCCATGGACGCTATCAACCAACACTAACAGTGTACATTGACCAGTCTGTCTGTTGCGTGTGTGAGCGTGCGTTCAGTGCCGGTTCAGTGTTGCCACTTTAAACACCCAAACCAAGGCTCAAGTGGTCTCTCATTCATTATTTGCCGATAGAAAATACATGTAGCCTGACTTCTAAAAATAAGCCCAATTCCGCGATAGCGGTTGCACTGGCAATCCATTTTCCTGTAGGCCTGTATATAAGTTTGAGAGAGGCAAATCCTACCAAACCAAAAAGCGTACTGAAAATCCTACCAAAAATCGTACTGAAAATCTGCACTAAAAGTAAACATCAATTCCATGTGTCTATTAGGTTCCAAATAGTGTCGCCTAGTCATGCTCGTGTAAATATACTAACGGCAAACCACCCATTATGGTATGGTTTAGTTTGGTTTGGTAGGTTGAGCAACATTCGTTTTCAACACTGGCTCTAGACCCAGTAAATATGTGTCACCGATGTTCCGCAGCATCTCAGGTGCACATATTGCATCTATAATAACAGTTAATTACCAAATCATATTTATCTTATACTAAACACATATTTGTAATTAGGGTTGCCATATTTTAGGGAAAACATCTAGAGCATTACCCAGTGGGTTTGATCGGGTACGCTTTAGTGCACTAAATAAATGAGCGATATCATACCCATGATATAACTCGCTATATATAGGGTGCAACCAAAGTGCAACAAACATCATTTCAGAATATTAACAACTTTATTTTTCACATCTGTATTCTTTTCATTTGATATAGTACAGTCCATTTACACACATTCAGAACGATCTATTCGTGAACAAAATTTCACTTCATCGATCCAGCAGCACCCAAAATGAGAATTCTTTGTAGACAACCAGTTCTTACCCCGAGGTTCTCACACAATTTGTAGTATTGCATGACGACAAAAACGACAAAAACAACAACCAACAACCCTCATAATTACAATAACACTAATCTAACGACCAATGGATATCGTGGTGAAAACATAGGCCTATATCAATACAATTTGTATTTTGAAATAAACGTTTTGAGTGGCGACTTGAAAAGTCAAAATTTTTGATTATTTTGGTATATATTTTTGGAATATTACATTGCCGAAATGTTATTCTTTGTGTGCCAAATAAGGCTATAATATCCTACTTTGATACACGTGCTTCAACGGTGGTACACCCACATACAAGAAAAATGTATATAAAATTCAATTTAATTTCCAATCCTCATAATGAACATTGTTATTTTCAAGGAAGCACTTCCTTGTTTTTTTTGAAATTAATACAAATAGTTCCTAAAAGGATACGAATTCTTATGCCAAGGTTTTCCTAGAGTTCAACCAACCGGATACACACCACAGCAACTATACGCACGCTGATATATACATAGACACAGTATATACCAGTACGTACGGTATACAACAATAATAACGCATGGAGTTGGAAAGGACATGCATTTTCTTTCAAGATACAATTGGCAGCTTACATGAGGTGAGTACATTTAAGTAATTTCCACGCAGCAGGCGTCTGCAGACGACAGTTCCAAAAGTTCACAAAAAATGATTCAAAAATGTCATAATTATTGAATGTCATAACCATATTTGGTATCACCATAAGAAATGCATTAAAATAAGTACACACACGGTAGTATTGTTTCAGTAATTCTTGAGACTTAAACAGTTAGGAAAGATTTCTGAAAAATCTGTTTTGTATATGGTAAAACTATGGTAACTATATGTGCATCTATAATGTTGTAACGAGTTCATGGATTATCAAAAGTAGGCTTACTTATCAGTACGGGTAAGCTTTAGAATACCCTACCATTTGTAATACTTTTACTATTGGGTCGAACAGGAGAAAATATTAGAGTGATTCACCACCAATTTAACCACTTACTAACGTTATTAACAGATTGCTCAGTGAACCATCTACGATCTTTTATTCTTCACGGTCATATGTCAGCTTGCGTATTGTAACTTTAAAATACATACAATAATATGCACTACCCGAATGCACACTTAATCATGGCAATAACGGCAAGTTTTAACATTCACTAACTGTACGTATATATGGTGTATACACGATATTTAACTTTCGCTGTAGACCATGAATGCGTATTGTAAAATAACGTGTAATAATAATTCACTAAGCCTTCAGGTTATTGACTGATTATGCACAATTATTGGCAATTATGAATCAACAGTATCAACGCGTAGAACAAAAAGCGACAATAAAAAGTAATAAAAGTAATATTTCTCTAACATTAATGATTATTACGATTTTATAAGCGTATGTAAAATATTAAGCTGAATGAAAACTATTTATCAATTAGAGGGAGCCTGTGTAAGTGTAAAGATTAACACTTTCCACGCGGCTATTAGTTTTACCATAATATACAAAACAAATTTTTCAAAAACCTGTCCCAACTTTCGAAGTCTTTCTCAAGGATTACTAAACCAAGACTATAGGTGTACATGTATGCTTGTATATGTTAATGCATTTCTTATGGTGATTCCATATGGTGGTGACATAAAATAATGTTGACATTTTTAAACATTTTGTGAATTTTGGGAACTGTCAGCTACAGACGACTGCCGCTTGGAGGACCTCAATATGTGATCCTAGCAATTGAGACAATATTCAAGGCATCCCATATTCAGTCATTGACTCATTGATTTTGTCACTTTTAAGTCAAGTGGATTTGCATATCGCCGTCATTAAATCACCGAATTGAACAAAACAGAGTTTATTTTGTAGCAAAAGGAATTATTCCTATCTTAAACGGGCACTGAGAGATATGTTTAGGAGTGCGCCCTCAATTTCTCTGAAAATCAGGTTTTTTGCACCTACGTAATACTTAGGCATATACTAACTACCATCTGAATCCGTTCACCTTAATTCGCTGTCTATCATGTAAAATGTAATGCTTTGGTAATTTCGATGTTTACCTAGGGGGCCAAATCAAGTATTTATATCCCCCCTGTATCCCCGTGCTGTAAAAGGTTGGTGGGTATACAGATAACCATTAGGACCTATACAATACTTCTAGGGTGGACAACCTAAAAAATCGGGTGCACAAAGGCGGGAAATGGGGGGTCAAAGTTCAAGGGGGTCAGATTTTGTGAAAATTTGAGCGAACCATATCGTGTTTGGTATCAAATGAAAGCAAATTTGATGCTGAACATGTCATATTGTAACAGTTCTTTGGTCATACCATTCCTTTTCAAAATATTACAAAAAAACTGAATGTATGTAACAAAACCCTATCTTAATACGTGTACTGTGTACATGGATTATGTGAAACTCATGAAGTTTCATCGGATAACGCTATATAACCAGTATCATAATATGCATATCCTACAGTTATAAAACATACATGTTTTCAACCTGCACAGCATCCTCAGTATTTATTGTTCATAATCTTTAGTTGTCAGGTTCATGCTCATCATTACTGCTACTGTCAGTGTCATCACTTTCCAAAGTTACTTTTTCAGCATGCATTGCACGACTGCATATGGAAAGAGAGTCTTTGGACTTGCATCCTATGTAGCATGCATTGATTGTTTTCCACATGCACAGTTCTTGCTGCAAAAAGGCACACTCTTGCATGATATTCCCTTGTTGATATCCTGTGACCATGATGATATTGTCATTGTAGTGGGTACAAACATACCGTCTTTCAAAGTCCAGCCATAGTCTTCTGCTGAGAGGAGATTTTGTTCCGCTTGGTGTGCTGTCTTGTCAATGATTGTTGCGAATGCTGCACGCTTTAAGTGCTGCAAAATGCACCTTCAGTAGGAGGCAGCATTTTCAACACTGTGTTATTCTTGTTCAAGAACTTGTGTGCCCTGATTTCTTCTAGAGAAGAGAAAAGAGAGTCATCGCCAGCTTTACTGTATACTGATATGAGTAACTTCCTTGCCTGGTTGATGATGTCTTCAGTCAACTTATACTCATTCTCCTCACCAAACCCGGCAACTAAACCCAGCTCTACCTCTTTGGATCTCTGTAGCCATGACCTTTTCCCTGTAAAGTATGGGTAGCTTGTAATGTCCCTACCACTAATGCTATGAATGAAAGGGAGTGCACGGCATAGTTCATCGTCAAGCTTATTAACCATGGCATCTCGTGTACGGTAGATAGCTATCTTGTTGGGTTCTGATCCACATCTCTTGAAGATTTAAATCTTTTAAGTATGTCGCGTAGTAATATATGCTGAGAACTATTACATCAGTGTCATTTGCATGCACGACAATGCGTTTCACATCATCATTTTGAGTAGCATATATGGCATGCAATAACATACGTGTGTCTGCCTCTTCCTGGTTTGACTCTAGTCTGGTACATCAGAGATATGGTCATTTGAAAGTAACACACTCTTCTTTGCATCATTGAATCCTCCTGTCAAGTATAATTTCATGATTCCAAGCTGTGGATTATTCTGCTCATTGGCTACCCAATTTTCACATAAGTAGTTGAGCAATGCGGCTTTATTTTCTGATACCTTAAAGAATGTCTTTGGTTCAGGGGTGGGGTTCTGTAATTGTCATTGACATCATAAATCTGTTTGGTTTCAGATCCGGTTATGGTTGCCCTATGATCTCGTTCAGATGTTTTCAGGCTGTTGCTAATATACCTTTCTGCACAAAAGTGAATGGCTTTGGTGTCTGATGGTATATCAAGCAATATCTGTTCTTGTTACAGCTTCGCTACTTCAGGAAAAGGAACATCTTTCTTGAAAGGCCATCTTCTCACGCAATACATCCCATCTATGATAAGAGCGGTTGCCAATCCTGGGTGCAGTTCTGATACATCGGATACTCCGGTTTCATCTTTCAGCGCCTTTACAAGTGTAGACTTTGATCCAGGAGCTCTCATATGGCCATTTTCATCAAATAATGATGGAGGTGAATCTGCACATTCATGTCTGCCAATAAAATCTGTGATATCAGCATCAACACCACTAGCCATAACCTGTGTCATCCTCATAAGAGCGACTACTTCAACACTCTTTCCTTTCGTTTTCTGTGATGTAGATGTCTTTACCTTTTTGTTCTGGGTATGGAATGTGTTGAGTTTTACGATTTTCTTCTTGTTGTCGTTGCCTGCTATCGCTTGTTCCAATGCCTTTTTGCCAATTTCGTGGACTGTTGTCAGTTGTGTTTTGACTATTTCATCTGCTCTCTGTCCAGTTGGGATGTTCACCAGTTGGGGCGATTGCAATGTGAAGGGATTACTCCACTTATTATTGTCTTCAGTGGCGTCTGTGATATGTGAAACAAAATTAGCATCCTTTGCCACTCGTGCTTTACCAGATTCATGGTGTGGGTTCTGTGTTTCAGGGTTCATGTCTAGCATGGATTTAAGCTGGAATGATGCAGCTGCGCTGTTAAGGGTTTAGTGTACACCCATTTTGTTCGGGCTGATTCATTCATGGTGATACCATCTAAGCCACTTGACTCTTTCGCATCTGCATTATACGTCTGCTCCAATAACATGTCGGGGGAAACAGCATTGTGACTACCATGAGCTCGTCTCGCGACAAAGTTTCCCTGAAGAAAAGATTGATGGACACTAGGAGCTACAGTTTCCAGTTCCTTCATCTCATACAAATAATGAGGTAGCGATTGCTGGCCATATTTGTAGTGTCCTGCAGCAGTTAGGTAGGGAAGCATGTTTGCTGATTAACACAAATGCCCATACCAGTCTCCTTCTTTCTCATAGTAGATGAATTTTAGTAGTATATCACACATCTTAAGAAATATCAGCCAGAAGGTTGCTGTTGGCTTCTCAGATAGCTGAACTTGAAACTCATCAAGGCGACTTTGTAAAACATGCAGCTTCAAATGCGCATTTTGGATTGTCTTCAATCGCGTATCTCTACCTAGATTTGTATCGAGTCCATTCAACGTCATCCTTTTCAATACACCAATTTTCAAATGCTTTGAGGTCTATGTTGTGATTTGGTATTCACTCTGGGATATAGTGATGAACTGATGAGTGTTGCCACTAATTGCATCAAATTGACATCTTGTTAGCTAATAGTGGGCTAATAGTGGGCTACATTTCATTGAGGCTAGGACAGAATGGGGAGAGACTACATTTTTGAAACTTGATCCCCTATTATTACACAATATTGTAAGCATTGTAAGTTGTGGTTATTAGAAGGTTGATGTGTTTATTATAAACAAATCATAACACTAGTAGTAGTAGTATATGAACCAAATTAGTAAGCCAAGGATTGCATACACTATAATAACGTTGCTACCGAGAGCACTAAAAAGGATATTGAATACACTTTCAGAGGAATTCAGTGTCCAACATTCAGTTTTAGGTCATAACATTAAAACAAATTGTTTTACAACAATATAAATGTCATAGCCCATCTTCAGAATTAGATTTGCTATCATTTGATACCAAACATGATATGGTTTGCTCAAAATTTACCGAATTTGACCCCCCCTGAACTTTGACCCCCCCGTTTCCCATCTTTGTGCACCTGATATTTTAGGTTGTCCACCCTAGGAATGTTGTATAGGTCCTAATGGTTATCTGTATACCCACCAACCTTTTACAGCATGGGGATACAGGGGGGTTAAGCTGGCCCCCTGGGTAGTTGATCACATCGAAATTATCAGCATCTCTCACCAATTAACTTGTTATCAACCAAATTTGAATATAGCGCCACATTATTCAACCGTTTTCCCATAAACCATTACGCATCAGTGTTCCTATACGTACCGTATCAATTGAAACAATTCTATTTTTTTCATATTTCATTTTCCCGGCAATCTTTCAGTGCCCATTAAAAAAAAAACCGGTATTGATATGATAAACAAAAAAATATGTTTTTTAACATTGTGAGTCTCTACATTGTTTTACAACGACTTTTCTGTTCAGCGATAAACGTCAAATAAAACCTCCAACATAAAGTGTTAATTGCAATAGTACTGTAGTATAATAAACTCATTTCCAAATCCGCGATTCATGTTGAGTGTGTATGCCAGATTGTTTAAAGAAAAGTGTTACACCATAGGAATAGGAATATAATATGAATACCATTCTCATGGATATTTTCCTATTTGGGGTGGAGGAATAAACCCCATAGTGTAATCCATTCCACGTAGATATATAAAATAATGACTGTAAGATGTTTATTTTTATTTTCATTTTTCTTCATTATAGTTTGCTTATCATTGGGATATAATCACCTGTCCAACATTTTTATAATTTTCCAGAATGGCGTCACGATCTAAGATTAAAAAGCTCAGCCCGCATGCCGTTAGGAATATCAATAGAGCACCAACGTCAGATTCAGACGATGGTCATGTGACTAGTGATGGGCGTATCAATCCACTGCTCAATCCGGAAACGAGTGATAAAAAGACTTTCAAACATGCATCTCTACCTCGACTTGAATTGGCACTTTGTATACTGATTACAATAGTTTCAACCGTATATATTAAATACAGAATGGCTATCATATCAAAAGGTATGTTACAAATTAAGAACATTCCAATATCACTATTAACACTGTGTTTATCTGCTCCATGTGCAGTGACATTGACAAATTCGAGTAATCGACTAAAGGTCCCGTTCATACTCCCGCCGTTGGACATCGGTCGACACGTAAATTAACTTTACGTATTTTTACGATTGGAACCAACGTAAATTTCAAAAGATATTAGATTAGGTTAAAAAAAAAGGAACCTAAGTTAGTGTCTTTACATCATCATCTAACGATTTGGGCATTTTTTACTCAAAATTATTTTTGTTACCTTTGTCCAAAAAGAAATGGGTCAAAAAAGTGATTGTTTGTGATTTTTTCAAAACATCAACATTTTTGGTCAAAATTTATGCTAAATTTGGATTCTCTGATCCATTTCCTTTCCACAAATGTATACTTTTGTGTACATCTGAGTCATAGTTCAATAATTACAGCACTCACAAAATTCAAACAAAAAACTTCCGTAAGTCCCCCCAATTAGGTATGACCTTTGTTTCAGCTTTGTCATGTTTGTGTTCCAAAGGAATTTGAAAATATTTGCATCACAATCACTCGGACATACTGTTGTGCATTTTGTATGATCTAAATTACTTTATCTTTATCATGTGTATCTAATATATTCATGGGCATAACTTTGTTTTCTTTCAGAATTGTTTAAAAGAGAAGGTCAATTGAATTGTAAGGTGTATAATTTAACTGTGAAAATATGTATTATTATGGTTGTATGGAAAATAGATATAATTTAATTATATTTGTTTTCCATCAAACAAACCATATAGACGAATAACAGGTGTCTGTTCTGACCATGCTATAATTAGGAATAAGTGAAATTCTGGCTATTGGTGAACTTACTGATGGTTAGAATGTACACAGTGACGTCACTGTAAACAAATATCTTATCGTCGTTTTTGTCAACCCGAGCCAGCTATCCGGTCGGCAAATGTTCGGCCATTTTTATTATCACGGTGTCAACATTTTTACCTATAGATGGGGTGACAGGTGACGTCATACCGGGCATTTGGCCGGCAGTTGCCATTGTTCTTTGTCAGGCGCTTTTGTTTAGGACCCGTGCTTTTAAAACTCGCGCCAAAGCATTATAAAGGGCAATAAGGCATAGCGGACAGTGTTGTGGTCATATGCCGTTCCCTCAAGCATGTATCGACAGTCCAGTCCCTTCGACCGTTGCGTTCGTTGATAAACATTGCTGTCACCCCATCTATTACGTTTTTTGAAAGTAACAATTTGTTATGTGATGTTTCCTTTTCTTAACTAGAACACATCGGTAGCATGCGATTGGTAAATTTTAAAAAGCCTTGGTTCTTCTACAATCATGGCTATGCAGTAAGTATGATACATACAGTATTAGGCCCTATTATTGTGTGGTCCGACTTATGTCCCCTTGAAATACTCTTGAATGTGTATAACTCCCTAATTATTTGGATATATTTAATTCTGAGTTTGAATTTGATAACTCGTCAAATACATTAAGGTCATAAGATTCCATTTATCCACATTTATTCACTTCATATCAGATTATGGGTATCATTTGCATAATCAAAACAGGTTTGTAAAGGATTATAAGTTCAATTTGCTCAATTTGTAAGACCATATTTATTGAATAAATCGGGTAACATGAATAATCATTGAAATTTGCATAATTTATTCAGGATGTATCGGATTACGAATGGCGATTTTGGAAGACTCACACATTAACACTAGAGATGTTGTATTCTGTGGTTGCCTACATCGTCCTGGGTAGAGTGGTAGATTGGTTCTTTCCAGAGGTAAGGTGTAGGCCTATTTTTGGCAATATCTACTTAAACATCCGAACGGAATAATCTTAACACTATCCACGCGGCAGGCGTCTGCAGACGACATTCCAACATTTCACAAAATGTTTCAAAAAGTCAATAATGTTATTGAATTTCAATACCATATTCAGAATCTACTTGAGAAATGCATTGAAATAAAAGTACAAACATGCCTAGAATTGGAAAGTGTTCACCACTACTAGTTCCTGCTCTCTCTCCCCATATATTTCTGGACTTCATATTCTCAACAGAATATCCTGAAAAGTGACCCGACTAACATTTGTACCATGGATCCCTTTGATCATAAGCAAGCGCAATAAAATTAAACGCTACCAAGACTTGCTTATTCTTCAAATGATCTTCTTCTCACGGAAACTCCATATTGTATACCAACCTACAGTGTTTATTAGCTTGAAATCTTTACTTTTCAGATTCGGAAGATGTACATTCTGTCGTTTAGTCTCATCTCCTTGTGTTTCACGATGAGCCCACGGCTCGTAATGTTCTTTGCTGGTCATACAGCTTTGGCGTATCTCGGCTCACTCACCAGACGGAAATGGGTCATCTGGCTAATTGCTCTAATACAGACGGCAAGCATCTTTGCTAACGTACAGTTCTACAGATGGCAAGTATGTATGTAAAGTACAGATCATTAGAGGTCAGACGGTTAATTTGCTCGATCACCTGGCCGCCATGTTTACCCATAGTTGTAAATCCCGTTCACGGTCCACCACATTACCTTGTAAAATAAATACATTTTCATTTGTTAGTTTTTGCTTTCCAGTGCGACCTATTTGAAGTCAAATATCCATATCGCTCGCTTGTTTCCTTTCATATCATATAGAAAGAACACCTGCCAGGATTGGGCGACGTTATTGTCCAGTTCACTTTCAGCATCCTACGATTTGTCAGTTTCGGTTTGGAGTGTTGTCGCACAGATAATGAGGAAGCCGCAAAGGATTATGGTTTATTAGACATGTTACTTTATAACTTCTACTTTCCATTGTTCAAAGGAGGACCCGTGTTAACTTTTGATCAATTTCAATCTCAGGTAAGATAATGTATAATTGTATAACGTGATAGTAAAAAAATATCGCAAGCCTTTCATTATATAATAAAACGATATCACTCGGGTCCAACTTGGCTTCGCCTTGTGTATTGGCCTTTTTGGCGCATGTTCTTGGAATTTCAGACTTTTTCACAATTTAGACCGCCCCCTATATGAGAACATCGGAATTCCAAACTTGTTTCCCACCAATTCCATACTTTTTTGATCTGGAATTCCATACTTTTTTTGAAGTTTGATCTGGAATTCCATACTCTTTTGAAGTTTGATAAAACTAGAATTCCATATACTTTTCATAGAGGGAGTCATGGAATTCCGGACTAAAAAAGAAAGAAAATTGTCCTCTATAGGGGGGTTCATTATTATCTGGAATAGCCCAATAGATAATTCCAAATTTGACCTCGTGATACAAATATTGAATGCTCGACAGTGTGATAGTACAAATTATATACCGCATACATAGATTCCTGTCATTTGATTGGTTAAAAGTGAGGGGATAATCAAGCTATGCCTTCAATTTCAATATGACGTCATGAAAAACAACTATACCCGGGCATAGTCGAGACTATGCCCCGGGCATAGTCTTTTTTGATGACGTCACTCTCACACCCCATGGTTCACGAGTCAAGCGATCCGCATTCCGCGACCCATTTGAAACACCTGAAACGCCCGGGCCGGCCCCGTTTGACGAAATGTAATATTAAAGTCGGCGAACAATTTCGTTTTGAACACCCTGTATATATTTACGCGGTGCTTGACAGCTGACCTTTGACTTTTCGCAATTATTCGTCTGCTGTGTAAAGCTTTGTTTACAATTTTACATGATCAGTTTCGTGTTGTTGTACAGTTATATATAAGAAATGATTGAAAGGTAAATAGCTCTGGTTGCGCGGCTTGTTGACGAAGAAGGTATCAAAGATATCATGGATTCAGCTAGCCTAAATGCAAAGTGTCCAGTGAAATACGCTGTTAGAATCGATACCTCGGCCTCTAGCAGCAGTTTAGCGGTAAAAATATACAGTGACAAACTTCCGAATTCGGAAATCGATATTTTTGTCCGATTCTACTTTTTCCTTGGGTAACAGAACAATGTAACAGAACAATGAAGGTTTCATTGGTTGGCCTTAGGTGAATAAGTCTATAGGAAATGTTCTTTTTTTGTTTTAATTTGTTTGGTTAAAACCAAACAAATGACAAAAATCTATATATTTGGTATATAAATCAAATATTGACTGCTTTCATTCGGGTCATGTTCAAATTATAGGTCCTCGGTGATCTCAAAACCAGACTATGCCCCTCGGCTCCGCCTCGGGGCATGGGGCATAGTCTGGTTTTAAGATCACTTGGGTCTATAATTTGACCATACCCCTCATAGCAGTCAATATTTGTATACTTTATCACGAAGTCCAATTTGGATTTTTCCATTGCACGTGGCGAGGCCGAGTGTAATGGAAGTCACCGGGAAAGCCAGCTCAAACAACCGGGATAAAAAAGGCGAACTAAAGTGAAGGAGAAATGGAAAAAAAGGAAGAAGGTGAAGAGAAAAAAGGGAAAAAAGGGAAAAGAGAAAGAAAATTAACCAGAAAAACGAAGAGTATGAAGGAAAGAGATGAATGTTATAAATATATAGATGGTTGTTAAGGAAGGGGAAATAAAGGGAAATAAGTGAAAAGCGAAAAGAAACGTGGTCATGAGATAATATTTAACCTTCCAAACACTTCTTGATATGAGTGATGTGAGCGTGCATTACGTAACTTCAGTGACTTTCATCAAGGGGATGATATGCCCGGGAAAAGACAGGTGACCCCAGATACGCGAGTGAAAAAAACCTCTCATTACATTCCAGTTGCCTGTAAGGTTTGAGCCCAAGTTTGATCTTGCTGGGGGACCTTGAGTGTGGCAGCGGTGGAACTAGAAACAAGCCTGAGGGGCTGAAGTATTGCCACATGACTTTCCACACGTAGTGATTTTCTGCCTGATTTGTGCTAGTTTTAAAACTAAAATCTGCTCTTTGGATAATATGATGTGATTTATTTTTCGAAATTTGAACATTTGTTTTTATAAAATATGATATAGCACTAGTTTTTATGACAAATTGAAATTAAAAGTTGGAATTTGTTATAGCAAGAACATTTTTAAAAGTAGTAGGATAGGGCTTCTAGTTACACCAACACTAAAGAGCCTTGAGCTATGCTTAGGATAGCGGTGGAAATGGTAGCACGCATACTGGCAAGACACAGTTGGTGTCAAATAAATCAGATAAATGGTGTAGGAGGGGATGATTTATTACCATGGATATGTCATCAAAGACGTGGTTAAGAAAGTTGGATTTTATACAGGGCACGGAACCGTAAATTGTGTTTGCTTTCTTCCAGATAAACAAACCAGCAGCTGGACCTTTAAACCGTCAGGAGTGGTTTAGGATACTCAAAAATACTGTACGTTATACAATCTGGTATTTCTACTTTGATATATTTCTACACTTCTCATACCACTACGCGTTCCATAAGCATCGTACCATATTTTCAAGTTTGGAACCGCAAGATTACGGTAAGTTGAACACTCTATTGGTTTGAATAAGCTCATCAGGATTGATACCCGGGTGGGTACTCGGATATTTTGTTGGTAGGGATGTGCCGCAAGCAAATTACAAACTGACCCATACATTACCAATTTTCGGGGGAAATGGATCCATACTTTTCCAATATATTTGACAGATATTGCTACAAATGTCTGCAAAAACCAGCAAAATTAAGGATTTTAGACCCATACATTACATTTACCAAAAATGGCTTTGAAAAGGGGTCATTCATTTACCTGAGGGTGAAAAATTTAGCGGCACATTCCCTTCCCTTAATAAGTACCCCCCTGGGGTTTGATATTGAAGATGAAGATATCTAGTTGTTTCTTCAGGAATGATGTTTTAGATTCGGTGTCACTTTATATATTACTTTAGCTTACACTGTATACTACATGTTGTGCTTTCCTCAACCACAGGGGTCCTTGCTGGTTTTCATCTACTGTTTTTTCAAATAAAGTACGTCATTTTCTACGGTTTTCCCGGGGTGCTTACTCTTTTTGATAGGATAGAGTCACCAATGCCACCGAGCTGCATTGGGGGATTTTATACGTTTAGAGATATGTGGAGGTTAGTGTGTTTGCTACAAAATATTCCAAAAACACCGAGAAAATGTGTACACAATTGTAGGACTCTTTAATAAATAATGTAAAAGTTGCATTAAACATTTGTGATAAATACCCAATCTGTGTATAATTAACACAATTCTTGTGCACAAGCTTTACATGACTATTATCATGATTATGGAGTTCTAGTTTAAACACATATTGTGCATTGTTTACATGATCGTTTTCTCTGTGAAAGAGAAGACCTTTTTATTAGCAGACTTTTCAAAAACGGGAATACAATCTACGATTACATTATTATATTCTTGAACAACCTTTTCGTGATAGTATAAGGTGACAATGACATTGACAAAATAAAGCACAATTTAAGAAATGAACAGATGACAGAGTTGTTCTTTTGAACAAAAAATAGTGGTTAATTTGGCACATTTAGATTGAGACCTCCCCATATTCTCTATCAAGTGGCTGAGCACTGAAACAAGTAATTGCTACATATTTGGTAAGATTCTTGATTGATAAATGGAATGCACAATATGAGCATATCACTAGACCATTGAAAAAAATGCAATTGAAAAAATAAAACCTAACTTTTAGTTAGTCTAGTAATGGAAGTCGAACCCAATATGATATAAAGTATAACTTGAGATAAGAGTTTTTGACGCGTTATACATTACGTATTATACTTACACGGTTTTTATTTGTATCTGATAGTCACCCATATTATAGCGTCCATACCCCTGTTATGTCATCTACTAACCGTAATTATATGTTTTCCTTTGAAATAGGTACTTTGATCGAGGTTTGCACACGTTTATAATGAGGTACGGTAATGATAAGAATAAAGCATTTTGTAGTGGGTAAGGACACTGTGAAAAGTGGCATAAGGGTTCTGACATTCAGATATTGCCAAAAATAGAGTTATTTGTTTTACCGTAACAGTATAATAATTGCGATTAATAGGGACAACATGTGTGTGAAATAGGACGGAATCTGTGTAACGATACTTTGTGCTTAACACGATCACCATTATGGTCTCATTTGCCCAAGATATGCTCAGTTATTTTTTCGGCCAGAAAAAGCTGGTCACGGCTGATATACCGTACTCTAAAATGCGCAATCAGGGACCATGCAGACGGTGATCATGCTAAAAATAAAATTGGGCCAGTGTTTTTTCGCACGCATCGGGCTGCTATTCACACACATTTGGGCTGCAATTCACACCCATTTGGCATTTACGATAACAAATAATTAGCTATAATATAATTGTCTTACAAGTTACAATTCATATAAAAAATGTTTTTACCAATTATACAATATGAATTTGTTCTCTTAGTATCACCGTGAAACTATACTTCAATGTTTTACATTTGTCATTATGATGATTGCAGATATATATATTTTCCAATGGGTGGTTCGAAGTTTGGAGTATTCTGGAATTCAATGGCCGCATTGTTGGCGTTCTCGTTCATGGGTCTATGGCATGGTAATTCCTACAAGATGTATACCTGGGCGTTGTGCAACTGGTTTGGTATTCAATTAGAAACCGTCTTCTTTGGGTTATCATGGACGCCAAAAGCTCTAGAGAAACAGGTATGTTATTATTTTATTTAATGTAGACTTTAGGGGAGAAGACACGTAAATATGAAATTGACGCACATCTGTCCGTAAAGGGTGTCACTATCGAACCTATAGTGGCATTGTGTGAGAGAGAAATAAATGCACAAGAAATGCGCTAGAAACGGATATGTAAATGATTAAAATATCAAAAAATGTAAAAGGAAGGTGTCTTGGGATGACGAATTGCCAAGATGTTCTCAAAATATGTGCCTTTATGTGAGAAAACATAATGTATTTGAACAAATATGGAGTTACTGATTTTGATTAGTGCGGGGATGAAAAGGGGTCTTAATATACTCATGATACTGACATACGCATCTTCTCAACGGGGAGTACCCCTCTCCTGCGGTGTAAACATTGAGGATATTAGGCGAATTTCAAAATCAATACGTGGGGCTCCACGGAATGAAGATCGTAGTTTTGTATTTCCGTTTAGCTGTACTGATAAATACATACGGATACATAGAATGGTTTCAGGAAGGATAATCCCCCCATCACAGTTTATAGTATAAACCAATTCCTGATACACTCGTTCGTTGGGTATGATTGTTTTGTTTCAGAGATCTATGTCAGGCGCAGGACTTCGTCGATTATGTGCCGCGATTGCAGTATTCAATAGACTTATTTTAACAGTTTCCAACATGGTTTTCTTGGCGGGATATCCGAACATCTGGGATTACCTGAGTGGTTTGTTTGTCCAAGGTAAGTGTCAAATCATCATAAAAATTATTTAGTACTTCCCCAACAGAAATAATCAATTTGCAATAATGTGTGGTAAAGCGTATGTTGTTTCTTGTACAATCAGAAAATTCACATGAAACAAATGATGGCTACACATTTTGTATTGTTGGAAAGATGAATAGGCCTACATCAACTTGTCATTGATATGTAGTAAACATGAAATGTCCGAAAAATTAGCAATTGAATAACAATTGCCAACATTTGAGTTGTTTTAGATTAATGTGGTTTGTTACAGAATTATCGAAATGCGCCTTTCGCTCGATATCCACTTTTATGTTACGAGACGAATCTATTGCGTGTAAATACTTATTTCTTATTATGTTTACAGGTTTTCCGATGGTGCCGTTGGCCACATTTATCATCTGGTATTGCCATATACAAGTTGTATTTGAGGCTGGGCGGAAACATGGAATGGAATACATTTACGAGAAGAAGTATATATGACCCATTGTTGTATTGAACAGCATTATATTTTTAATGCTATAGAGAACTGCTTTATATGGAATTCCGACTAGATTTGACTTCTCGAAATTTATATGAATATTGTACTTCTCCGCGGATTGATTTACACAAAAAATCATACGGTAGTGGACAACTGGCTCACATTCGCCAGCAAAAGCCGCATAGTGACTGTACGCCAAGGCCCTGTTGCGAATAGCTAACGTGTACCCGAAGTTCATGGAAAGGTGGGTGTTCGTTTGTGTAAGTTGTCATTCGTTCGTAACATATTTGGCATACGTGGTATTCAATAGCGGTTCGCAGATGTACGCTGGGTAACCCGCTCAACATTTTGAACATGTTCAACAAATTTGCTAAACCCCAACGTACCTCTGCGAACCGTTAACGAATACGACGTAAGCCAAATATGTCACGAACAAATGACAACTTACACGAACGTACACCCACATTTCCAAAACGTCGGGCACACACGTTAGCTCTATTCGCAACAGTGTGACAGAGCCTTAAGGAGTAGGCCTATATACGATAATCAAAAGTGATATTTTGACCAATTCAATATCTGAAATAGAAGTATGTGAATTGTTCTCAGTTCAATGTTGATGGGTGCTTGTATATATGCAGCGTTTTCCTTAGGCGACTATCGTACAAGTCTTACGTACAAGTCACTTATACGTAGAATGAGCCATACGTACAAGTCTTACGTACAAGTCACTTAGCCTATACGTGGCCTGAGCCATACGTATTGGTTTTGCAATGCATCCTAAGATTCTCTCGCCAATGATTGATTTAAAATGTGGGGATACGGTTGAAATTTAAGGACTCGTTTCTTTTTAAGGTGT
This sequence comes from Ophiura sarsii, assembly GCA_035610835.1. Lineage (NCBI taxonomy): Eukaryota > Metazoa > Echinodermata > Ophiuroidea > Amphilepidida > Ophiuridae > Ophiura > Ophiura sarsii. The sequence continues at coordinate 12,077,337 of CM069455.1, forward strand.
GGGATAGATACAAGTTGGTTGGTTGTAGTTTAGTGGAAAGAGGGTTTGTGTTTCGTTTGCAGTTAATGTGCTTATACAGTGTGAGTAAAATAACCTGTACCCAAAGTAAAATAAATATTCAAAATATTTCTTAGCAGAATATGAAGGCAACCAACGCTTGAATCAATAACTGCGTTTATTTACTGTCATCAGCAATAAGAATCACAATATTTCATGGTACCGTTATTCAGTTATGAAAGTTACTGCACTTTTGAAACCGAACAAAATATGAGTATTGTACTCAATGACGCATGATATTTATGAATACGTGGATACATGTAGGAGACACAATAACTTATTAATAAGACAAATCAAACTTGCTCATATATTATTTTTAAAATGCAAAATAATGACAATACAATGGCATTATTTCGCGAATTCAGCAGAGTAAAGAACAAGTCAGACTTTTTGTGATGATCGGATTAGATTGTGCACCGTTATTCAATAGTGAAATTCAAAAGAGCTTATTACAGAAATATCACAAATCTTGATCGGTTATTAAAATGTACACTTTCATCTAAATGGGCATAAAACGTGTTTTCCTCTACCAATTTTAACCAACTAAAATTATTCTGAAAGCTAATGAGACAGCCTCTCTGTCAGAATAAAACATCTTAGAAATGTTTGCACAGATTTTTAGAAATAAAAGCCCGTAGTTGAGTACAGTTTGTTTTACTCACCCTATACATACCCAGCAATATCAAAATTGCTAGTCATAAAATGAAGGCTGGGGTATTATTATGTGTTATTATTGGACCAATGTTGGTGTGTAGGGTATAACAGAATTATGCCTTATTATTTAATAAAGGAAATATTTCACGAATATCTAAAAATGCTGGTATTTTTATTTATTTTACTAACATCATCGAGGAGAAATAAATATATCAACGTTGTCACTTCATCATATAATAATGGCTTTAAATAAATAAAGTTACTAATTTAAGAGTGAATATGCAGTTGCGATAGATGACAGATATTGCACAAGTCACCGCAGGTGACGCGCTGTAATATTGTATTTATTATACATATATAGGCAGAAAACAATTTGAGATTAGAGTATAGTACACTAAATTTTGACTTTAGGGGAACTAAGATGTTTTTAAACATGCAAGTATTGGTGGATTGCAGAATTGTATTGTTTATATACCTGTCACATGGGTTTAGGTGGTCACAATTGAATTTCATAAGGTGATTTAATGTTCTGGTCATCGTAAAATAGAGCTTAATGTTTTCATTTTGTCATCATCACATCAATAATATTGTCTAGACTGTGTAATGTAATAATTGTTTTGAACAATTTTCCTCGAGGTGCTCTACTCACCAATAGTTGATAGAGCAATAGTGCTCAGAGACAAATGAAGGGTAGAAGATTGCAACATAAAATTGGGTGTACTTATACCACTAAGACGGCCGAGTGCACCAATGACGGGTAACTTAACAGGGAGGTAAGCTACCTCCCTAGTAGTTATGCTCTAACTGTAGCGTAACGTACTAACGATGTAATTCTTAGAGCATAACTTACGAGTAACATCGGAATAGCAACTAGCGAGGTAAATATCCACATTAATCAGCATCGTCCCCTTACAAAATTATTTGGCGCATATGCCAAGTGTTAACCTACAGTTTACTGTAAAATCAGTCAGCAGGAAGGTCACGCTGCGTGTCAGATTTTGTTATACGCAAGAAAACAATGGAGTAACAGTGACTGCAATATTTGCTAGAAATAGCTTCGGAAAAATGGTCTATTTGGGCATCTCAATAACTGAGAAACGTGTTAAAAATCATGTAGAGTTTTAGAGGGGGGTCATTAACATCTGCAGAACGGTCAAATGTATAGTATTAAACACGTTTTGTGACCACATTTATGTCGTAAAATGATGGAAAATTCACGTTTTGAAAATCTGTGGTCTTCGAAATTACAGGAATCCTAACTCATTCTAAACCTCAGCAAATCATGAAATGAACCCTCGTCTACAAAAAAAGTCGTACGTATTGCTCTATCTGCTTGGAGATAGCGAAGACCACGCAAACTTCATAGCTTCATACAACGGAATGAAATCCGCCATAGAGATTACATGGCGAAAAGGCGTAGAGATTTGCACTGCAGTCCTCTGTGTAGGGATTGTTGACAAAAGCAAGGTCGTTCGGACTATTGTGTTTGTGCATGTTTGTGACGACTGACCCCGTTTAACAATCTTCATAGATTTCATATAGGGCTTGGGTGACCTAACTATCAGCCAGTATGCAACCACACGAAAAGCCTTTCCTTTTCTAACCCAGCAAAGCGACCCGGAAGTATTCACCCGTAACGATACTGCTTCGCAGTCATAGTTGACCTCGTAATAGCACGATGTAAATGAGCTCTTTTCATGATTATAATCACACATTTCAAACACATTTGCCATGAAATTGTAAAATAAAAAGGCATATTATGCGAATAATATTATCTAATATTAGCTGTGACTTCATGACATGTTGCATTTTCGGTGCAAATTATTGTCATCACACACAGCCGAATTCGAGAAAAACTTGACGAAACTAAAGCCAAATTAACAGTAAATATTCCCTTTTTGAAGAATTAGGCACCAATTGTATTGATGGTATCATAATATTCATAGTCTTTTGTAACTAGAAACATGCTTAAAATATTATGAAATTATTTAGTCCAGTCAAGTGAATAGTTAATAAAATGGGTGTCCGAATCTGGCTCGAGCTATATTCATTTCGTACCGTCGTTGGGTTGTTGATGAAGTGTTTAAATCTCATGAATAGAATTAGTTTCGCTTGATAGCTCAGATGGTAGAGCGTTAGACTGAAGATCGAGAGGTTCGGGGTTCGAAATCGATCCTTCTGCTCTGCACAATTTCATATGATATTTTTTTTCTCGTCAAAATCATTTTTCACAATTTCATCACACAAAATGCATAAATTCGGACGTTTTCATTGCAAAAACGGTATTTTTTCCCACAATTTCTAATGAATTCAAACGCGGGCATGAAAATGAAGCGCGGGCGGGTTATAGGAAACTAAAAATCAAGTTGGCGAGGCCTAACGGGGGATCGTAAGTTTCGTTTTCTGACCGAAAATCGGTGAAAATCAAACTCGGTTTTTCTTATCAAAAAAGAAGTCGGGCATCAATGTTTTTGATATGAAATTAAAGCTTAAGATTCCGTTAGTACGGAAATTGCTCTTAAAATATCGTACGAATTTTAGTCCAGTCAAGTGAATAGTTACAAGAAGCAAAGTCACGAAAGTTGTTAAATTCTAAAATTAGCGATAAAATCACTGTTTGTGGACCAAATATGTCAGATTTGGCATCATATTATAGAGAAAATTACGAACAATCCACCTACTTCGCCATCATGGCTGCCAGCTAACCCTACCTCAATTAATTCAGGGAAAACAAACTTCTCGTAAGATTTTAGCGCAAGGTTGACATCCTGAAATCGATCTTTGCGCGGGTTAGAAATCGGCAAGGTCATGCATTGAAAGCGGCCTGTTGCGTACTGACTGCTATTGACTATGAATGGTCCTCTGTAATATTAAAAACGTGTCGTCACTCGCTAAGTCATAGGTAAGGTTTAATGAATAGAACGGTATTCCTTTAATCAACTTGTATAATAGCATAGCACACAGCTTTATTCCATACGCAAAGTGACGTCATTGTTAATAAACAATGGATAATGCCGCTTTCATCCCCGTACATCTTCCTCCGGCGCGGAATTGTGTTTATTTAGGTGACACATCTCATACCTGTTTCAATGTTGTCGTTGACGAATTCAGTCATCTGTGAACATGACATATGAAATATCAAAATATCATAATGCTACTACTAGTCAATTGAAAAGGCAATTTAAAATAATTGTATGTACATGTATCGTCAAACATGTCAAACTAATCTGCAAAAACATCTGAGGAATTCACTAAAAGCAAAAACGCTTATTGAAGAACTGCTTATAGTACAGTATATAAAATATTATTATATAGGTGCTATACCAACAATAAGAACGAGGCGTAGCAGAGTTGAGTGGAATAGTTCATTTTCTTTTCTTATGAATGCTTTATTCACTAGTATTTGCTTTATAAAACTCATATGTGTTTGTTACCCTTGATTTTTAACAACAGAAAAAATAACACATTTTTCACATTAGGCCCGTCACAATCGATTTTGAGTTTCCTGTTGGAGGTTTACAAAAAAGATAAAGGTGACTTTTAAAGGTAGATGTTCCGATTTTCAACTTGAAGTTTTCTATTCTACATGAAAGGTCATCCTTAAAAAAAAGTCGTGTTCCAAAGTTTGAGTTGCATAGCTCTAATGGTTCTTATTTTAGACGCACAAGATGCTGTGAACTGTACCCATTGAGTAGTACACAAACTATATCGGTGGTTACCACCATTCGCGGTAATTCGACGTTATTTCATCGATTTCCCCGTAATTATACCGATTTAGGCCGTCAAATTTCAGTATGATGATGAGAAAAATATGAGCTTTCATATGATATGAAAATCTCCGTATGTTTGAAATAATTCTGTGTTACGAAAATGTGATCGGGTCATCTACCTTTAATTAATAATTATTAATTATCTTTATTTTATTTATTTGAAACAAGTGGTCGCAACCAATTTCAACCCCTTATATCGAGGCCTAGGCTATGCATTTAATTATTTTCCAGGTATGGTTAATTTAATACCCAAGTAATAATGCAATCAGTCTATATTTATACATCATCATAACTGATATGATTAAAGTCAGAGAGTAGCAAATGAAGTTTATTGAAAGTCAGTTTAAAGGTGAAAATCCTAAATAAAAAAATTAATATTTTGTAATTCTCAATTTTGGACGCTGGCGACAACAGGAAATTCCAAATCTATTGTGAAGGGCCTTATGGTGTGTTTTTAATGGCAGCCCTATCTGGGTTATTGCGCGAGAAGGGTCAGACGCTCACACATGCGCGCATTGAGCTCATCAATGGTCTTATTCTAAAGCGGCTACGAATTGCATCAATGACTACTCACGACATTTGTTCCTGCCTTTTCCACTTGTTGGTATCACTTGCAATCCATTTTCACAAATGTTGATTTTATCTAGGGAAACAAAATCAGCTTGTTATTACATTAATATCTTATTCACCGATAGGTTGGGATTTCTAAAACTTATGGAGAGATAGGTGTTTATGTGTTTTTAAGGTGGTACCATAAGTGTCCGACTATAGTTAACGGTGTTGCTAACGAACGATAATGATATTTAAGATTTTTATTTTTTTATTTTTTTCTCGATCATCAGATTAAACTTCCCTTTGAAACCATATAATGGTCAGTTTCCATGACTAATGTTTAGAAGTGCTAATGTTCTTAATGTTTATATGCAAAGTATGGACAGAAATCTCGTGAACATTTTCTGAAACCTGAAAATTGCTGTTTTTATATCAATTGTAAGTTGATTCACATGCGTTCATTCTTTTCCAATGTGGTTATATCCGTACTATCTCTATGGTGTCAGCCTGACTTAACGGTTTTTTTTAAATATATATTCTTTAATTAATTCCGGCATCAATAATTACCAGTGATTTCGCCTACATCATTTACAAATATCGAGAATCCACGGTCACTTATACTGTTATCCGTTTCAAAAACGACGACCATTTCCTCAGCAGGAAGTATATATAACATCCAAGGGTAAACTACTTCCGGTAAAGATCAACATCCGGGGTCGCTGCCTGGTCCCGATATGCAAAAAATCGTAATCTTCTTCTACAGAAAAGTCACTAAACTGAATGGCAATTGTCCTTTTTGATTCAGTTTTTATTGTCCATTGACAAAAAATAGATCTGTGGTATTTCTGGGGGTAATTGTAGGAGGTGAGAGTGATAGCGCCACCAGGTGGAATAACCAGAAGATGTTCTCCGCATTCTGTAAGTAATGGAAACGTACCGACCAGTATAACAGTTGAGTACAAATACTTTAGTGCAGTAGTAGAACAATAGAATTGAAATTCAGGACCCTCTTTCGGTCATAAAATTTAAAATAGATACAGCTGTATTTGATGAGGTGTGAGGTGTCATATAACAACTTAGGTAGTGCCCAAGGAGAAACATGTGCAACTCAAATTTAACAGAAAAGAGCTAAAATTAAGTCATTGAATGATAGTAGTCACTCAACTTTAAAATGTTTGTTAACACTTTCCATGCGGCAGGCGTCTGCAGACGACATCACAACATTTCACAAAATATTTCAAAAATGTCAACATTATTGAATTTCATTACCATATTTGGAATCACCATGACTAATACATTGAAATAAGTACAAACATGCTCAGTATTGGTTCAGTAATCCTTGAGATACCCTTTGTAAATTGGAAAAGGTTTCTGAAAAATAAGTTTGTATAATGGTAAAATGGAAGTGGAAAATGGGCTACTACTTTATCTTGGTCTTTTGAAGTGATTTAAGTTAAAAGTTAATGTTCACGCTTTCAAATAAAGAGACAAACTTACCGCAACCTGGTTGTTCATCGCTACCGTCTTGGCAATCATCAAGTCCGTCACATAAATCTGCGTCCGCTATTACCTCCATGTTATTAGCACACATAACAATGTCTAATACAAATAATATAAGCCGGTGACAATGTTAGTGCACTTTGGTTGAGGGTTTTAAAAGGGTTTTTTTTTAATTACGAATAATAATAGCACTCTTGTCTTTCTTGAACTTGTAAAAATACAACATAGATAGGCCATGACAAACAATGTTTTCTCACACAGTTTCGGTAAAAGTCAAAGAAGATTTCTTAAACAATACCAGCATGCTTCACTCTAATCACAACACCACAGGTTTCTGTCACCAGTATCTGTCGGTCTCCGTTAACATTACATTGCAATGAACGGCTTATGTTGTTAAACGAGAATATTAAGAACATCCTGCTACAAGTAGTACAATTGATGTGACTTCAATTCGGTCCTCTCTTGGCTTTTTAAAGATACTTTACTTCTAATAGCACAAATGTAAGTTTTAGTTGGAATTCAACTTCTTCATATGTGGGCAGGTTATGGAGAAAGGTGCTCAAACTGACAATTGCGCAAATAGCAATAAATAGCAACTTGACTGCTAGTATGACTTTTATTGCTAATGACTTGCAAAAATGCGCATCTATCAAAATGTATCGTTTATATAGTTGCTATTAATATTATGATGCTAAATAGCGCGAATTTTGAAAATTGCAAAGAGGTGCTATTGTATATAAGTTTTGAAATTAGCGCATATTAGCATCAAAGTAACAAGTCGTTTATATAGTTGCTATTATGATGCTAAATAGCGCGAATATGAAACATTCTGAAAATTGCAAAGAGGTGCTATTGTATAAGTTTTGAAATTAGCGCATATTAGCATCAAAGTAGCAAGTCGTTTATAAACATGCTATTATGATGCTAAATAGCGCGAATATGAAACATTCTGAAAATTGCAAAGAGGTGCTATTGTATAAGTTTTGAAATTAGCGCAATTTAGCATCAAAGTAGCAAGTCATTTATATAGTCGCTATTATGATGCTAAATAGCGCAAACTAGAAAACATTTTGAAAATTGCAAAGAGGTGCTTTTGTATAAGTTTTTAAATTAGCGCATATTTGGCACCAAAATAGCAACATCATACACCTGGTTGCAAATTGCATGCTGCATATGCTATTAGCGCAATTATGCGTTTATGAAAAAAGGACCCCAAGGGTCTCGAGCTACATGTATTATGTTTCTTCGTTAACACACCATGCTCGTTATTAGCGCAATAATGCGTTTATCAAGAAGTACTTATTTCTATCCTGTTTTTTTTCTTTCGAATGCATGCTATTGTTGCTACTAGCGCAATTATGCGTTTATAAAAATGGCCGGGGAAATGGCTTACAGCAGATAATACGGCGGCGCCATCCTGGTTCCCAAGATTGTGTTTCTTCGTTAGCACACCATGTTTGCTATAATATTAGCGCAATTATGCGTTTATCTAGATCTCTTTTTGGCCACTTTTATATTGGGTTCAGTCAAACCGTTATTTCCTGTTAAATCGGTTCAATAACAATTAGCATTTTCATTGAATATGTTTAAACAAAAATGTTTAAATATGCGGTCCGTGGTGCAGGGACCCCCTTCACATCCTTTAGAGAGGAGAGACGACGGAGGCCACGCGAAACCTAAATAGTGAATTCGTATTGGAATAACGCGAAACCTAAATATTGAATTCGTATTGGAATAAAACGTAATCGCGAGGGACCCCATTCATATCCTTTAGAGAGGACAGAAGACGGAGGCTACGCGAAACCTAAATATTGAATTCGTATTGGAATAACACGTAATCGCGAATGTTAAAACCGTTGGAGTAGGCCGACTCAATTTGTAAATACTATTTTTCTAAATCATTTTCAACGTTAACCGGGCGATATTAATACGTCACATTTAAAGGCTAGTAGGCCTATTAAATATACTTTTTTTTGGCCACTTTTATATAGTGCATTTCAATTTCCAAAGGAAATTACTGGACTTAAGTATGTTTATATAGTGCCCCGCAGGGCTCCGGAAGGGACACTAACCATGTTGACCAAATAATACCAATACGTACATCTCTAAGCATTTATAATCGGCTTCTTTTTGTCGACTTTTATATACTTAAGTCCAGTAATAAAAGATAATGCATTTCAATGCCCAATGATGGGTCGTTCTTTTTAGAAGTGGTCCGAGGTAATTAGTCCTGTTCCGGAAGACACACTAATCATACCAATAATGTCAAAATCATACCAATACGTCACATTGATGGGCCTTTCTTTAAAAGCGGTCCAAGGCGCAGAGGACCCCCTTGTACGTAACCGCCCAGAGAGTTATACCAATCTGTACCATGTATTAGAAGCAGGTAGTCAGACGTCATTCAGCTCTTAATTAGTTCAACACCTATTTTTTTGGCACTGTTTATTTGGGGGAAATCCCTGTTGGCACTAATGATGCATGCGGAGCATGCCGTACTGCACATGAAATCTCTTTGGGAGTGTCCAAAGCACTTAGAATTCAGGCAAAATAAGGAAAAGAACTCGGACGTCCATCCAAGAGAATACTAAAGCTCCATAACTAAATTGTTGGAACCTTATATATTCTTTCCTTACCTTGAAATGATTCATCAGTTGGATCTAGCCATGATACTTGGAGTAGAAACCCTAGGTCTACTCCGCTTGAACGTAATAACTAGACTTGCACCAGGCGATATAATATCAGGTGGTAGCTTATGACCCGTATAAGGGAGCACCACACCAAATATCTCTCTCATTGAAATACGTGTAAAAGTGCCATATTTCAAGACACCTTTTCTACCCTCCGGTTACATTTATGGCACACTTGTCACCTATGACCATTTTCAGTAACATCTCAACTTTAATTTAAGCCTTGTTTCATGAGGGGTTATTAAGCTAAATTTTCCGCTACGGACCTGCACATAGCGCCCTCACTTTTTCACGTTTTCTGGCATGCCTGTTCACTATTTAGGCAGGTGCTTACGCCCTGGGCACTATTTAGGTTGATAAATTAAAAATATCGTATTTTATCATTGTAGGTGCAACGGGTAGGTCCTATTCGTTCATTTAAATACAAACATACCATCCCCGGAGAAACAAATTGCCCGAAAACCTCACATTTACAAGCCTAGTCTTCGTGCTTTTCCGGAACTATTATAGGATTACACGAATTGCGCATTGATTTGGTACAGTGCTCCCTTTAACAAAAATCTAAATTATTTTTTTTGCATTTTTGGAATCATCATATAGCATCATGAAAAGTGTCACTCAAAAAATTCAAATTCTACTCCTAACTGGAATTATGTCACAAAATAGATTTTACTCTATACCCAAAATACCCCATTTTTCTCACTTTTTGGCCATTTTTTGCCCAAAATTGTTACATTAAAAGTCTGCTTTCATGACCAAAACGTGTATTTTTAGATTTGACATTGTTTACATTGTATATATTATATGTTAATAGCATATATGACACATTTCATTATCGACAAACATGATAACTTAATCATATAATCACTATATCACGCCGTATTCATTGCAGAGATACCTGTATGCCATTAATGGTGAAATTATGTAGGGGGGGGGGGGGGTAAAGACCCCCGTATTTATAGGACAATAAAGCTTCTAAAGGCAATTTGTTTACTTAGAGTATCATAATTACCTAGTAGGCAAACGCACAATTACATTTTTGTCACGATATTACCCTTAGGGTATTGTGTTAAGCATTAAATGTACAATTTTAACGATTTTTTGCTCTTTTTGAGCCAATGTGGGGCCAAATATGAATTTTGACAACTCGTTGACCTAAATGAGAGTGCTAAACTCTAAATAAAGCTTTGAACTTGAAAATGAGATAATCAACTCTTTAATTGAGATGCAAGTTACTTGATATAGACCTAATAGGGAGTATTCTTGCACGTGAGGGGCTTCTAGCCAAGGGTAACGTGACCCTCTATCTATAAAATCGCGAAACAGACCCATAGCCATTTGACTCTAAATTTGGAGCTTTAGAGCCATTTTCTTGGATATTTCTCGAGAAAATCATGTACATTTCTTGATATTAACGTCCGACATTGATATAAAGGGTGTTTCGAATGTAAATCAAGGCATATTTAAGCAATTTGAACCCATCTTCCACTTCAAAACTCGGTTTATTGGAAATGGCCATTGTGCGTTAAAGGGAGCACCACACCAAATATCTCTCTCATTGAAATACGTGTAAAAGTGCCATATTTCAAGACACCTTTTCTACCCTCCGGTTACATTTATGGCATACTTGTCACCTATGACCATTTTCAGTAACATCTCAACTTTAATTTAAGCCTTGTTTCATGAGGGGTTATTAAGCTAAATTTTCCGCTACGGACCTGCACATAGCGCCCTCACTTTTTCACGTTTTCTGGCATGCCTGTTCACTATTTAGGCAGGTGCTTACGCCCTGGGCACTATTTAGGTTGATAAATTAAAAATATCGTATTTTATCATTGTAGGTGCAACGGGTAGGTCCTATTCGTTCATTTAAATACAAACATACCATCCCCGGAGAAACAAATTGCCCGAAAACCTCACATTTACAAGCCTAGTCTTCGTGCTTTTCCGGAACTATTATAGGATTACACGAATTGCGCATTGATTTGGTACAGTGCTCCCATAAATCAGCTTGGTAGCATCGCTATGCAAACTACTACTTATAAACAGCTCGTCATAGTTACTCTCAATATCGAAACTGTGAAAATGTACCCGAAGTCTCGATGTTGGCGAGTCGGCATTGACAACCCATCTACAGTGGGCAGAGTTCGCGTAGTCCATATACGATATGTTGGCGGGTGATTCCTGGGATATGAGGATAGTGCCTTTCCCACAGATCCCTTCATTTCGTCTCGTGGCTGAAACAATAAATACAATGATTCCGATGGTGAAAAATTCTGGTTTTACTTATTTATTCATTTTCCTTCAATTTTCAATTCTATTTCTATTCAATTTCATTTCTCAACGTTCGGGCAAACTTTTACAGCAAGTTAAAAATTGCCACCGTCAATATTAATATTATTATATCATTTGTATCAAATGTGTTAACATAATTTCGAATCACTTTCAATTCAAAATAGGCCTACACTTTAGACTTCACCAACTAGAGAAATTACTATTTTTAATTTCAGTTTGCCCAATATTGAGGTATATACATGTATATTTTTATTGTTTACTGCCAAGTTGCTTACTGATGGCAGTTACTACAAATTGCCAATAAGCGTACATTCTTAAACCACAGTTTTTATTGTACACTTGTTACTACGAGTTAACTTTAGACAGGCGTCATTACCAAACTTAATCCTAAAGGGTAACCACATTAATATCAATTGAACGGGCACTAATTTCATTTAAAATCTTGCTAGTGGTGTAATATTAATGCCAGCAATTGTACAATATGAAGCTCTCTTTATACTTTAATGTAGATTACATTAGGGAGGATGGGGCAGCTGGTCCAGTTAAGCATAAATCATGATATAAACGATTAAAGCGCGGGTAAATATTTATCGAATTGCTATGGAAATATCACCCATGTAACTGTTTAAATATAACATATAAGGTCATGTGTTAAAAGCTCGCCTCCTTTCGCGTTACACACGGTTTTGGCTTTCGCGACATGATTTGAACTTTACACATTTATATTTGCTTGTATACCCTCTGAGGTAGTAGAAGTATACATTTTCTGAAGGGAAATTGCAAGAGGAAACCAAATATGCCATTAAAATTTTAGTACGACCAAAGACTAAAATGGTATGATTCCAAATGGTAGGAAAAATATCAGATTTTTAAATTTTTAATTAGAGATCCATAATTGTTTATACCTACCCCTATCATTATTTACTTTACATATTTAAATTCCTTATGAAATTACCCATCAGATGATATATCATTGTAAGGTCACTACGTCGGTATGGTAATCATACCGGCTAGTGAATATGTCCAATTTGTATTTAACATTATTTTTAGAATTTTCAGAAATTTTTTTTTTTCAGGATGTACACTTTCCTGATCTTAACTGCATTTCTGAATTCCTCTAGTTACAAGCTTTCCAAAAAATGTATACTTTTGCTATCATAGGTTGAAAACTTTTTCTGTTATACATGTAGTCATTTTTATAAATCCGGTAAATTGAGGCTGATTATTCATGTTGACTGTGTAGCGAATAGGAAGAAAGCTGATGATAATTGTCGTATCCATACTTAATTAGTTGTTTCAAATAGTTGACAAGTCTGTTGAACCACATATTTTAAAAAAATATTTAAGGAATATGACTATGACAGCATAAAACTAAAAAGTGCAAAAACACCACCCTATATTTTGAGGCGAGTTTATAGCGCGTGACCATAATCAATGCTTAAAAATATTAAAAGAAAGAATCAATTACCACTAATTTTCTTTACAAACACATTTATATAATATTTAACGTATAAAAACGACACATGTCTCATGAAACCCATGTTTAATACAATTTGTGTGGTTGGTTAACGTGTAAAAAGCAGTAATACTAAGGTGTATAAATCAAGCAAAATTTTCGACTGCACATTATTTAGATAAAACGTTATGAACCTAGTTAAAGGGTGACAGAGTTGCGATGTTCAGACACCCCTTATATTTGTATATATGTAACACGTCCTTTAATACTTTTTTAACTACTTCATATAATCATCATTTAGTACTTATGATAATTAAGCTATCTTGAAAATTAGCAAGCATGTCATGTCACTGGGGAAGTTAGTAAATATGACAATGATGACCCAATGGTTAATATACACAAAAAAGAGGTGAATAAAATACATAAATCATGGCATTTCTTCATTACAAATATCTTTACAGACACCTTTCAAAATATTATAAAGATATTATAATTGCATAATACAGAGGTTTTAAACCACTTTAAAGCAATTTTATGTCACATTGTAATCATTTAATAGCAGAAATTGATCCATTAGGCCCAAAATGTCATATATTGTCAAAAAACCAGAACGAATGTGGACATGTTCACATTCTATGCAATTTCAATACCGTGTCAAGTTTCATTGACACTAACCACTTATTCTCAAAATCAATTTAACAATCTTGATTGAGTTTTTGCAGGTGGACCAGTAACCCCATACCCTTTTGAACCACTTGCCCCCCCCCCCCCAAAAAAAAAAAAATGACTCAGCACTTTGCCGAGATGAAACATTATTCAAGCACGACTGTGGCATAATAAATTTTACCCCAAAATGTTTCAAAACAAACCATCATTTCTCATGATATAATTAATAACTCCATAACCTCTCAGAAAAAAGGCAAACTGCATTTCTGTTTATAGCCATTACACAGTTTTCTGTAGCCAGCGAGCATCTTTGAATTCACAATTATTACGGCGTTCGCGTCTTACAAGTAGACGAAGGTCTACAGTTAAAATAAGAAATGGTATACTTTGTTATTTGCAAATACATAAACTAATGACTCTATCGGATTTATATCCGTGATAATGATTTCATTTGTAGCATTCACTAAATAATAATATTGACCGCAAATCCAAACCACTGATGTCCCAAGTTGGCAACATGTGCCATTTTTTCGATCGTTACAACCACAACCTATAATGGTTTAATCATATTTCGGAAAGTCCCTGGGCACACTACAAATAGCACCAATCAACTACAGTATGCACTTAGCATCATAGGCAAGTACATCAAACATGATTTAAACTCATCTTTATAAATCGCCCAAACTATCTGTCAATTTCAATCAGCCACTCAAGGAGGTGGCTTCAAAGATCTGGAGAATATCACATGTGAAAATACCCTGAAGTTGCAAATGTTTTGGCATGTAGAAGGTTAAGATATACAGGGTGTATCAAAAAAACGCAACACTTTTTGTCGCGAGCGCCCCGATTACGGCAAATCACAAATCACTCTGAAATTTATATATTCTGTTAGGTGTACTTATTGGCTATCACATAGTCAAATTACAGCGATATCGATTATTGATTCACTGAGATATCAACGATACACGAAGACAAGTGCAAAACACGTTTTACATCGTGTATCCAGCTGTATGCCTGATTTTCTTGTCAGTGAATATTAGCAAGACACTTTAATATCTCATTGTACTTAAATAATTGGAATCAAACTCATCATTCTGAGAAGAAAATGTCATGTTAAAGGTATCAAATGTCAGGCTATTACAGTATCATATCAATATTAATTTAATCTGGCAATAAATTAGTTGATAGTTAATGACACAACTTAAAAATCCAGATTACAAAGTCTGTTTGCAAATCCTCTCTCTTTTTCTTTCGTTAATGTCATAAATAAAACAGTATGGCACATTATTCAAAAGATAAACAAATGGAATAGTCCAGTGAAGGTAGTAATTGTCTTGTATGAATCAGTCATTGTTAGTCTGTTGTGAATGGGAATGGGACATTATGGTGCTGCTCGAACCCCAAAATGCTGTCCTTGTTTTAAGATGCATCGATTATGAACTTTAATTTATGAAAGAAAGTACCATAGACAGTATGTGGCGATCGTAGCAATCGGTGGTTCAGAACCTAAAAAGGGTGACGTATTCAAATGGTCGAATGATTATCAGATTACACGATTCAATGATTTTAGGTACCACCTTACTCAAACAAAGGAAACTAAGATAAACCTTTCCAGACATTAAGGTTACATAGTTATTAAACTGTTAACCCATAACACTAATCGGACAGGAAAATCCAAGTTTTTAGAACGAACGATGTAAAACGTGTTTTGCACTTCTCTACTTATACCTTCAATATCTCAGCGAATAAATAATCGATATCGTTGTAATTTAACTATGTGATAGCCAATTAGTAGACCTAACAGAATATATAAGTTTTAGAGTGATTTGACTTTTACTGTGACCGTACAGCGTTCGACAAAAAGGGTTGCGTTCTTTTTGATACACGCTGTATGTCAAGTTTCAACATAGGCCGTACTGTTCAAAATAAAGCAGTATGCTCATACCATTACACAATCCTTCATTTTGGACCAGTTGATGAACCAGTTGCCTCATATTACCCTATTTACAACATTCATATTTATTTTTCTTATAACACATTTTACTGTATATTAACTGTTTATTAACGTAAGATCCACCCATGTGTATATTTAACTACTGCTATACACCAAATAAATATTATTTTGCACAATATCACCGAGTCCTTTGTCTCAATTTCTTCTTGTTCGCTTAATTTAATCAACTTTCAACACACACAGTTTTGGTCAATTAATTTCAGCCTTTTGTCATATTAATGCTGAGTCTAATAAGTATTATTCGCTCAATATTCCAATTTATGATATTATTTTGATGAACACATTCAATTACAATTGCCTCTGTCGGGGGCCTTTCATATTTGAGGATTGTTCTTCTTTGAGCAGTTTACAAAAATAAGTCATGCTCATCATCATTTCTCATGATATAATTAATAACTCCATAACCTCTCAGAAAAAAAGGCAAAAGTGCATTTCTGTTTATAGCCATTACACAGTTTTATGTAGCCAGCGAGCATCTTTGAATTCACAATTTACGGCGTTCGCGTCTTACAAGTAGACGAAGGTCTACAGTTAAAATAAGAAATGGTATACTTTGTTATTTGCAAATACATAAATTAATGACTCTATCGGATTTATATCCGTGATAATGATTTCATTTGTAGCATTCACTAAATAATAATATTGACCGCAAATCCAAACCACTGATGTCCCAAGTTGGCAACATGTGCCATTTTTTCGATCGTTACAACCACAACCTATAATGGTTTAATCATATTTCGGAAAGTCCCTGGGCACACTACAAATAGCACCAATCAACTACAATATGCACTTAGCATCATATGCAAGTACATCAAACATGATTTAAACTCATCTTTATAAATCGCCCATACTATCTGTGAATTTTCAATCAGCCACTCAAGGAGGTGGCTTCAAAGATCTGGAGAATATCAACTGTGAAAATACCCTGAAGTTGCAAATGTTTTGGCATGTAGAAGGTAAGATATATGTCAAGTTCCAACATAGGCCGTACTTTTCAAAATAAAGCAGTATGCTCATACCATTACACAATCCTTCATTTTGGACCAGTTGATGAACCAGTTGCCTCATATTACCCTATTTACAACATTCATATTTATTTTTTCTTATAACACATTTTACTGTATATTAACTGTATAGTAACGTAAGATCCACCCATGTGTATATTTAACTACTGCTATACACCAAATAAATATTATTTTGCACAATATCACCGAGTCCTTTGTCTCAATTTCTTCTTGTTCGCTTAATTTAATCAACTTTCAACACACACAGTTTTGGTCAATTAATTTCAGCCTTTTGTCATATTAATGCTGAGTCTCATTATTAAAGTATTATCCACGCAATATTCCAATTTATGATATTATTTTGATGAACACATTCAATTACAATTGCCCTCTGTCGGGAACCTTTCTTATTTAAGGACTGTTCGTCATTGAGCAGTTTACCAAAATAAGTCATGAGAGTAGTCGCTTTAATATTGTATACAATGCACTGCTTTAGTCGGTGTACAATTTGACGGTACGGGTCACAAAATTGCGCTAATTCTGCAAGGTCATTTGTCTTGAATATAAATATATCCGGTGACCGTTATGTGCAACCATAGTGTTATTTTCAATAATCGCATTTATAGCTATAATATTATACGCTTGAACTCCCTGTATTTACCAGCGATTGCTGCTGCGGTCGTTGCTGCTGTGTTCTAAGTTCCATACACAACTACAAGACACTGAAGTTAGCAATGGCGTATAGAAATGCAATCGTTGTAAATGCAGTTGGCTTCCTTATATTTTGTCTATTTTTCTACGTCGGATTCTATCATGTACCTATTTATGTTCCTGAAATTACAACAATGGCTGATCGGCTTGTATTCACCGCGCGATGGGCATCCATCGAAATCACACCGATCATAATGGCGATCGTTACGGTTTCAATGTATCGATTTTTTCACCAAGAGACGGCCGGTAATCCCAGTGACTCGGCGCAGATGTGCCCACCCGGATTAGCGGTGCACAACCGTTTCTTGGCCAACACCGTGGAGCAAATGATCATCCATCTTGGTGGACTGTTCGCGTTCGCCTCGTATATTCAAGAGGAAAATATGAAGTTGATTCCACTGCTGACAGTGATGTTCTTCATAGGAAGGATGATGTACTGGTATGGCTACACTCAACATCCATTGCTTAGAGGTCCAGGGCTACACGGGAGTTTATTGCCCGCCATTGGGATGAATGTTTACGTATTGTTCTGTATTGTGAACAGTGGCGCCAACTATGGACTTATTAAAAAGGATGAATAAGACACGTGATTTTGTATATACAATATATATTCCAAAATGTATACATGAAAAAGATAGCAAAAAAAAACACCATACTAACCATGAGATAAACATTATGATATGAGGAACTAATCAAAATGTCCGCTCAGCACGACTCTCTTCGACTCTGTATGTCTAATTTTTAAAGAAAACTTGTTGCAAACGTACATTCGCATCTTCGGGCCCTCTGCGCCTCATTGACCATTTTTAAATGGTTAATGGTCAATGGTCTGAAAAGATCAATCTGACTTAAATATCATACATCATAGACATTGAAGAGCAGGACAATCATGTCTATTGAAATCCCATTGAAATGTTAGATAAGACGAACTCATTTAATGCGTCGCCGTATTTAGGTGTTTGCATGAACGCATGTATTCAAATCCTCCTTCGAAAATAAATACATGAATGCATCCAGTCTAAGACTTGAGTCATTATATTGTCTTGTCGGTTATTGTTCTGGAGATCGTCTGTATAAAGAACCTAACATGAATTTAAGACCAAGGTGAATCATACGGGACTAAAGTCTATCTTCAAGTCTTAGATTGAAAACAAAATAAAAGGATGATGATACTATATTGAAGATGCAAGTTTAATAATTGAGATGTCATTTTAAATAATCTTTGAGGGACATTTGTATAATCGTTTAAGGTAACTGCATACACGATTGAACGTGTTGTGTTATAGGTTGAACCGGGATACGGAAAATCGTTATTGTGAAGCAAGTGCTAGCTACGATAAGGTCGGACTACATAGATAACTTTCCGAACTTGTCGAATCAGAACGCTGTTCCTCTTTTTAATAACATTTAGCACCCCCTACCCCCTGAGGAATTCGGAATTCCAAACCTTTTCAACAGGGATGTACCTTCATTTTTTCTCCAACCAGCCAGTCGGGCAGGTAGCAAGTAAAACTTACCAGCCCGACTGTAAACTTACCAGCCCAACAAGTAATCTTTATATTTTTGACGAGACGAAAATAAAAGCTTATATTAAGTTTAAGACTCTTGAATCAGTATCAGTGTCTTTATTTTATCCAAACGAAATGTTTAATGAACAAAAATACACATAAGCACACTACATCTCATTTACTGATTACTACTGGTCAGTCTCAGTAACTGTCGAAGATGTCGGAGTCCTCGGTCTTTTGCTTTTTTGGCTTACTACTACAGTGTGAATAAAATAACCTGTACCCAAAGTAAAATTAATAAATAAAATATTTCTTAGCAGAATGTGAAGGCAACCAATGCTTGAATCAATAACTGCGTTTATTTACTGTCATCAGCAACAAGAATCACAATATTTCATGGTACCGTTATCCAGTTATGGTTATTTTGGTAAGTTACTGCACTTTTGAAACCGAACAAAATATTGAGTATTGTACTCAATGACGCATGATATTTATAAATAAGTGGATATATGTATGAGACACAATAGCTAATTAATAAGACAATTACAACTTCCTCGGATGTTTTATGTTCACACATTAAATGCAAAATAATGACAATAGATTGACTTTTTTTCGTGAATTCAGCAGAGTAAAGAACAAATCGGGCTTTTGTGATGATCGGATTAGATTGTGCACCGTTATTCAATAGTGAAATTCAAAAGAGCTTATTACAGAAATATCACAAATATATATATATCTTGTTCGGTTATTAAGATGAACACTTTTATATAAATGGGCATAAACCATGTTTTCCTCAATCAATTTTAACTAACTAAAATTATTCTGAAAGCTAATGAGACAGCCTCTCTGTCAAAATAAAACATCTTAGAAATGTTTGCACATACTTTTAGAAATAAAAGCCCGTAGTTGAGTACAGGTTTTTTTACT
Source organism: Ophiura sarsii (assembly GCA_035610835.1). Lineage (NCBI taxonomy): Eukaryota > Metazoa > Echinodermata > Ophiuroidea > Amphilepidida > Ophiuridae > Ophiura > Ophiura sarsii. The sequence goes on from CM069455.1 coordinate 12,097,141, forward strand.
CACCCTGTACATACCCAGCAATATCAATTGCTAGTCATAAAATGAAGGATGATGGGGTATAAGTATGTGTTATATTTAATAGAGGAAATATTTCACGAAGATCTGAAAATTCTGGTATTTTTACTTATTTTTACTAACATCATCGAGGAGAAGTAAATATATCAACGTTGTCACTTCATCATATAATAATGGCTTGAAATAAATAAGGTTATTAATTTAAGAGTGTATATACAGTTGCGATAGATGACAGATATTGCACAAGTCACCGCAGGTGACGCGCTGTAATATTGTATTTATTATACGTATAAAGGCAGAAACCCTTTTGAGAGTAGAGTATAGTACACTAGATAGGGGAACTGAGATGTTTATAAACATGCCAGTACTGGTGGATTACATACTTGTAATGTTTATATACCTGTCACATGTGTTTGATGGGTTTGGGTGGTCACAATTGAATTTGTTTTGAAATTGTCACTTCATAAGGTGATTAAAATATTCTGGTCATCGTAAGATAGAGCTTGATGTTTTGATGTTAATATTGTCTAGACTGTGTAATTTATTATTTGTTATGAGCATTTTTCCTTGAGGTTCTCTACTCACCAGTAGTTGATAGAGCAATAGTGCTCAGAGACAAATGAAGGGTAGAAGATTGCAGCATAAAATTGGGTGTACTTATACTACTAAGTATAATAATATGAATTAGTTTCAAAACGAAGTCTAAATATATGACAGATGAACATTTATTTTATGTCCCAGGGATACAATAGTGCCCACAGTATGTGTGTCTATTTAATTAGGTTTAAAGATGTCCCTTTATTTTTAAGTTCATAGATAGCACAAGGTTAGCTTTACAAGGAAATGCTGTTAACGTAACTGGTCAAACTTTCGTCATGAGTGACTCTGACACGTACTCGTTTTAATCCTAATACCTGTTATGTATTTCCGTCAAGGAAATAATGTATTCCCATCAAGAAAAGTCTTTAGGATAGGACTACTGGAGATTCCAGAAGCTATTATGCAGAAATACTTTACATTACGGGCTAGGTGCTTAAAATAGTTAACATTATTTGTCCGAAAGTGTCCATTGAGGATATCCATGTATACGGACTAGCTGCCATCTTGTAATAACTGTGTTTAAGATTTCCAGAATGAAGACACCTGTTTCATGATATGTAGGCCAATTTGTAAAAACCGTTGGACGTCGTGCACAGATTCAATTAAATGTAGAATAGGTCGGGTGCGAATCCCGTTTGTAGTCCGTTGCGCAATGGATAACCTCTATTGTGCACAAGATGTCATTGTCCACAAACAGTCCGTCCGTGCTGTAGATCTCATACACGTTCAGAACTCGTTATAGATGCATTTGACGGGATCTCCGACTCTTTAGCATATAGTTTGCATGGCAATGTTTAGTTCAACGACGAGAATGGAGTAAGCCTAACCTTTAATATTCCACAACTTGTATATAGCATAGCACACAGCTTTTTTTTTATAGGCAAAGTGACGTCAGGTGTAATAAACAATGGATAATGCCGCTTTCATCCCCGTACATCTTCCGCCACGGAATTTATTGTTAATTTAAGTCACACAGCTTATGCCTTTTTCAATGTTGTCGTTGAAGAATTCAGTCATCTGTGAACATGGCAATATAAAATATCATAATGTCAATTGAAAAGGCAATTTATAATAATCGGTAAACTAATCCGCAAAGACGTGGGAAAAATTTACAAAAATTGAAAACGCTTATTGAAGAACTGTTTATAGTATAAAATATTAGTATATATGTGCTATAAAAACAATTTAAACGAGGCGTAGCAGATGTGAGTGGAATAGTTCATTTTCTTTTCTACCGAAAGAAAAATAGACTAGTCTTTCTTACGAATACTTTATTCACTATTTGTTTATAAAACTCAACTGTGTTTGTTGATGTTTAACAACAGAAAAAATAACACATTTTTAACATTAGGCCCTTCACAATCGATTTTGAGTTTCCTGTTGGAGGTTTAAAAAAAGGGACGAGGTGACTTATTATTATTTATTAATTATCTTTCATTTTCTTTATTTTGAAACAAGTGGTCGCAACCAATTGCAACCTCTTATATCGACATAATCGAGGACGCTGCATTTAATTATTTCCAAGTATGATTAATTTGATACCCAAGTAATAATGCAATCATGTTCTATGTTCATACATCATCATAGCTGATATGATTAAAGTCAGAAAGTAGCAAATGAAATTTATTGAAAGTAATTTTAAAGGTAAAAATCCTAAATAAAAGAAATACAAATTGTAATATTCAATTTTGGACGCGGGCGGCAACAGGAAATTCAAAATCGCTCACACGCTCACACATGCGCGCATTGAGCTCATCAATGGTCTCATTCCCAAACTAAAGCGGCTACGAGTTGCATCAAAGAATACTCACGACATTTGTCCCTGCCTTTTCCACTTGTTGGTATCACTTGCAATCCATTGTCACAAAAGTTGATTTTATCTATGGAAAACAAAAAATTAGCGTATTATTCCATTCATATTTTATTCACCGTTCGCGTTAGGTTGGGATTTGTAGAACTTAATGGAGAGATAGGGGTTCTTAAGGTAGTATATCGTAGTGTCCGACGGTAGTTAACGGTGTTGCTAACGAACGATAATGGTATTTTAGATTTGTTCATTTTTTTCTCGATTATCAGATAAAATTTCCATTAGAAACCATATAACGTAAATGCCAATGGTCGGTTTCCATGACTTATGTTTAGAAGTGCTTATTAATATTATCTTATAGTTTAGATGCAAAGTATGGACAGAAATCTCATGAACATTTCCTGAAACATGAAAGTTGACATCACTAAAAGATATGCTGTTGCTTGATATCAATTGTAAGTTGTTTCACATGCGTTCATTGTGTTCAATGTGGTTATCTCCGTACTATCTCTATGGTGCCCGCCTGACCTAACGTTTGTTTTTAATATAGTCTTTACTTAAATCCGGCATCAATAATTACCAGTGAATTCGCCTACATCATTTACAATTATCGAGAATCCACGGTCACTTATGCTGTTATCCGTTTCAAAAACGACGACCATTTCCTCAGCAGGAAGTACAACATCTAAGGGTAAACTACTCCCGGTAAAGGTCAACATCCGGGGTCGCTGCCTGGTCCCGATATGCAAAAAATCGTAATCTTCTTCTACAGAAAAGTCACTAAATTGAATGGCAAGTGTCCTTTTTGATTCAGTTGTTATTGTCCATTGACAAAGTATAGATCTGTGATACTTCTGGGGGTAATTGTAGGAGGTGAGAGGGATAGCGCCACCAGGTGGAATAACCAGGAGAGGTTCTCCGCATTCTGTAAGTAATGGAAACGTGACAGTTACGCAGTTAGTGCGTAATAATTACCGACCAGTATAACGGTTGGGTTTCAAATACTTTATTTTTAACATCAATTTATACGTTACACGTGACAGGAAGCATTTTGAGACAGAACGAGTGTTAAGGAGTAGAACAATAAAATTGAAATTCAGGACCCTAGTCTTTCGGTCATGAAATTTAGAATAGATACAGCTTTATTTGATGAGGTGTGAGGTGTCATGTGAAAAACTTAGGTATTGCCCAAGGAGAACATGAGAAACTCAAATTTGACAGAAAAGAGGTAACATTAAGTAATTGAATGATTTTAACCCCCGGTCTAATGATAGTAGTCACTCAACTTTAAAATGTCTGTTAATGGGCTTAGGGACGGCATCCAGATTCATACGGATTGAAAAATGTTCGACGCATTGACAAAACGCACTGGCTGTCCGTACCAGGGAGTTGTTGGGTTCGATGACCATCGCTAAACACATTTCCCGAAACACCGAATTGACACACGATGAAGTAAGCAAACAAACGGTGAGAAGTGGCCTATTGTTATCCGATAATTGGTTTGCTTTACTATTGACCAATTACACGCGGACAATATACTATATCGATCGATCAATACCTATAAGTGGCCAATTACGACGGAGCAAACATTATTTTTCGTATTGACGGGTCATTATTTAACTGCATTCCGTTCATCTACACAAAACTGTCCGTTTATCCCATTGCGGTTACCCTCTCCGTTCGACGGCTTTCAATCCATACCAATCTGGATGCCATCCCCTACTACTTTATCTTGGTCTTTTGCAGTGACTCAATTAAAAGGTAATGTTGACGCTTTCAAATAAAGAGACAACTTACCGCAACCTGGTTGTTCGTCGCTACCGTCTTGGCAATCAGCAAGTCCGTCACATAAATCTGCGTCCGCTATTACCTCCATGTTATTAGCACACATAACAATGTCTAATAAAAATAATATAAGCCGGTAACAATGTTAGACTAAAGTGCACTTTGGTTGAGGTTGTTAAAAGGGTTTTTTTTAATTATAATTAAACTCTAATTATAAATAAAAATAGCACTCTTGTCTTTCCTGAACTTGTAAAAATTCAACATAGATAGGCCATTACAAACAATGTGTTCTCACACAGTTTCGGTGAGACTAAGAGTCAAAGAAGATTTCTTAAACAATACCAGCATGCTTCACTCTAATTACAACACCACAGGTTTCTGTCACCAGTATCTGTCGGTCTCCGATGACATTACATTACAATGAACGGCTTATGTTGTTAAACGAGGATATTAAGAACAACCTGCTACAAGTAGTACAATTGATGTGACTTCAATTCGGTCCTCTCTTGGCTTTTTGAAGACCCTTTACTTCTAATAGCACAAATGTAAGTTTTAGTTGGAATTCAACTTCTTCTTCATATGTGGCCAAGCTATGCCTATCTGTACCATGTATTAAAAGCTGGAAGTCAGACGCCCTTCAGCTCTGAATTACTTCAACACATATTATATCCCTGTTGGCACTAGTGATGCATGCGAAGCATGCTGGACTGTATATGAAATCTTCTTTAGGAGAGTCCAAAGCTCTTAGAATTCAGGCAAAAGAAGAACTTTTTGTTGGATGTTCATCCAAGAGAATGCTAAGCTCCATAACTCAATAGTTGGAACCTTATATATTCTTTTCCTTACCTTGAAATGATTCATCAGTTGGATCAAGCCATGATACTTGGAGTAGAAACCCTAGATCTACTCCACTTGCGTCTGTTTTGAACGTAATAACTAGACTCGCACCAGGCGATATAATGTCAGGTGGTAGCTTATGGCCAGTGTAAATCAGCTTGGTAGCATCGCTATGCAAACTACTACTTATAAACAGCTCGTCATAGTTGCTCTCAATATCGAAACTGTGGAAATGTACCCGAAGTCTCGATGTTGGCGAGTCGGCATTCACTACCCATCTACAGTGGGCAGAGTTCGCGTAGTCTATATACGATATGTTGGCGGGTGAATCCTGGGATACGAGGATAGTGCCTTTTCCACAGATCCCTTCGTTTCGCCTCGTGGCTGAAACAATGAATAGAATAGAATATTTTATTGACATTCACCAAACATTATGGTATAATCAAAGTAACGATACATAATAAACAAGAATAAACAATGAATAAAATGATTTTGATGGTGGAAAATTCAGGTTTTATTTATTTTTATATATTTTTTCTCCAACGTTCGATCAAACTTTTACAGGAAGTTAAAACGTGCCACCGTCAAATATACAGGGTGGTTTAATAAAACGTTGACAGTTTTTTGAAGCCATTTTTTGTTGTTGAAATTCTGTAGATTTTTTTTTAAAAATCAATATTTATCAACTATATCGTCGCTGTTCTGACATACCGGCACATTCTACAAATTCTACAAATGAGTTAAGATGCATTTTATGATCTACAAATAAAACTCTTTATTCTCCCAAAAAATTGAGACAAAAAGGTAATTAATTAATGAGAGGCCGCACTAATTAGTGTGATATGCCAGGGTTTGAACATAATACCGGCATGAAAACCTCATTTTGTATTCTGACATACCGGCACATCACAATATTCTGCCATAGACCACCGTGTAACTGCAGTTCTGATATACCGGCATATCACTGTATCACTGTTCTGACATACCGGCAGTACAGACTTTATGACATAATTACTCCTAATTAATAATTGCAATTTGTTGTTGTAACATGCTCATAACAAACATAAGTATATACCGTTAAACTTCATCTATAAGCACCCATTGACTAATAGTTAATAAGCAGAGAATAGATAAAAAGGTATGAGCGCCCTCTTTTGATCTAGAGAAATTAGCACGAATTTGTTTAGTGTATTCGATATTCAATAATATAAAGTTGTATTACTATCTAAATAATTTCATGGACAGACGAATTGCTCAGTTGGTAAAGCGCCCGGTAAAGCGTCAACTTCAGTATCACGAGGTTGGTGGATCAATTCTCAACTACACCTCTTGCAATTTCTTTTGAAATCCAAGTGATATAGAAATTAATGCAAACTTGAAGGTAAAATTATTACTCAATTATACTAGCTTTATTGTTATTTTTCAAAAAACAAGCGCATAATTAATTTGATTGTATAAAGTAATGATCTTAATAGTCCAACCTTTTTATAAGCTAAAACACATTTATACTACAAATTAACCACAGCAAAATGTATTCATTGGCTTATTTTAAATGTTTCACACAGTAATCTTAAACGTTTCCTTCATCATGATTTAAGGGCAAATTATGATGATGCATATTAGGTTGGTAGATCAAGTTAAGCAACAAAATGAAAGTAACTATGCAAACCACTATAATCCTGGTCTCACAGGATTATAATTGAATGGCTATTAAATCAATTTATTTTCAATAAGATAGAGGGCCGTCCATTTATACCGACCCATCAATCATACATGTAGTTATAAAACAGTATCTGACATAGCACTCCCGTTTAGATCAATTGGTAAAGCCAGCGCCAACAGTTTGGGCTAGGGCAATTGTGATCGCAGGTTCCAGATGGCAATACCTGGTTCGAATCTCACTTCAAGACTTCTTCTTTTGGAAAGGTCCCTCTATAAATGGACGGCCCTCTATCTTATTGAAAATAAATTGATTTAATAGCCATTCAATTATAATCCTGTGAGACCAGGATTATAGTGGTTTGCATAGTTACTTTCATTTTGTTGCTTAACTTGATCTACCAACCTAATATGCATCATCATAATTTGCCCTTAAATCATGATGAAGGAAACGTTTAAGATTACTGTGTGAAACATTTAAAATAAGCCAATGAATACATTTTGCTGTGGTTAATTTGTAGTATAAATGTGTTTTAGCTTATAAAAAGGTTGGACTATTAAGATCATTACTTTATACAATCAAATTAATTATGCGCTTGTTTTTTGAAAAATAACAATAAAGCTAGTATAATTGAGTAATAATTTTACCTTCAAGTTTGCATTAATTTCTATATCACTTGGATTTCAAAAGAAATTGCAAAAGGTGTAGTTGAGAATTGATCCACCAACCTCGTGATACTGAAGTTGACGCTTTACCGGGCGCTTTACCAACTGAGCAATTCGTCTGTCCATGAAATTATTTAGATAGTAATACAACTTTATATTATTGAATATCGAATACACTAAACAAATTCGTGCTAATTTCTCTAGATCAAAAGAGGGCGCTCATACCTTTTTATCTATTCTCTGCTTATTAACTATTAGTCAATGGGTGCTTATAGATGAAGTTTAACGGTATATAGTGTTCTTTGACAATGATAGTGACATTTGATGTAAATGCTCTCTAACAAGTCTTTAAAAATTGGAAAATTTTCAAACACGATTTTCTCAAAACGCTGTTTTTCGTGATGTGCCAGTATGTCAGAACAGCGACGATATGATCTTGACCATCTATGCTGAAAATATCGTTACAAATAACCTTACGGTTGCAAAATAACAGGATTTTGAACAAAGTCTGTCCCATTTCACTCTGTCCACGGGTACTGATTCCGCGACGTTACATTGAATACTGAATGATGAATTGCATGCAAGTAATCTAAGATTTGAAGATCCCGACATCAAAATATCTCTAATCAAGAGTTTGGAGAAAGGGGAGCGATGTTGGGGGATGTGTAATGCAAAGGGGTGCGGGAAAGGGGGGCGTTACAAATTATGTTTAAATCATGCTTTTTCAAAGGGGTGCGGGTACCAAGTGTGCGTGGTGCAGGTACTAAAGTGTGCGTTAAAATATCTAAACTCAAGAGAGGAATTAGTAGTTGAAACATTTTTAAAGGGGTGCGGAAAAGGGGAACGATATAAATTATGTTTAAGTGGGGGTCTGGGGTCAAAAGCCCGTATATATGATGTCAATTTTAACAACTTTCCAACATTTTTACCCATAAGTGTTATATACCATAATATAGCCCGTATCGCAAACTTTCAAAATTTACTTAACATTTTGCTCTGGTTGCCATGGTAACAATACAGATGAGCGATATCAGGGATGTGTAATTGAAATTTTTTTAAAGGGTGCGGGAAAGGAGATCAATACAAAAATCATGTATTTTCAAAGGGGTGCGGGTACTAAGTGTGCGTTGCACTTTCGCCTATTTCAAAATATCTCAGAGTTTGGATAAATGAGAGCGATGTTGTGGATGTGTAATTGAAACATATTCAAAGGGTGCGGGAAAGGTGAGGGATACAAATTATGTTAAAATCATGTATTTAGTGGTATTAAAGTGGTGCGGTTACTAAGTGAGATTTGCACTTTCGCATAAAGTGTCAATATATCTTACCTCGAGAGTTTGGAACAGAAGGGGATAATATTACACTCTCAAATTCAGTCCTAAATATTAACTTTAAAATATAACTGAACTCACTAAAATAATGTTAGAAATTGTTCCATGTAGGCCTATTCATCTTTAAAAATAATATATATTGTTGATGGAATTGTATGCTTGATTTGAATAACACCATGACTTTCTTATTCTGAATGGGAACCACCAAATGTCTCTAAACATTCTCAAAGTCATAGCACCCAGTTAACCTGGACACACCACACAGTTGTATTCGATTCATTTTAACTTTGGAATGATTTTCACTCTCAAGTTTACTCTAAAAATAACAAATATCAAAGAGTTATTCTGAAATCACTGGAATATTGTTATAAATGTTTAGCCCATTACATTAAATCCAGATATCTCAACTGTGTTTTAAACAGACTTTAAGAAATGTTCATTAATTGTATAAACCTACTCAAAAGATAATACAGTAGTTTAATGGGTACCCAGTGTCTTCTCTCAATTTGTAGCATGCAAGATGTTCCAAAATGTTAAATTGCTAGTGTAGTTTGTAATTTTTAAAACACTGGCTAGTGGCTACAACCAGTACTAGGACGCTTGACACTCCTGGGTATTGTCGCGTGTAAGCTATAATTGAGTCAATTAAGTCTGCGTGTCTGGCCTGTCAGGTCATGGTCAAATCCCACAGATTCTGAACGAATCCAGCTTCCGGCAGCTTGGTGCTACGCATTGGTTTCCAGTTTCCAATACGATTTATTCCGTAAAATATATACTACCGGGTTCCAAATTGTCGGTTCCTTTCATCTATGCTTAGCAGCAAGCTGCTCAAAATTAGATTCATTCTGAACTGGGCAATAGCACAGATGGTGGATAGGCCGGTCGACTTCTAATGACATGCAGCGTGTGCACATTTGTATTGTTTACTGCCATGTATTGTTGTTTACTAATATATAGCATTTACAATACATTGCCATATATCCCGCCATATTATATATACGTATTCATTGTTACTAAAAGTTAACTTTAGACAGGCGCGTCATTACCAAACTTAAATCCAAAAGGTTAACCACATTAATTTCAATTGAACGGGCATTAAGGTGTGTTTTTTTAATCTTGCTATAGTGGTATAATATTAATGCCAGCAATTGTACAGACCATTGTCTTTCCAAAATGAAGCTCTCTCCATAAATATATGTAGCTTACATTTACAACATTCATATTTATTTTTCTTATAACATATACGGTATTTCTTTTACTTTATATTAACATAAGATCCATCCATGTGCATATTTAACTATTGCTACACCAAATAAATATTATTTTGCACAAATCACCAAGTCATTTGTCTCAATTTCTTCTTGTTCACTTAATTTAAACAACTTCATTTAAATCCAAAAGGTTAACCACATTAATTTCAATTGAACGGGCATTAAGGTGTTTTTTTTTAATCTTGCTATAGCTAGATAGTGGTATAATATTAATGCCAGCAATACAGTTTTGGTTAAATAATGTTAGCCTTTTGTCATATTAATGCTGAATCTCATTAATAAAGTATTATTCCAATTTATGATATTATTTTGATCAACACATTGAATTACAATTGTCCTCTGTCGGGAGCCTGTCCTTTTTGAGGATTGTTCTTCTTTGAGCAGTTTACCGGTTACAAAATTGCGATAATTCCGCACAGTTTTGCTTGTGTTGGTTAACACTTTCCAAGCGGCAGTGCCCACATTTTCACAAAATGTTTCAAAAATGTCAAAATTATTGAATTTCATATTTGGAATCACCATGAGAAATGCATAAATATAAGTGCAAAAATGATACCTTAGTATTGGTTCAGTAATTCTTGCAATAGACTTTGGAAGTTGGGAAAGGTTTCTGACAAATCTGCTTTATATAATTATGGTCAAACTAATAGCCGCGTGGATAGTGTTAAGGGGCATTTTTCTTGAATAGAAATATAGTCCGGTGACCGGTTTGTGTGTATAGGTCAACTGGTCACGGTATATACATGTAGTGTTATTTATAGCTATATTATACGCTTGAACTCCCTGTGTTTGCCAGCGATTGCTGCTGTATCGGCCTGGCTGCATTTTCCATGATACACAACTAAACTGCAGACACTGACGTTTTTTTCTATATTATATACGTAGGATTCTATCATGTACCTATCTATATTCCTGAAAGCCATGGCCCATAGAAAGGCAATCGCTGTAAATCAAGTTGGCGTCCTTATAACTGTTCTCTTTTTCTACGTAGGATTCTATCATGTACCTATTTATGTTCCTGAAATGACAACAATGGCTGATCGGCTTGTTTTCACCGCGCGATGGGCATCCATCGAAATCACACCGATTATAATGGCGATCGTCACGGTTTCAATGTATCGATTTTTTCACCAAGAGACGGCAATCCCAGTGACTCGGCGCAGTTTTGCCCTCCCGGATTAGCGGTGCACAACCGTTTCTTGGCCAACACCGTGGAGCAAGTGATCATCCATCTTGGTGGACTTTTCGCGTTCGCCTCGTATATTCAAGAGGAAAATATGAAGTTGATTCCACTGCTGACAGTGCTGTTCTTCATAGGTAGGATGGTATACTGGTATGGCTACACTCAACATCCATTGCTTAGAGGTCTAAGGCTACATGGGAGTTTATTGCCCGCCATTGGGATAAATGTTTACGTATTGTTCTGTATTTTGAACGTGGACTTATTCAAAAGGATGAATGAGACACATGCGTTTGCATATTTCATATAGATTCCAACATTTATACGTGAATAAATTAGCCAATGAAATACACCATACAACCCATGAGACCAAACTATCTGATATAAACATTTTGATATGAGGAACTAATCAAAATATCCGCTAAGCACAGCACGACTCCCTTTCGTCTTTGCCGACGTTTTATCATTGAATGTCTGATGGCTTCATTAACTTTAAAGGTAAACTGGTCGTAAAGCATTCGCATTTTCTGGGCTCTCTGCGCCTCACTGACCACGAAAGTTCATGAAAAAAAATCATAATTATCGACAATTTAGTATGTCCAGTGTTATTAAGTCTCATACATCATAGACATTAAATAGCGGGACAATCATGTCTTTTGAAATGTTGGGTAAGACGGACTCATTAGATGCGTCGCCGTCGGTATTCTGGTGTTTGCATGAGAGAATGTATTCAACATGTTCAAATCATCCTTCGAAAATACATAAATGCATCCAGTCTAAGACTTAAAGGTAGATGTTCCGATTTTCAACTTGAAGTTTTCTATTCGACATGAAAGGTCATCCTCAAAAAAATCGTATTCCAAAGTTTGAGTTGCATAACTCTAAAAGTTTTTATTTTAGACGCACAAGATGCCGTGAAATGTGCCCATTGAGTTGTACACAAACTATATTGGTGGTTACCACTTTTCGCGGTAATTCGATGTTATTTCACCGATTTCTTCGTAATCATACTGATTTAGACCGTCAAATTTCAGTATGTTAATCAGAAAAATATGATCTTTCATATGATATGAAAATCTCCATATGTTTGAGAAAAATCTGTGCTATGAAAATGTGATCGGGTCATCTACCTTTAAGTCATTATATTGTCTTGTCGGTAATTTGTTCTGGAGATCTTCTGTACAAAGAACTCGTCATGAATTATTTAAGATCAAGGTGAATTGGACGCGGGGCTTAAGTCTATCATCAAGTCTTCGACTGAAACAAAAATAAAAGGATAATGATACTATTGAAGATGTAAGTTTGATACTTGAGATTGCCATTTCAAAGTATCGAGGGACATTTGTATAATCGTGTAGGTAACTGCCCACACGATTGAACGTGTTGTATTATGGGAACCGGGATGGGGGAAATCGCCATTGTGAAGCGATTGCTAGCTACGATATGGTCGGACTCCATGGATAACTTTCCTAACTTGTCGAATCAGAGTGTCGATTACTATGTAACATTCGATGTTCTACGTAGCATATGTGTATCATCAATCCAAAGCTTTTGCCTATCATTAGCCATATGTCTCTACACCATTGAACTGTTGCAGTGAACAACCGTATGACAGCCTTATCTTTTGATCCCCGGTTTTGATCGCTTGGAGCGTGCCTTCCGCATTGGGCTATTCCAGAATGCATTCCCCGAGGAATTCGGAATTCAAAATCAATAGTCAAGGCCTGGAAATTCAAACTTTTTTCAAAGGATTTCATCTCGGAATTAGTCAGCCACCCCATACATACATACATACATACATACATACTGTTATACTGTACACAGCGCCCTACCTCGGGCATTAACGGTACAGTGCCCCTGAAACCTAGGGACATGAGTTTTTGTGTACACAGACCGGGATGATCCCCTACTCGAAGGAGTCTGTGACATTTAACGTGCTCGGATTTTTCTCTTCTGATGCACGAGATCACCATTTCTACGTGACTTCTGAACCACGAGGCAATTGAGACTAAGTACCTTGCCTAAGGATACAAACATGTTGGCCGTAGCGGGGCTCGAACTCACAACTGTTGTATCGTGAGACCTGCGATCTATCCGCTAGACCACACACGCTCTGAACTCTGAATTCTAGACTTGTTTCAAAGCCTGGTCTGGAATTCAAACAAATTTTCATTATTACTATTTCTCCATAGCTAATTCCCATACCCTTAACACTTGGCTTTCCAGAAGTAATTTGAAATATTATTTTGATAGTCCATTTTATGTTTAGTGTTAAACATGTCCTTACTATATAGTCAGAAATCCTACATTCTATTCTTTGTTCGTTTTATTGTGTGAGATCCTAATTCGAATTCCCATTCAAAGATTAGTTATCAAAGAGACACACCTTGTTATCGTGTCAACATAATATTCTTCCGACACAAAACTGTATGATTTTCTTTAAACTCTCAATGTACTACCCCTGTGGTGCTCGTGCAATTTTGTTTACATTTTCTCTTCAATGCACCAAAGTAAGTTATATACCGTTATGTTATCTAGTTTATATACTTACAGCAATTATTGATTTCGTCCGATTCATCGGCACAGTTAGAGACGCCATCACAGAATATATTCCGATCCGGAGGTATCAACTGCACGCCGTTATCACACGTGCGGAATTCTGGGAAATTTAAAGTAAAGCGAAATCTATCAATTGTCCACACACATTTGTTACCTTATTACGCTATACGATATGAAAGAGATTAACCCATTTACTTAGTTAGTTAGTTAGTTAGTTAGTTAGTATGCGATACTTATGCTGTTGACTGTGTTGTGAAAAACTGGCACGGTTTAATTTGTTCATTTTCATATTGTTTTCCTTTTTTCGACCATGTCTATTTATCGTATGATTAATATCATCATGTAAATAAAGCCTTTTGATATCAAGCAGAAAAATGCTACGCTGTGTTGTAAAAATGGTAAAAATATGTTCGCCCATTTTACCGCTCAGCGGTTCATTTGGCCGGGTAAAAATGTACTTTAAGGGGTTGTGGACCCTCAACATAGCCTCCGTTAAACTACCGTAACTTCTCCAATATTCATTTAATCTTTATAAAAGTATACAGTTTTTTGCAGGAAAGGGTTCAATGAATCCAACCATGAAAATGAAATTTACTATTTTGGAAAAATTATAAAAAACACATTTTTTGACCCATTTTAGGTTCTGCAAAGATAACTCAATATATATTTTGTCAAATGTTGTCATACTAGTTTTATGACAACATAATCCTGATAACATTCCCCAGGGTATTTTTTCTCAAATAATAAATAAGATATTCAAAAACAAAAAAGCACCCTGGGGAATGTTATCAGGATTATCATAAATCTAGTATGACAAAATTTGACAAAATATATTTTAAGTTATCTTTGCAGAACCTAAAATGGGTCAAAAAACATGTTTTTTATAATTTTCTCCCAAATGGTCAATTTCATTATCATGGTTGGATTCATTGAACCCTTTCCTGCAAAAAACTGTATATTTTATAAAGATTAAATTAATATTGAAGTTACGGCAGATTTACGGAGGCTGTACCTGAGAGTCCACCCCCCCCCCCCCCCCCCCCCCCCCCCCCCCCCCTTAAGTCCAAGCCATACATATATCTTCTTTTACAGATGGATGTACATTATCGTGTATCATTTCGTACATCTATTAGTACCGTAAAATATGCCATTCAGTATATCGTCAGCCTGCTTCGATAACTCATTTTTTCTAGTTCTTAGAAAACAACAAAAGTATAAAACCTGTTACCGGTGTACCTGATACTCATTTAGCACTATTGATGGATGGCTATTCATTATGTGGAATGTGTCTTGTATTGTTGATGCCTCAATTGGCGTGCATGGATGCACTAATCCAAGTCATATAGAAACAGATGAACACAGCCATACAATAATTTGAATAATTCCATGGATTGGTCAATGCAAATTCAATATGCCAAATGAGTAACATGTTGGAGTGGTCTGGTGGCCCTTTTGCAACAAAACTCTTCATTTATCAACACTTTTGATTGGTCAATGACTTAGGTATTATAACAGCATGTGCATAATGTAATGAGGTCATGATTTATGCAAAAAACTCAATTTTGCTGAAAAGTGAGTTAGGCAATTATCGAAGCAGGCTGACGATATTTGATTTCATAATACATATATTGCATAATTTATTAAATATAAATCGTTTGGTGCACACATAGTGACAGATGCTGATTTTTTACAATTTTTACAAATTAAGTGAAAAGCTACTTAATATCAAACTCAAGTTTCGAAGCTTACAACTACTTAGTTAATTAATTAATTTAATTTAAAAAATTGACAATTTGACGTACGTTGAGAGCAAAAATTGATGTGTTTTCCATAGTGTCGGATACTTCATCTGCCATAGACGTATTAAGTATTTCTTAAGACGGGTATTTCAAATACTTTTTCTAATCAAAACTGAATCCTTAAATGTATTTCTGATGCAAACGAAATTGTGTTACATACCAACGGATGCTAAATAATGCGTAAGTATAGCGAAAATTCAGCACCCGTCACTATGTAATAACATTAATCGACAATGAACGTAAGTTTTAGTGTGACGGAGGGGACGGATAACGTTGTCATTGCATTTTATCAGGTAAAATCGCATGAGTATGGGATAATATTCATTTTTAAGTGATAATTCCATTTTTTTCATCAAATTTGATAATGCGTACCTTCAACATCAGTGATTTCATCGATCCTCACGTAGAATCCTTGCTTCGATGTGCTCACATCGGTCGCAAACGTCAGCACTAATTTAGACGCTGGAGACAAAATATCCAACGGGGGATTCGAACCCGTCAAACTGAATAAGTAATCCTCGCGTTGAAGACCAGTAGCGACGTCTAAGAAGTCATAATCGTCCTCTAGTGCAAAGTCCGTAAAATTGATTAGAAGACGTCCTCCAGCTGAAGAGGTTATTTGCCATTGACACCGGTAGAAGTTAGGGTACTCTATCGGAAAGCCTGGAGATTGGATTGTAGCTGTCGAATCGGGGTCTGCGCTAATCGTAGTCTCTCCGCAATCTGGTCAAGAAAATTGAATATGACTCAACGTTAAGGCGACAAAAAAAATGGAAATCTTTAATAAACAAATCTAATTTGTGATAATAATGTTTTCAAAATTTGGCGGCCATTACAACGTCGTTCCGCCGGGTGGAAACATCGCTTACCAATAAGCTGGCTATATCAAATAATAGGTAGGCCTTACAGATTCAACTTATATATTTTACATTGGGCTATTCTAGTTGGAATCCATACACCCCCTATGGAAGACATTAATACCTATTCTTCCACACAGGGATTGCAGAATTCAAAATGGGTCACCCATGAAGATAACCCATTTGGAATTTACACTCCCTGTGGGAAAGATTAAGGCAATAGGGGAAGATTACGGCAATGCCTTCAATAGGGGGTGTAGGGATTACAAATGTAATAGCCCCTTACCATTTAGGCAATTAGCATAGTCATCTTCATCGCTACCATCCATACAGTCAACATGATCATCGCATAATTTATCCCCTGGAATACAATACCCGGCTCGACAGCGAAAATCACCGGGCTGACATTGTTTTACTGTAAAATGTAAAAAATGTAAGATTTCAAGATGAACTTTTACTGTATTCACCGTGTCAAAACCTGCAATTTATTTGACGGATCTTTTTATCCTTTGCAAAATACATTGTAACTATAAACTCAAAACACATTCTAGAATCCTATCCGTTAAATCTCCACTTTCTCGATATCTATTGTAAAATCTGTTTCAACTATCAAAGAAAAAAGGTTGAAAAGATTACTATATAACTAAAGGATTGAAACCCGAGGCCTAGGACATCCAATTTAAAACTAAGACCTTATCACAATAAAACTATTGTATCGTACAAAACAGGAAATGAATACAACCTTTGCATATTTTGAATTCTTTTAGATGACTTTTTTTGGGCTCAGTATTGCATATCGTCAGCCTGCTTCGATAATTGCCTAACTCACTTTTCAGCGAAATTGAGTTTTTTGCATAAATCATGACTTCATATTATTATTATGCACATGCTGTAATAATATCTAAGTCATTGACCAATCAAAAGTGTTGATAAAAGCACAATTGCAATTCTGCCTAAGTCAGCATTGTGAGTTAGGCAGATTGTAATAATTATGTAAAATGTTTAAAATGGGTCATATTAACTTGTTATTAGGCCTATAACAAGCCACACTTCCTCAACCTAATTATATCCAATAGGTACTGCTCCTTTTGGAATTCACCTGTACTATTCATGGTGCTAGTTAACATATCGTCAGCCTGCTTCGATAACTGCCTAACTCACTTTTCCTATTTTTGTTGTTTTCTCAAAACTAGAAAAAATGAGTTAGGCAATTATCGAAGCAGGCTGACGAAATACTACACTACTCACGGCAATCTTCTCCCCCAACACATCCATCGAAACATTGCGTTTGCGTGTCGTCCTTGATGCATTCTAAAACGATGAAACAGGTGTGATTAATTCGTGTTAAACAACCTACCACACCGCGATGGAGCTGCAAAACCAATATCCTAGACACCGGAGTAAATATGACTTTTACTCTAGACATATACGACGACGACAGAGTAAATAAACAAGCGGTTGGAGACAGCACGACTTCGCCTGTCAACTCCAGAGGATTTGTGTGATTATATCGACATATAGAAGCTTATAGATTTAGCCCATAGTTAATTCTGGTGAATCAGCTTAGCGCAATTAATTTGCATACAGAGGTCATGACTTTACTTTTAACGTAGACTTACCTATATCTGGCGCTCCGTGTATGACAAAACCATACATTAAGCACTACGTGTAGTGTAAATTTACCCATCCCATGAGGAACCGATAAGATGTCTTGGCGTTCTCATGGAGTAAATTTACTTCATTCATGCAGTTGTCAGCATAGATCTGATTTCATCATTTAGTCTATGAAGTAGGTATTTGTTGTTATTGTCTAATTTAATTGTAAACACCCTGGGTTGGTAAACTGATTTATATTCATATTATGTAGGTAAGGGGTAAGGTGTGTTATGACGTTGTCATATCTGCTATAATATTATATATATTTATTATAGGCTTTATGTAGGTTCGATGGTTTGTTTGATTTAAATTTAATCAGGGACCACAATGATTTAATTCTGTAGTTTTAAAATCACCGATTTAAATTAACTCTTTCTTCTACATCTTGATTAATTTGATTGAATTTCTTTCTTCGATTGTCTTGTTTATACTCCTAGGCCTACATTTTATCTATTTTCAGTAGTTTCATTCACCTTCGAGGTGCAAATTTACTTAAATAAAAAGTACGCTTTAGGCCACTTAAAACAATAATTCGTAGCCTTCCCTTACTCCATAATTAAAGTTAATTTGTTTCTTTGAATTTTTGATTTTCTATAGACTATATGTCACAAAAACTCCCTCCCTCTTCACTTTTCGAAGGCCAGTGCTACGAAAATCAAAGTAATACTTAGTATACATTTACAATTACACACTCAACCCTTGCCCTGGTGGGAATTCGTGCACTATCAAGTTCACCCAAACAGAACTATCGATTGCATTGTGATCGTGATGGTTGTCGAAGTCGTGTGGTCCAGGGTACTCAAGTGATTATTATGCTAATTTAAGTCAATCGGTTTGAAGTCGATTACCAGATCTATATAATCTCATAATCTGCTGGAGTAAACAGGCGAAGTCGTGCTGTCTTCAACCGCTTGTCTAAATAAGGGATCAACCGGTGTACAACAAATGCCAATTAAATTTAAAATACGATGTATTGCCGTGTACATAATAATCATTACATACTAGCAATGTCACTGGTCGCAGCACCTAGTATTCGCTAGCTAGAGGTAGTTCGATGCGACCTACTTGTATGGCAACTGTCAATCGTCATATAGGTCGCATCGAACCACTACAAATCGCTGGTAGTCGCACGTATTTCACGCATTGTTGGTCGGGGCAGCTCCGGGCAGACGACAAGATGTTTACACACAGCCCGTATAATGAATAATGGCTGTGTATGACGATTATGCTAATTTCCACGCAAAAGAACATTGGTTGAAAAAAACTATGGTGTTCATTACGTCATTAGCGACCGATCGTTAAAGTTTAAGTTGAATTGAAGTCAACTGGCCACGACCGGTCGTTTTTCAGTCAAGCGGTCTCATGATCGATGTATCGGAAAGTCGTTGCAGGTCGCGGATGAATACTTTTGTATGAAGGGTGAAACAATGTATAATCATCGGAAATGTCTAGTGTAAAAGTCATTTTTGACTCCGAGGACAAGATTAAATTTGTTCGCGGCGTTATGATACATTCCACATGCGTTCTAAAATAATCAAAAGAGTATGCGTTTAGATATATATAATGTGATAAACCAAAACTATGCCGACGGTATATCAAATGAGTTCTATAATTATCTCTTCAATCATGTGTAATGGATTTTGTTGGTCCATTTTATCATTGCCTTGTGCAACATTGCATTTGTGACTTTTAACTTGTACATGTAGCTTATGTATTTTTAATAATTATAATTGTAAGCGAGAAACCTAAGGTAGCGAACTACCAAATAAAAAGTGTTTTTATTTGATATTTTTAATAATTATGTATCTTTATCATATTGTAATTTTTAAGATTTATACTGTATACTAGTATTACTTTAGTTGTGATTTACTAGTTTTTATTAAAGGAATGCATCTTTGTATATTGCTGTGTTTACCATTATGTACAGCAATCTGAAACTTTTTTGCTGTATGCGCTTTATAAATGTAGTGTATTATTATTATCATAACAAAAGCGTTCTAACCGTTGTTATTCTATTAACGAAACAAGCATGTTGCGTTACGATTCATTATTCGGTACTTATCAAAAGTGCAAAAATGTTATAGAGAATGATAAGGTTTTTAGATATTATTTTCACAATGTACATTATGATGACACTGCTAATCTACCTTCTGTCCTCGTAATAGTACCGTCAATGAATCCCTGGAAGGCCGAGATACGGGCAAACACATTGGGAATGTTTGGAAGATCACATCCCCAGCTCCAGCTAGTAACCCCGACGAGATACCACACATCATCGTCCCCGAGGCATACCAGTGGTCCACCGCTATCAGCCTTTGCACAAAATCAAGTAACAATAAAAGGATAACAATGGTGAACTTTAAGTGACTAAAAGGTTAAAGGACATTATTCCCGGTGGAAAGAGTTTTAATTAAGTGAATATTAATTCACATGTTATCCACCATATTTCAGTTTCGTTATCATTTAAGAAATGCAATAAGAAGCAATTTATGAACTCATTTTCAGACATAGCAGAAGACGTTTCGCAGGGCTTTGGGAGATACTTCAGGGATATCGTTAAATTTGTGACGTATGCGCAGCACAGCTTTTATCTGAGCTGCGCATACGTCACGATTCTAGCGATATCCCTGAAGTAACTCCCAAGTGCCCTTGCGATTTTTTTTTGCTACGTCTGATAATTATTTCATAAATTGCTTCTCATATCATATCTCGAATAATAATGAAACTGAAATATGGTGGATAAAATGAGAATTGATAATCCCCTTCACATAATTAAAACTCTTTCCACCGGGAATAATGTCCTTTAAAACTAAGCAGAAAAAGAGAGAAGTTTGTTGAATCGATTCGTCGTCGTTGTCATATAAATCATCATGAGTGCTCATTTGGATCCTATTGATGATGGAGCGCCATTACATTTAGTGACAACACTGCTGCGTTTGTTTCCTTCATGACATCAGTCTAATCAGACTTTGATTGGCTACGTTAGGGGAGACGTCAAAACTCGACCGCCCGTTGACTGCCGGTTACGGGCGGTTCCGCCCGGTTCTTTCAGGTCAAATGTTTTACTGGTATATGAATATTCGCGCATGCAACACTGAACAACCGCCGGTTGACTTAATGCTGTAATCTGACCAATTTACACTATCAATCTGTTACTTTGCGGTCATAATAGCTCTCTCTATAATCGTTCTATAAAAAAACAACATTCATAGACTTTCGGTATTGATTTTAAAAAGTTAATTGAGCTATAAACAGATTGAAAAAGCCAACCCCAGCGAAAATCAATAGCTGTATTGTACTGGTGTCAACTGAGACTTTTAAGTCTTAAAAGAGCCCATTACTTCAAGATGTTATTGCTCACGTGTGTGACGAGGCACTTTCAACCGGTCGTGATCACCAGAGTGTTACTATTTGACCTCATTATGTGTGTATATTATAACAGACGACACGTTTTGTGAGAACCGAACGGAACCGGCCGTAACCGGCGGTTGCCGGGCGGTCGAGTTTTGACGTGATCCCTTAACGTTTCTCTTCCATAATCCTTTGGATGATCACCTTTTCTATTTTTTAGGCTGTCTTCATCTCTTTTTGGCAATCTTCCCAAAGAAACGCAGTTTGCTGCGATTGATAATACCGTATTACAGAGGCAGTTAGGTCCGTAACTAGGCTACTCTTAATCAATAACCGGTACTTCATTTCACATGCTCCTGCAGGTACATTGAACTTCTTCGGGTAACCAATGCATTTGCATGACATGACTTCCTGCGTGTGTTTACTAACGGTAGCCTACGTCTTTGGAATGAATTGGTATCGTTAGTGCACTGTTTAACATGTTTAAGTAACTTTGAACTTTCTGAAATTGGAAATTGGATATTTTTATTCCATCATGGCAATTCATTTTTAAAAGCGTCTTATTGTAATAGAATTTGATTTGGAAAAAATACGCTATACATCTCTCTGGCTACATAAATGAATACGGTATATTAAACGTCACTCACCAAACATGCGCCAACGCCACCTTCTGGGTAGCCTCCTGCGCATATCATATTTCCATTGACAAGTGACGTATTGTATGACGTCACAGATTCGTAGTCGGAGTCGTCGTCGTCGTCGTTGTTGTTGCTAATGCCATCATAATCATCTGGTGAACTTAGTACGGAAGACGCATCCCATTCTCGGTGGGCAGTATGTGTGACGTCACGGTCAGAATAAAACGTACGGCAATCATTCGATGGAACTAGTGGCAGGAGAACCTCTTGGAGCCGGTTGGTGTTTGCGCCTGCGGTTGGGTTTTATTTAGGTTATTAATTTATAAATGCCATAATGCATTTCGGTTTGTGATACAAAAACAATCATGTAACCATGTGACAAAATTGCCAATTAATTAAAGCTGTGTTTATTGTATGAAACAAATTAACCCTTACCATCCTTGAAAAATAATCGCTTGCCAAGTGATGCCTTGCTATATTACGCAGTGATATAAATGTTAATTTGAAACGCCACACTCAGTTCTTCTAAAATCCTACCGTATGTTACGGCAGAGTTACACTATTTTATTTATTTTATTTTTTACTGACTTGAGCAGATTAACATCTGACCTATCCCATTAATGCCATGACACGAAATGACCACAGTGAAGTTGCCACGTAACAGCCCGCGAAATCCAAAACGGGGAAGTGATGCGTGAGCAAGGGAGATCAAACCACACATGCGCAGATAAACAGGACAAAAAAAATCCCAGGGCTGGCGGTAAATTCAAAATGTGCTCAATTGCATATTGGAAATTTGTGATTATCAAACGACAGCCATTCTCGATTTCTATAATACAAACGAATCTGTCTTTCGGAAGCTCGAAAGTTACCCCTGCATCGCGCTGGTTCCTAATTTTCAATACGATTTATTCCGTCAAAATAAACAATCGGGTTCCAAAACGTCGGCAACAACTATTCTCCTTTCATCTTCGAGCTCCCGAAAGAGAGATTCAATACAAACTCCCTTACTTCGGTAATCGGAAACTCCCCAACCAGCCGCAGTGCATTGTCGGTAATCGTACAGCTCCGTAGTACTTCTCGCAATGCATGCTGGTCTAATGGCGGATGAGATTTTGACTGAACGGGACAGTCGTATCAGAGCCATGTCGTTTGGTTTATCAGCTCTCTCGGCGGTGAAATTATAACCTGGATGTGAAAAGACGGCCGAAATGTTGACATCCTCGTGAAAGTCCGACGGCCAATCAAGAAAGAGATCACCAAACACCACGTGATCAGTGCTCCCTCTGAGAATACAAACATAAAAACGTAATAATAACAATGAAAACAAATTATTAAGCTATGTATTATGTTAGGTGTTGTCTACCTTAAAGAAATGGACTCATGTTAAAGCAAGGAGCAATATTGGATCAACTTTGCACAATGTCAAAGAGATAACCTGTACCTACGGCAATTATACGTCATTCACAGGCTGTGCAGTAACATCAGAGAGTATATCAGTGATAGCATCTACACGCGAGTGACGGAATTCAACTATGATCGTATATCCCGTATTCGTTTGCCGTTTTACAATCATTGAAATATGATCTGACGTCACTGCACAAAGAGTAACGGTGTATTGTCAACATGGCAACTTGCCATTTCAATAAAAAGTAAGAACCAGTGATTTGGCTTACATCACAGGTGAAACTTTTAAGGCAAGTGGCACATAACGATCATCCTTATTAAACTTACAGACACTGTGCAGCCGTCACTGCCCATCGTTCATTGAGAAGTGTGGCTGCGCAGTAGTGACCCTCTCGGATTTTGCGCACTGATCCTATCCAGGGCATTGAACCAAATGGTGAAGCAGCGCCACCTACGATTCGTTTACGTCTCTGACGCAGACCTGGTCGTGACCCGCAGACGATGTCAGCGTAATTTGGTTCTGAAATTTAAAAAAAAAGGAACTTTAAAAGTTAATTATTTTTTATTGAAGTAAAATTTATAAAAAACGTCCAGGTAAAACAAAAATAATGCAATTCACAATCCATTTCTAAGTGTACCTCCTCATATTGTCATGCACAAGGTAACGGGAAAAATTGTACAAATGTACAAATGTACAACTTGCATGTGTGGAAGTTGTATCGGATGCCCAAGTTAATAACTTCGTTAAAAGCAAGCTTCGCCCGTCAAATATATATCCCTGCCTTTGACAACATGCACTCGACCAACTTTAACCATTCGGTCAATGATTATTTTTGGGGGGGTTGGCGAATTACTTTTTAGAGCCTTGATCTGATTTGGTCTTGGTCAACGCACCCCCACAGTATTATAAATGTAATATAGCTGTATGTGAATAAACTGAAACTGAAACAGAAACAGACGTTAATCGCGAACATATTGTTGTCAAATACGAAGGTAGGCCTACTATGTCACCATGGACGAAACAATCGCTTTAAGAAGCTAATGCGTTTATACAGAATTTAGCAGCCAAACGTATGTTTACATATTTATAACCGTGAGCCCCAGATACATTTGCAATGTGAAATAGGAACCGAGTTCGTATTTTTGAAATGAATTACGATACTTTCAACATGAATTATACAGTCGCATTTATCAAACAACATGGCCTTAGATAATTTGATATCGATGCCAGTCAAATGCATTTTATATTTACATGAATAGACATAGCCTTGAACATGTTGAACCTAAACTATGTTTGCACACATTCGTATCAATACATATTTTAGTTTCGATACGTGACTGTGTGGATATTTGTATAATATGAAATAGTAAAAATATATCAGTAAAGGGTAAACACAGAAACTACGTTTTCGAAGTAGAACCGTACTTATTTTTTGAAACTGTCGTAAAAACTCGTACGGTATATGCATAATCTTTGCAATTTCAAGTAAGAGCATAAAAGAAAAAGAGGATTTTAGCCCTTTCCACGCGGCTATTGTTTTATGATATATAACACATTTTTTTAGAAACCTTTCCCATCTGTCAACATTTATCTCCAGAATTATTGAACCAAAACTATGTCTGTACTTATTTAAATGCATTTCTCATGATGATTCCAAATATGGTGATGAAACTTACTATCTTTTACATTTTTGAAACATTTTGTGATATTTTGAAACTGTCGTCTGCACGACTGCCTCGTGCAAAGAGTTAAGAAACTAATTCGATTCCAGAAATAATCTTTTCAGAACCTTTAAATAGATACACTGAACAATTTTGTATGAAGGGTTATACATAGGCCTACTCGTACAAGACAATATTTTCCTTATAAAGTGTGGCAGTTGTGTGGACGAAATTTTAGAATGACCGTTGTTGAAATGTACAATACCGTTTTGTTTTACTTTTGGCTGTTCCTTCGAAGTGTTTGGTTCAAATTCATCATTATTTGGCGTAGTATAAACAACTGTGGCTGTAAACGAAATTTAAAAACAAAATTGTCAGAATGGGTTATATTGAAATCCTGAAAGTTAGACCCGTCAAAACACGAATATTAATAATATAAGGTATCGGAGAAGTTATGAGTGACACCCGTGGTGGGATATCGGAAACCAAATCTTCATTTATTGTGGTTATGCTTCAAGTCAAGTATGTATATATTTATATTTAAAATTAATAAGTTATAGCTACTACAAGTACATAATAAGAAAAACAAGTTGATGTCTTACGAAAAAAAGACATTTATGGTTTCGTTTTCATATCAAAGTCAGTGCTGTTCATAAATGTTACAGGTCAAACTGGTATTATTGCCAAATGTGGTTAAACACCCGGCCAGTGTGTGTACTACTCAATGGTACATTTCATGTCACCTTGTGCTTCTAGAATAAGAACCTCTGGTGTTATGCAACCCAAACTTTTGGAATACTACTATTTTAAGGATGACCAATTATGTAGAATAGCAAGAGTAGAAAATTGGGCCAGCAATCGGAACACCTACCTCTATAAGGGAGTTCATAAAAGTGACTTAAGGATGTTCCCTGTGCCTGAAACAATGTTCCTAATGCAATAAATCGTTAATTGTTAACCAATATTCACATCTGATATCATTATGGTTTTTGAGTCATTTTCTGTTTTAAGATTTGGCTCTTTTTGCTGGTGTAATTCCATTAATCTTTATGACAATTGACACCTGATGCATACTCACGTTGTTTTACAATGACAGCGTTCTCAACATCAGCAAGGGGTCCTAACACATGGTTTCCGACCACATCACGTGACAACTGCTCCTCAACATCTGATCTTAGCTCGCGTAGATAAGACGCATTACTTGGTATACCACCGGCATGAATGGAGAAGAATGACGAACTGCTTACGACTACGCTACCAGGACTGTCAAAGTATATATGATAAATATAAAGTTTTTTAATCAATTCTGATAATGGTTTCCTGACCTAGGGCACTAATAAAACGTGAACTCTAAAGAAAGGCATTTTGATTAGAATTTGTTATACTTATTGAGATTACCTGCCTAAGAAAGAAACCGAGCGTAAGCAAGCAGAATAAAAACCATCGGACAAACCATTTGACTCAAACAATTTATAGCATCACTTCAGAGAATCTCCTGCAACATTGACAGGTAGGTTAGCAATAACACGACATGACGGGAAACACTAAATATCGATTTTCAAAGAATGTATTTTCGACGAGACATCTCGTGACATTGCCTGTGAAAAGTAGTTAGCATTTTAAATACATCTCCGATTTTAAGACACGTCCCCGGCCCATGGGCAAAGCACGCACCATAATCGAGGTCATCGATTCTCACAAAATGGGCCGTTAATGTCGACATTCGTTAAAAAACTGCTCCTCCCCTTCCATTGTAAATTGATGAATATAAGGATTTATGTCAATAAAAAACAACGGGCGACGTGTTTGTTTATTTTATACAGAAAAGTAAATACACAAATGACCTAACTTGTGGTGGAACGGTTCAGGTATGTTTCTTTTTGTGCGAGTTTATATCAAGCATCCTACTTTTAAAGTTATAAACATTCCCGTTTTTGGACCCAGTTTGCCGGACACACTGTATACGATAGTCCAGCCTATATTCAAAGGCACGCGCGGATACCCAACAACAGTTCACAAGTATGTTAATTATGATAACAGGAGGATTCAATCCGTTAAACACTAATAACAAGTTGTTACTTGTTGACATTAGGAAGATCCTACCGCACTCATGCATTAAACCATTATATGTCTGTTTATTGTCTAACCAATAATTGTAGTATTTCGTACAGATTGAAGAATACATAAAAATACATTGAACTTGTCGCGGTATGGTTCAAGAATCGTGATGGTATTTCGGTAACATATGACAATAACGTTTACAACTACTTGACACGTATCTTTCTACGATCTAGATGACTCATGTGGTAGGCACTATAGTACTATTGGTACAGATACAAATACTGTACAATACTGAAATAAGTTGAACCATTATAATACATTGTTTGAGAAACTTGAACTTTTGTTTGACGAAATCTCATTAAAGGTGGCTGTTATTCTATGGATCATTATATATCGATGGAAAGCTGGTGATCTCTAGATTTCAAAATATATTTTTCTGATTTCCCCCCGAAACCCTGTGTGCCAGAAAATCAGTAAAAAAGAATCAAAATCACCAATCTTTTAACCTCCAGAGGGCCTCCCTCCTTCATATCTAACAAATTCACCGGATCATATTACAGCACAAGCTGATGACATCAGCTCCTGTACACACAGTACACACACCCCCACACACCACTGATAACAATAATGTGAACAAACCCATGATATAATGCATAGTGAAAGTATGGAATACCGTACAAGTGTGTGATGTTTGAATTAAAAATACTATTAATATGTAGGATTCAATTTTATAACATAATCATTATGCAAACAATTTCATTGTTAATGAAACCCGGAATTACGAAATTGTGAATAAATTTACCAGATCATTGTAAATTGTTTGAATATCAGATTATCCATGTTATCTGAATGAGTGTGTTAACATTCAGCATGACTTCCAAGTCTTCCACTATTATAAACTAAAATGGAAATCCCTGTATGCAAACTAAGCTCACAAAGATGATTTGTGTTTGTTTTAAAAACCAGAAAATGGAGGAAAAACATAAAAACACTCATTATATCAAACTATTGGACCAATGTGTTTAAAATTGGACTTAAGTAAATAATAACCTAACAAACATATTCTGTGATTGATTGTTTAACAATATGTAAAGAGAGATTACTAGATAGTTTCTTTATATCTTCAGAAAACTAAAGTTGTAATTGTGAACTTAATGTAATTCTGTTACCAAATGTAATTCCGTTACCACTGTTTTGATAAGAACAAGTATAGATATTGCTGAAGTTGATGTTTGAGAATCTTAGTAGGTTGGGGAAGGATGAGAATTTACAATGACATTATAATTCAGGAAGAACAAGTCCAGTAGAAAAACTTTATTTACTTTTCGGTAATGGAATTACATCTACATCAGACCAAAATAGGAAATGTTCTCTTGGAAATACCATATCCCTTGGTGAAAATTGCCTTTGATATAAAGTGACTTGCCCCAAACCTGTGTAATAAAATTTAAAAAAATAGAAAGTTAAGCCTTTTGCTTTTTAGGATTTATTTAATGTTATAATCCTAATTTCCCGAATTTCTAAGCCAAATATCACACAACTTCAAATAGGATTTTCACAAACACTATACATCTATTCAAAAACTGTATTTTGTTCCTCGCCTAGTATTATCCACAATGACCATAGTGATTTTTTCCTATATTGAATTGCCTATATTATACACGATTATTTAAAATATATTAAAATACAGGTAGAATTTATATAATACAAATAATTCCATGATTAAATCGTAGAATTATATAAATGTTATGCTATGTGGTGGTCCATGGGTGTTATACCAGTACATTGTATGTATTGACACTTCATGCAGTGTGTGCAAGTGCATGGGGCTGTCTGTGCTGGTAGTGTAAGGTGGTGTACAGGAGATGATGTCATCACCACCCTGTGGATTTGCAAGGTCACTCAATCTTTTTTAGAGAGGGGAGTCGATGAAAACTTTGAAAAGGCATAGAGGATTACTAGAAGTTTATAAAAAATTAAAAACACATGATTTAGAATCTAGAAGTCACAAGCTTTCATTTGATATATAACTATCACTAGAATGATATGCACCTTTAATAAACAATCTAAAGCTGAATGAAATCCTTGTTACACTTGAATACATCGACATGTCTAGCATTCGTATGCATACCACAGAATTATACTAAAATACATTAAACTTACACTACAAAGAATATTTTGAAGACATTTCTATATTAATAACAAATCGAGAATTGTCTATGATTAAGTTGGATCTGTTCAACATTTTGACGACTCTTACGTTGTGTAGGCCTTTGTGCTAAAAAGGTAATTACCAGTAATATGCTCATAACTCCAAAAGCACCAACGTACCATATTAGTTCGTGAAATTGTGAAGAAATCTCGTCTCTTTAATTTGAGATATTGTGCGTAAAGATTGATTATGTGACAAAAACCACACAAAATACGATTTTCATATTTGTACTTTTTAAAGAAAGCAAGTAGTGAGGATACCGCGTTGGATAGTATGACAGGTGTGTGTCATTATTACTTAACCGCCCGCTTCACCAATCCTGCTATATAGATCAAAAACCAAGTGCAGATATTAAAATTATACTTAGATTTGGTTTTCGGCACATGCGTTTCTTGATATCCAACCAATATTAACATGCAATACCTCAAGTTAAAAAGAGGACTTGCTTCATAATTCTACAATTTATTATTTTTAAGTTGGAGTTATAATTTGCAAGGCAGGGGTGTGTATATTATTAACACTTTCCACGCGGGCTATTATTTTTACCATACACAAAACAGATTTTTCAGAAACCTCTCACGGTTTTCAAAGTTTATCTCAAGGATTACTGACCCTATACTAGGCATGTTTGTACTTATTTCAATGCATTTCTCATGGTGATTCCAAATATGGTAATGAAATTCAACAATTTTGACATTTTATACACATTGTGTGACATTTTGGGATGTCGTCTGCAGCTGCCTGCCGCGTGGATTGTAATTGCCGATAAAAGAAATATAATATATATTGATATCTTACATAGCTTTCACATATTGAACTCTAGTAGAGAACAGCACTGAAGAGTTAGAAGCTAACCATTTATCTCACCTGAAATGATCAACAATGGTGAGCAGATATATCGCCGACAACCTGCTTTCTTCAAATACACGGTTTATCTGCAAAAGTCGAAAATGAAATAATAAAAACAGTGACTTTTTTGATGTAGAATCTGGTTTAAACAGGTGTTAAATACACCAAAATCATCCCAAAAACGAATAACACCTGGTTTTCTTGTGTTCTTGGAAAGTGTGTATTCTACAGGTTCCCAAATATGCAGACATTTTGGACAATGCATATTTCCCAGGACTTATTTCCCAGATTTTGAAAAGAATTGTCAATCAGTTCCAAAGACTCATGTGAAAAGGTTGGAATCCCATTTTTAAATGCGCCAAGTTTAAGTAATTTCGATTAGGCAGCACTGCCATATCAGTATGTATGGCTCATGTATAAATGCATTTTACGTATGCAATACGTACACTGAGCACCATGGCACAAATGGTCAAGAATACTTTGAAAGTTAACAACGGTCTAAGGCACCAAGGCAACCCCTCAAAAGGGCACGGCAATAAACTCGGTGGCCTTGGTGAAATTTGACAACGGTCTAAGGCACCAAGGCAAACCCTCAAAAGGGCACGGCAATAAACTCGATGGCCTTGGTGAAATTTGACAACGGTCTAAGGCACTAAGGCAAACCCTCAAAAGGGCACGGCAATAAACTCGATGGCCTTGGTGAAATTTGACAACGGTCTAAGGCACCAAGGCAACCCCTCAAAAGGGCACGGCAATAAACTCGGTGGCCTTGGTGAAATTTGACAACGGTCTAAGGCACCAAGGCAAACCCTCAAAAGGGCACGGCAATAAACTCGATGGCCTTGGTGAAATTTGACAACGGTCTAAGGCACCAAGGCAAACCCTCAAAAGGGCACGGCAATAAACTCGATGGCCTTGGTGAAATTTGACAACGGTCTAAGGCACCACGGCAAACCCTCAAAAGGGCACGGCAATAAACTCGATGGCCTTGGTGAAATTTGACAACGGTCTAAGGCACCAAGGCAACCCCTCAAAAGGGCACGGCAATAAACTCGATGGCCTTGGTGAAATTTGACAACGGTCTAAGGCACCAAGGCAAACCCTCAACAGGGCACGGCAATAAACTCGGTGGCCTTGGTGAAATTTGACAACGGTCTAAGGCACCAAGGCAAACCCTCAAAAGGGCACGGCAATAAACTCGATGGCCTTGGTGAAATTTGACAACGGTCTAAGGCACCAAGGCAAACCCTCAAAAGGGCACGGCAATAAACTCGATGGCCTTGGTGAAATTTGACAACGGTCTAAGGCACCAAGGCAACCCCTCAAAAGGGCACGGCAATAAACTCGGTGGCCTTGGTGAAATTTGACAACGGTCTAAGGCACCAAGGCAAACCCTCAAAAGGGCACGGCAATAAACTCGATGGCCTTGGTGAAATTTGACAACGGTCTAAGGCACCAAGGCAACCCCTCAAAAGGGCACGGCAATAAACTCGGTGGCCTTGGTGAAATTTGACAACGGTCTAAGGCACCAAGGCAAACCCTCAAAAGGGCACGGCAATAAACTCGATGGCCTTGGTGAAATTTGACAACGGTCTAAGGCACCAAGGCAAACCCTCAAAAGGGCACGGCAATAAACTCGATGGCCTTGGTGAACTTTGACAACGGTCTAAGGCACCAAGGCAAACCCTCAAAAGGGCACGGCAATAAACTCGATGGCCTTGGTGAAATTTGACAACGGTCTAAGGCACCAAGGCAACCCCTCAAAAGGGCACGGCAATAAACTCGGTGGCCTTGGTGAAATTTGACAACGGTCTAAGGCACCAAGGCAAACCCTCACAAGGGCACGGCAATAAACTCGATGGCCTTGGTGAAATTTGACAACGGTCTAAGGCACCAAGGCAAACCCTCAAAAGGGCACGGCAATAAACTCGATGGCCTTGGTGAAATTTGACAACGGTCTAAGGCACCAAGGCAACCCCTCAAAAGGGCACGGCAATAAACTCGATGGCCTTGGTGAAATTTGACAACGGTCTAAGGCACCAAGGCAACCCCTCAAAAGGGCACGGCAATAAACTCGATGGCCTTGGTGAAATTTGACAACGGTCTAAGGCACCAAGGCAACCCCTCAAAAGGGCACGGCAATAAACTCGATGGCCTTGGTGAAATTTGACAACGGTCTAAGGCACCAAGGCAACCCCTCAAAAGGGCACGGCAATAAACTCGATGGCCTTGGTGAAATTTGACAACGGTCTAAGGCACCAAGGCAACCCCTCAAAAGGGCACGGCAATAAACTCGATGGCCTTGGTGAAATTTGACAACGGTCTAAGGCACCAAGGCAACCCCTCAAAAGGGCACGGCAATAAACTCGATGGCCTTGGTGAAATTTGACAACGGTCTAAGGCACCAAGGCAACCCCTCAAAAGGGCACGGCAATAAACTCGTTGGCCTTGGTGAAATTTGACAACGGTCTAAGGCACCAAGGCAACCCCTCAAAAGGGCACGGCAATAAACTCGATGGCCTTGGTGAAATTTGACAACGGTCTAAGGCACCAAGGCAACCCCTCAAAAGGGCACGGCAATAAACTCGATGGCCTTGGTGAAATTTGACAACGGTCTAAGGCACCAAGGCAACCCCTTTAAAGGGCACGGCAATAAACTCGATGGCCTTGGTGAAATTTGACAACGGTCTAAGGCACCAAGGCAACCCCTCAAAAGGGCACGGCAATAAACTCGATGGCCTTGGTGACATTTGACAACGGTCTAAGGCACCAAGGCAACCCCTCAAAAGGGCACGGCAATAAACTCGATGGCCTTGGTGAAATTTGACAACGGTCTAAGGCACCAAGGCAACCCCTCAAAAGGGCACGGCAATAAACTCGATGGCCTTGGTGAAATTTGACAACGGTCTAAGGCACCAAGGCAACCCCTCAAAAGGGCACGGCAATAAACTCGGTGGCCTTGGTGAAATTTGACAACGGTCTAAGGCACCAAGGCA
Organism: Ophiura sarsii; assembly: GCA_035610835.1. Classification (NCBI taxonomy): domain Eukaryota; kingdom Metazoa; phylum Echinodermata; class Ophiuroidea; order Amphilepidida; family Ophiuridae; genus Ophiura; species Ophiura sarsii. Next base: position 12,130,339 of record CM069455.1, read on the forward strand.
ACCCCTCAAAAGGGCACGGCAATAAACTCGATGGCCTTGGTGAAATTTGACAACGGTCTAAGGCACCAAGGCAACCCCTCAAAAGGGCACGGCAATAAACTCGATGGCCTTGGTGAAATTTGACAACGGTCTAAGGCACCAAGGCAACCCCTCAAAAGGGCACGGCAATAAACTCGATGGCCTTGGTGAAATTTGACAACGGTCTAAGGCACCAAGGCAACCCCTCAAAAGGGCACGGCAATAAACTCGATGGCCTTGGTGAAATTTGACAACGGTCTAAGGCACCAAGGCAACCCCTCAAAAGGGCACGGCAATAAACTCGATGGCCTTGGTGAAATTTGACAACGGTCTAAGGCACCAAGGCAACCCCTCAAAAGGGCACGGCAATAAACTCGATGGCCTTGGTGAAATTTGACAACGGTCTAAGGCACCAAGGCAACCCCTCAAAAGGGCACGGCAATAAACTCGATGGCCTTGGTGAAATTTGACAACGGTCTAAGGCACCAAGGCAACCCCTCAAAAGGGCACGGCAATAAACTCGATGGCCTTGGTGAAATTTGACAACGGTCTAAGGCACCAAGGCAACCCCTCAAAAGGGCACGGCAATAAACTCGATGGCCTTGGTGAAATTTGACAACGGTCTAAGGCACCAAGGCAACCCCTCAAAAGGGCACGGCAATAAACTCGATGGCCTTGGTGAAATTTGACAACGGTCTAAGGCACCAAGGCAACCCCTCAAAAGGGCACGGCAATAAACTCGATGGCCTTGGTGAAATTTGACAACGGTCTAAGGCACCAAGGCAACCCCTCAAAAGGGCACGGCAATAAACTCGATGGCCTTGGTGAAATTTGACAACGGTCTAAGGCACCAAGGCAACCCCTCAAAAGGGCACGGCAATAAACTCGATGGCCTTGGTGAAATTTGACAACGGTCTAAGGCACCAAGGCAACCCCTCAAAAGGGCACGGCAATTAACTCGATGGCCTTGGTGAAATTTGACAACGGTCTAAGGCACCAAGGCAACCCCTCAAAAGGGCACGGCAATAAACTCGATGGCCTTGGTGAAATTTGACAACGGTCTAAGGCACCAAGGCAACCCCACAAAAGGGCACGGCAATAAACTCGATGGCCTTGGTGAAATTTGACAACGGTCTAAGGCACCAAGGCAACCCCTCAAAAGGGCACGGCAATAAACTCGGTGGCCTTGGTGAAATTTGACAACGGTCTAAGGCACCAAGGCAACCCCTCAAAAGGGCACGGCAATAAACTCGGTGGCCTTGGTGAAATTTGACAACGGTCTAAGGCACCAAGGCAACCCCTCAAAAGGGCACGGCAATAAACTCGATGGCCTTGGTGAAATTTGACAACGGTCTAAGGCACCAAGGCAACCCCTCAAAAGGGCACGGCAATTAACTCGATGGCCTTGGTGAAATTTGACAACGGTCTAAGGCACCAAGGCAACCCCTCAAAAGGGCACGGCAATAAACTCGATGGCCTTGGTGAAATTTGACAACGGTCTAAGGCACCAAGGCAACCCCACAAAAGGGCACGGCAATAAACTCGATGGCCTTGGTGAAATTTGACAACGGTCTAAGGCACCAAGGCAACCCCTCAAAAGGGCACGGCAATAAACTCGATGGCCTTGGTGAAATTTGACAACGGTCTAAGGCACCAAGGCAACCCCACAAAAGGGCACGGCAATAAACTCGATGGCCTTGGTGAAATTTGACAACGGTCTAAGGCACCAAGGCAACCCCACAAAAGGGCACGGCAATAAACTCGATGGCCTTGGTGAAATTTGACAACGGTCTAAGGCACCAAGGCAACCCCTCAAAAGGGCACGGCAATAAACTCGATGGCCTTGGTGAAATTTGACAACGGTCTAAGGCACCAAGGCAACCCCACAAAAGGGCACGGCAATAAACTCGATGGCCTTGGTGAAATTTGACAACGGTCTAAGGCACCAAGGCAACCCCACAAAAGGGCACGGCAATAAACTCGATGGCCTTGGTGAAATTTAAGCCCTGACAAGCACCCCTAAAAACTGAACTGAGACAAATGCAATTATTTCTATATTATTATGGAAAGCATTGATTTCACCTTAATTGTCGTTGGTGCTTGTACGTGTTACAACATATTACTTTGGGGACTATCGTATGAGGCTTACGTGCAAGTCTTACGTGCAAGTCTTACGTACAAGTCACTTATACGTAACATACTAGTTTTGTATCAAAATCTGTGATCAGTTGTTTCGGTTATCAACAACTTCCTTGACCCAAAGGTATTTGGGGAGCTGCGTTGAAAAATGGTGGATGTTACAATCTAACTGCGGATAGGTTTGCGCTAGAAATTGGCAGCACCCTAGTTGATGCGACATGATTCTGATGATTCACCAGCAGCAAAATCACAGCGCTTTGAGCCATTTGGAAAAGGCGCTATATAAATACTGATTATTATTATTATTATTATTATTGTAGTTCAACCCTATTTCCAAAGACAAACCTATAAGGTGTTGTTATTCCCGATTTCTAAGTGTCTTGGAACTGCTGAAGGTTTCTGGAAATTAAACTTTCTCCTAGGCTTCTGAATTAATGTTATCCTGTTACAAAGTGTATATTAATTGTGATAGCTCAGTCTATGTAAAAATAGCATGAATAATTTGAATTTCAGTATCATCGCGTTGAAATAGATCCCGATGAAATGCCGAGAAGATTTGTTTTTTTAGGTATTGTGCACGTAATGCTATACAGTCCTCAAAAGAAGGTACTTATCAGTTAATAAATACACTCCCAACTCTAAGAGAATATAGTTTAAACTTTTTAACACTTTCCACGCGGCTATTAGTATTAGTTAACCCATGTACAGAACAGATTTTTCAGAAACCTTTCCTAACTTTCAAAGTCTTATCTCAAGAAATACTGTACTTATTTTAATGTATTTCTCAAGATGATTCCAAGTATGGGTTGAATTTCAATAGTTAAGACATTTATGAAACAGTTTGTGACATTTTGGAGCTGTCGTCTGCAGACTTTGCCGAGTGGAAAGCGTTAAAAATCAAATTACACAAGTACGGATTAATTTCTCCTCTTCACTTTGAGATAGGCTATTGGAGGATATTGTTCGCATACATCGGGTAACAATGTCTTTTCCATTTTACGATTTGAGAAATAAATAAATAAATGTTAGCTTTTATATAGCGCTTTAACAAATTAAGTATGCTCAAAGCGCTTGACATTTATTCCGCTGTACATAAGAATCAGTTCGCTTCACTTACACTGCAAAAAGGTTGCTTAAAATACGTTGCTAAAAGTACTTTTATCATCCGTTGGTTGACGTGTTGATTAAAATTCATTCAATATATGTAGAAAGTTAGGCGTTGCCGTATAAAAGTAAAGAATCCCCAGCGTTGAGCAATTCGTCGAAAACAATGTCCTTAAAATGTTGGTGGAAACTGTTTCTGTTGCTAAAATATGTTGCGTAAAAATATTTCACTTTGGCAACTGTTGCATGAGCATTGAGGACAATCACGCAACAGTTGATGCAAGTTACGCACATGTGAATTTTAGGCAACTGTTGTCCAAAAAGCCAATTTCGTGAGCTGTTGCATACTTGAACAACTGTTGAGTGAATATAATTACCTAACTTTTGAGTAACTAGAATTGTTCAACTGTTGGTGAATACATGTTTTCCAACGGTGTTGGGCAACTTTTACTTAACAGTTGAGCGGTTGCATACTTGAACAACGTTGTGTAAAATGTTGAGTAAATATTTAAGCAACCTTTTTGCAGCGCAGGACCACAATTAGATTTATTCTTTCTTGGCATCCAAAACGGAATAAATCGCTAACACTGACAAAATAGTTTAAAATGTCCTTCCTTGTTTGACATATATTTGTTTATGAATATCATTTCAACGGTGTTATAGCGACGTCACTAGCGATGAATATTGAATAGTCGATTTTTATAGCCAAAAAATACACGACATGGACATAATACTGAATAGTTCATATCATGTGATCTATTTTCCACCAAAAGAATCATATAAATATTTTTATGTATTATATAATATGGACTATTTATACCTTCATACCCAGATAGCAAGAATACGTTTGGCAAACGTTCACAGTCAAAACCACCAATGATAAGAGATTCAGATATTATATATATATAGTCCTACTCCTAGTTAAATAACATGTTAAAATAAATTACAGATTCACTACCGAAAAGGAATAGTGTATGTAGCTCTGCTGCATCGCCTATAATTCCCATTTCAAGTTACCGGTTCACTACCGGGAGGTAGTGAGGTAGTGATGTATGTAGCTCTGCTGCATCGACCAGACATTATTTGCCTACCCCGTGTTGCTATACAAAAATGCTCAATATATAATAAAAACTTGTCACAAATAAAATACCCAACATATGGCTACATTTGATAAATTAAGCAACAGTTGCTATACAAAAATGCTCAATATATAATGAAAACAATTCACAAATTAAGCAACAGTCACAAAATGCCCAACAAATGGTTAATTAATAATACCCAACTGTTGTGTAATTAAAATTGTGCAACTGGAATTGTTCAACTGTTGGTGAAAACATGTTATCCAACGGTGTTGGGTAAATGTTACGCAACTGTTGAGCGGTTGCATACTTCAACAACGTTGTGTAAAATGTTGAATAAATATTTAAGCAACCTTTTTGCAGTGTAGGTTATTGCTGCCTATCTTACAAATTCTGATAATGGCGCGTATTCCTATCAGACACTTAGATTGTGATAATCCCCAATAATAGTCTTAGGTTGGGTTGGAACTATATTTTTAGAGTTATGAGCATATTTATTACTGGTAAGTTACTTTTTTATAGACAAGCTTACCTCTGATATGTAAATGTTTGCCAATGTTCTATACGCATTGGTTGATTGGTCTGCGTGATCGGGTGTGTAACTACGATTTAAATGGATGTCAATATCAATCCCTGCAATAAGAGAAGAGTAGGGGAAATAAAATACATATCCTATAGTGATAACAGGAACACCTAGTCATGAAGCATTAGCCATTCCCCATCACCCAATTCACAATACATAAACAATGTGCAACCATATGAATACACGTTGGTAATGGACCAAATGAATACAAGACACAGGGACAATGGACCAAATGAATATATAGACACAGGAACAATGGACCAAATGAATACTGGACACAGGAACAATGGACCAAATGAATACTGGACACAGGAACAATGGACCAAATGAATACTGGACACAGGAACAATGGACCAAATGAATACTGGACACAGGAACAATGGACCAAATGAATACTGAACACAGGAACAATTGACCAAATGAATACTGGACACAGGAACAATGGACCAAATGAATACTGGACACAGGAACAATGGACCAAATGAATACTGGACACAGGAACAATGGACCAAATGAGTACTGGACACAGGAACAATGGACCAAATGAATACTGGACACAGGAACAATGAATCAAATTAATATGGAATACTAGACACCTTTTAACTTGGTTCGGGCCCACTGCCTGCCCACTATGAGTGCGAGCCCCATGTAGTTACACAATTGTACGTTTTCCTTAGAATACTCTTTGGCCATCTAATTTGTTATAGACTTTAAAAGTGCGCTCAGTTCTCTTAGCAGTTCTTTTCCATGGGGTGATTTGTCATCGCTGTTCTGTCAAAACCTTGTATCTCCAACTGGCCCTTCAGCATCTATAGAGAGTAATACTTCCTATAGTAGAAAGGGTGATTTTTCTTTTGACAAATTTATCCATGGTGTAAAGTATAATAAGCTTAAATACTTACAATTTACGCGTAACGTTTCATGCTCACTTTGCACTTCATGAGCATGAAACGTTACGCGAAAACCATGGATTTGTCATAAAGAAAAATCACCCTTTCTACTATTTATTTGAACAATCCTGATAAATCTACACCACTTCCTACTTTGGGCAGTGAGCTCTAAACATGTTCAACATGTTCAATGGTCAAATGATCAAAACATGGTACGTGCTCTTGCCACTGAACATGTATCAGAAAAACTTCCTATGTATAGCCGTTGGGCAGTTTTACTTTATACATGTTGAAGAGCCAGAAAAACATAATTTGACAAAACAGTGACGTTATATCATTGTGACACTTACTGATCATACTCTTTCTTTCCATGTCTACATCATTTGGTGTATCTATAAAAAGAAACGTTATGTAGAATGATATTCGATTATTACAAGAGATAAACCTAATTGAGTGAAATAGCGTTTAGGTTTAGGGGTAGGGGTGCGTAAGGGTTTCGTTTAGCGTTAGTCGAGTTAGGGGTTAGCCAGTAAGGGTTAGGGTTAGGGCAGTAGTAGCTAGTGTAGGTTAATGGTTTATATTACAGGTCAGGGGTTAGTGCTTTTGGGATGGGGAATATATTTATCGAGGTAGGATTAGGAGTGTAAAGACTTTTGCTATAGTTGTGTGTATTAAGCCTTTGAAATAATTATGTAGCCATTGCATTTAATTACTCAGCTTTGTGTTCAAATATTTATTTCATTATTTAGCTCTGACCATATTAAGCTTTGCCCATTTCACAGTTGCCTCGAAAATATCGACCCATTTCAATAGTTAGCTTGAAGATATTGACCCATTGTCATACTTGCCTCGAAAATCGACCCATTCTAACAGTTGGCTTATGAATTTTGACTCATTTGAATACTAAAATCAACCAAAAGTTGCTCCCTTCCATAGACAGTTGTGTCACACAAAACTGACCTGTTTTCATTTGTTAGTAAACATGGTAAAGCGAGAATGCATCCCATATCAAATGCCCAGATTTGTACTACCCTTTTCTTCAGATTATCGCCCCCACCACATACACACCCCCACCCTTCTTACCTATGACAAACTTCCACACTAACACAGCGACTATTGTCGACATTACCAAAATAACAATAATTATCACCATGCAGATCAAGAGCACGCGTTTGTTGGGTTTTCGGCAGCTATTATGTCGTGCTTTACCACTGTTTCTATCATCCTCGATTGTCTTGTTCATGTTCGTTGTCCTATCTCCGTCTTTCTTGACACTTTTCTGGCCTTTCGGCAACATTTGCTTATCCTCGTTTTTATTTTGCGTTTTCTCACTAGTCCTCTTCCCGCCATTTTTCGTATTGTTGTTGTCATTGTTATCCAACATGGGCGTATGCTGTAAAAGAAAAAAAGAGAACATTTTCAATCTCAAGAAACAACAACAAAAAGCAACTTCCCCCTTTAATGTTTTACAAAGTAAAGTGTTAAGCTATGGACCAACTGATGGTAGATTGTAATAAGGAGTTATGGCTGCGGATGGGTGTATGTTAAAATCCGAGAAAGAACTCTACAAAGAAGTTGATCGAGAATGAATATTTGTTTAAAAATATACCAAACAAATTTGACAAACCAATGAGGCACGTTTTCAAAGAGCAACTTATTCCGCTTATATGACAAAAGGAATCATTGAAATCGATCAATTATATCAGGAGCTATGCCTGTTTTAATACAAGAGACCCTTTTTTAACTGTCCACGGAACGCTTAATCTTCTTGAAATATATCCACTCTATTAGTGGGCAGCAAAATGTACACACGGGCATTCATATTCAAATGAGATTAAAGCCCGGGAGTTTCAAACACAGGTGGGAATGGTGTGCATAAAATAAAAAATCAGTGACACCAATAAAAAAAATTGATTAAACATTGACGGCCCACTTGAAACAATTAAGACAACTTAGAGGACAAACATCAGCAATCATTTTGCTGCCCACTTAGAGTGGATAGATTTCAAGAGAATTAAGCGTTCCGTGGACAGCTAAAAAAGGGGTTTCTTTTATTAAAACAGGCATAGCGCCTGATATAATTGATCGATTTCAATTGTTCCTTTTGTCATATGAGCGGAATAAGTTGCTCTTTGAATGCGTGCCTCATTGGTTTGTCAAATTTGTTTGGTCTATTTTTAAACAACTATTCATTTCCGATCAACTTCTTTTTGACTCACCCTGTATATGAGACTGAGCAAACTAAAAGTAGTAAATCGGTATGCCACTTTAATATAATGCCCACGGATTGTCTGTTGTAGATTATGTAAAACAATTGATGAAATTAATTTATAGACAATTTGATCCTACATTACGTTTAACTCGCCTTAAAGAAACTGAGCAACTTTCATCAACGATAAGAGCCCAATTGAACGATCGTATCGTTCTATGACAAACAGTAACCTATGAGGCTCTCATTCAAAACAAATGGATAACCTCAAAACTGATTGCCTCATCGAACATTAATTTAGAACATCAACACTACTTTATGTACAGTTTTCATCTCTGGACCCTGACAATAAGTTTTCATTGGACCAGCAAAGAAAAGCCTAATAGTCATTCGGTCCCTTACGATTACGAATGTATCCACTGTCCAAATTCTTTTGATCAATTACCAGAGTGTCCAGATTCATTTTGTTCAATCATCGATACGTCTAGCAGTCATTTGTTCTATTGTCGATGTGCTCCCGTCTACTGGTCCATTAAATGTGTCCAGTATTCATTTGGTCCAATATGTGTCCAATATTTATTTGGTTCATTTTCACTGTGTCTAGTATTCATTTGGTCCATTTTCACTCCGTCTAGTATTCATTTGGTCCATTTTCACTGTATTTAGTATTCATTCGGTCCATTTTCACTGTGTCCAGTATTCATTTTGGTCAAACATCATTGTTTCCAGTATGCATTTGGTTCATTATCAATGTGTCCGGTATTTTAATTATGATTGATTCTCAATATACACTATTCATTTGGCCTATGTGACATGTTTCCAGTAGTCATGCAGTACAGCGTGTCCCCAATAAAAATATACCCATCGATTTCGAGGCAAATTGGTCATCCATCGCGTCAAGGTAAACTTGAGCCGGACTAGTCAACAATATCAACTCATCTAGGGTTCAAAGATGGAAGTATAATTGCTTTTAAATCCAAGTGTTTCAATATTTTAGAGGCATGAAACTGTAAGTCCGAACGGGCAAATACAACGCATGCATTATGGGTAGTTGTTCCAAGTATGGGTCGAGGTGAAGTTGATGTTGAAATTGATAGTTTTTGAAGTTTTTACATTACAAGTTACACTGTTAGTGTTATCACTCAAAAAGGTAGGTCTGATTTGTGGAGGTCCACGCTGCACTCGATTTGTTTCATTAATATATCGATGTGTGAACTCACTTTGTACCCGTTTATCCGTGTATTAAATTTATAGCATTCGTTTGGTTCATTACCAATTTGTTTTGAATTCAATTTAGGCAATTATCAATGCTCGGTATTGATTAATATATATAAGGATTATCAATTAGACCAAGATGTGTCAAATACCAATGTGTATTACAGTATTCATCATTTAATCCTTTATTAATTTGCCCATTTGATCCTTTATTGATGTATCCAGTATGTTTGATCCTTTATCAATGTGTCCAGTATTCATAAGTATGATCCTGTATCAATGTGTCCAGTGTTCATCTGATCCTTTATCAATGTATCCAGTTTTTATATGATCCTTTATCAATGTGTCCAGTGTTCATATAATCCTTTATCAATGTGTCCAGTGTTCATCTAATCCTTTATCAATGTGTCCCATATTAATTTGATCCTTAATCAATGTGTCCAGTATTCATTTCATCCTTTATCAATGTGTCCCGTATTCATTTGATCCTTTGTCAATGTGTCCAGTATTCATTTGATCCTTTATCAATATGTTCAGTATTCAGAACCTTTATCACTGTGTTAAATATTCATTTGGTCCTTTATGTGTCCAGTAGTTATTTGATCCTTTATCAATGTGTCCGGTATTCACTTGAACCTTTATCAATGTGTCCCGTATTCATTTGATCCTTTATCAATGTGTCCGGTATTCACTTGAACCTTTATCAATGTCTCCAGTATTCATATGATCCTTTATCAATGTGTCAAGTATTCATATCGTCGCTGTTCTGACATAACGACACATCACTTTACTTAATTATGTTGTGATGTGTCGTTATGTCAGAACAGCGACGATATGATCCATTATGTGTCCAGTATTAATTTGATCCATTATCAATGCGTCCAGTATTAATTTGATCCTTTATCAATGTGTCCAGTACTCATTTGATCGTTTATCAATGTGTCCAGCATTCATGTGATGTTTTATCGACGTGTCCAGTCTGACATCGCATATGGTCATCTTCCATGTGTCTGTATGTGTTTGGTCCATTATCAATTCCTCCAACATTCATTAGCCCCATTATCAATGTCTTCTGTATTTATTGGCACCATTATCAATGTCTTCGGTGTTCATTTGGTCTATTATCAATGTGCTGTCCAGTATTCATAGGATCATTTGTCAATGTGTCCAGTATTCATTTGGTTCATTGTGAATATAGTTAACTATCATTTCAACTTGGTCTATATTGGTAATAAACAAGTTCATTCACTCTTAGAAAAAATGGTTCGTTTAAGAACCCTTTTTTGTCCCGCGGGGAGCACCTTTTGGCCTAAAAGGTTCTAAAAAGAACCTTAGAATGGTTCTTTGAAGAACTTTCAAATTTTAAATAAGACCTAAAGGTATATTTACTTTTTTTTGTTTTTATGTAATATGCAAATTCAAGAGAAATGTAAACAAATTTAATCCTTTTCAACTGTTAAAAATCATTTCTTCTTGGCTAAAAACATTTTTTACCGTTTTACCAAGAACCATTGAGGGTTCTCCATAATGTTTCCCCAAAAGGTTCTTGAAGCTTGAGGAACCATTTTCTTGGCTAAAGAACCCTTTTAGAACCTTTTTTGGTTCTAAAAGGAACCCTATAGAAATTTCATTGGGTTCCTTTTAGAACCAAAAAAGGTTCTAAAGGGGTTCTTTAGCCAAGAAAATGGTTCCTCAAGCTTCAAGAACCTTTTGGGGAAAAAGTTATGGAGAACCCTCAATGGTTCTTGGTAAAACGGTAAAAAATGTTTTTAGCCAAGAAGAAATGATTTTTAACAGTTGAAAAGGACTAAATTTGTTTACATTTCTCTTGAATTTGCATATTACATAAAAACAAAAAAGTAAATATACCTTTATGTCTTATTTAAAATTTGAAAGTTCTTCAAAGAACCATTCTAAGGTTCTTTTTAGAACCTTTTAGGCCAAAAGGTGCTCCCCGCGGGACAAAAAAGGGTTCTTAAACGAACCATTTTTTCTAAGAGTGTTGAACAGGCAACGTGCTGACCCGCGGATGAACTATATCAGGCATAAAAAGTTTACGGTAAAATACAACAACGAAATCATTGAATAGTTTAGGATTCATTCCATTGTCGACAAATAGGTCCGAAGTTTAAGGTTACAGAGCATCGTCCCGTAATTTAGAGGCCTAAAAATGTGTCAGCTAAAACAGAAATCGAAAACTTACCACAGTTACAATTTCACGCAGTTCTATAGGGCGATCCTTCCGAGTAGAAGTTGTCTTTACCGGCCTGTTTGGCCTATCCGTTTTTGCATCCTTTGCCAGCGGCTTATCGTTTGTAGGCCTCGACTTCGAGGGCTTATCTTTGATAGGTCTCTCCTTCGCAGAAGGGCTTCCCTTTGCAAGTCTTTCCTTAGCACGACTTTCGTTCACAGACCTGGGCTTCGCAGTCGCAGATACATCTTTCGTTAGTTTACCATTCGTAGGTTTATTCACAGGCCTACCTTTCACGGGTGCCGCAGGCCTAGCTTTCTTGTCTTTCATCATGAAAATATTATTAGTGAATGTTGTTTTGGCAATTAAGATCCAACTTTGACACCAGTCACCTCAAATGCATGCACTCGATCGCTGTACTTTTATTTTCAGTCTAAATATTCTGACACCCACACTTTGTGGTATAAAAATTGCTGCCGTTTGTGTTATAACACAAGGCAGCATTACCAGGGGGAGGAACTCCTACATATTTGGCGTGCATATTTGGTGTAAAAAAGTATACCCATAAGGCTGTTAAGACCCATGTTAGCCTCGCTCTCACCAGATTAACCTCATTTGAACACGTCACAAAAAGACAAAAATATCTTATGGAATTTTAACCATTCAACCAAAAGCTCCCAAGGGTCCCTTAAAAATGAGGAAAATCACCTACAAACTTCTCTTTTGGGGACAAGTTTTAAAATTAGTTCTTTACTAAATACCCCCTTTTGCATTTGTTTTGCAATATCAAGGATCGCTTTTTTCGACCATATTTTGCAAGCTTGTCTTATAACCCCTACTTATCCACCTTGTACTGAATCATAGGGCCATGCCCATGAGTTCGAAAGTGCCAGCTTATACCCATATCGAATTAAGCTACCCTCCCCTCCCCCGGGAGAGCAGTTACTGTACTAGATCTATAATTATTGTATTCGTTTATTTATGTGTCACACTTTGGCTTACCTAATGATCCACGACGTCTACGGTATGCAACCAATTCAATTATACACTTAAATATTTACACACAAATGTAGATATTAGTTCACATTGATTCAGACGTGTATTGATTGCAACATAGGTCGGAAAACTTTACGATAAGTTCACTAAACATTCAACCTTTTAAGTATTATATATATAAGTCTATGTAGTATGTATTTGTGTTGCAATATACATCTTTTTAATGTTGTGTTGGGTGATTTAGTGTATCAAAAAGTACACACAAAAAGCCAAACAAGTTTTTAATTTGAAATGACGCCAATAGTTTATGTTTGAATTTTGATTTAGAAGTAAGGGCCTAAAACATAAGGACTTGGAAGAATGTTTAAAAAATAAATAATGTACCGGTAACTGTCCAAAAAAAATCTGCATTTATCTGTGAGAATAAACCAATGATTGTGGGCGTTTTTGACAGAATATGATTACTATTTTAAATTAACCTGGATTGAGTTTTATCTTGGTTAGAAAATAAACATGTTCAAATAAAAGTTTTCTGAAAGCAGGTTATGCAGACTTGTAACGTCCCAGACTTTCCAAGGAGTGTCACATGTGCCCTATCTTTGAAACTATATACCATTCAGCATTTCTATTTTTGTTTGTTTTTGGCATTGGTGTCCCATCTTCACTAAACGTGGGGAATTTGGCTTTATATTGTAAAATAGGGACTGCAAAGACCAAGAATAGACCATAATTCAAATGTCGGGATGTGCTCCCTTCCACCCCTCACTACCAAATCTGGTAAAACCTTCCCAGATTGGGAAAGGTCTAATCCCACAATCATTGCACACTTTACGAGGGGGTATCAAAAAGTTCTTGAAATCACCAAGAAGTGAAGAAGCAAGAAACTTTTTTTATATGTGACCCTTCAGACATCTTTAAAGTTTCACTGTGCTAAGTCACACATTTCTCCCACTTTTTATTATCTTTCCACAGACCGCCATTTTAGAGATCTTCAGATTGACCGCCATTGATTGATCCTCAAATTGCCTCAGATTGCGTTATTCCCAAAACAGCAATAAATGGTTTAAAGTGTTGACAGAAAGAGGTCAAAGGTCATGTAGGGTCATTAGAGGTCAATCTGTGTACACCCCATCATCCCATGTTACCCATAAGATTATTGTCACCAAGCTGGTTTGTAATGACCTTTGACCCCTTTCTGTCAAAACTTTAAACTAGTTATTGCTGTTTTGGTGAATAACGCATAGGCAATCTGAGGATCAATCAATGGCAGTCAATCTGAGGATCTCTACAATGGGGGTCTGTGAACAGGTAATAAAAAGCGGGAGAAATGTGTGACTTTGCACAGTGACTTTTTAAAGATGTCTGAAGGGTCACATATCAAAAAAAGTTTCTGGCTCCTTTACTTCTTGATGATGTCAAGAACTTTTTGATACCCCCTCGTACTTAAAAGAAATTCAAATTTCGTTGTTGAATTTTTCTCATCTTTGATACCAATCGTTCTACAACAGAGTGTTTAGTTCACGCTTTTATTTAATCGCGACTGGACAGTTGCAATTGTCCTCTTTATGGACTCCCGGATACAGACATCTTAAAGCTCCAACGTGTACAAAACTCGGCTGCACGTCTGGTTACCGGTGCCAGAAGATGCGATCATATGACGCCAATTTTAAATGATCTACATTGGCTGCAAAACGAATTATTGTTAACTTCTCCTCATTGTACGAGGGGCAGTCAATAAATAATGAAAGTGATCATGGTATGGGATGCATGAGTGATTCTGTTGAGGGGATAATGTGATCAATACAAAGTATGAACCTTTGTCTTTCAAACAATACACTTTTGGATTGTTAGATACCTTTGGTTATGTAACGTCATTAACATAAACACAATAGGTTGAAATCTGTCAATTATTTGGCTGGATATGTAATATGTTGTATATGGGTAGATTGATACATTTGCGTATATCTCGGCAATGCAAGCATAAAAACAGATAACACTTGGCACATAGTTAGAATACACACTTATCTCTGTTTAACACTCTTTTTAAGATCTGAATGCCTTAATACGAACAAGAAGGGACCATCTCAAATACGCTTTTATTTAGCAAAATCCGCAATAATATACCTTAGAAAACAACAAAGGATAAAGAACAATGGAGGGTTTATAATTTAATAAATTGTTGTGGGATGTAAAGCAATAATAGTGGGGATTTCAAAAGGAGCTGTTCATAACATATCCTCAAACCATTGAAATTATATGACGATTACTTACACAATACATATCTAGTAGCTCTAAAGAAAACAGTAATAAGAGAGCCCAGACAACATACATATATTGGCACAATATTGGCCCAATATTGGCAATATTGGCATTGGCATTATCTTGTTGACCAATATTGGGCCAATATTGGTTCCCCATTGGCAATATTGGCATTGGCATTTTATTGGTCACCAATATTGGACCAATATTGGCTTTACATTGGCGCTCGTTAATTGGCATCATGTTGGCAACCAATATTGGACCAATATTGGACCAATATTGGACCAATATTGATTGCCAACATGATGCCACTTGACGAGCGCCAATGTAAAACCAATATTGGTCCAATATTGGTGACCAAGAGAGTGCCAATGGCATTGGCACTCAATTGGTCACCAGTATTGGTCCAATATTGGTTGCCAACATGATGCCAAGGGGCGGAAAATGACACCATTGATTTGATATACAAATTCCGACGCGGTCTAAAAATTGCGGCCGCTGTTAAAAGTTATCGCTTCCCGCGGCCTTTTGGCTAGGATATTGTGCCTTGTCCTGTCCCTTGAAGATTTTTTCCCTTGTCCTTGGGCTTTCCCTATTCCAAAGTTGGTTCTGGCCACGGGTTGGCCCGGGATCAGCTCACTCCTCTTTAGGGGAAGTTAAACAATATAAAGATAGAATTCTTCCTACCAAACATTTCTCCAAGATCGCCCAATATTGGCTCAATATTGGCACTCATTGGCGAGTGCCAATATTGAGCCAAGCTTGGGCCAATGGCCAAATAATATTATGCCAATATTGTAAGCCAATATTGGGCCAATGAAAAATCAATATTGGGCCAATATTGTTATGTTATATTGGCCCAGTATTGGCCCAATATTGGCACTCATTGGCAAATGCCAATATTGGCCCAGTATTGGCCCAATATTGGCACTCATTGGCGAGTGCCAATATTGGGCCAAGCTTGGGCCAATGGCCAAATAATATTATGCCAATATTGTTAGCCAATATTGGGCCAATGAAAAATCAATATTGGGCCAATATTGGGCCAATATTGTTATGTTATCTGGGAGGTTGTGGCAGCCATCTTTGATTGATACATTCATGTATATCTTCATTTTGACTATCGCAATATTTTTACACATTGATTTAAGCATTTTTCATTATTTCTGATTAGAATTTGAAGGCACAGTAAGCTTTTATCTGGTAAATTTCATGATTTTATCCATTTTGGGCCCCGTTTCAAAATTATCTGCCGTCTGCGCATGCGCATTTTTTTCTGCAGGTTTCATGCGAATAAGTTCAGATAATTTGTTAACTATCATATGGAATCTTCCAAACTGGTTACTTGCTTGAATTTTTCCTAAATTGTTTGATTTTCCGCAATATTAGTGATTCACTGAGTGAATGAAAATTAGCTATTTGAAATACTGATATTTGTATACCTTTCATTCAATTGCTTCTCCTTAATGTTTCCTTTTATACTACACATTTCAATTTACACAGGGATTAAAGTTATTTTCTTTTGTATCATATATATTTATGCGAAAAAAAATTGGGATTTACCTGCTCCTGATGTCTTGTTATGCAATCTTCTTACCACATGTTTCATAAAAACAATTCAAATTTCCCGCCAAATAACTGATTTAGCAGTGTCCCAAGTGTACTTACTTTGAGACAATGCTATGACGTCATAGTTCACACTTAAAAATCCAAAACTGTATTGTTTGAAAGACAAAGGTTCATACTTTGTATTGATCACATTATCCCCTCAATAGAATCACTCATGCATCCCAAACCATGATCACTTTCATTATTTATTGACTGCCCCTCGTATATAAGTCTCTGCACAATCTCGCACCTACCTATATCAAGCAACTCATCACACCTTACCATCATTCTCGGACTTTAAGATAAGGTTCCAAAGGGCTCCTTACGGGCGGCCAGATCTGCTAAACTGACTTACCGAATTAGTCCCAGGGGGCACTCAACCATATTTCAACGTTGAAATATGGTAGTGTTGTTGAACAACATGATTTCATTATCTTCTTAACTACATTTTGTGCTTTGTTGAAGTAACGTTGAATATTGACGTTGATTTAACGTTGTTGAATGGACTTGTAAAAATCATGATTCCAAAAATCAGTCTGAAGCTAATTTGCATAATTTACTTGGCCTTATATTACGAGTAAATTGCGCAAATTAGCTCATTAGCATAATTGCAATGGTACAACATTAGCCCCGGTGCTCGTTTGAACCATTTCAATTATGCTAATGAGCTCATTTGCACCATTTATTTAATATATGTATATTGTTGATATCTGTCCATATTTTCTCACTTGTTTTAAGAAGACACTACCTAAGGGAAGTGATTGTTCACTAAATAAATGCATACATTGTGCAAGAACATAAACATCAAAGAGTAAATGCCCCTGTAGCCCCCTCCCTCCCTCCCTCCCCCCTCCCCCCAACCATTCCTAGTGCCAAGAGATACAAATGTGTGACAAAAGCTTTACAAAGTACATTTTTAAGAAGAAATCAACACATTTCAACTATGTGACAAAAATTCAACATTGATTAAATATGACGTTGAAATCTATGGTTGGTCCAAACTTAATTCAATGATTTTTCAACGTTGTTGCAACATCATTTTGCCCGCTGGCAGAGCCTTTTTCTTCACTGCGCTGAAGGAATGGAATGATCTTCCCGAACATGCTAGACATGCTACATCAGCGCAATCTTTCAAAACGTCATTGAAGACTATCTTTTTAATCTGTGAATTATGCTTGATAAACTGTGTTTTAACTATAATACTCTCATGTATTGATATCCTTGCTGGTCATGTTTGCAGGTCAAGTGATTTTTAATTGTGTTAATGAACTGTGGTTTTTAATAGGGTTTTATGAATTGTATTTTAAGTTATTTCTGATGTGTAATCTAATATATAACTTCTTCATTATGTTCTTATATTTATTCATATGTTATGCGCCTGGGTGTTGTGTTCACAATGTAATGCGTATTATAAATGCAGTTTATTATAATTATTAAATAAGAAGTTTACTCTACAATACCATGTTAAACTTATTGAGGAACAATATTATCAGTAAATTAAAGGTAGATGACCCGATCACATTTTCGTAACACAGAATTATTTCAAACATACGGAGATTTTCATATCATATGAAAGCTCGTATTTTTCTCATCATCATACTGAAATTTGACGGCCTAAATCGGTATAATTACGGAGAAATCGATGAAATAACGTCGAATTACCGCGAAAGGTGGTAACCACCAATATCATTTGTGTACAACTCAATGGGTACATTTCACGGCATCTTTTGCGTCTAAAATAAGAACCATTAGAGTTATGCAACTCAAACTTTGGAATACGACTTTTTTAAGGATGACCTTTCATGTACAATAGTAAACTTCAAGTTTAAAATCGGAACATCTACCTTTAAGTGACAAATATGGTTTAATTTGAAAATTATATAAGTAATAAAATCACATTGTCTCAATCAATACATTAACCTCACCTAGTTTATCGGGCGAGTACCCATTCCCCCCCCCCCCCCCCCCCCCCCCCTCGAAAAAGAAATGTCGGCGGAGTACAAATTTGTCACACATTTGACCCCATACCATGTCCATGTAACCGCTATCTTGGTGTCTCAAATAATTAAAGAAATATTTTCATTTATTCTAAATAACAGAGACTCAGGAATGCTTTTTAAAGCATAGCTGAAAATGCCTAAATTCAGTAAATTATCATTTAATATGGCAAGATAAGTGTTTCCTGTTACAATAAGTTTTAATAATCAAATATATTTGAAAATTCAAATCAGAAAAAAAACCTATTTTAGTTCAAATGCAGGTGATCTGTTAAAGAAAAATGATAAACCTATTTATCAAGCTATTGAGATCCATCCAAAACCTATGTGTTGTTAGCCATCATGCATGCATAAATGAATTATCTTTTATTATGAAGTCACCTGCATAAGAACTGAAGCAGTAATTTGTTTTAACTAAAATATCAAAATAATTGTAATAAAATCAAAATAAACTATACAGATATTAATAAATATTTTAATGCAATATCACGTGACAGGCAACACTTCTATTGCTATATTTAATTATTAAAATGTACAAAATGTACAGAATTTATAAGCTGTTTATTGCTTTCAAAATAATTTGCATTTTTACACAGAAAACGGTCCTCACAAATCATACTTTGGAAAAGAATAAATTAAATAATTTAAAATAGGATCTTGGGTTATGAGTTACCATTCCTATGGTGTGGGTCAAGAGGTAATGTGTGGGTTATTTAGGGCCAAATATGGGTCATCTAAGGTCCTGTTTTGGACTTTGAAAAAAGAAGAAAAAGAAGTAAAACATTTAAAAAAGGGAAAACAATATTGTTGACCAGATGTAAAATGAAGTGCCCAAAAATAAGTTCATTAATTTTGCCGAATTCGATGAGAATTGGAAAGCTTTCCAAATCTGGAAATTTGCCCAGACTTGTTGAATATTCCTGAAAGCTAATAACATTTAATCTATCTGCTCTGTGTAAACAATGCTGATTGTGCAATGATCAGCAATATAAAGAATCAACCAACCTAACCAATTTTGTGCCCTGTAATTTTCAAGGTCAGATCTGCTGTATACCTTCCAATTACGTCCATTCAAGTGTGTAAATTTAACAAAACTCTGTTGACAGATTAGATTACAAAGGCGATACATCTCTGTATGATTACAGGGTTAACCACACTGTGAATAGGGTGGGAGGTGCCATTGTGAAACCAAGTACAAGTTGATCTTAACACTTTACATGCGGCAGGCATCTGCAGACGACATTCCAAAATGTCACAAAATGATTAAAATATGTCAAAATTATTGAATTTCATTACCATATTTGGAATGACCATGAGAAATGCATTAAAATAAGTACAATTAAACAAGGATAGTAGACCTTGAAAGCAGAGGATAGTTTCTGAAAAATCAGTTTTGTATAATATGGTATTAAAACCAATGGCCGCGTGGAAAGTGTTAATGTCAAGAAGTGTTTGTGTGTATAAGAAGTAGCGCAATTTGTAATTGAAAACAAAATGGTAATTATCTTAGTATGACTTATAGCATGAGGCAGCTGAGTGCTATAAGGTATTAATAGCACTAATCGACAGTACTAGTATTAGTGGTGATTTATGTGGCAGAACTCTGCTGTACAAACCCCTGCACAGAAGGAAGCTGTAGGACACTGATAGAACTAAGAAGTTTTGATTCAAGCAACACTAATCAAGATAAACAATCATCTTTTGTCTTTGAAAGAGAAAAAATGGGGGTGGGGTGGACAACATGCATTTGGCCTTTTAATGTCAACTAGACATGCCATTATACATCAAAATGTTTGATTGTGTGGGGAGACAAAATGGGGGTAGCTTGAGGTGACTGATTGGCAGCGTACGATTTACCTAGTGTTGCGTTGCTAAATGCTCCACACTTCTAGGAATTTGCTATACAATTTTAAAGTGTATAGCAGTTTTAAACTATGTAACATAGAAAATGGTAATTTGTTCTAATATACATTTTTGTAAACAAGACAATTTTGTCTAGGAGGCAATTTTTTTCTTTTTCCAAAATAAGGCTTAGTCATCGGAAAAGTGTAAAAGTTGTGTTTTTTTGCATACATTTCGCTAGAAATGGATGCATATCTCAAGTTTAAAATCCATAATCGAAAAAATAAAAATTTGCCTCCTAGCGCTGAAAGTCCTCTACACAATGGTAGTAAAAGCTTACCTGATAGCTTGATATTTTTTTAACTTATGTTGTCTGAAAATTTTTAAAATTCCTTCAAATTTGAACTTCTAGAAAACATCGATTTAGTAAAAATATTGACATTTTCCACCATTTAAAGCTAAATGTTCATGGAATACAAGGGTGTGTGACTTAAAAGGCGAGTATACTATTATGAACAATCAAAATGAACTATTAGATTCAATTTATATTGTCACAATGTGAAGAAATTGGAAGAAAACTGAAATTTAAATGATCGTAAGATTGTCCTTTGTTTACATTTTTAGACATTGTTTTGCACTCTTTTGTATTCCGCGTCTATGACGCGGATATTAAGCGGCGCGTCTAGTATTACGCACGGGAAGATTCAGCGTGCGACGCAATGATCGAACAGCTGTCGCAGCATTTGCGGAACTCCGCTTAAATTCCCGCCAAATAACCATGCACCTTTTCCTGACTCAAACTTACCAAAACAACAATTTTAAATCACCCAAAAGAACGGGAAATAACCGCTTCCGATTAGTAACTTATGATGGTAATGATAGAATACATAAAAGTATAAAATAATAGAGAAATATGAAATTCAATTTCTGAAACATGTGCCGGGTTGACACTGCCCTTAAAGGGATACACAGTGGTGTTGAAGAATTTAATTTTTATAATTTACTTCAGAATTTAAGATGAGCATTAATAATTGTTACCACTCACGAAATCACAAAAGCAGCCTTATGCCCAGCATATTTATATTGTGATTAAAGCTTGGGAGTACAGGCTGTATCAAAAAGATTTGTACCGTGGTCTGATCAGTTTTTCAGATTTTTTTTTGATATGTTACGAACCATTTAGACCATTTTGCTTCTATATGCAAAATTATTAAAGTTTCATCTTTTCTAAGAATTTTGATTTACGACAATCGAACTTTTTTTTCAGAATTTACAAGCTTTTAAAGGAATATTGGTGTTTTTATCATTTTCATCGAAACGTTAGATCTGAAGCGCACAATTCAAAGTTCCTCCTGACTGCACTCATATATGCACTACTTAAAAAAGTGTGCAGTGAACCTATTAAATTTGCGTTGCTGCGAGTAAAACCATGATTACGTCGATCTTCATTTGAATAACAATAGCGGTCAGAAACAACAGCCAATTATCTTCAGATTATCAGATCAATAAGTTGACATAATTCCCTATTTATTAAAATCAAAAATATTGTATTTTTCAGAGATTTTATATTTTTAATGCTTTTTTAAAAATGGAACATATCACAGTACAAATCATTTTGATACAGCCTGTACACATGGCTTTGAAACACATTGAAACACATGTGACCTTCTACCCAAAATCAAAGTCAACGTTCAATAAACCACCCACGTTGGCAAGGATGTCCACTTAGGTTGTAATTCTACCAACTTCAAAGAACATTTTGGTACATAACACCCCGTGTCACCTGGAACCGAAAACCCCTATACTCCCAACTATTAGTGTAAAATTCTTGTCTAGCCTTAGACCATAATATTTGAATCAATGTTTGTTGTACAAAGTGGGCTGTTTTTATCTTCTTTACAAGTGTAACTTCATACATGTAATACAATTGTAAAAATATACAAATCCCAGTTTTTATTTAAATTGTGGGTGCCGTCTCCAACACACCCCTCGACTTCCCCTATGGAGCTATTCCTTATGGAGACACACACACAAATACTTAGTGGCAAATGGGTCTCCATAAAGCGGTGACGAACTGATACAAGTCTCAACAAAGTAGTGAATTTTGTTTCATACACATGATAACTCCATTAAGTATACCCAGCCCAGTGGAGCTTTTTAACTGGGGGGGGGGGGGGGGGGGGGGCAGTGGGATTGATTAAAATCTGTGTGCAGGGCAGTTTGCAGCTTTTTTGCTTATGGATCAAGATTACATTTCTCCAGAAGGAAATGGGTCTCCATATAAAGGTGATGTACTGATACAAGTCTCCACAAAGAAGTATATTTCAGTGCTCATCACTGCGTGTCCCTTTTATATTACTTCAATCAATACGCAGGGTGGTAATTTTCTTAATTACCGACTTAACATACTGCAACCCAATTTTTTAGAGTAATTTTTATGAAGGTGCATCATAAAACAGTGGCATTCATATTACTCAGTGGTGAAATGATAGTGGCAGATATGTACTTAAAATCAGCTCACGGACCTTAAGTTAACACAAATTTGGTTTATTTTTATAGCTTTGTAATCAATCTTAACACTTTCCACGCTGTAGGCGTCTGTAGACGACATTCCAAAATGTTTCAAAAAAAATGTGCAATTTTTGAATTTCATTACCATATTATTTGGAATCACAATGTGAAATGCATTGAAATAAGTACAAATATGCCTAGTATTGGTTCAGTAAATCTTGACTTTGAAAGTTGGTAAAGGATTCTGAAAAATATGTTTTGCATAATGGTAACATAATAGCCGCATGGAAAGCAACACGAAACTGAAAACATATTTGGATAGATAAAATTTGAAGAATTATTTGATACCAAACTTGACCCCTTTTCTGAGGCCCCTGTATCTAAAACACACACTGAAAGGTTTGGTCACATTATAACTAAGGCTGTGACTTATACCCAGGAACCTGGGTACCCGCCCGCTATTCCGGGTACCCGGGTACCAAATTGGGTACCCGAATACCCGAAATGTTATAAAAAAAAAATGTGTCCTCAAATGACCTCTATTGACCCTACCATGTGTCATTTTGGGGGACAAATTTGTACTTATAACAACAACAAAATCTAAAAAAAAAGAAATCTAAAAAAAAAAATTTTTTTATTTTTTTTTTTATTTTCTATTTTCGGGTACCCGCGTACCCGCCCGAAAAACGGGTCGGGTACCCGGGTAAGAAACTACCCGTGCATTCACAGCCTTAATTATAACTCACAATACCATACAATTGTTCAACTTGCCGAATGCAAGGTGTATGTCTCTTATCACATGCCTCACATTACATTCATGAACATGCTTGCAAAACAGCTTTCATCACATTTTGTGCACCACATTAATAAAAGTCATCATAAGGATTATTTATTTATTTCAATCTGAAATTAAAAATAGTCACAGTGGAAACTCCTTTTCCCTTCATTACCTCTTTCCTTCTCTCACTCCCTTCACTCTTCATTAAGCTCATTTATTATACATGTTTATAATATATGAAAATGCAGTTTATTACAATTTGGACCATTATCTTCTGTATTTTGGCAACACAGATGGCTGTTATTGTAAGTTTGGTATCAACATAATTCTACAAGTCTTCTCTATCCAAACACGTAATTATTTTCATACTGTGAATTAATTTACTGTAAAAATAAATAAAGTTTTGAAACGGTTTCGAAACTTCTGAGACACCCTGTACTTGTGATAAACCTTAGCAATGAGGATAGTTTACTTCTTTTTGGGTTCAACCTTCATGTAAGCGCTCACGAGAAAAAAAATGGTAGCGCCCTCTATAACATAGCAAATATCGTTCGGCTATAGGGGGCGTTAACATATAATAATAATATAGATTTATTCCGTTATTGACCATGAAGTATTGAAAGTGAACGGCTTATCGGCAGATCGGCTTGCATAGCGTAATGGTTAGGAATTAGGCTTATAGACCAAGAGGTTAGTGGTTCGAGTCCATCTGTAGCCTTTCTTTGTTAAAATAAACACTCTATAATTTTTAATTGAGAACAGCATCAACAGCCTGTCAGCAAAGGGCGTCCTCATCTCAAAGTTCGAAATTAAGATTCGTGAGTGCTTACATGAAGGCAAGACCTCTTTTTGTTTACAAAATCTAAATGGAACATCACAAAGGATACACATTATCATTGGTAGTAAGATTTGTTTTTATTGACAAAATCTCTGTCTTAATGTGAGGGTGTAGGTTGGGGTTGCTGGGGGTGATTGGATTACACACCTGTCAATTTTCGAAGCTTTACTGTAAAACCAGAAATGTTCGCGTGCATTTAAATTTCGCTAATTTCGCGAGGCGCACTCTTGCAAAAAAAATTCATGTCGCGAATATTTTCAATCTACCGTGTGCATTGTAAAGTTACATTTGTCAAATTTTTATGCCGTGAATTAGGCCAACATTGCTGATTCGTGAAATTTAAAACTCGCAAATATTTCTGTTTTTACAGTATTTTTTCAAAATTGTAGATAGCTATAAGGCGCATGAAAGTAGATATCGAGTTTCCCGTTACCCGCTTGCATCACTTTTTTTCACCCGCGTCAAAATATCAAGATTTCTCAAAAAATCATTATTTATTTTTAAACACAATTGTTGCCAGTTTTATCAATTTGAACACATTTTTCACTTTCTTAAAATATGAATTTTGAGAACTAGGCGGCTCATAAGGAAGGCTTTTTTAATCGTAAACCCACCTTCCGTGAACATTATTTTGATGCATTTATTCGTTTCTGCAAAAAACATCGGGGTTTCCCCCGAATCATACACCCACATGCATATGCACCTTAAAAACATGATTTTATATTATTTAAATGAGCACCGTATCAATATGGGTTGATCAAACATGCATTTACATGTCAATAATGAAATCTTATCAAATAATGAATAATGAATAATGAAAAAGTCGCCTTATCACTTTGAAAAAAAAAGTAACGGGAAACTCGCAATTGACTTTCATGAGCCTAATAAGTAGAGTCATAAATATTGGCCGAGCCGGCGGTTCCTTATTTGGACCTATTCTATTTAACATCAGAAAACTTCATCCTAAAACGCCTCAGTTTTCTTCCCTTTCCTCTTCGATTTCTTTCCGCTTCCAGCCTTTGACCCTGCATCGAGTATCTTCACCGCATGTCCAGTTTTCTTGATATGATCAAAGAGTTTATTTCTCGTTGGGAATTCATGTTTACATACGTTGCATATAACTGGGCTCTTATCTGAAGTAGCAGGTTCCTGTATTGATGAACAAATAAACAACAATGACATATTAATGGTAAATCCGTTGGAATTTGTTTGTATCATAAAATGTCAAAACATACATTTTTGCTTGTTTATGTCCAGTATTCTATTGGGGTGTCTCTTGTCTGAAGGTAGATACAAAAAGAATTATCATAGGGTCATGTTTTTTATACTGGGTACAATTTGTGTTACATGTCCCTTTTTCGATAAATTAGGTTCCTTTTTCAGTTTATGCATTATATCTGAAAAAGTTTACATTTAAAGTTGGTAAAAGTATACATATTCTGAAAGCATATACTGTAACGGATGCAAATAGCATACAATCAAGTTGATTATACAGGGTGGTCCGAAATTGTACAGGGTGTAACAAGCAAAATCTTCTTAAAAAAGAAGGGTTACAATAATTACTTCCACTATGTATATGAAGTGATGAGAGAAAAGTTCAGTACAGATTTAAAGTAGTTAAATAAAATACCCATCCAGACATATGCAAATTAAATTTCATTACGAATCTGAAATTCTACATACAGGGTGTCTACAAATTTGTTTATTTAGTTCCAGAAAAATGCTTCTATTACTACATACATACAAAGACTAGTATTTTAACAAAATTCAAGTAGATTTCAAATAAAAAATGCATCAATTACATGTACATGAACATTGATTGATTTTAAAAGTCACCCTTTTCTAACATATAGGGTGTTTAAAACATTAATTTATAGGTATACATGATTATCCACAACTCATTAAATTGAATGAATTTATATTTGCATCTGAAACATGATTTTACATTCCAATTTGATGTGGCAAATGCTTAAAGTGGTATGAGTTTCAAATAATGTTCAATAAAAAGGGGCCCTTTAACTACAGGGTGACTCAAATTTTCCCAATGGCACATGTTTAGTGGCATACAATTAATTGCGTTCATTCTTCTTGTACCTTCATGATGTGCAAAGCACATTCAAATGAACAAATTAGGTTAGTTTCCATAATGTTTGAACCCAGTATTCAAATTTCAAGAGTCTGATTTAAGTTTGAAATATAATTGTTTTCGTTTTAAGTTGTATTCAACATATAGGGTGATCCAATGTTGATTGGCAAACTGCTTATGCTGGTCATCCTATACTAGGTCAGGTCAGTTGCATTCCTAAGAATTTAATAATTCTCCTGAGTTTACAAGCTTGATGAAAACCAGCAGTTTGTTACTTATTTGGTAACACAGTTAAAAACAAGTAATAACACCACACTTAAACGCATTTAACAAAATGTGCTAATTAACATCCAGACAATACAGAATACATGAGGTTAATTACATATCTTCTTTTAATTTTTAATTAAATAGTTAAATTTATTTATTCAAAAGGGTACCTCAACCTTTCTATATTTTTAAAATGGACAGTTTGGTGCAGGCAAATGTTTGCATACATTTGCAAACTGCGACCAACTTACGTTTCTTAACATTTTTTTGAGCTTCTTATTTAATGCTAATTAATGATTCCTTAATTAACTAATTATATTTTTAATTCAAATATACTTCAATAATGTTATGTTTTCAATATAGAATTGTACCAAGAGTGAAACCAGTGCATTTTATGTTTGCCCAATGTATATTGCACCATACTTGTTCAACTATGCACTCCTCCTCCTCCACATACTCCTCCTCCACATACTCCTCCACCCCTGACTAATTAGGTTTAACGAACTATTGTAATTAACAGAACCATGGTAGTTTATATTTTTCTTTTTAAAATAAAGGCCAAATACTTTCTCATCAAAATAAGACCAAATTTAAGTATGTGTGATAAAGAATAGCCAAAATATATGCATGTAAAGTAATAATATGTAGTGCAAATGTAACAGATCCACCTTTTTTGGGTACCCAGTATAAAAAACATGACCATAGGGTTTTGAGAAAACATTCTTTTTACAAAAAATGTAATTTCCACAATCTGTTAGGTGGACCTAATTTTGAGGAAAATAAAACTGTAAAGTGAATATTATGTGGAAATGGAAATGGAAATATTGGGATATATTGAAAATTGAAAATGAAAATGAAATAAAAATGAAAATGAAAATGAAAATGAAAACGAAAACGAAAACGAAAACGAAAACGAAAACGAAAATGAAAATGAAAATGAAAATGAAAATGAAAATGAAAATGAAAATGAAAATGAAAATGAAAATGAAAATGAAAATGAAAATGAAAATGAAAATGAAAATGAAAATGAAATCAAAATAATGGAGGTCTACATAAATATCTACCATGATTCATCAAAGAATATTTCTTGATGCACCCCAGCATGCATCATTTTCATCACATGACCTACTGATTTCAGCCACGAGGGTCTTTAAGAAAATCCTTCTGCAAGTAGTACAATTGATGTGACTTCAATTCAGTCCATTCTTGTTTTTCTTAAAGACCCTTTATTTTTGGAATAACACGTATGTATGTTTTAGTTGGAATTCAACTTCTATTCATATATTTGACCAAGTTATGCTATCGCTACCATGTATTAGAAGGTGGAGGTCCAGACGACCTTCACCTGTTAATTACTTTTAACACATGTGTGGCACTGTTTGTTTTGGTGATAAGCCCTGCTGGTACTGTAGGAGCACTAAGCATGCTGGGGTGCATCAAGAAATCTTCTTTGATGATTCATAGAATTGATGACAACAACATGGGAAATGGCTGCGTGGTAGCCCTCGCTGCTCGCTACACTTGATTTGGTTTTGCAAATGGCAGCACATAATTAGCGCTAGTATACCTATCCCCAACCATCATCAATGAATGGAATTTGATGGTTTAGTGCAACAGAGTCCTATCTGCAATATGGCTGCCATTTGTTAGATTGTGCTTTCACAAGGGCATAACTTTAAGCAACTGTAATATGTAAGATGTGGCAGCTATTGTAGATTATACCTTTTCACAATCATGTAAGTGAAAAATACCCAATCTGCTATAGCTGCCCTGTGTTACGTTTAGTTTATACAAGGGGTCTGCTATTGGTTATTACATCTGGCAGCTATTGCAGATGGACCCTTGTTGCACTAAACCCTCAAATTGTACCTCTTTGATTGCTGCTGCCGCTGCATCTCTAGCAACTTTCCTTGCTTCTTTTGCTTTTTTGCCTTTTAACTTTGGTGGTGCTTGCCTGCAATAAGAAAGGACAAGAATAAGATACAATGGTGCACACACAAACAAAATAAATCAAATGAAAAACAAAATAACTTAAAGACAAGAGTTCTCAAAACAAGTTTCATAGTACCGTATATAGGGACCCCGGATATCCCCTTGGCTGTTGACAACAAACAAAAATGTTTTAAAGGTGTATGTTCCGATCACTTTTTTGGGGCTATGACTTTTTTCCCCATCAATATGTTGATATCAAAAGAATCCCAATATTTTTCTCATTGTGTCTGTAAAATCTTAGGGGCCAGAAATGTTCCCTTTAGAAACTATAGGCTAAAATGTGGTGAATTACTGCCAAAGGTGGTTAACCACCAGCCAGTTTGTGTACTACTCAATGGGCAATTTTTTTTGTGACCTTGTCCTTTTAAAATAAGAACCATTGGATTTATGCAACTCAAACTTTGGAATGTGACACATTTAAGGATGACCTTCCATGTAAAATAGAAAACATTAAGTTGAAAATCGGGTCAGCAATCAGAAGGTCTACCTTTAACAAATCAGTTTGTACGCTCTACTCAACCATACACACGATCTTTCCTAGTGACCGTGTGAGGCTGTGTAACCCGTCTGTTGTTTACATTAACAACATTTCAGAAATTTGCAAAATGTTTCACCCAATTTTCGGACTTTAAACTGTAAAAAACATGTGAAAACTTGTATTAGGGGTAAATCAGATAACATGAGTATGCAGAGGAATCCCTTGGGCAAATATTCTGTTCGATGGTACTATTTTAGGTATGTACAAAAGGGCTATAGTTTGGCCGTTTTGGTGATGGTGCAATCTAAAATTGGTTGACTTACATGTTTTTTGTTGTCAACGGCATGTGACGTCATTTCAGAGTCACCTATATTGACTACATTGCGCTTGAGAAGGTTAGTGTGATGAAGATATTACTTGGGCTGATAAACTCCCAAACACTCTATCTCATACTGTGGTCATATTGCAAGACGCAAACTGCTTCGCTGAGCTGAGCAATATCTGTCTTAATGAGCACCATTTTTTCATTGAAAAAAACACGACGGGTGGCTTCTGACTGTTTACAACATTCTCAGACCTAACTAATATTTTCACATGAATTCCCCCAACCCTTGGTATATATCAATCATGATTGCATTGCTTTGCAAGTATTGCTATTTTGCAATTGTGAAAAGTATGTAACATCCCATACATAAATCAAAATACAAAATAACCCTATCTTACTTTTGTTTTTCTACAGTGGGTGTAATATCTTCAGATGATGCAGTTTGCGTTATATCTATAGAGGCCACATCAACATCTTCACCCTGAGTACTCCCATCTTGACCCTCTGCCCCCTTATCATCTTGATCTGTCTTCCCACCACCGTCTATCCTGTCCTCCGATGATTCCAATATAGTGTCATCCTCGTTGTCTATAGTGTCATCCTTGTTGTCACTTAGTCGTAAACTATCTGGTAGATGTGCCGTGATGTCATCTACTTCGTCTGATATACCGTTGACCTATGCGGGGTAAGAAATGAGCAGGTTGTTGTTAAAAAGAAAACATAGCTTAAATTGCCAGTGAGGAGGAATCAGAGATGCCAGTCTGATGAAGCTACCAGTGTAGTAGTGAAACGTCATTGATCACGGTGAGTAACATCTGTCACCTCAATTTGTTACGCTAGTTTTTGCTGATGGGCGTCCATCAATAATTTGTCCATGTATTGTTTACTTGTAGGAATCTCCACACTGCAAAGTATGGCACAATACATGCTTACTGAAGGACCGCCGGTGATCGCCGACATGTTGTTGATGCCGGGACGCTACTTTATATTGAGCTACAGTGGCTAAAAAGATGGGCGCTTAGGCCAAACAATGAAGATAGTCTGTCTCAGAAGCCCATCCGCATTAGTATGTGAAATGAGCTACGGCGCGTAGGACTATGCGCCGAGGCCTAATAATAAGACTTTTTTTTTTTTTAATTCTTTTTTTTAAATTCTTTTTTTTAGAAAAAAAGTTTTCTGAAGCTTGGATTAGGATTTTCTAATTTTTAAAAAAAAAATCGCACATCACTTAGCTTATTTGCAAAATGTTTCTGAGACAGACTATCTTCTTTGTTTGGCCTTATTGAGTGCTACTTTTTGGTAATCATTGGGGGAAGGGGTGGGCGTTTATACGGATATGGGCATCTAATAGGATAATACATAATTTGTTGTACAATCTGCTCTGCATTACTTACTGTTTGAAATGCATTTCGTTGTTGTTTTCTCTTCTTCTTCTGCTTCTTTGATAACCTGAAATAATAAGATTTTTTATTTTAAAATGCTTTTTCCAATTATGCTCAAAGCACATACATTTAATCTGCTGCCACTTAAGAATCAATTCGCTTCACTTTAGATTGCTGCATATAATACAAATACTGATAATTGCACTCAAGCTAACATTTTATTGTATGTCTTAAAAACACCTTTAGCAGAAGACCGTAACTCATACCGTGTGAACCTTAAGGCAAATGTGAATGACTTTTCAGTGCAATTATCAAGAAACAAAGTGTCTTCAGAACATTTCATTTGTGCAATATTTTTAGTTTATGAAGTATTATTTATTTCTACAATGTTTTACCACCTTTGGCTCATTTAATATACCAGGAACCTGGAATAAATGACAGGCACTACAATGCATTGCTTGTAGACTCTCACTCCATATCATCATGCTGCTGCAATATTCATGTCTTAACTGTGTAAATCCCATTGGAATGGCGAAAATGCGGACAGTTTACAAAACATGGTACAGTTTGCTTATTTTTTAGTCGATTACTTTCATTCTTTGGAAGGATAAACTAGATTAACAACGCTTTATACAGACAACAAGAATTCCATGGTTCAATGCACGCATCAAGGTCAAATGGCTGTTTCAAATTGTGCACAATGTTTTTTGATTCACCCTGTATATGTGAACTTATGTCCGAATTGACTTATCCTAATACATTTCATAGTGGCAGTATGGATAAAAATGGAATGAAAAGGAACAGTTTAACCTTAATGCCCAAGTGGTACTTTTAAAAACAAAACTGTCATAGGTAACAATATATATCAAAATATGTTGATGGGCAAAAAAAGCTTAAGTGATCGGAACATAAAAAGTCCTTACCTTTAAGTTAATTGGAACCATATTTTCAGAGTTATGATCGTATTTATTACCGTGTCAGTTACTTTTTGAGGACTTTATATTACTCTTCTCTGACACTTACTTTGTTCTAACAGGTGTGTTACATTCATCTTCCCTATCATCAGCACTTAATAGTTTCTCATCCAAATCTAGGTCTTCCAGCCGATGTCTTAAATCATCTTCTGAACCTAAACTGTTTCTATCCTCCTCCTTAACATCTCCATCTTCCAAATTTGATAACGATGCATCATCATCATCATCTCCTACATCTTCCTCCACTTCCTCCCCCACGCTGTCATCTTGGGTACCTAGGCTTTCCTCGTCAGCAGCCATCTGTTCCTTGAGGTAGGCGATGTTCTCTTTATGTTTCTTGGACTTTTCGTGGTTGGCAAATCTGTGTATAGTTGACAATGACGGGGTGCAATGGGTGAGTGGTCACGGGTGGACAGAGTGGTGAAATGTGGTTTACAATTTGTGATTTCCTCAAGAGGGGAGTAGGCTTTGAAATAATTTTAAAATAACAATCCCTTGGATGAGTCCGACGACATGGCAGATTGTGTATTCAGCGTGTCTATACATGCTCTATCTAATCTAATCTATAGTTGATGAAAAGAAGTTATTGATCACCATTCGAGGGTAGGGATTATTTTGTTCAACTTATAGGCATCAGAATACAACAGCTTCCCAGTTAGTAAGTTTTTGTTTCTTGTGTTCCCATTTGCTGGGCATGCATGGATGAACACATATTCCCCACTTAGCCTTTCGAATGATAAATAACTTCCAACTATTCATTAACATGCCTATGGATGCTGAATACATAATCTGCCATGTCATCAGGCTCTTTCAAGAGATGGTTTCTGTAGGCTGACAGCGCATTGCCCTGCATGTATGCTCTTGCCAACTGACCATAAGTCAGTAGTCTAGTAATGGACTACCCAAATAGGATCAACGCAAGTGTATCCAAGCAAACCATCACACTAAAACACAATTTATTTTATACCTGGATGCACATAAAAATTGGGATTTTGTTTTTGTGTTTACAACATTGTGTTGTGATATTTGTTTCTTCTTTTTGAAACATTTGGGATTTTCTTTTCTTTTATAATTTTTTCTTTTTTTTAGTTAAAAAACTGTTGACAATTCACACAAAAAATCTACTGATTGGTCTTACCTATAAAAGGGTTTTCTTTTAGTTTATAAAGAGCAAATGTGATCAAAGTTAATGAACTGATTGATTAGAAATCAAAGAGCACTGATGAGCCAATCAATTGGTTCACTGCAACTTGGGAAAACATGCATATGTGTGGTGGTATGGGAAAACCCGTCGGAAGTCGCTAGTGTTAATATTGAGATATCAGGGTCATACCAAAATATTCATAACAAACGAGTTCCAAGTCAATTTTCCAACTTTGGTCCTAAGACAGAGATTATGCCTTGAACTTTAGTCTCCAGGAGTATTTTATGCAAAATTCCAGATGTGAAGTTTATTTTAGTACTTTTTTGAACCTTGTTTATTAAATTTTATGTGTAAAATGCTGTTTACGTAAAATGACATTGCTACCATGGTAACCACTTGTGAATTCCGACAATGCATTGTAAAGATTTTGAAAGTGAAGAACTTACAATTGTTAATAATATAGCAAAAAACTAGGTTCATATCAAAAGTCCTTTTCATATGACAAGCTATTCTGTGTGATATAACAATGTAGTTTTATTATTATTAGAGCATTTAAAATATTTGTGTACATCTTTGAATTTTCAGTTTCAAATTTGAGTGTTGCGTTTACACTTGCCGACTTTGAATTACTATAACTGTAGTTCTAGATGGAATTTCTGAAAAATGTAAACAGTCCTATACTCAGTAGAATATGAAGCTCTCTGCCAAAGAAAAAAACCAAGTTGCTAGAAAATGACCATGTGAAGGGTTTTCCTATGCCACCACACATATTACAAGAAACACAAATGGGCATGTGTTAAAAATGAGATTTATAAAGTTTAAAATCAGGTTTTATTAAACATGTCGTTTAAAAGATAAACTCACGTTTAAATTAGACACAAGTTTAGTTAGTCACAGGTTTTAAGCTAAAACCGAGTTTAGTACGAGATTACGGCCAATAGAGAACAACACCAAAATTTAAAGAAAAGAAAAAAACAATTTCTTTGTTTACCTGTAAAAAAGGTGGATATTTGTTCATTGTCTTATTGCGGCTAATCGCCTCCAATACCACTTTATCTACCCTGATAAATGAGAAATATAAAATACTTACGCTTTCTCAGTTTTGAAAGATTTATTGCAGGCAATACAAAACAAGTCATCAAAAGCTTCTTCATTGACGTCATCTTGAAAGTCTACAAATATGAACAACATTTAAATTCTTAGACAAGTGAGAAAGGTTTACGAAAGTTACTATAACTTCTTAAAACATCATATCACTGAACACATAAAAACATCTTTGGATAGAAAGAGTAGATACAACAGAAATTTGTCTAAATCGAAAACAAATCAAATATTCATAACCCTATGTAATGTAATTTACCTGATCCTGAATTGCTATCACTGCCGAATTCTGCTGCCAACTCTGCTTCCATGGCTTTAAGGTCATCTTCCATCTCTTCCCTGACCTTTTCACCTTGCTTGTTGTACTCCTCAAATTTTCTGCAAGCGTAACAGAGACTAGTGTGAGTGATTACAGTTATTATTTCTACCTTAAGTTTCCTACTTTCTAAAAAGAATAAATTCAGTTATAAGAAAGAACACATTTCAGAAATACAGTTGTTCAGGGTTGGACCTGAGAGTGCGACTCAAATTGCTGATCGGAAGCTGCTATATCACACGGCTGTATGATCCCACATAATTTGTCCGTTTTATTCTGAGAACACCGTAACTTGCTGACCCGGTGCTGGTTTTAACTGATTCAAGTACCTGAATATACTGGCTATCTTTTGTAGAAATTTCAGAACATTTGTTGGTGCCAGTTCTGAGAAATAGAGCTTTGAATATTATTATTTACTATAATAGCGCCCTCATCAGCCACATTTCCCATAGAGTTACATGTAAAATGTGTGTCAAGTAGAAAATGCCGATAATTTATAAAGGGCTCGAACAATCTTTTTGAAATTTTCACCGTATACTCGTATTCATCAGCGCTACCTAAATCAGGTCAAAGCATAAATGGGCCACTATGTAATCTTTTTTTATCCCATAATTTTAATTATAAATCGGACAGCCAAACAGCCGTGATCAAGGATTTTTATCTTTTTCTGTGAGCATGTCTTTGGTGGTGCTGTGGGAACTGTTTGTCGTCTG
Organism: Ophiura sarsii; assembly: GCA_035610835.1. NCBI lineage: Eukaryota > Metazoa > Echinodermata > Ophiuroidea > Amphilepidida > Ophiuridae > Ophiura > Ophiura sarsii. Next base: position 12,165,374 of record CM069455.1, read on the forward strand.
CTTTAGGTATAGGCTTAATTGAAGTTTACACGGAATTGTTGGGAAAATTCCTCAAAAATTGTGCAGTTTGGAAAGTTACTATAAAACTTATGTGCTGGACGGTTTTTACAAGCCTGAAATATGATACTTCATGTTTCAGTGTTTGTTTTATACATTTGAATTCATTATCTCACTTTACACCATACCGTCATTGTTTGTATCTGACGGACTTGATGCAAGTCTACATAAATTCCTTGCATATTTTCGTTGACTTGACCTTATTTTTTGCATGAGCATTTATGAGGTCAAATACGTCAAATGATGATGCTGAGCCAGGCTTAGCTCATTACCCTAATTTATGTAATTATGAAAACGTGACCTGTTATTTACGTATGTGGAGTATAGGACTTTCCTATCCCAAAATTAATAAAATCCCTGTTGGACTTCCTCTTCAAAGGGTGAGGGAAAATTAAAACAACAATTCAGGTTGGTAGCTATTTGTTTCACTAAAAAACATTTATTATAGGCTGAAACATCTAGAAATTTGCTAAAAAAGGTTATACTTACTTTGCTCTTTCCCTTCTTTGTTTGTCCCTTTTCTCCGCATCCAGTCTAACCCTTTCAGCTGCTTTTTCCTCGAGACGTTTCTGTGATAAGAAAATATGTGATGCGATCTGTGAAAATCTGCCACATGTCAGGATTTTTCATATTGGAGATATTTATATCATAAGAAAGCTGAATCTGTGCTGTTTACAGAACTATTTCGATCATTTTTCTACTATCACTACAAACAAATTTATGAGTGAATGATGATGTGATGTCATAAAAAGCTACAAAACAAGAAATCATGAAAACAGGCCATAAAAGATACATACATAGTTCAATAGAATAACATAATAAGGCTACTTAGAAAAGTTACTTAAGTTTTTGAAGGTGAAATTTCATAAAGGTGATGACACAAAGTAATAGAAATTAATTTTCTAAACAAAATCTTTAAAAAAAAATTAAAATATATATATATATATATTTTTTTATTATTTTATTTTACCCATAATCCATATTTCACATTTTGCGACATCCGACGGGTTTTCACAGATCGCATCACATATATGGTAAATTGACGTTTATGAATCAGGATAATGATCTTGATCCATTTGTCTGTAAAGCGACGGAATCAAAACCCTACCGGCCTTGACCGCCCATTTTTTTTTAAATTAATTTTTCTTTTTTAGAAATTTAAAAATAATTGCGCATTTTTTATTTAAAATTTTGTTCGTGCATTTTGTGAACAATTTGAAAATTGCTGATACATGGAATTCACCCAACTTTCCCAAAATAAAAAAACACCAACAATATACCCCACCGATCACACCTGTGAGGTCCGTTTGCCCATAGAACAGTTTCTTTAGTTGCCTAACTGTGAAGAATCTGAACAATTCACTTTTACATCTGATTTTATTTTGTCTAAATAACATGGTATAGATGAGGTGACCGTTGTTTACATCAGTAGTGTTTACAAATTGATTAGCGCCTGGTCTAAAGACATGCTAGAGGTACTAGTCCATGACTACTGCATACACCATACTATTTGAAAGCAAAACACACATCACTGAGCGCCAATTTTAAAAGCACATGCCCTTATGGTGCGTACGCATACTGCCGGGCAACCAGATTTAGTACCTGGTCTCTCATTGTGCTTAGGGATGCAGACCATGACTACTGCACTATTACACCGTAAGCATGGTAAGTAATGATCAATCAAGTGTGAATTAAAGCACATTCCCTGTAGGTGCGCACGCATACTGCCGGGCACTACGTCACCGGTCACACCATCTATAGAATGAATTGGTATGACACACTGTGAGTGCCTTAAGTAGAAGCCACCATTTTTAACTCTGCATATTACGCAGAGTTTCAGTGCGTGTGGGCAAAGCTTGAGGAAAACTGCACACCCATCCAATTATTGCAATGATCACGCAGCACGTACGCAATAAAAGGTAACGCCGACACTAAATTGTAAAGGAACAGTGGTTTTGACGTCCCATTTCCTATGCTCATCCATTCACAACGATGGTAACCAAACGCATATCAATGTGGTTCTGGCATGTTGATTTTATGGATGCAATCAACCACAGCAATGGCAACAAGGTGGGATTCCATGATTTTTTTCAATTATGAGATTTTTTTAAACCAATTATTTGGAAAATGTTTGAAAATTGTGAATTTTGACTGTTTTGGGGGGGAATTTTTGAAACAAAATTGGAACATTTTTTTTAATTTGAAGATTGTTGAAATTTCACCAAAATGTTCACAGAAATTTTGAAAAAAACACAGAAAAAACCCCCCTGATCGACCCTACCTGAGAGGTCAGTTGACCTGTAGAACAAGGAGGGGGGGGTCTCTCGTCGCCTTATGTAACATTCTTGATATTTCATATCCTTCTAATTACAATACATTTACACATACTTACCTTGTTAGCTTGAACTCGCTTGTCTCTTTTTCTCACAAAAGCCGCTAGTGCCTGCAAATACAAATAATAGAATGTATAAAACCATATAAGTTATAAGATCAATTTCTTGACCTTGCATAATTTCACCTTCTTTTCCTTTTACCAAAAGATAGCTAAGCTGCTAAGCATTCATTGAGAAAGCCTGCTTTTTTTTATTGTTTTCAATTTAGTCAAAATGAGTTTGATGAGTTTCATGTTCGAATTTTACATTCATATTTTTCATTGAAGTTCATACCGGTTTAAAATGGTTAACATTTGAAAAAAGAAAATGCTTAGACTTTTATATGCTGGTTCCCTGCACCCTGGATCCCTGGCCCAACTTATTCATAGGTGCAGGTACAGGCAACTTAATTGCCGGCCGTAACCGTAAGTTCAACACATTGCATTGTCGCTCTGTTATGGCATTTATAAGGTAAATAACGATCAACGCACTGTAGCTGAGACATCCCATCGAACGCTGAATGCATTGTCGCGCTGCCATAGCTACGGCGCGATGGGTAACACGCTAGTGACATGTGTGCATGTGCGTGTGAAGTCCGGCGCTGTGGTTAACGCAGATACACGTGTAGTTTGTGCCAATCAGCAAATTTGTTATCATTCTAAGCGTGACGCTGGCCTAATTGAATTTATTTGTGTATCCATTTTTTGTCAATCATGACTTTTATGCCAGCAAATCAGCTTTGAGTGGAAATCGGCGCGTACCTGCATCTATGGATAAGTTGTGTGGAGCCCATCTATGCAAGGAACCAGCATAAGACTTTTACAGCATTATACTTTTCTATAGCTTAATCAGTTCTAAATTGGCAGAAATTATAAGGTTAATATTTATCTGTGGGCACAAATGAAATCCCTACTGAGGCGCATCTATTGATAATTATGTGTGACGGCAAGGATTCTTATTGCGCACAGATAAATACAAGCCACCCAATTTTCACCAATTTAGAACTGATTAAACTATAGACAAACACTCTTGTAAAACTAGCACGGAGGCAAAATGTGTAGAGAATGCTTCATTAACCCTAACAGACCCGTACCCCATGAAATCCCATTTCCCAGCTTGTCGGTTCCACCTGGCGCTGAGGTTTTTGGGTGAAATAATGGCCCCGGGCTACATAGCTGGGCGAGTACACTCACCCAGCATAACTTCCCCCGTGGCTCAGTTGGTAGAGCGTTCGCCTGTCAACCAAGAGGTTGTGGGTTCAAACCCGGGGCGTGGCACCTCTTGTTGTGTGTGCTTTTTTGGCTTGAAAAAATTTTTGTTGGAAAATCCACCGGGAGTGTTAAAAGATATAATTGAACAAGACCTTGGTGTACTACACAGTTCTACCTATGAGTGCGCTTTCACAAATTAGTCTAGTGCAAAGACTTATTGTATGCGTTATACAGATTGATTCCGTAAACGTAACACATGTGTACTATGGGCTACTCTACCTCATTTGTACAATTACATGGCACCGACAGCCTAGCTGGTCTATAACATTCTTTTTGGGACCGAAAGGTCCTGGGATTGAATCCAGTATTGTCATAGTTTATGTAAAACCTTTATTTTCAATTCAGTTTTCTCTAAATGGGGACACAGTTTCTAAGTCTAAAGGATTTACGAAATTACGACTAGGGGCATTTGTGATAGCTTACTCATAAGTAACACCGAAAAACCAACCATACATAGGACACTCCCACCCCCACCCCCGCCCCCCCCCCCCCCCCCCCCCCCCCACCACCCCACACCCAGAAATACAAAAAAGCGAGTCGAGTCAGCAGATAGCTGGGAGTTAATCTACAATTATATTTATAAACATTTACAAAACCCGGCCAAAACATTTGACAATTTCATTTCCCACCACACACACATACCCTAACTTGCTCGTTCCACTCCTTCTTCGCTGCATCCCTGAGTTTCTTGTTGTCTTTCTCCATCAGTCTCGCCACCCGTCTATTTGGCGCTTCCCTCGTGTCGTACTTCTCCACCCACACATAGCTGCGTGCTGTGCTGTACCCATACCAAACACCATAGAATGGATTCACAACCTAAAACCAAAAGACAATTCATACAATCATTTGGAATCTTCAGTGTACATGTTTAATTCATATAGCGTCGCTATAACAACTTCTAACAACTGGAGAAGAACAGCCTGTGCATAATATCTCAATCGATGGTGAGAATGTTGAACAAGTCAGTCGCTTCAAATACCTAGGCTCTGTGAAAACCACATCTGCCAGTTGCACAGCTGATATAAGAGCTAGAATCGGAATGGCCAAGGGAAGGATGATAGAACTCCAGGACCTATGGAATGACCGCAACCTCACAACAAACCTAAAAACAAAGATTGTAAAATCATTGGTATGGAGCGTGCTCCTTTACGGTCTGGAGGGATGGACTCTAATCAAAGCAGATGAAAATCGCGTAATGGCTGCTGAAATGTGGATCTGGAGAAGAATGTTAAGAGTTAACTGGAAGGAGAAAAGAACCATTATAAGTATCCTGAAAGAACTTGGTGTAAAGCGACAACTGCTAGGAGAGCTTATCAAAAGAAAGCTGGCCTACTTCGGGCACATCATCAGAGGCAGTGGTAGCTTACTGGCACTCCACATCATAGAAGGGAAAGTGGAAGGCAGCAGGAAAAGAGGTCGTCAAAGGAAACAATGGTTTGACAACATCAAGGAATGGACTGGTATGAGTCTTATAAAGGCCAAGCGTCTGGCACAAGACAGAGTAGCTTGGAGAAAGATGATCCGGAGATGTGATCGTATGGCAGCCAATCGTCATATCTGACGGAGGCCGAAGAAGAAGAAGAAGAAGAAGAAGAAGCGTCGCTATCATATTCTGTAAAAATACTGCATGTCACGACTTGCAAATCCCCCTGGCTGGGAGATTCACCTAAATGGGGTCAAAGGTCACAAGGATAAAAAGGTTTGTCAAAGTAAGTTGCAAAAAAGTATCAATATTTTGATAATCTATATTCAAATGATAAATGATATGGTCTGGATTTCATCGTTAATATTCACATATTGCACACATTACATGTGTATGACCTAAAAATCTGTTGATTTTGCTTTAAAGGCATATTATGTGATCTTTTCCAGAGAGCGCCCCTCTATTCATGATTTTTTTTAGAAAGTAGATTTTCTTGCAGATTTACATTTCTGATCATAAATCATACATGTATACATTCCAAGTTACAGAGCGATACGATTCCTAATTACCTCAAAATCATGGTTTTAGAGTGAATTTAGAGTAAAAATAATAAACTGTCGGATTATCTGACAGTTTATTTTCACTCTAAAATCATGATTTTAAAGTAATTAAGAATCGTGTCGCCCTGTAACTTGGAATGTATGTACAATTTATGATCAGAAATGTAAATCTGCAAGACAATTTTTTTTTCTCCGATGTTGAGGGCGTTCCCTGGAAAGATCACATAATATACCTTTAATGAAATCACAATAAATTTCAGAGGTTGCCAGTGATGTGCGGCCAGATGATAATGGTGCATGCGTCAAGGGTATATTGGCACTGATTCTTATTTCCAAACATTTGTTTGATTCTACTACTTTATCATTTTTCCAGTGCAACGCACATACATCATCATGCAAACCATACACACATGCACATTGCCCTTGTAATAGCCCCTTTCTTCAGAAATATGTGCTACAGTCAGGGTTGTCACTAAGGCGGTCGGTGGCGGTCGGGAGGAGCCGCCACTCACGATTGACGACCGGCACTCTTAAAAAAAAGGGTACAAAAACTTGTTTTTATTTTATTTATTTTTTAAATAATTTGTGGATAAAATCATTAAACTGCCTCATAAAACAAGAAATTATGTGGCAAGAACCCTCAAAGTGCATTAATAACCCCTAAAAAACCATTAAGAAAGCCTATAGACCCCATGCCATGATCCACTGCACTTCGTTTGCAACACTTATTCCGTTCGCCGTCAGTAAAATTAACCGCCACTAAATTTTGGCTAGTGACAACACTGACTAACCTCTTTCTTCAGAAATATGTGCTACAGTTCAAATCAAATCATGAACTAGTTCTATTACAGCCTCAATCTAAACATGGTATTCTTACTTCTTCATATAAGCTTGTTGAGTCTCCAAATTGCGGGAATAAATTGTCTTCCTCATCGCTATCTACATCATTTTTCATGAATTTCTTGTCCTCCTCTGCTATCTTATTGAAGACATCTTTATACACGGCGTAGAATCCCTGTAAAATGAGACAATATCATACTCAGAAAACTTTTGCAATAAATAATGTCCCTATTGGATCAATAGCAACATAATGATAAATCTACTCCCAATTTTGTTTTAAAGTGCCCACAGCCATAAACTCAGGCATATAAACCTAACCCTACCAATACAACAGCAGCAATCAATGCAATAAAGTAAAATTTGTTAATGTGACAAATGCAATATGCATGTTGACTTTAACTTCAATTCCAATAAGATGTACAGATATTTAGCAAAAGAAAATTATAACATTAAAAGATGTTCCAATCACCCACTGTGCCAACTTTGCCATAAAGTAACAAATTGCCCCCAAGCTTTAAATCTTTAGAGAAATCACTGCTAGTGCTTCAAACAAAATCACCTAGGTACCAAAAATGTCTGTGAACCATAAGTCACTATTCTTACAAAGTGGCCCCTGATTCTCATTTTATGGAAATCATAATCATCTTTTATAAAATGTGATGCGATCTGAGAAAACCCGTCGGATGTTGCAAAATGTGAACTAGGGATTATGGGTAAAATAGAAAAAATAAAAAAATAAAAAATAAAAAAACATTTTTTTCTTTTTTTTTAGATTTTTTTAAAGAAAATTAGTTTCCAGTACTTTGTGTCATCATCTTTCATGAAATTTTACCTTGACAAACTTACTTAAGTCACTTTTATTATTAACCTTATAATGTTATTATATTGAATATGTATCTTTTTTGGCCTGTTTTCATGATTTCTTGTTTTGTAGCTTTTGGTGACATCACAATCATCATTCACTCATAACTTTTTTTGTAGTGATCGTAGAAAAATGATCGAAACAGTTCTGTAATCAGCACAGTTTTAGCTTTCATGTGATATAAATATCTCCAATATGAAAAATGCCACCATGTGGCGGGTTTTCACAGATCGCATCACAAATGTCAAAACTCTGCAAGGTTAAGCTGAATGAACAATGCCTTTATAGCGAGGGCGCTCAACTTGAGAACCTTCGCTATAAAAATCTCAACTAAATGTGTAAATCCTGGACTTGAAATAAGCAGGAGCTGGAAGGAAATGTATCCCCGCTACACCCCAAAATGCCAGAATCAAGAAAATGAAGCTAATATAGTAATTCACAATGTGAAATTAAAATTTGAAAAAGTATAATTTTCAAAATTTCAAGAAAAAATGGTGGGGGGGGGGGGGGGGGGGAGGGGAGTTTCGCGCTGAAATGCAAATTTAAAATGCTGTGTGTGTGGTCTTCCGTGACAAACTTGTTTTCTTATTTGGCCTTATTACCTTGTCATCATCCCCGAATCCACTGTAGCAGGTAGGGCTGAAATACTGCATCAAGTTCACTATGTCATCCTTGTACTCATCTCCCAAACCTGTTGACATTAATGAATCATTCAAATTACACACAATCTCAATAGGGTGCAGCGGCTTTGCAGCCTACACTTTTAAAAAGGCTGGGATGACAAAGTTCTGAAAAAGGACATGGTATAGAGGGAATTAGTGTTCCCGAATTACTGGTCCCGGGGTGTTGAATGATTGCGTATGGGTATCATTTGTATCACAATAGATGAAAAATATTCCCAATCATGATCTTTGTTTATTTAGTATCCCTTCCAATATATTTTGCAAATCCTTCTAACAACCAGTGTCTGCTCCAAGGCTCAGTACCACACGGAAATCATGTTGGTCCATAAGATTAAGAATGCCAAGTTCATATAATATCTGGGGTAGAATTTCGGCGCGAATCCGCAAATCGATTCGTGTGAAGATTCGCGTGAATCCAGGTGGATTTGCGCAACAACAACAAAAACATGCCGAATTTGGAAGTTGTGCAAGCTTATAGCCTTATCCTTGATATTATTTTCATTAATTTCGCAATAATCCATGGATTTTCAAAATTGGCGAGAATCCACGGATTCTCGCAAAATCCTTCCGCGAGAATCCTAACGGATTCGCACGGTTGGTTATGAAATTCTACCCCTGCATATTATCATATGTAGTGCGGGATACGTTCTGAACTGTTCCATGTAGGGATTATAAGTGGTGCGATAGTAGGGATACATTTTCACCACGTCTGTGTGATTACGCAAAAGGAAGTACAATGTAGTTGAAATACAAGCCTTGCGTATTGCCGTTACTTTACCAATAAAATGCAGTAATTAATGCTTTATACTGTAGATTATTTATGAGGTACACAGTGTTTTCACTCACCCTATACAAAGGATGAAATACCCTTTACTTTTGAATTTTACCCTTCAACATTTTTCTCAAGAGTGAAAATGTTGAATTGAAAAAAATGTCATTGTTTTACTGCCCAAAACACTGCGCGAGCACACGTTTTGGCCATCATTTTTGATTTTTCATCCTCAAGAAATGAACCCAGTGGAAATTGCTGAGTAAAAGTTGTATTGATATAAAGTAAAGGGTTGATCAACAAATAAAGACAACCATATTGTATCCATTTACATGACAATGCATGTTTATTTAGACTGAAAATATTTATAAAAATAAAAGCAATGGGTATGGCAATTCCTGTAGAGTTTTCATGCAGATCATAGTACATCAAAAGCATTCTATATTATGGTGAAATGCTTGGTACAATGTACATTCTCTAATGGTTATACCAAGCCTTTCTTGAGATCTACTTACCTCCTTGTAGTATGGCTTCCCTATGCTTGTCATACCAAGCTCTTTCCTGCGGACTACTGAGTACATCATAAGCATTACGTATTATAGTGAAATGCTTGGTACATTCTCTAATGGTTATACCAAGCCCTTCTTGAGATCTACTAACCTCCTTGTAGTATGGCTTCCCTATGCTTGTCATACCAAGCTCTTTCCTGCGGACTACTGAGTACATCATAAGCATTACGTATTATAGTGAAATGCTTGGTACATTCTCTAATGGTTATACCAAGCCCTTCTTGAGATCTACTAACCTCCTTGTAGTATGGCTTCCCTATGCTTGTCATACCAAGCTCTTTCCTGCGGATCACTGAGTACATCATAAGCATTCTGTATTATGGTAAAATGCTTGGTACATTCTCTAATGGTAATACCAAGCCTTTCTTGAGATCTACTTACCTCCTTGTAGTATGGCTTCCCTATGCTTGTCATACCAAGCTCTTTCCTGCGGATCACTGAGTACATCATAAGCATTCTGTATTATGGTAAAATGCTTGGTACATTCTCTAATGGTAATACCAAGCCTTTCTTGAGATCTACTTACCTCCTTGTAGTATGGCTTCCCTATGCTTGTCATACCAAGCTCTTTCCTGCGGATCACTGAGTACATCATAAGCATTACGTATTATAGTGAAATGCTTGGTACATTCTCTAATGGTTATACCAAGCCTTTCTTGAGATCTACTTACCTCCTTGTAGTATGGCTTCCCTATGCTTGTCATACCAAGCTCTTTCCTGCGGATCACTGAGTACATCATAAGCATTCTGTATTATGGTAAAATGCTTGGTACATTCTCTAATGGTAATACCAAGCCTTTCTTGAGATCTACTTACCTCCTTGTAGTATGGCTTCCCTATGCTTGTCATACCAAGCTCTTTCCTGCGGATCACTGAGTACATCATAAGCATTCTGTATTATGGTAAAATGCTTGGTACATTCTCTAATGGTAATACCAAGCCTTTCTTGAGATCTACTTACCTCCTTGTAGTATGGCTTCCCTATGCTTGTCATACCAAGCTCTTTCCTGCGGATCACTGAGTACATCATAAGCATTCTGTATTATGGTAAAATGCTTGGTACATTCTCTAATGGTAATACCAAGCCTTTCTTGAGATCTACTTACCTCCTTGTAGTATGGCTTCCCTATGCTTGTCATACCAAGCTCTTTCCTGCGGATCACTGAGTACATCATAAGCATTCTGTATTATAGTGAAATGCTTGGTACATTCTTCTGCTCTACCAGGATTTTTATCTGACAAAACGAAAACGAAAAGATAAAAAAGCTTTAGGTGACCAATAGGAAAGGCCGGTGGACTGGGGTTAAAATACTTTTCTCGCTATGAGGGCTATTTTGAGCAAAATCTGCCAAAAATCGCCTCTTAGTACATTTCACCATAGGCCAGCATTTTTTCAGGGGGCTATTTTGTGAAAACTGGGGGCTAATCGCCAGGGTCCTAGCCAGCCACCCGTCCACCCGTCTTTTGGACGGGCAGTTTCTAAAGTGGACGGGTGGAAATATCCCCAACCCGTCTTATTGACGGGCAGTTTTTTGGAGAAAAATAAATAAATAAATCATTAATTCATTATAAACTTCCAAGTGTCATGATAAGCGAGCACTTTAAATAAATAATACGGCGCGGTAGGCACTATAAAATCTAGTACAAAATGAATGGTAGTCATTATATTAAACGGTCCAGAATCCGACTTATATCAATTCTACAAGCATTGAACATCCCGATCAAATATTATGATACTGTTTATGATGCGTTCAGACCTTGGCTGATGAAGAGATGGATATTCATGTATTATTATTAACCTTTACCATGCTTGGAAAAAACACTTGTCGTTTCTGGTGGTATTCCCTCGGGTTTTCTCAAAGTATCCCGCGATTTAGCGGAATTGTAACTACATTTCGAATTTGTGCATAAAAATCGACCATAAATAGTGCAAGAAAATCTTGAAATGTCATTTTAAATACTTCGATCTTTCGTACCAAATGCGAACTTGGCTCGGGGAATACCTTTCAATCATCATGTAAACAGCATTTGGTTCCCGTATGTTATTTTTCTTATGTTACGTCCTCGGTGTTCTCACTTCGTATTCAGAGGGGTAACACATGATCGTTCCAGGATCTTAAAATACCCCCCTATTTGACGGCGTTTCACGGACAATTTTGCTAATTTGACCCCCTTTTCGCACAAAAACGAGGACATTTTGACTGAAAATAACCCCCCTTTTCACTATTTCAAGGACACTTTCTATATAGTCCCCCTATTTAGCCAAAAACGAGGACACATCTGGTTCAAAATACCCCCTTTTTCCTTCTTCGCGGATATAGCCTCTCCAAAACACCCTAATTTTTTGAAATCGCGGACAAAGCTTTCAAAATGACCCCTTATTTTTGGAAATCGAGGACATATCTTCAAAAAACACCCCTAATCTGGGGAAATCGCGGACATAGCTTCAAAAAACACCCCTAATTTGGGGAAATCGCGGACAAAAATGTCCGCGGACATGGCACAGAAAACCCCCCTTTTCCACGATTTTTGGAACGATCATGCGTACCCAAAGTTAATGTTGACTGAAACCACAGGGGTTACGTCGTGCTGTAAAATGGGTACCACTAATCGCGCACGTGGTCCGATATCGATGACGCAATGCAAAATACTGCCGCCGGCGGTTGGTAGACTAAGACTATGCCGCCCTCTACAATGTTGTCATCAATGTTCCGAACGGTAATATTCAAGATCGACTAGGGGATGTAGCCAAGATGGCCGCGCGAATACGAAAGAAATCATTTCTTCGGCGGGAAAAAATGTCAAAAACGGCAGACATTCATTGGAATATAATGCAAATAATGAAACCTCTCTACCAGGGATAACTTTCAAAATTAATATATTTTCATGCAGAGAAGAAAATGGACTCATAAAGTAAGCTTATTACTTTTTAAAAAGGGATATTTATTTAACATTTAACAACAAACATTTTCAATAAAATATCGGTCAAAAGTGCCCCCCAAATCACACCAAATGGGTTCGAAAATTGAATTTTTTTCGAACGCTGAGGGGGGCACATCCCCCCTCAGACTCCCCCCTGTCCGCGCTATCGCGGAATGCGGTGCTTCGTAACCTTGGTGCTTAGCACGTCATTCATTACAACTTTTTTTCTTTTTCTTTTTTGGACGGGCACATTTTAAATCCTAGCTAAGACCCTGCTAATCGCCCTTCGCCCCTGTCTATTTTGAGCCCTGCTGGTGGATATCCGGGATTGGTACAATGTAGACCTAAGGAAGTGACAACAAATTCCATTGTTTAGAAAACAACAACATGCATTCCCAATGAAAACACTATTTAACAAATTGTTTTCACACTGCAAAATGTATTGTGTTCTTCGGTTATACATGTAAACGTCACGCCGCCCTAACTGATAAAAAACCTGGAAGTCTGGCCCGAAGAAAACAGGATTTGTTTTTTCTGTGACATTAGGTTATTTTTGTATCCTTGCGATTTCACTGTTTAAAATTTAAATGCACAACATTCCAAGATTCTCATTTACAGCTCATGCATATGAGGTAACTATTTCATTTCATTATTTTCAAGATTTCCCTGTTTCGATTCCAAGACAAAACTATACATTACACTTGTACGATAGTTCAATTGTGCACCTTCACATGACCATCGGATATTTCAAGCAAAGGCTGCATACCTCATGACGCGTGGACGAACTAAATCAATGTTAATTTAAACTTATTTTTTCGACTCGTTCAGATATAGGCAAACTTCAAGAATCGGTGGAAAAAAACTATTTTTATATTTTACAATGCAAATGCAGTCAAAAAATAATAACGCTGGCCGGTGATGGAAAAATGAATCGAGTTTCATTGTTATTGGTGTTATGGTGTTTGACCCTTTGAACCCGAAAGGCCGTAATTCCGGCCGCACGGAGAAAACGCTATAACCCGAAAGGCCGTAATTCCGGTCTCTGAACAGGTACACATTGTTCATGTGATTTTGAGTTGTCATATGACTTTAAAATCACGTGATGTTCACCCGATGTTAGATACCTTGTTTTGATGTTTTCGCAGGTTTATGTCGTGTTTTGATGTCATTTGCTGATGCAAACTGTCAAAAATAGCACGAAATGGGATGAATATGCTTGCGCAGATAATTCTCAGGTAGACAGTAATGCATTGTAGTACGACTATGAATAGCGATTTTGGCGACAAAAAACAGAATAAAGCTGCCAAGAACGGATGTTTTATTACGAATATAATCTTATACGATGATAGAGGGCAGTATATCACAATATAACGATCAATCAGAGGGTGTAAGATAGGGAAATCACTAAATATAGAATTATCCATTATTCTCGAAAATAACTTCGGGTGGCGCTACCGCCGCCCACCAATAACTCAGGGTTCAAAGGGTTAACACTAAAACAGTGCATCATACTTCCAGATTGGGTTATTATTACTGAGTCGTATGAGATGATACAGAGCTAGGTTAAATATGCCATTGAAGTATGCGCTAGCCTATTATTTTGTGTGATCAAATACCAGGAAAGGTGTTCTCTTCTCAACTCTCCTGCAAATACTAAAGGGCGGAAAGGCTATTAAATACTCTGATTTTATTAAATAGGTCTTTTTTAAACAAACTTTAATTAAATGCTAATTAGTAATTAGGTTAGGCTTAATAAAAAATCAGTTGTTCTTAATTGCCAACCATGTCCTCCATATCATATGACCATGCCATTGAATTGTCAATGTTTTAATTTATTTTTTACCAACCTGGATGCCATTTCAGTGCCAGTTTCCGGTAAGCTTTCTTCATCTCATCCTCAGTAGCATCTCTCTCAACACCAAGCACCTCGTAGTGGCATTTCAAAGGCGGCATACTGACAGTGACCTGTGACTGTGACTGAGTAGTAGTATTTATTAGTAAGCTTATTTAAAATTATTTTTTCAAATGTATTTTGGTGCAACAAAACAGATCTATCGAGCTGTCTTTTAAAATCCTTGATTTGAATTAATCTTTTGAGTCCAAAGTTGTCTTCTGAACAAAACGTCAACAATATCAAGAATTAGACTAAACTCAAAATTATTAATTACACATCTGTTTCTCAATATCAACGATCACTCAAAAATTTCCATTGATTGCTCAACATCCCATGTGTTTTTGTTTTGCTTTTTTCATACTGACCTCTGTGTCCCGGCAAATTTGACCTATACTATTTTTATTGTGCCTGAATTACGAATAAAATATATCATAGATAGAATTAAGTACAAATTTAAAATAACAAATATTCCATAGATTATAAAATGTGTTTTTATATTATGTTTTTCGTACATTTATTCTTAAAATTGCACAATGTTTGTTCAATAAATCTAATAATTTTGACCAAGGATATTAAATTTGCAAAGATGGCCGACAGAGATGCGATCGTCGACGTGGAACAGGTATATTTTAGCCTCAAATTACGCCTGGGAGTAGAATCTGGTGGATTATTTGTCGATCTCTATTGATAATTGTGAACCTTATGAGCCTGTAGATTTAATATTAAGACCAAAGTATACACTGAAATGCGAGAAATAGTGATAAAATATGTTCGCTGGACTACGAACAGGATGTCGAATTCGGCAGCATTGCTTACGCTCACACAAGCTGTTTCGATGTTGTTGTTGTTTTTAACAGGCCTGGGAAAAATTGGCAAATTGGGAAGTTTCTTGCAGGGAAATTTGGGCATTTGGACAGAAACTTTGCTCTTCCATATAAAGAAACACATAAGCAATAGTAGGAAATATTCCATTTTGGAGGGAAATTTGGGTAACTTGCCAGGATCAGGAAATCCTTTCTTGCAAGTTGCGGGTGGCCAAATTGTCCAGCCCTGGCAAATTTGCCAGTGCACTGGCAAATATGCCCGCTCTAACAATATCACTATCCGACAAGATGGAACCATTCCAGGCATTTTGTTTAGTATGCACTTTCATCCTTGCTCACGGTCATTGTATTTTTTCATTTATGTATGTTATGCGCCTCGGGGTTGTGTTTAGTACAACAAATCATACTTAGCAGCCCTCAAATTAACCGAAGGCACCGAAGGCAATTGCCATCGGTGCCCCACCTAGTTGCCTCGATGCCCTCAACTTCTGGCTGTTTTTACTCCATTGTATTGAAAAGTACATAATTGCCTTGGTGGAAGTTGGTGCCCCTTTCAAATTGCCTGAAATTGCCTTGCCCTTTCCATTTCTTAATTTGAGGGCTGATACTTAGTGATATTTGTCATCAGTTGGTATTATTTATCATAGGGTATTTTGCATGTTTCACTATCTGTCCCCATCCTAAGTATGACTCCTTCTAAATATGATTTTCGTGTTAATTTCTGTATCGCTTACCAGAGCTCAAAAACACACTTCTTTGTGCTTGTTCTTATCTACTCTTTCTCATCTTCATCTATCTTGCCATTCGTTTAATATTTTGTACAAATGCAATATTCCCTTGAAATTTGAGGTGAAATTCTAAGCCAATTCACTTTAACGGCACTCGCGATGTTTATCGAAATCGGCGCCATGTTTTATTATAATAGACTCGTTTACGTACGTTTCAATACATTCGTAAGTTCGTAAAAAAGTGATGTGCGTATAAGATGTTGGCGATGGGAATGAGACTAAATTCACCGCGCAACTCATTTTGAGATGCACTCCATTCACTTCATACAGCAAATGAAATTGACAGTTTCTCGCAATACAATTTCCCCATACGTTGGTAGGGGGAAGAAAAAAAAACGAAAAAAAACCAACGTATGGGTTTCCTGTACTAGGTTGTGTTCACAATGTGAGGCGCATTATAAATGCCCTTTTATTTTTTATTATTATTATTATTATTATTACAAAGGTGAGCGTGTCCTTGCATGCAGTGCGACGTTCCAAACCAGTCGCAACGGAGCGTGGGGTCTTGTTGATTTGGGCTCGTGATTGGTCAATTCCATAGACATGTATATGCACAAAATAATGGCTTCATTAAAATAGTAGACTTGCACTAACTGGTCGCCATTAGTCAGGGTCGCGTCCATTTTACCGCATCTATGTACCTCACAGCAGTCGACTATAATCAAAACAAAGAATTCTCGATCAAAACATTTATTCCAGTCACGCCAGCGTACATCCAAATTTTGTACGCAGTGTGATGAGTCCTTGACAACCACGCCTCAACGCGATCGGGTGTTCTTACATAATTGTCCAATCACTCTCAGCGTGGGATCTTGTTGATGAGAGCCCCGATTGGTCAATTACCTATTTGTTTTCAAGTACGTCACACCTTCCGTCTTTACTGCGCCCTTGCCATCGCGATTGACGCGGTCAAGCACGATACGCCCCAGTCGCATGGTACACTGAGGAATCGTATACTATTTGATCGAGAATTCTTTGTTTTGATTTAGTACTTTGAATGAGAGCCAAATCTGCTCCCAAGTAATTATTACAGACGCATGTGATATTATGATACCTTAGATATTCCAGGGCAATTAATAAGGGGAAATCCAAATGGATTGTAGGAAAAAAATCTTGAGTTGACACAATGCATTGTGAGTGCAACGTTAAAATCGTCTATTTGGATATCATATTAGTGTCCATTATTGCGCAGTTGCTTAGTTTTTAAAAGGAAGCTAAAAAGAAAGTAGCAAAAAGATACACAACATAACACACCACCATATTGGGCTAATCACATAGTATAGTAATTTGGGACAATTCATCAATTTTGAAGAGAGATAGGGATAGGGGGTGGGGTGTAGAGAAAAAACAAGCCTACATGTAGATGGACCGTCAGAGAGTCTATTATCTGGATAAGAAAGCAGGGGGGGCACCACTTATAGTTGGGATGAGGGGTCTTCAATCTTAGCCACATCCACGATCCACTCCTGGGAAACTCACTAATAAATCTACTGCCCGTCAAGTTCATCAGTCCAGTTTTGATGAACTTGATCAGCTTATTCTCTGATTGACAAATAAACAGACTATTTATTAATTGCTGTGTTTATGTTTACTTCATACATGTAGAGTCCTGATGAATCGCCAACAGATCAACTGAAATTTCAAGGTAAGATTTTTGAAATGGTAAAATGCATTTCGAGATAATGATGGAATCAGGCATGGAAACAATGGGTGGGGCGAACCTAAATTTGTTGTCCTCCCTTTTACCCCATCCCCTTGTTCTTTGATCCATCACCGCTGCAGCAACACTTAGAGTTTGGGTTAAGACCATGCCATTTTATGATTTAGGCCTGTTTTTAATTGCCATTTCTTGCTTTGATATATTTATCAGATGTTCACAGCCTACTCTGATTGAATTGCAAGTTTCCTGATGTAATATTACCTTTTCTCAGATTTCTCACAATGATCATCACTGTCCGAGCCTGTTGGTTTCTCACCAGATTTATAACTTATCAATGTCATTTCATTCTTGATATGCGTAGATTTCTCAGATGATCATAGTCTACTTCAAGATCATGCTGAAGATGAATTGCTGGGTAAACAGAGACATTCATTTGATGAGTATGGCAGCGAGGAAGAAGACAATACAGAGGTAGGCTTACTGTAAAGTATCAACATTTTACAGCATGAACATTTCGAGAATGCCCACTTCAATTGGTGCAAAATTTGGCACTCTTACCTTCCTGAATTTATCTGTTAAAGCCAACTAGCTTGAAAGTGCAAAACTTGGCACAACTTACTTACCTTCCTGAATGTATCTGTTTTAATTGTTGTGATATTACCAGATACAGCCCCAAACTGCAATTTCATCAAGATTTGAAATGTACTTTAGTAAGATATTGTTTGAGTAATAACCCTAATCCTTATACACCACACAGAACAATACAGCCAGCATCACTTCTTCTATTCCCTTGTGTACAATACCCAGGGTATATATGGTGCGCGAAACATATAGCCTGGCCATCCCAGTGTAGTGGCCTGTCCTGTCACGCCGGCAACCCGGGTTAAATTCCCGGGGTGGCTGACATACTTTTGTTACCCCTCCCATTTAACCCCCTCCCTGTTCTTCGATCCATCCCTACTGCAACGATTCTAGGGTTGGGGTTAAGGTATCATAAAAACGGGTTCCAAAATGTGTAAAAACAAAACATTGAGTCAGCGATCACGCCAAAGGATGGCGTTTTGGGGAGTTCTCGGTTTCAGAGAGAGAACCACTGAACCAGCAGTATGGACTATCAGATGGGGCTTGACAGCCTGATGTGCGTGGCGGTCTATACAGGACTGATGTTTAAAAAGCAAAACATGTACATGAACATTTCGTGAAAATTAAGCTATCACTTAGAGAACTTGACAGATGGAAATTATAGATTGGTTGCCGGACTATGGTGTGATAATGGATAGGCGGTCCATATTTTGAGTAGTGGATGTGGGCACAGCTGGCATCCACTACGCTGAAAATATGGGCTGGTAAACTGATTTATATGAAAAGCATTCGCTGATGTAAATTGAACTGTTGTATTTTTGTACAGTTGTTATCAGGCCAGAAGAAGCAGCCATCTTTCTGGACCTTTGAGTATTACCAACAGTTCTTTGATGTAGACACGTCCCAGGTATTATGGCGGTTATTCGGTTCATTTACTCCAAGGCCGGGACAGAATTATCTACAGACACAGATCAGACCAACACCAGACCTCTATGGTAAGTCCAGTTGCTGTTTCGTCAGAAGCTGGGATTTATTTAACAATGCCTAATTACAAAAGTCAGTCCATATAGTCAATTTATAATGAGGCACTTCAATGAATTCTCAAAGAAGATGTCTTGTGCATCGCAGCATGCTTAGCAACACTACACTGGCAGCAGGGCTTTTTTCCCAAAACATCCTTTTGTTGCACCATTTAGAAACAATGTTTAAATTATGATATTCCTGATAAAGATTGGGAGTGAAATGTTTTAGAAGCAGCATTTTAATTGGTAATTTCTTGTAATTAGTTTTACTTGAAAGATTTCACTTGAAGGTGTATGTTCCAATCACTTAAGATTTCTTTTCACATCAACATATTTTGATATCAAAATACCCCATATTTTTCTCATTATTTCTGTAAAATCTTAGACACAAGATATGTTCCATTTAGACGTTATAGGCCAAAATGCAACCACCTGCTAGTTTGTGTACTACTCAATGGGCAAATTTCATGTCACCGTGTGATTTTAAAATAAGAACCATTGTAGTTATGCAACTCAAACTTTGAAATATGGCTATTTTATGGATGAACCTTCATGTAGAATAGAAAACATCAAGTAGAAAAACCTTTCAATGTTATCCCTAACTTTACATGCATATCTTTCTACAGGACCGTTTTGGGTGTGTGCTACCCTAGTGTTTACCATAGCTATAAGCGGTGATCTGACAGATTTTATAGAAAACAAGGACGACCCCAATTATAAATGGCATGCACACTTCGCTAGTGGTAAGTCAGTATAATAGGGACAACAACAACAACAAATAGTTGTGTTGCACTCAGCGTTGGACCCTAAAATCTCACAAATCAGGTCGCATTTTTCCCCCTTTTTTTAAAGATTTAAATTGTACCCAATTTGTCAAAATATTACTATTTTTTGCTTGAAATGAATACGTTTGCTTGAATAGATTGCTTTTAAACTATTATCACACTAGAAACATTTAGTCAAATTGACATTTACCAAATTTGTCTTGTCATGAACCATGGTCTGTCACTAATATTTGTCAGCAAAAAAAAAATGAAAATCGACAGACCGTCCCGACTTAACGATTGTTGGCACTTGAGGGCAACACAACAAATTGTTGGGGGAGGGAGGTGGGGGGGGGGGGGGGGCTCATACCAATAACAACCCTGTTCTTACGGCAAACGGACCTCTTAGGTAAGGTCTGTCGGTCTGTTCTAATAAGGCAGTCAAGTCAAGTACGCACAGGTTGCTTCAGTCCTTTGTATGGTACAAGCTTTATAACATACGCGTGCATGAGCCGTGATTGGTGCAAATGTGTACGTGATTGGGACTCAAATACTGTGTACGTGTGTATTGAATATCTGATTGTTTGAAGACTTGTTTTATTTCATATACCAAAATATTATGGCTTTACGAATCATAATAATACAAAATTATCAGGATCAAATGATAAATATTGTGGGCAAGCCAGGCATTCCAGTTACTGTAAAAGTGATAATTTTTGCACGGTTACATTTTCGCGCTTTGCCGATTTTCATCCATTTCGCTTTTTTTAAACTCGAGATTTGAAAGTTCATTACATAGACGCATACACAAAATAAATATGTTCACATATTTTTATTTTCGCGGTAGCTGCTTGGAGCGTGAAAATTAATGTAGCGTGAAGATTTCCATATTACAGTATTAGCAAGGAATTGCATCCCATAGTATTCAACTGATGTTAATAATTATCATTATTTTATTGTTTTTGTTTCAGTTACTGTTGGTGGAATAGCAATCTTTTGTTACGCATGGCTCATACCAGCTCTGTTATATGGGACGTTACACTATAGGGGCAACATAGCCGGCTATACATTCCTGGAATTGGCTTGTCTTTATGGTTATTCACTCGCTGTATTTATTCCTATATCGGTAAGTGTGACCTGGTTGGTTGGTTCGGTCCTGTCATGACTGACAGCTTGTGACCTTACAGATACTACGCCACAAATAACGATTTTCAGCAAAGGAGTAACAATCACGGAGAGGTTGTCCAGTAATCAATTTTATTTGGTCAATCCACCGGGAACGAGGTCTGCCTTTCTTACGCTTCCCTTCAATCATGCCTTGCATGATCATCTTCTCTAGGTTGTTACCCTTGCAACATGAGATATGGCCGAAGTAGCTCAGCATTTGGGTGTTGATGGCATGAAGAAGTCGTTTAGACACCCTTATTTCTTCAATTATACTGGCATTGGTCCTTCTCATTGTCCTTGAGATACAAAGCATACGCCTCCAACACCACATCTCGAAAGCAGCTATTCTGTCTGTGTCAGCTTTTGTTAGGGTCCACATCTCACATGCATACATGGCAATTGGAAATACAAGGGTGACCTAGCTTAGAAAATTGGCCTCCTTATTCTTAAATGTTGCGATATCATTATTGACCCTATTTGGGAGTATAAGGCCAAACAAAAAAACAAAAAAGTTTGTTTCCAGGAGTGCGCATGCATTTCATTTTGACACTTTATTCTTACGCATTTCTTTTTTATATAGAAAAAATGGAAACAAATATATTGTTGTTAGGGCGGCATCTTTGTTTCCAACCTGTTTCAATATGTCGAATGGCTAACGCAGAAGAGAAAATCTGCGGGAAAAAAAATCACATTTTGGCGAGCATAAGAGTAACAAAAATGCACAGATTTGACTAAATAAACCCATTTCAAGTGAATCTCCTCTATGAATTTCCAATAAATAAGAGTGATTTAGCTGATGAGTTTTCTTTTAATGGTAAACTCATTATTATTTTGTTGATCTCGGGTTTGGCAAAAAAAAAAAAAAAATGCATTTTGCATTTGACTTTCCAGGCTTGCTACTGGATAAACAAACTTCTTTTTTATAGGGTTAAGAGACACATAAAATCACAATTTAGTAGTGGTTATGGTTATTTATGCTTTTTGCTGTATTTTAGGTTATTTTAGAGTGCTTAGTTTAATCTCTGTAGTTGTAGATGATTATAGGCAAGCAGTGGGCTGGTCGCAAATGTGATCAGTCACATAAAAAAAAAGGATATGTTGTCGGCAATAAAAACGGACGTTTTTATGTTATAATTATGTTACGTTATACGTGAAGTATATTGGCATACTGCCCTCTATCATCAGTAACATATATTACAGATGATAGAGGGCAGTCCCGTTGAGTCAGAGGGTGTAGGAATATTTCGAAATAAACTCGGGGTGTAGCTACCGACCCTACCAATACTTCCGGGTTCAAAGGTGGCATACTGGGTATAAGATAAGCAAAAAACACAGTTGTTTTGTTTTATTATCATGCCTTTATTCAATATAAATACATTTACACACAGATTAATACAAAACAGGACAGTATTAAATTGAAACATCAAATTATGATAGCATGTACTATATTTAGCATTTTACCCCCGGAGAAGTCAGGGTGGGTGTACCGAACCCTTATAATAACTCAGGGTTCAAAGGGTTAAAATGTGCTCTTTCAACTCAAACAAATAACTCAGATTTGACTCGGGCCTCCAAGATGTCCATTTTGATGTGACGGGTCACAAATGTAAATTGATTGATAATCTTAACTAATCTTAACTGTCCCTATGCATTTTACAGTTACTCTGCACGATAGACTACCAACCCGTACAATGGATCCTTATAATGCTAGGTCTAGCGTTGTCAGGAGCAGTGCTTATCCTCTCGTTGTGGCCAGCAGTCCGCGACGATGATCAGAAAATAGCTTTTATTATCATTGGACTTGTGTTTGTCTTTCACGCAGCCTTAGCGGTTGGTTTTAAGGTAAGAATATGAATGAAACACATAAATTGTAAAGGTTAACACATAAGGCCAAATAAAAATAAAAACTAGTTTCTCGTCCTAATGGTTGGCAATTTTTCCCCTTCTTTTATAATAAACAATGCGAAATCACCATTACCAGCATGGTATTGCCCGATTGGTTGCGTATTTTGAAGAGGGCAAGGCTTTTGTAAAATCTTTTTATTTCATGGTTCTGGGGTATAAGTTTACACAAAACCAGCTTTAACCCTAACTCTACCCCCCCCCCCCCCCCCCCCCACCCCCCCCCCCCCCCCCCCCACTTTTTTCAGAATTTTTTCTTCAACGTGGAAAATTGACCAAAATATCCCCCCGATCCCCCCGGGATTTGATCCAGGGACCTCTCGCACCAGAGACGAAGATTCTTCTTCTTCTTCCTGTTTCAGTGCAAACTTCGTTGAGGTTGAAGACTAAAGCACTTAGTTGGCGCGCGCGATGCAAGCTGTCAGCAATTTAGTTATTTTGAATTGCTGACTTGAAAGACTGTGGGGATATGGCCAGGACAGTTGAGTCTGGAAGGTTGTTCTACTCTTGGACTGTGCGTGGAAAGAAGGACAGTCTGTGGTAGTCTCTGGTGGAGTGTGGGATGTGATAGGCCTGGGAGTTTTCAGTTCTTGTTTGTGTGGTGTGGTCTTTATGAGTCAGGAACTTTGTGGTATCGACAGCAACTAGGTTGTGGTGAGCTTTGTAGAGCATAGACAGTCTAGCTTGTCGCCTTCTTTCCTCCAGGGTAGGCCATGAGAGTTGTTGCATCATGGCTCCAACGCTGCTTGTTCTCCTGAAGTTGTTAAGGGTAAACCAGGCAGCTCTCCATTGTATTTTTCCAGTTTGTTGGACAGGACAGCTGATGGAGGATCCCAAACAGGGCTGCTGTACTCCAGGATGGGGCTTTGAGTTGGTGATTTTGAACGTTGATGTTACGACGGAGGAAGTTGAGAGTATTATTTGCCTTATTTGTGATCTTGTCTATGTGCTTGTTCCATCTGAAGTCGCTGGTGATGGTTACTCCAAGATATTTTACCTGGTCTACATGCTTGAGTTGATGCTCATGAAGGGTATATGGATAGTGTGCGATGTTTCTTTTTCGAGTGATGTTGAGTATTTCACACTCATCCGGGTGGAATTCCATCAAGTCTTCTCCCATTTTGTGAGGATATTTAGATCTTGTTGGAGTAACTTGGCATCACCTTCCCCTTTCACTGCCATGTAGATCATTGTGTCGTCTGCGAAGAGTCTGACAGTTGATGTTAAACCTTCAGCGATGTCATTTATCTAATACCGGAACAAGCAAGGTCCTAATACCGATCCTTGTGGTACGCCAGAGATGACAGGAACACGATTTGAGGTGACACCATCCACAACAACTGCCTGTGTCCTATTGCTGAGGAAATCTTGGATCCAACGATTTGCTTCACCGTTTATACCATACCATCGTAGTTTTTCGATGAGTCTTTGGTGACCAACTTTGTTGAAAGCTTTGGAAAAATCTAGCACACAGACATCAGTTTGGAAGCCATCTTGCATGTTGTTTACAGTTCGTGGTATATTGTGGTATATGGTAGGATTAGGGTTATTGTGCATTGGACTAAATTTAATCTATTACCAAGATGTCTGCTTGTTAAATATGTTATCAAAAAAGTTATGGGAAGAAATAAAGGGGGCAAAAGAACATTACATAATTCCTGAAAAAGGATGTGGGAGGGGACGAGAAACTACTCAATTTAAGTATCATACAAAAACCACTTTCAGAATGGCAATTTGTATCAGGGAAATTATCAAGACACGATAACCATACCATAGACTAGTGATGCAGGGATTAATCCATGTATGATTGTAAGCCTATCTCCTATTTTACACAATATCCATGTGGGTATAATCCTGGTCTTCTTCAATCTTACCAATGTCCAAGATCCTAGTGACTTCAGATACAGAGTTGGTCAAAAAGAATTGTACTCAAATTTGGAGTTTTGTTTCTAAGAATCTATGCAACTATTTCTCAAATTATTTATTTTGGAAAAGAAGCTGTCTCAATAGCTTTCAGAAGAAGAAAAAATTAGTGGAATAAAATTGATTAAGAAAAACATGTTTTATGCCCATTTAGATAACAGTGTACATATTAAAAACTGAGCAAAAAACAAGTTGGAATTTTTTATTCCAAGCACTAGCCTCTACCCAGATATGAGCACCACCCCCATCTTATTTGTGAAGCAAAATCTGTCATGTAGGGGGACTGTAGAGCATGTGTGGTCGAGTGGATAAGGCACTGGATTCATGATACAAAGGTTGTGCGTTCTAGCCCCCGCTACGGTCAACATGTTTGAAACCCTGGGCATGATTCTTAGTCTCTATTGCCTCATCGACCCAAGCGATATTTGGGGAGATGTTAGGGTATCAAAATCTAAGTAGTGCTGATGGGCTTGTGCACTGTTGGCCGGTTGCCACCTAAGTCTAGCGACCAAAGGAATCTGATATCTAAACTGGCAGCGATAATAATTGGCCAAAAGCACTTTGGGACTGTGCTTGCATTGTGGCAAGCGCTATATAAGAACGATATTATTATTTGTGAATTACTCAAGCCCTGTACTTACATAATGTCTTGCTTATTTGTTATACTTTCAGCTGTACTTCTTTCCACACTATGATCATCATCCGAGCAGTACAGCGCAGCCAAAAACTGATACCTAAACTGGCAGCGATAATAATTGGCCAAAAGCACTTTGGGACTGTGCTTGCATTGTGGCAAGCGCTATATAAGAACGATATTATTATTTGTGAATTACTCAAGCCCTGTACTTACATAATGTCTTGCTTATTTGTTATACTTTCAGCTGTACTTCTTTCCACACTATGATCATCATCCAAGCAGTACAGCGCAGCCAAAAACCGTTGTAACTACTGCACCTGTGAAGATTATAACTACTAATTTAACATTTGTTGGGTAAATTATGGGTCTGTTGTCCACTATGTTTTTGGTTGTGCACTTAAACTCTGATGTCAAAAAAATGTCAACAATTAATTGAATCAACTGCTGTAAATGGTGTAAACCACTTAATTTCAATTTAATTTACTTAGCGAAATTAAATGCAAAACTGACAATTTTGCATTGAAGGTAACAGTGAAATTTCCAGATTTGCAAAATTAAATGCCCGTTAAAATACCAGTAATTTTAAATTTGCAAAGCAAAATTAAAGTGTTTTCAGGATCTCAAAATGATAGATTATATTTTCATTTCTATACATATACATATTCTACAGGCCTGACAAACGCAGAATTTTACAAATTGGGGGGAACATTTTTCTGCATTGAGGAATACTGACTGACCCTAAATGTTCTTTTTTGGGATTATTTAAGCATTTCAAAAATTGCAACATTTTAACATATTTTTGGTGATATTCAATGCGACCAACTGACCCTACTTGAAAGGTCCTGTCTGTCCACATGTAAAAGGGGATTTTTTTCTCGATCCCCCCTTCCAAATTACTGTTATTTTTGGACGGGGGGTGGGGTATTCATTTGCATGTGAATTTTTTGTTTTGTTTACATCAATTTCTAAAAAAATGGATCGGTCAAATTATCGTCAAGAAGAAGACATGAGTGGATGGAACACAACACAATACGAGGGCCTATCAACAGTTTTGTCACTTGGCCCATGTTTCTAAAAATGTCCATACAATTTCAAAAACTACGGTCACATTTTTCGAAAAAGCGTCCCTTGACAGACACAGTTGCATCCTCATCCTCCACTTCTCAAAGCATGTGCGGTACTTCAAAGTCTCAGCTCTGAATGTACAGCTTTGGCTAGGTCTTGGATCCTTGAAAAAGACCTCTGAACAATCTTTGATTTGGAAAGAGCCAGAAGTCGTAGGAAGCCAAGTTGGGTGGGTGATAAGGGTGGATGTTCCATCTAATGGATACCATTTTCATCAAAGTAGGTCTGTGTGAGGCAAACTTTGTGAGGACTTTTATTAATGTGATACATCATGATTTGATATTGCTTTGTAGGTTCCATTTCACAGGTAGATAAGTAACCGCCGAATTGGGCTTGGCCAATTCTTTACAGGCTATATATCCCCACTAAATGTACATAAGAGGGAGCTGAGAATGTGATGTTGACATAACACAATGAAGACAGTATTGTCTTGTGTAGCTGGGGCTGCCTTTTGTGACAGAACTTACTGATCCACCCTCATATATCCTAGCCGTGTATTGCTTGATTGTCAAAAAAAAGAGAATCGGTCATGGGGTAACCTGATGTTGTCGTGTATAAGTTGTGTTATTTATTTCTAGGATTTCTTTGGGGATTCTGTTTCTAACTCTCTATTCTGATTGACTGTTCAGTATTAAATGTTTGTGTTGTCTGACATCTATCTGTTAAAAATCGTAAGTGACGTATGGGGTAAGAGGTATTACATGACATATGGTACACATTGGTCGAAAACCTATCGTTTTTTAATATTGTTTTAATTATTCCCAAAGCCAAAAATTGATTAGTTAATTGGTAATCAAAAAATTGATTTGGTGTACAAAAAACCTAATATATCTTGTTTTGACATAATGACGTATGCTATACATCACGCTGTAATACCAATGACGAAAATCATTTATGTATTCATTTTTTAAATAATTAATTGACTATTTAAAACTACAACTCATGTTCTTCCATAGTAGTAGGAGACATATAGTCAGTAGTAATAAAATGATTTTTTTTCTTCATTTGGTAAAAATACCGAAGATTTGTTCTAATTTTCTCTTGTTTAATTTGTATGGATGAAATTTGGAAAAAGTGTACTTTAGATCCTGTATACTGGTATACCATCGTTCAATACTGGAACATAAAGGCTGCCAGTAAGCTTGCCAGTATCACTCGAAACTGGTACGATTTTACACCAAATTGTGATACTGGAACATTTCTATATTCCAGTATCGCACGATGTACACATGCTACCAGTAGTGATTTGTCGGAGTATTGAACAATACTGGTACATTATTGTGATCCAGTATCGCGCCGATACCGGTACATAATTGTATTCCAGTATCGCCCGACACATTTTATATCTGCCAGTATCGTCCGATGCTGGAACCCTGACTTTGTACCTGTCAGTATCGATTATACTTGTACAGTCTAAAATATGGGACCTAAAGTACACTTTATCCTCAAATTCTTAAAATAAAAAACAAAAAACCTTTTTTTGTGACAGTACTGTGAAGCATTAAAATTACACTGGGTTAGAAGTTTGTCAAATGTTGCGACAATCTGATACATTTGGTAAGAATCTCCTTTATTTAAAGTTGTATGTTCTGATCACTTTAGCTTTTTTTGCCCATCAACATATTTTGATATCAGAAGAAGCCATATATTATTCTTGTTATTTCTAAAAAATGTTTGGCGCAATATGTGTTCCATTTAGACGTTACAGGCCAAAAAGCAGCGAATTACTGCCAAAGGTGGTTATCCAACCCGGCCAGTTTGTGTGCTACTCAATGGGCAAATTTTATGTCACCTTGCGCATTTTATGTCACCTTGCGCTTCTAAAATAAGAACCATTGGAGTCATGCAACTCAATTTTTGGAGTACGACTATTTTAAGGATGACCCTGTAGAATATAAAACATCAAGTTGAAAATCGGGCCAGAAATCGGAACACCTACCTTTAAGTGGTGTGTGTGTTGCATAAGTATTCTTTAAGAGAATCAACTTGGATTCTCACAACTACTAGCAAGAATCTGTGTGAGAATTGATACTCATATTCTCCTCAAATTTCTTACCCTGTTTACTGGTAAGGCATATTATGTGATCTTTTCCAAGTAGCGCCCTCTAGCATTGATTTTTTCTATGAAAGCAGATTTTCTTGCAGATTTGCATTTTTGATCATAAATCATAAAGATCTTCTAAGTTACAGACAGGGCTCAAATTACATCGCGGCCATTGCCGCGATGCCCTCGCATTTGGCCGCGATGCCCTCGGCTAAGTAAAAAAATCACGGCCATAATGGCCGTGCCCTATTTTTAACAGAGGCCGTATGCCCTTTTGGCTCCCGGTCGGGTGTTCCGATGTACTTAACTCTGATCAATTATTCCAAATACAATTAACATGTTTTACTCTATGATTAAATATGTATTCCATTCCTATCCCGACCATTTCCGAGAACATTTTAGCATGTAAACATGCCATAAAAAAAGGCATAGCAATGTAGCTATAGTATATCGGAACACACACCATGTAAACAACGCCGAATTCGACAATTTTTGTGTACATAATTATAGGTAATTTAACCAAAATATGTCTGCGTGTTTTAGGTAGACTGATATTCTGAATAATATGTGTGGGTTTGACAAATCCAAAAGTTGCAAATGAAGATAAAATCTGCATTGAAAATACAAATTATTTTTCGCGAAAATGTTTGGTGTTTGGTATAATTCCCTACATGAACAGCAGCACCGTCTGAGTGAGGCCCCATGGCTCAAACGGTACCGGATGAGATGACTAGATTTGACTAGGTTTCCCAAGTTTGATGGAACTAACTTTAAATAAATAACTTTAAATAAATAAATTTAGATAAAATAAATTTAAATAAATAATAAATAAATAAATAACTTTAAGAAAAAGATAACTTGAAAAAAATTACTTGGAAACAAATTGGATTGAGAGTCTAACATCTCCTGTGCTTGCACACACCCACCTCTGCTTGGAGGTCATCAACCTTTGGCCTGTGTTGTTGTCTAGATGGCAAAGTTCCCTTAGCCTCAGCACATGGTATTCAAGAGTTGATTGGCTGTCAATGGGGTTCACAGACCCCTCCAGGTTAAGATGGTTAGGGAGGTGAAAGGCTCATCCTTAGGTCACGGTGGTTTCCTAGATTTGCATTTATGGTATAAAAATATGTTGATTGACAAACTAAAATAACTGTAGTCACACGGTAATGTATTTATATATTGAAAGTCCTAGTGAGGTTTACATGTAAAATTAGGGTATACAAAATAATGTAAACATAAAATGGCCTTGATGCCTTTGATTCAAATCTTGGTTTGGCCTTGGTGCCCCAGAACATGGCCTCGGTGCCCTTCGAAATGGTATATTCTTAAGGCCAAAGTGGCTGTGCCCTAAAATGACGAAATTTGAGGCCTGGTTACAGATCGATACGATTCCTAATTACTTCAAAATCATGGTTTAAAAATAGATTGTACCGAGCGGTATAATCTATTTTTCACATTTTACTCTAAATTAAAGGTATATTTTTCCGATTGCTGGCCCGATTTTCAACTTGATGTTTTCTATTTTACATGAAAGGTCATCCCTAAATTTGTTGCATTCCAAAGTTTGAGTTGCATAACTCCAATGGTTCTATTTTTAGAAGCGCAAGGTCAAAAGACATGTGCCCATTGAGTAGTACACAGACTGGTTGGTGGTTATTACCACCTTTGGCAGTAATTCACCACATTTTAGCCTATAATTTCAAAATGGAACATACATGTATCTGGTCCCTAAGATTTTACAGACATGATGAGAAAAATATGGGGATTCTTCTGATATCAAAATATCTCAATGTGACAAAAAAAACATAGCCCAAAAAAAGTGATCGGGTCATATACCTTTAACTCCTAAAACCATGATTTTGAGGTTATTAGGAATTGTATCGCTCTGTAACTTGGAATAAATTTATGATTTATGATCAGTAAAGTAAATCTGCAAGAAAATCTGCTTCCAATTTTGTTCGAGGATTAAGGGCGTTCCCTGAAAAAGATCACCTAATATACCTTTAAGGCAAAATCAAAATTGTTGTATTGGCCTGACCCTAGTTTACCCCCAACCCTAACTTTTTTTTTGCAGAAGTAAAATATAACTAACAAAAATCAAACAAAAAAACATATAAAAAAACGATCTTTGGTGCTCCTCTCCAAAAATGAATACAGTACACACTAACAAATCTGACGATCACAAGCGGCCTCATGATATTTTGTGATTTAGTTGACTCTGTGAGATTAAATTTAGTAATTTATAATATATTTGTGACCTGCTCCTACAAAATGAACGTAAAGTCGTGGAGAAGAAGTTGCTGAATTGAGGCAGCATAGCATGTTATTGATTTGCCATTTAAATTGTTGTTGGTATGGGAACCCATGGTCCCTTTTATTACAGGGGAATTATAAAATACCAGTATATATTTTAATAGTATAACCAGCCACGCCAGGCTATTTATTTTATAATCCCCCGATAATCCTGCTATAAATAGAATGGCTTGGTCCATACTTACAACAATCGGCAAAAATTAATAACATGCTATCCTAGCTCAATTCAGCAACATCCTCGCCTCGACTTTACGCTCATTTTGTGGTTGTGGGAGCAGGTCACATATTTGCAATTAAAAAATTTAAAAAAATTAAGAAAAGATCCGCCCGCCCTACCCTAATTTTCAATGGCATGTTACGCCAATACAACAAATGTTGTTGTTAGCCTAAGTGTTTTCAAAATACACTGAGCCAAAAAAGAAACTTATAAGAAAAGAAACTTATAAAATGTTAACAGATCACCAAATAAAATTCTGTGCATGAAAATGTACCAAATTTGGATACAATATTACTGCAATGTATTGCTTCAAATGGCAGTCAATAACCAATTGTTTGCTTCAATGGCACAAGAGAAATGTGCACTGACCCTATGGTGATCTGTTAAAATTGTATAAGTTTCTTTTTTGGCTCAGTGTAGTTATCATTGCCTAGTATATATTTTTTTCTATTAACATTAATGCTTCTACCTACAAGTAAGCTATCACAAATTAGTCTAGTGCAAAGACTTCTATTGTATGAGTTATATAGATTGATTCTGTAATACACATAGACTATGATTGAGCTATCCAACCAATTTTGTAGGATTAGAATTGCTACCTGGCACAGACAGCCTAGCTGGTCTAGTGGTTATGACATTTGCTTTAGGATCGAAAGGTCCTGGGTTCGAATCCTGGTATCGTCAGATTTTATGTAAAGCTTTGCTTTCAATTCATGTTTTCAAAATGGGGACAAAGTTTCTAAGTCGGAATACTTTAAGACTAGGCTAATTTGTGATAGCTTACTCATAGGTAACACTACAATAATTGGCCAAAAGACTAATTATGCCATACAAATATTGCGTTTTGTATAACCGTTTTTGTTGACAAAACTGTTTTGGAGGGAGGCATGTAAATATCAAACCATAATATTATATGTGTAAACCAACTTTCTTTATATCTCAATATTGTGCAATTAAATATTGTTTATTATCATAATTCAAAATTAGATTGTGTATTTTATGTGAATAATGTTTCAGCAAATTGTTTAAACCAGTGTTATTGATTAACCCTTAGAGAGCCATATACTCTGGAATTCACGGGGGAGGGTTCACGGTGGGAAAAGAATGTCATGTGCAAATGAAACCGACACAAATAATATTTGGCATTATAAATACGGTAATATTATTACAGATTGTATTAATTTGTCAACGGTCATTTTGGAGAAAAAATTGCCTGACCGACTGACCCAATCTGAAAGATCCGTTTGCTTGTAAAACAGAGTTTCCTTTTTTCATCACCTTACAAAGATTTTAGTTGACAAATCACACCCTTTACAACAAGCATGTGCAACCTGCGTCCCGCGGGCTACATGCGGCTCGCCGACCTCTAATCTGCGGCCCGCGAAGCAATCCTAAAATTCCCACTGATGCGGCCCGTTTTAAACGGAGCTCCCTAGTTTTACACAAATGGCGGATTGATTTGGTTGTGTGCTCCCTTATAATTAGTAGGGTGACGCGCTGCATTAGGTAAATATAACCCAAGGCGTGATTGCGTGATAAAATCCCTGGTTAAAATGGTGCTTGCAGCACTAACAGTGAGTAAAAAGAGATAATTACACGAAGAGAAGCGGGTATTCCATGAGCAATGGACTTCGCCTCTCCCTATTACTCCTCCGGACATGTTTTGGAATGTTTGACAATCGCTGCGGCCCGTGAATAGATCTCAAAATCACAATGCGGCCCGTGTGGTAGAAGAGGTTGCACATGCTTGCTTTACAAGAACACTTTTGACACGGTTCAAAATACACTCTAGCAAAATGACTGACATTGTGCTCCTGGACAAGAACATGCTTGTCCAAAGGGGCTTTTAAAGGATGTGAATATATTGTCCCCAGTATAATTTTAATATTTGCACCATTTTTTCCGGGGTGTTTTGTTCTAATTTCAAGCTGTTTTATTGTAATTGTAACAAGCTACACTTAGTAAATAATAACAATTGATGATAGCCTATAAGCATGATTCTAGCAGAATCTATGACGAGCGAAACTTAATTAAATAAACGCGAGGATCATCAAGCAAATGATACCAGCCGAGTAATTGTCCGAGTCTATATATTATTTGTTCATTTCAATTACTTGGCTGGTATCATTTGCTTGATCCTCGCGTTTATTTAATTAAGTTTCACTCGTCATAGATTCTGCTAGAATCATGCTTATAGGCTATCATCAATTGTTATTATTTACTCATGTATTTCGGCTGCTAGAGGCTTTCAACAAAAGACTTTGTATACATAATAGCTCGTTCGTCTGGTATCCATGTAAACACAGTCCCTGTAGCCTAGTGGAGTAACCAATCGCCGCGATAGCGAGAGGGACCGGGTTCGAGGCTGTGTATTTTTAAGGTCTTTGTTAATTTAATTCTCGCCAGTTTGTCCGAGTCTATATATTATTTAAGCTACACTTAGCGCGGATTCATATTGGTACGAATGACACCCTTTTAACTAATGGATATGGTTGCGGGCTTGGTTTCTGACCCCACCTAGCGACCTGCGGGTTCGATCCCCAGCCTCGATTGGTCCATGAAATCCCCTTTTACAGAACGTGTGAGGATTAATTATGTTATTAACCATATTGTGAGATAGGCTTTTATGACGGGTATTCATAATATAAGTTAAAAGTTTAACGGGTTCGACAGATTAAAACTCGTCCGACGGCGAACCCGTTAAACTTTTAACTTATGTTATTAACCATGTTGAAGAAAATAACAACACTGGTGCAAAGTTAAAGCACTTATCAATTGCAACCCCACCTGGGGTACCCAAGACTAGTGGGGATTTGGGCCAGGATGTACAAATTACCAATGATAGGCCCATTACAGTGGTGTAAAGGTTCCCGCAGGGTGGGAAACCATTTTGTGTACATCCCTGCTGCAGTCCTGGCCCCCGCTTAGCCGGGACACACTTTGTACGTCCCCGGTGCACACTCCCGCATAACCAGGCAACATTTTGTGTACGTACTGCCATCCCCCGGGGTGGCAAGTTGCAATTGATAAGTGCATTAATCATGAAACTGAAAGCTGGAGGTACTTCAAAACAAAAATGTATCAGGCGTGAGAAAAATATCCTAAATTTCCGCACTATTAAAGGAAAGATCATTAATGTATTACTGTCACTTAAGGTTCACAATAGTGGGTCTGAAAAGAGATACACTGTTGTCCCAAAATGATTAGTACACATCGATGCCCAAAGTTCATTAATTTTTGTCATCATCGAAATCAATAGGATTAGGTCTGTTGTTATTGCATCATGTTTGTCAGACTGCACTCTTTCATTATAATTTTAGATCATGAATATCGGATTTATCAAACTCAAGTGCTAAAAATATGTTATTACAGCTTGTTTGAAAGAAACTCTTGTATTCTCATAATCTCTTGTCTACTAATATCATCGTGTGTGTCTTTCTGTTGTAAATGTTATTAGTTATGGGTGTTCAAATCATTAATAATTCTCCTCGTTAATTCAATTGAAAGGGTAAAAGAAGTTCGTCACACTTGAGTGACCCCATGCATTGTTTTATTTGACAAGTGTTTAGGGACTTCTATAAAATGAAGTGGTATGTGGTGAATTACCAGTGGCTTTAGATTTCATTTTCACATTGGAGAATGGATTTCATGAAGTTAAACAGTAAGGGACTATATCATTTTTACTAATTTTGTAGACAATTGCATCCCCAATTCTAAGCCACTGCTAATTACCCATGACCACGTCTTTACCTAAAAATGTCCCTCTAGTTTAGCCTCAAAATTAGCTCATTATAGAAATAAAGCGTGGGGTCGCTCATGCGTGACGATCCATTTTTACTCTTCAAATTGAATCAAAATGAAGGGGATCATCCCGGGTCTGTTACCTGTCACAAAAACTCATGTCTCTAGGTTTCAGGGGCCTTGGCGCAATAACAAGTTAACTTGTTCTGCCAAGTATTCTATAGAAAGATAGATTGAGAAGAGATGTTTTGTTGTCTTAAAGGTATATTATGTGATCTTTCCAGGGAACACCCTCAACATCGAAAAAAAATTGAAAGCAGATTTTCTTGCAGATTTACATTTCTGATCATAAATTGTGCATACATTCCAAGTTACGATACGATTCTTAATTACTTCAAAATCATGATTTTAGAGTGAAAATAAACTGTCGGATAACTCCGACAGTTTATATTTTAACTCTAAATTCACTCTAAAACCATGATTTTGAGGTAATTAGGAACCGTATCGCTCTGTTACTTGGAATGTATGTATGATTTATGATCAGAAATGTAAATCTGCAAGAAAATCTACTTTCTAAAAAAAAAAATGAATAGAGGGCGCTCTCTGGAAAAGATCACATAATATGCCTTTAAAGTTATCTCATGTTTCATCGCCTAAAAATGTGTTTGAAGCGCAGAAAAAAGAACCTTCTTTTAATCTCATAAAAGAAGAAAAAAATGTTCTCATTGGTGTCTCTGAAAAGAGCCTTTGAATCTTGAATTAACTACATTTTAGGTTTCATAAATGAACACAGCATTGATCTTTCTTTTGAGATCGAAAGAAGGTTCCAACCTATTTCCCCATCTCTTTTTTATAACAAAGCTTACCCCATTTATTTAACACCCATTTGGAGACTTGTCACCGTACAGAATATTTTGATTAGGCTATATTTAAAAAAATCTTTTGTCTCAAAGCTCCCGCGCGAGTTATTTAATTGATGCGCGTTAGAATATTTTATTTTATTTTAATTTTTTTCTATTTTTGTCAACAAAAATATTAAGAATCCCAAAGTTTCACAGATTTTTCAGATTTTTCATTGATCACATCATTTTAAATACAAAAGGTCACTTTTACAAGGATTTCAATATTTTTTATTTATTAAAAAAAAAATAACAAAATTAAAAAAACGCATTCCGCATTAGGTTTTGAAAAACTGAAGAGCTTTGAGACAATTTTTTTTTTTAATATAGCCTTATCTTACCCTTAATTTTTGAAACATAAAACATGTAGGTGATTTCAAGATCAAAAGGCTTTTTTCAGAGCTACTAACGACGACTTAAAGTGAACATTACACAAAATGTATCTTTCTTTCGAAATTGAAAGAAGGTTCCAACCTATTTAC
This sequence comes from Ophiura sarsii, assembly GCA_035610835.1. NCBI lineage: Eukaryota > Metazoa > Echinodermata > Ophiuroidea > Amphilepidida > Ophiuridae > Ophiura > Ophiura sarsii. The sequence continues at coordinate 12,201,686 of CM069455.1, forward strand.
CCTTCCCTTTTATCCCCCTGGTTTTGTAAAACCAGAAGGGGATTTTGTAATCATGGGGGTGGAGGTGCGTGCGTATGTATGTAGGGGTGGGGGTGTGCCTTTTGGTTAGCCTTATTGGTTAGCCTTTTCCCCGAATGCTGTATCTTTTGAACGGATGGAGGACGGATTGACTTCAAACCTTCAGCAATAGGTAGGCCATGGTCAATAAATGTGGCTGCTTTTTGGGGTCTACTTTGCATAGGTCATCTGAGGTCAAAGGTCATCCAGAGGTCAAATCGTAAAAGTTACCGATTGACGTCAAACTTAAAGAAAAGAAACATGAACACTGGGTGAACATTTTTTGGGTCTAATTTGCATAGGTCATCTGAGGTCAAAGGTCATCCAGAGGTCAAATACAAATCGTAAAAGTTGCCCGATTGACGTCAAACTTGGAGAAAAGAAAGATGAACACCGGGTGAACATGTCTAAAGTAAATTAGAGGTCATCTGAGGTCAAAGGTCATTCAGGGGTCAAATCGTAAAAGTTGCCCGATTGACTTCAAACTTGGAGAAAAGAAACATGAACACTGGGTGAACATGTCTACAATTAATTAGAGGTCATCCGAGGTCAACGGTCATGAGAGGTCATCCGAGGTCAAAGGTCAACAAGGGATTAAATCGTGCAATGAACACCGGGGAAACATGTCAAAAAAATAATTATAGGTCATCTGAGGTCAAAGGTCATCCAGGGGTCAAATCGTAAAAGTTGCCCGATTGACGTCAAACTTGGAGAAAAGAAACATGAACACTGGAGGAACATGTCTAAAATTAATTAGAGGTCATCCGAGGGTCAACGGTCATTAGAGGTCATTCAAGGTCAAAGGTTAACAAGGGGGTTAAATCATGCAATGAACACCGGGGGAACATGTCAAAAAATAATTAAAGGTCATCCGAGGTCATTTCAGGTCAAAGGTCATCTAGAGGTCAAACTGTAAAAGTTGCCCGATTGCGATTGACGTCAACCTTGGAGAAAAGAAACATGAACACCGGGGGAACATGACCCCTATGTGACCTTTGACCTACTTTAGTTGATCTCCCAGCCAGGGGGATTCGCAAGTCGTGACTCAGTATTTTTAAATGTTATAATAGCCTTACAAAATTGTTTTTTTCTTTCGGAGTTATATGGCACAAAAAAGTAGGAGATTCAAGCAAAAAAAAGTAGGGTATTAGTAGGAGCAAGGTTCATTTCAAAAAGTGGGAGCGCTTGAAAGCCTGCTTGTTTTATTACCATTTCTTGGTATGTGTGAATACCCCTCCATTTCGGATGTACTCAAAATGTGTTATGTTGTATAATTCCGATCTTAAATTACTTTAAAATTGAAATAATTGGATAATTTTGTTTACAAGCGGTGCCAGAATGAAGGGAACCTCCCAAAAAACACCACACAGAATGACCTACACCCCCACCACCACCGCCCCCACCCCCTCCCCACAAGAACACCCCAACAAATTAACATGAACAAAAACAAAACAACTCAATTTAAAAAAAACATCGCACCTTTATATTTAGATTGAAAATGTTCACGGTATACCATTATTTTGGTTGCCACGCAATATGCATGATAGTTCTTTTTTGTTTCCATTTGATTAACCAAATTTCACCCTTAGCAGTTTGTCTTGCATCCAATAGAGTGGCGATAATTTGAAAAACAAAGAATTACATTAAAACCCCTGAGACAGTCCTGATATAAATAACATATCATCGCTGTGGCCAAAAAAAGGCTCGTTGTTTTGTAAAGAATCCACAGCTTGCAATTCATGTATAGTCTCCGAGGCACCTTTGAGTGGTTTACGTTCAGTCTTATGCCGTGCAAACCACAGAGAGTAGTGTTGTTATACGAAAATGAAGAAAATAACCAAAAATATACCAAATAAGTTTTGTCTCTTTCTCTGTTTTGCAAGTGAATATTTATGGAGCGTTCATAAATACTTTGATGCGAGGGGGGGGGGGGGGCTGGAAAATGACATTTTTAAGGTACATCAACACTTTTTAACAACCTAAGCCTAACATTTTTGACCCCCCCCCCCTCCCCTTTTTTAAATTAATATTTGTCTGACCCATTGTCAAAGGTCAAGAAACATAGTTATATAGTAATATCTATTTTACATTCTTATATATATAGGCCTAGTGGGTGTGGTTTTGGATGTCAACAGGCAATTTGATTGTTTTTTCGCCGATACGCACTATATAAGATGAGACAAAGGTTTGGGGCTTTTCATTCGAATAATACCTGTGTGTAAACCGAAGGTGGGGGGAGTGTGTACGCGATTAATTCGAATAACTGTGACTCCATATAAAAAGTAATGTATTATAATATGTCCATTGGCGATTTCCTCATTATTGACATCTACGAGGGTCGGTCAATACTCAATAATGTAATGAAAGTGATCTAGGTATGGGATGCATGAGTGATTCCATTGAGGGATAGTGTGATAATACAAAGACATATGAACAGTCGTCTTTCAAACAATACCCTTTTGGATTTTAAGATACCTTTGGTTATATACATACCCCGATACATACATACATACATACATTATTGGTATTTATATAGCGCTGCTACATCGAGATCGTAGCGCTCATCCGAAAGATGTGTGAACAGATACAGACCGGGATGATCCCCTACTCTTTGCGAACGAGTCTGTAACTTTTTTTTAACGTGCTCGGGTATTGCTCTTCCGATGCACGTGACCACCATTTCTACGTGACATCCGAACCACGGTATGTAACATAAACACAATAGGTCGATTGATGCGTATATAAAGGGTTCAACAAAAGAAAGTATACCACTTTGTTTATGTCATTTTGAGTAACATTCAATTTTGTTTTGACCAAACAGGCTAGAAGGCATTTAGATGAATCTTTTTAGCCATAATTTGATGCCAAATTTGCCCCTAACAACAAAGATTAACCATGATAAGCACCATTTAAAGAAGAAAAATCCTATTTTGGGGTCTCTGTGTGTGTGTGGGGGGGGGTGTATAGCCAGGAATGACGGGGCTATCGATCGCACAGTGCAAATATGCGTTGGGTCGTACGACATTGTGCGTGATATTTAATTCTGACATTAAAGTGCATGGCAGTAAACTGCTAACAATTGGTCCTTTCTTCTCGTGTTGTGTATTGGAAATGTGACTTTTGAAAATAGAATGGATAAGTTGATTTTAAATGACCTAAAACAATTGTTTTGTATTGTAAATGACCATACTATGTAATACCAATACCCCAAAATCTAATGGAACAGCATTCTGGCAGCCATTTTGGAAAGTGATACTGAATCAAAATTGTCACAGAGGTGGGCCTTATTTCTAAAAGCAATAGCTTAGCAGTTTAGAACATACTATTTGGTGAATTTGATGTAATATACACTCTGACAATATCTATTTCGGACTATGATACACTCATGTAAACTATTTTTACATTTAGGCCTACAGCGGCAATTTTGGTGGCCATCTTGGGTTTTAAAGTATGTTATTGCAATGCAAATATAAATATGAGTTGCTAGTTGTCTATTATATACCCCAATGTTAAACTATACTTGCATCATGTATTTTGTTTGATATTATCCCATTTTATGGAATTCAAGCTATTTGTTCAGTCATTTTGGGATCCATTTTGGATCCATTTTGGGGCCATTTTGGATTTTTAAGTTTGTTAACAAAGCAAAAATACTAGTTATGAGTTACTTATGGTTTCTTACATACATCCCATCCTTAAAATCATATTTTTATCATACATTTAGGTTGATACTATCCCATTTTATGGAATTTGACAATTTTTGGGAACCATTTTGGGGGCTATTTTGGCAGCCATTTTGGATGTTGAACTATGTTACCAAAGCAAAATTACTGGATATGAGTTACTAGTGGTCTAACACATACATCCCATCGTTAAAATTATAATTTAGTCATACATTTCAGCTGATATTATGCTATTTTATGAAATTTTGACCACTTTTGACCAATTTTGGCCATTAATATGGCGGTCATTTTGGTTTTAAAGTATGTTAACAGAGTGAAAATACTAAATATGAGTTTCTAGTGGTCTAACACATACATCTAATTGTTAAAACTATACTCTGATCATAATGTACATATTGGTTTATATATGCCAATATATGGAATTTTACCATTTTTGGCGGCCATTTTGGATTTAGACGTGTTATTAAAGCAAAATAACTAGATATGAGTGTCTAGTGTTCTATTTACATACATCACACTATTAAACTATACTTAGGTGGGGTAATGGCGGACACCTTTTGTCAGAGAGGTATGACACACATATAATACGTCATATAACAATAAAAATCATGTAAACACAAAGCACTGTGATGGTTCTACCTTTTATCAAGTTTTTATCAACTCATCATTTTGAAATTCGAAGCTACGACGCAATAAAAAAAAATGGCGTCGTCCGGCATTACCCCACACTCTGGGGGTAATCCCGGACCGTATTTTTCAATGGCAGCCCTCTTTTTATTGGAATACAGTATTTCAATGGGAGTTAAAAAATACCATTTTTAAAAGTGTAGCAGAAATCAAAGAACAATGTCACATATTTATATGGTCAACAACTATTATCGATTTATGATGTTAAATTGACCACGCCTATATTGGTTACCATGGAAACGGTACATGTCCGGGATTACCCCATCCATGTACAATGTATGGGCACATCCTCTCTTATTATTATGCTCATCATTGTGACTCCGAATTCATTTTTTTTTTATCAGAAGGTATCATACATTAAATAAAAAAATAATAAGACTTTGTTTTCCTTGATGTAGAAATACCAGTTTCAAAGAGAAAGTAATGCACCAAAATATCAACTTGCCCAAAAAGTGATTTTTGTAATTCTCGCGAGAATTTGCGAGACAACCATCCCATTTAGGTTTTGTGTGATTTCAATGGAGAGGCACCTAACATCATAGGGTGGCAAAATACCACCTTCTTTCACCTGCCTTTAGATACAGCCCTGTCCGCGGTTACCCCGCGTCCGCCATTACCCCACCTTCCCCTACACCATACAGTTTAATTGCTTTATGTCATTTTATGAGATTTGACCAGTTTTGGCGGCCATTTTGGACGCCATCTTCGATATCTGGAGAGCATCCCGGTTTTTTCACTGTTAAGGTTGGTGTCAACCCTGTTTGGCGCCAAATTTATCAAGCACTGTAACTTTTAAATTATAAATGTGATGTACATAAAAGTATACATTTTTTGTAATGAAATGAGTCCGAGAATCCATTTTTGGTATCAAATTTTACTAAAATTAGTGATTTTTACATTTTTTGCCAAAAAGTGCCAAAAATATGTTTTTTATCTCAAAAATCTCATTTTTGGCACTTGTTGGTCAATATTTTCAAAACAAATAAATTGACTTCAGATGATTTTGGTGAAATTTTGGAATTTTTAATCAAAAACTGATATTGTCTGAAAATGTTGACGCCAAAAAGGTGATTTTTGGGCAAAAATGTAAAAAACACTAATTGTTAGTAAAATTTGATACCAAAAATGGATTCTCTGACTCATTTCATTACAAAAAATGTATACTTTTATGTACATCACATTTATAATTTAAAAGTTACAGTGCTTGATAATTTGGCGCCAAACAGGGTTGACACCAGCCTTAAGGGCAGTGTCAACCCGGCACTTGTTTCGAAAATTGAATTTCATATTTCTCAATTAGTTTATACTTTTATATGTATTCTATCATTACCATCATAAGTTA